>BSUD01000003.1:37161162-37251012 GCA_033239045.1 Fagopyrum esculentum
GTTTAATAACAATCATACCAACGGACTGATGACACTATGATGGATTTAGTGTAAACCAAGTGTATAACTTATCCAGTGAGAAGGAAAGTCAGGTATCAAAATTGCGGGTTATGATAAATTTTAAATAAAGTTTTGAGATGAGGATGTCCTTAGGAAATCTAGGCAAGAGTACAAAGCAACTGAAGTTCCAACACAGAATGGGTAGTAATGATCAACAGACAGTTAGAGACCGATGCCGAGAAGAAAAGTGTATAAGACGAGTCACCCAGTAGAAGAGTTCACAAGACAAGCTTGTAAGGCCACAAGAGATAAAATGTCGACCCGGATATGAGGGTCTAAGGTGCATGGAAGGGATACCTACAATGGAGTGAAGATGCAAATGTAGACTTTACAAGTGTGGAGAGGTTTTAACCTCCTCAAAAATATAGAAATTTGAAAGAAATCGCAATGTCGGTATCAAAGAGTTGAAGCCCTGTAGCGGAAACAACCGAGTATTATGAAGACAATGTTGCCGGTAACACCAGCGAAGGAATGTATATATTAGAACGGCCTTGGTGGAATCGAAAGTCCAAGGTAACCCCAATTATCACGGGACCTAAGTCATCAAAACCGACGGTCCGTGCAAGGGGAACTACAGGGGGATGATAACTAAAATCATCAAAACTACAAAGACACTTACCAGCTATCGTTGAAGACTTGGAATGACTATTTAGGTCAAGATGAATGACCCAATTGAGCTCGAGAAGTAGAGTTAGCCTAAGGAAACAGAAGTGTGGAATAGAAAACGAATTAGTGAAGCATGAAAGGATTAATCGAGCAGATGATGCTCACCAAGAATTTAACGCCAGTATAGGTATGAGAAGAGCAGGTCCGGAATATTGAGATAAGTCAATTATAGAGTGACTGACATCAACTCAGGACGTATAAGTGTTGATTGGTATTGACGAGCAGGTACCGTTAAGAAGAGATATTAGTGACTGCGAATTTAAGAGATAACTTTACCGACGACTTGGAGGAATCCCCAAGTAGGCAACGACAACTTTCTGGGGTGATCTAAAGATACAGAGAGAATCGGTTAGAGGTTGCTTACTAGTTGGTTAAGAACAGTCTACGGGTGAGTAAGAGAGTAAGGATCTGTTTGAGGAGGATCTTGATAGTAGTAGAAGAAAAGTATAGGCGGGAGTTGGGTAAATCATGTTGATCCCTTAGAAAGACGTCATTGTGACTAATGGGTGTTACACCAAAAGCGTGGTAGGCCCATAAACCACAAATGAAGAAAATCAATGTTAGGTTAACTCTGTTTTCAATAAGGAATTTGCGATCTATATGAAAAAAGTCCACTTGGGTGTGTGATTGTGTGGAGTTATATAAATTTTAAAGCTTGACAAGAAGTAGGTGAAAACAATTAATTAATGAACGATCCGATAAGGTCACATTGAGGAAACCGGGTCAAGCGGTTTGTATTACAAAGAGCATTAGACGACAGAAGTTTAAGATTTTTATTTTTTTTTATAATCGATAGTCGGGAACTTTCGAAAGAAAAAAAAAAGAAGTTTTTATGGTTTGGTAGAGTCATCAACAGAGCTGGAGGTAAACCAAACCATGAGAAAGTACCTATCGAATCTGAGATACGTCATCAACTATGAAGATCAGAAAATTTAGCCGGTTGATGCTTTTATAGAGTTCCAGTGGTCTAGACGAGGAGCTGATGAGGCTACCTGGGAGATAGAGGAGAGTATTAGACGTAGTTATCCCGAGTTCTTTGCGGGGTTAGAGGTTACTCCTGTTTTGACGAGTTAATACTCGGATGTTGTGTTGTTTGACCTTTCAGGTTTTTATATTGATTTGAGTGATTCTGTTTTTTTTTTGTGATACTTGTTTGTTGATGGTTGAGTAGTTGCATGGTAGAAAATGAAAATGTCGAGAAAACTAAAATATACCGAAGGAAATGTGTGAGTAAGAAGAACATTCTAAGTTTCGGGACGAAACTTCTTTTAAGAGGGCACTGATGTAATAACCAAAAATTTTAAAACTTCGTTTAACACTGAATGTTGTAATATCCGAAAAATTTTATTTCCGATAAGTCCGAGTCAAAGCGATCTCTTTCGATCGAGTGACTCTCCTAACCCTACTTAAGGTTTACTAAAACAAATTCTATCATTTTATGTACTCTTTAGTCACATAAAATGATGAATTCCAAAACCCTAGTTTATAACATGACTTGTCGTTGACAAGGTCATGACGTCCTAGAGACGAGATCAAGACGAGACCATGACAAGTTATGACGAGGCCATGACAAACTTGCGACGAGATCATGCATGAGCTTGACAAGGATAGGACAAACTTTGACATGTTTTGGCTAACTAGCCACTTTTGTGTTAAACCTTCAGCACCACTTACCTCCTCCTAGCCCAGCTCTTTAGGCCCGTTCCACCACAGCCCAAGTCGTCCAGCCTTGCACCTCCTTTGGGTTGCTTACTACGTGCCTCAACCCCACACCGTTGCCTTGGAGCCCAGCAGGAGAAGCAGCGCAGCCCATGAAGAGATGCAGGAAGAGAGGGCCGTCTATTCGTCGGTCTTAGCCCAGAGAGCAGCAGTTACCTCCTTCCTTCACCTCGTAACGAGCCGGATATCACGCAGAAGATCATGCCGCGAGGATCTTTCCCTTCCAGCCGTCTAGACCTGTCCAGATACACCCCGTAGATCGTTGCATCTCTCGATCACAATCTTCTCTACCTCTCCTCCCTTCTTCGTCTATCTCCGTTGCTCCTCTACGTAACCACCAGCAGCAAGGAAGGCGAGAGATCAGGGGAGTCTTGGCCGGTATCGCCCTTACAGACGCCCGGCAAGAGCAGTCCCGAGTTGCAGCCGAATACACCGATCTAGATCAGCCTTTGCACGGACGCCTTCCTTCGTGTGGACAAGCGGCAACCGGCCTACTGTCTGGTGAGTCTTATCCCTTCTCTACCGGCTCCCATCTTACTACCCTCATCAACTATCCCTTACAGCTTCTCTCGCAGCCAATACTACCCTTCTGGATCAAGCTGCACTCAGCCTCGTTCTGTCCATCCGGAGTGCTAGTTTGGATTCCTTCAACCCTTGCAACAGGAAGGTCGAGCCAAGTTGTGAACCCAGACTGGTAAGGATTCCATCCTCCCTTACTCCTGTGTTGATCTAGATGAAGTTGGGTTGTGTGGTTACATGACATCCCTAGGAATCGAACTTAGGATGTGTAGTGTAGGGTTTACAGTTTTGTGAGTGCAGTGAGTTTCGAACCAGGAACCGGTATACTTTGAAAAAGGGTGATTTATGTTGAGAGGGAGATTCGAAGTTGAGACATGCTGCATGCTTTGTTTTCCAGTTTTAACCTGCTGACTTTAGGAGCTAGTTTCAACATCTTAGAACGAACATCCACCGTTGAATTTTTGATATGTTGTAGATAGATATACCTAGTTTAATGTGTTAAAATTTGAGAGAAAGTTAACGGTCGGATTGAGATTTACGAGGTCCTAAAGTAGGACAGTTGGGCTGTTTTTACAGCAGGGAAAATAAACTAAGTATGGGAAATTTCAGCTTTTATACAACTTTGGAGAATTATTGGGAGAGTTATGAGTAAGTATTTTGTGAGAGATATTTACCCTATATTTAGTATACATATCATAGAGGATCTAAGTTTTATTTTGGAAATTTTTATAACCTTATCCAAGCGGCGTTTATAAATCCAAAATCAGGCTTTAAGGAATATGGTATAAATTAAGAATGTTGGATAACTCTTACGAAACCTTACTAAATCCTTACCAAACTTTTCAATGAGAACTAGATTATGGACTTAGGTTCTAAAAGAAAATAGTAGAACTAAATGATTGACTTTGAGAATTTTCGGCACTAAGGGTAAAATGGTCTTTTACCGTAAGAGAACTTTTTCCGTAATTCCTTCGCATGAGGTTGGACATCTGGATGTGATTTTGATCCACATGCCTTATTTGACAGGCGTTTGAGTTACCACGGGTTCGGACCGAGTTGAGATTTGAGAAAACGATTTTGATCAAGGTAAGTCCTAGCGACTTACTTAGCTGGTTTCTGGATATTAGTTGGGTGATAATGGTTGTGTGTGTGCAATGTGTGTTATAATAAAAATAACAACTTGTTAGGACGACCGTGGTTATTATGTGTTAAGGCCCAAGTGTATGTATACGGGCCGTGACATCACTGCCCAGCTCTGCCAGGAGACTGGGAGGTTCTCTATACCCAGACCATCCAGGTACACGGTGAGATGCATCGGATCCACTCCTGATGGGTACACGGGGGCGGAGGCGAGGTTTGGGAATCCCTCGTGTCACAAAATAAGTATCATTAGAGTGAATGACTTAAATGAAGATAATAAATGGATTGTTTGAAAGCATGATGAGTGTTTATTATTTTATGTGTGTGTGCTATTATTATTCTTCTAATGTTTAGATAACTAGCTAATGGTTGTTCTGTCGTGTTTTTAGATTTATCGCAGGTTAGAACAGCAGCTGAGTGATCCGGAAGTAGTGGTCAGTCGGGTCTCCGTACTCATTAGAGTTGGGGTTTGGGTAGTTGCTTTGTTGTTTTTCCCTGTTGTTAAGACAGATAGTCTTTTTCGTTGTTTAGGTACGTTAGGCTATTAGACTTTGTTGCATTCATCCTTTTACAAATACATCTTTATGAATTTTCGGTTTTTCTTATTTGTGTCTTGTTGCAAGATCCTAGTAATATTGTTGTCAAACTGAGGTCGGGACCCATTGTGAGGTCCTAACCAGTAATGTCCCGAGTTTTGAGAATTCGGGGTGTTACAGTTGTGTACACGGATCATGTTGCAATCCGTTATCTCCTCACAAAGAAGGATACCAAGCCTCGCCTTATCCGGTGGATCCTTCTCATCTAAGAATTCGACTTGGAGATTCGTGACAAGAAGGGGTCCAATAACTGTGTAGTGGACCACCTTAGTAGGCTTCCCCTATTGGAGATTGAGAGAGATGAGATCCCCATTGACGACTCATTCCGGGATGAGCAATTGCAAGTGATGGACTGTATATTTTATGTGTCTAGAGGAAGAGAGCCATGGTTTGCGGATATAGTGAACTACTTAGTTTGTGAAGATGTGCCTCCGGGTTTGTCCTTTGCTCAAAGAAAGTAGTTTTTCTAGGACGTAAGGCACTATTATTGGAGCGAGCCTCTCTTGTTCAAGAGAGGACCGATGAAGTATTTTGGAGGTGTATCCCGGAAGATGAGATGGAGAGTGTGATCCGGCATTTCCACTCTTTACCATGTGGAGGACACGCTAGCTTACAGAAAACGTGTGCCAAGGTATTACAATTTGGATTTCATTGGCCTAATTTGTTTCGTGATGTGCAGAATTTTGTTGTGGCATGTGATGCTTGTCAAAGGATGGGAAACATTTCAAGAAGAAACAAGATACCATTGAACAATATTCAAGAGGTTGAAATATTTCATGTTTGGGGTGTGGATTTCATGGGGACATTCCCCTCTTCAAGTGGCAACCTCTACATCCTCTTGACGGAGGACTACGTATCAAGGTGGGTGGAAGCAATCACCTCTCCGACAAATGCCGCCAAGGTAGTGGTGCGGTTCTTCAATCGAGTGATATTCCCAAGGTTCGGAACACTGAGAGTTATTATAAGTGATGGAGGGAAGTATTTCAATGCTAGAAACTTTGGAGCTTTGTTGGCTAAGTATGAGGTGACTCACAAGGTGGCCACACCTTATTACCCCTAAACAAGTGGGCAGGTTGAGATCTCCAACCGGAAGATCAAGGGGATATTAGAGAAGACGGTCTCAAGGACGAGAAAGGATTGGGCCATGAGGCTCGATGATGCCTTGTGGGCATATAGAACCGCCTTCAAAACGCCAATTGGAATAACCCCCAACAAGTTGGTTTATGGCAAGTCTTGCCACCTACTGGTAGAAATGGAGCATAGGGCGTATTGGGCCATTAAATAGCTAAACTTTGACATCAAGGATATCGGTGAGAAGCGGTTGCTTGACATAAATGCACTAGAGGAGATCCGACTAGATGCTTACGAGAATGCCCAAATCTACAAAGAAAGAACGAAGCGGTGACATGACAAGTGCCTCATCCCGAAAGAATTGAGTGAAGTAGACTTGGTCCTTCTCTTCAACTCAAGGTTGCGGCTCTTTCCCGGAAAGCTTAAGTCGGAATAGACTGGCCCCTATGTGGTGAGGAAGGTCTTTCCTCATGGAGCGGTAGAGATTGGAGGGGAGCATTGTGGAAATTTTAAGGTGAATGGGCACTGTTTGAAGAAGTACATCCGGGAAGCCCCATTGGATGTGATTTACCCGATTCACCTCGAGTAAGACGCTCCGGTATTGGTATGTCCAAAGACCTTAAAGAAGCGCTTCTTGGGAGGCAACCCAAGGGTACATATATTTCCCTTTTTGTTTTGCATGTTTTCTTTTTTCTTTTGTGTGTTTTCTTTTGGTTTTATGATATGATCTAGATGTTGTGAAGAGTGTTGATGTTATTGGAGGTCATGTGTGGACCTTATGTGTTCATTGGAGTGAAGTACAAGATCCGAGCACAAGGGCAATGGAGGAGAATGAAGCAATCTCAGCCGAAATGGCTCTTGTCCATCCGAGATTTCTTATGCAAGAGGTGGCCTCGACCGGTATCTCAATCTAGATATGATGGTAGTCCGAGATCCTTCTGTTGGACTTTAGCTTGACTAGGAGTGTGCCGTACTTCAAGATGAATTTTGCACTTCCATTTCCATCCTCCATTCCACTTGAGCGAACCGGAATACGAAATCCCGACATTTTGCATTGTGAGGATCCTTTCTCACTCTTTGTTTAACTCTCACATTGGGGACAATGTGGTTTTAAGTATGGGGTGGGGTTTTCATAATTCTTTGAATGATCGCATCTAGTATAGTTTCAATTTATAGTCACACATTTCTTTTCAAGTGTTTGCATTGTATATACTTATCTCAAAAATTCTAAAAAATCGAAAAAATTAATAATTTTTGTGCTTCTATGACTTGGATATGAACCTGATTATGACTTTGTTTTGTGAATTGTCTATGGATGGCCTTGTGTGTTGAATGAATTTATGCATATGTGGACTTGAATACTTCTCTTGGATTCCATATGTGAATTATGATGATGTTGGTTGTCTAGGTTGGATTGAGAATTGATGGTCGAAATTGCATAATAGTTCTTACACATCATCTAGGAATGATTAAGGCAATTCATTTCTCTCTTCTTCTCATCTTGATCATGTTGTTTGAAGCACCTCACTTGAATGAAAAATTTTACCTCTTTTGACCCATCCGGGAATTAGGAGCATGATAGTGCATTGAGTGTGTGAAAAGCAAGTGTGGAGTGTTGAAGTTGATGTATGAATGTTGTGAATGAAGTGGTTGATTTGTGTTGTGAAAGTGAAGAAAAAAAATATAGGTTTGGGGATGTTGGTTATGATGACGAGTAACTCGGCACCATTCACACAATCGGATATTTGTGTCTTGCTAAAGTCGGATTAACTGATAGTCCTAACGAGACTTGGTATGTGCACCGGTGTGAGGTACCTCGGAAACATCCCGAGGACTGATAATCACCAAGATTTAGGCTTTTGTGCACCAATGCCACTTCCTCAAGTGAATAAAAAGAATAAGAAAAAGAAAAGAAAGAAAAGAAAAAGAAGGATAAAATACACTTTGGTAAATGAAGAACGAAAATGAAGTTGTGGTTTAGTTCCTTTCCCAGATTAGCATCACATGACCTAAGAAAATTCTAACCATTGACACGTTTCTTGGCCTCTTCTTTCCTAAATCTTTAAGACCTCTATGCACATGTGTTTAAACTTAGTGATTTAGATTTGATATTCCCATGATCATTTTGACACTCTATCGATTTGCTTTGCATATATGTTTTCAAGTTAAGTGTGATCATTTTTCCGTGCCTTTATTCCTTTGATACATGATTGCTTATCCTTTGCCATGAAACATCACTATGAAGGTGATCTATGTTTAGAAGCACATTCCAAAAAGATTTCTATTTTTCCGCGTTCACAACTCATGCCATCTCGTAGCTTAGGTTTGAACCTTGCTCGGGGATGAGCAAGTGGCAAGTATGAGGTATTTTGATGACATGATTTATGACACTAGTTTAGGCATCTTTTTAGATAGTTTTCCCTTTCATTCATGCATAGTTTTGCCTTAGTTCGGGACGTTTACGATTAATCAAGTCATATTGTCGGAATAGACGTCTACACAAGTATTTGTCGGTTTTGTAGGTACTTCGGGGAGATTTTAGACATTATTGATTATATCCAAACATAAAGCCTCGTGGCGGCTCGAATTCGAGGTTCCAATGAAGCAAGCTTGGTGTAAAGAAGAACGCAAAGGCCTTATTTGGTGTGAGCCATGCACCGGCTCTTAGTTAGCCATGATCCAAGCTTGTTGAGCCTAATCTCGGTCCATAGTAGCTTATCTCGGCCAAGATGCCCCCTGGAAGCATCCGAGATTCCTGTGTAGACACATCCGACACTTGGCACACATTTCCTATTTCCGACCCTTGCTTTCCTTGGTTGAGTGAGGGGGTTGTATTGCAGCTGTGAAATTTTTGCAAGGGATCCTCATTCTGTTTTGGTAACATCCATTGTGTGGGAGAAGGAAGGAAGAACACTCCCATTGAAGTTGAGAAGAAGATCACACCATTACATAGATTAAGAGTGAGTTTGAGGGATTTGTAGTGAGGAAGCTTGTAAGAGACTTGTTGGATCTCTTTTGGAGCATCTTTGTAAGACTTGTAAGATTGTTTGTACTATTTATCTAACTAAGTTCTTGCTTTCAGTTCCTTACTTCTCATTATCTAGCTATGGTATGCATGTGTGTTGATATGATGATGAATGATCTTGAGACGATTGTTGTTGGTTAAGTAAGTTGTGATCTAGGGTGATAGATGTAACGTCTGGAATTTTTATTCTGGTTATTGAGCGGTTTACCGACCTTCCCGCATGCACGACTCAGTCCTTCCGCAGACACGAGGTGCTGAGTGACGGGTTTTATCCCAGAAATCCCGTTCCGACCCTTTGGTTCCCGCTTTTTGCTTGTGACCCCTCGCTCTCTTAGTCGACCCCTCGTTCCCGTCAGCTGAGATGACCCTTGTGCAGCCTAGTCGTTCCTCTCTATCCTCACTCTTTTGTCATCCACATAACTCTCCTTCACCTCTTCTTTCATTTCCCCTCTTCCTCCATCCTTGACTTGGAAGAAGCTCTTGATGATCCTTCCTTCTCTTCTTCTTGTGTAAGTTGTCTAGAAAAGGGTGTTGTGCAGATCCAAGTTCAACACCCTTTGCTGGACATGACTTTTATCCCGGAGTATATTGTCTGATTATGATGACTTACGTGTGTTTGTGTCATCACCTTGATTCTAATGCCTTGAATATTTTTTATACCGATGTTGTAGTTGCCTTGCATGTTAGGACGCGGCTGAGAGATCCGGAAGAGTGGGCAGCCGGGGTTCTGTACATTTTAGGAGGGGTTTGGTTGAAGTCGTGTTTGTATTTTGTATGTCGCGTGTATGGCGTTTGGTCTTTGGAGTTGTATCTCGGCTAGAGTCTTTCGTTTGTATGCTTTCGGGCTTCATTACATTGCATAAAAATGTATTTTGGTTTTGGCCTTTATTTGTGTATTGTTGCAAGATCCGGTGCAATTATTGTCAGGCTATGGGTCGGGACCCATTGTGAGGTCTCCGCCCGTAGCACCCTGAGTCCCACGAATTCGGGGTGTTACAATATGGTATCAAAGCCCTACGTTGACAACAATGGCACTCGCAATCTTCTAAAGGCCGAATAGAAGGAAACAAAACCCTCAAGGGTTCTAAGTTTTAAAATGAATTTCATTTTCAAAATCACGAGCATTGTCAATTGGGGTTAGAAATGTACGGACCACCACTCCTTCCGCGGATCTCGGCAGCTTAGTTTATTTGATTTTTTATGTATGTATATATATAGATATGAATATATGGAATGTAGTTGCATGATGGACTTGATATATATCTATAGTTATATATGTGGACGATTATACGTTTTGGACCTTATATTGTTGTGATGGATTTCTGCATGTGTAATATTAGTACTAAGGTGGACATAGGACTTATATAGTCTTGTATACGGATACTTATTATATAGTAGCATATGCAGATATGAGACCTAATAGAAAAGATGATAGTATGATCTCATCACCGTTGAGACGACGTTGTTGGCTTTGGAAACCGTTCATACGTGGAGGAGTACGCTCAAGTATCAGGTTGAGCATTTCGTGCTGATAAACACCATGGCATTTCTCGGATTTCTTTAGAAGGATGTTGAAGAGGAGGGGTAGAACTGACCTAAACGAAGGCCGACAAGTGGAAGGAAAACTCGAGACAACTTAAGAGAAGTGGTTCTAAAGAAACCATGATGGGAACGACAACGAGACCAATAGAGATAACGAACTTAAGTTCTTCAAGAAGACGCGTGGACAACTAAAGATGTGAATCGAGGAGGAGATGGGTACATTCTAACAAGGTTAAAAGTGGGGTTCTATTAAGATGTGAAGCTTTCCTTAGACGCTCCTAAGCATTGGAGTCAAGATGAGAAGAGTGAAAAGACCATTTTCAAAAGATTTAAATACCGTATGTTAAGCTTACGAGGTACCAATAAGTGAAATGTCTACGTTACAAGAGTTATGAGAAGGATGGCATGGTGGGATTCACGTGGAGTTGACCGGTTTTCATTATGATGATAAGGCTAAGAAAGGCCAAGAAGAAGAAAGAGTGAGTAGACGTGATCCCGAGAAGATAAGTGACGCAACAAGGAATTGTATATAGGAGGTGTAACCTCAAGCGGAGAATATAAAGGAGGAATTGTATATAGGAGGTGTAACCTCAAGCGGAGAATATAAAGGAACGGTAACAAAAACTTGGAGTTTTAGTATGGTTCGATGTCAATAGTAGAAGTACATCAGCAGAAGCGTGATTGTCTTGAGCAATGTAACTTTAAATAGTTAAAGCAAGTGACGGTAATAGACCTCCCAGGGACGGATGGTAATGACCTTTTTGTGACTTTCTTAGGTCTCGATATTGGCATATGGAGAAATGGCGCGGATTGGAACCTGTAAGGTTTAAGCATGACATAAGGATCCACTGGATCAGAAGAAAGGTGAAGCTTCCCTAGTTGCTTCCGCAAATGGGAAGATATGTATAGAACATGCATGGTATTTCGTTCTTATGAAACGAACAATATGTGTCGCGAACGAGAGATGAGTCAAAGTTATTAGACTCACCCGAAGGAGCCATGGGGGCTATGGTGTTAGACGAGGGACCGAAGCTATAGTAACATTGTACGCTTTAAGCTTAGGGTGGTGATACTTGAATAATCATGAGTCAGAAGTTTCAGTGGTTGGAATGGAGAATTTCTTCTGGTCTTCCCCCCAAGGCATTTTGGTACGAGTTTTGAGGAAAGGCACGAGTCAAGAAGTTTTACTTTGGATATCGAGAAATGCATAAGGCTACCAATGAGGATAAGTACCTTCGCCCCGTAGTGGATGACTTGTTAGAACAAGTTGCACGTGGTTACATTGTTTGGTTAGATCGACTTGAAGTTGAGATGTCACCACATTTGGGTGGAGAGAAGAAAGGACCTTCGTAGGTGGGATTTAGGGCCGAGATGGTCACCATAAGTGTAGTGAAACCATTTGAGATCACAAGTGCAATTGATGAGTTGGAGTTAACATAGATGAGTATCCATCGGTTTTCTGAATCGAGTTGTGATGAAGTCGCGCAATCTGTGGTGTTTCAGGCGGTTCCAAGGTGGACCCTAACCTAAGGATTTTAATTACAGTTATTGGTGCATGAGTTGCAGGAATGATTCTTATGTTCAGATTTGGTGATGCCTTGTTGTACTATCAGAATTTGGAGGAAACAACTTGGCAAGGGATGACAATGATGCAAGTTATGCGGGATGAGTAGAGTTATCTAAACGGGTTGGGATGTCCGAGGTTACCTCCTAAGAGACGTAGCGGTATTGAGAATACCCATTTGATCATATGCAAACGAGATGATAGTTCGGTAATACCTCCAAGGTATGTGGAGGAGATATGCAGTTTATAAGTTGGTGGGCCATAACCGCCGAGATGCAGGATGATTTTGACACTTTATTCCTTTCTGAGGAAGCCAATTAGATCATGGAAGTCCGAGACGAGTACATGGAACTTAAATAGAAGCAGTATAGGTGAGCGACCTCTATTCCGTTTTCTTTGGCACAGGCCTTGAAGTCAAGGGACTGTATGACATTATGAATACATCCAAGCAGGCCTTGGGATACGTTTGAGGTAACGACAGAAGGTTTCGCATGTGTATTGGACAAGTGTGGGCATACAAGAAAAATGACCGAATAAGGGTCAAGAGTAAGGTGTTCTATACACGCACTTAAGATGATGTCGGCATCTCGTTATGAAGTAACAACTTAACTAATAGTTCAGCCTCAGTTTATTAACGAAGACGATCTGGTGAAGAGATCCGATGGAATCACGGGATTTGATTGACTTTGACAAAGATCCAGATAGAAAGTCCCAAGGAAAGACACCATAGTTACCTTCATGGGTCGACGGTTTTGTTGAGACACAAGAAGTGTCTATGTGTGCTTATAACGGAGAGCTGAGTTAGAGACTCAAGAGGCTCAAACTACCATTACTAGTTCACCCTAGCGTTGGTAAGAGGTATTCGGGTTGGTGATGTTCACATTGGAGAGGCGACCTTAAGGCCGAGGTGGCTATATACATACTTTATATGACCCATCGTAAGGTTACGTTGAGCACCATAAGACGAGAAAGAAGACCTCATCCACCGCAGGTTATGCAGTGGGAGTGGGAGGATACCTCCATAGAGGTTATTGCCGGTTTGAGACTTGGTAACGGTTGAGACGTGTTTGGGTCATTATGGGACGACTGACGGAGATAGCGCGTTGTATACTTTTTTTTGGAAGAAAGGTTGATGAGACGGCTAGTCGAGTAGTCTACTAAGTAATAATGAGATTACCTGGGATACCGAGTATCGTTATCTCGGATCGAGATGGGCGGTTCATCTCGGGAATTTTGGGCAGTGGGTTCGTGCCGCTTAAAGGCCCAATTGTCTGTTATGATAGTGCCATCCTCGGATAGTTGGTCAACTAGAGAAGACTTTTGTGATCTTGGATGTCGTGTAGAGAGAATATGTGCGAGTTAGGGGTAAGGGTGAACATGATATCTCCCCTTTGATTGAGCTTTCGTATGATGATAGTAAGATGTGTCATTTGAGATGGGCCTTGGAGGCACTTTATGGACAAAAGTATTGTACACCATGACGTTGGAATTTGGATAGTATATGTAGGGCTAACCCTGAGAAGATATGAGACGACCTCGCCCGAGCAGCGATGGTCCAATGGCGGATGTTAACCGAGCTAAGCCGAGAGAAGGTGTGTACAGATGAGAGGTACGAACCTCAAGGGTTCAGATACGTGACGAGTCTAGTTAAGGGTATCACGAACGCGAGGTGTCAAACGTGTTGGTCATTAGAAGAGAGATGGGTCCCAATGTATCGGACCTTTATGAGGTCGTGACGTGGGTTGGCAAGTGGGTTACCGGATTTCGTGGCCACCAAGAGTGGAAGATGTTCACCAGGTTTCATGTGTGACTCGAGTTACATTTTTAGTTGTGATGATCTAGTGGTAGACGAGGAGCCGACGAGGCCACCGGGAGGACCAGGGATAGTATCCTTGTTGGAGTTTGTACGATGATCTAGTTACATCAATATGGCCGATGGGTTAGATCTTATGTGCATGTGCGAATTATGTGTTTTATGCCCCGAGCAGGAATATTGTAACACCCCAAATTTTGAGATCTCGGGGAGCTACTGGTTAGGACCTCACAATGGGTCCCGACCTTAATTTGACAACAATTTTACTTGGATCTTACAACAAGGCACAAAAGTATTTAAAACATTTGAAAACTTTAAACAATATATACATGGAGAATATGTATCAGCCTTACAAGAAAAGATACTAAAACAACGCATATGAAGAACAGAAGACATTCCCGTCCCCAACTAAATGAGTACGTGGACCCGGCTGACCATTTCCTCCGGATCTCTCTACAACTGTCTTAACCTGCAAGGCATCTACAAGCGGTATAAAACCGTTAGCTAACATTCTATGCATAAGGATAAAGGTAAAAGTACAAACACACGACATACACAATCAACATGCAACACTCAATTCTTTTATTATCTTTAATTAGGTGATAGGTTATTACTAATGATACTTATTTTGTGACACGAGGGATTCTCAAACCTCGCCCTTGTCCCCGTTTACTGTTAGCATGAAATATTGTGATATTTTAGGCACGTTTTCTAAGTGTACTTCATCCATATTGATAGTCATTGATTAAGCATTGATTCATTTGTGAGCTAGTTTGTCTATATTGTCGATATGGAGATCTACACAAGCTTTATGTTGATTGTAGGCAATTAAGAGCTATTTCCGAACGGATTGTGCGAGAATGGAGTTTGATTGAGTGTGTCCAAGGATTGAGGACATCTCTAGGAGCTAAGGATGGTGCTAACTTGAAGAATTACGGTTTAGCCTTAAACCACGCTCTAAAATACGGCCGTACTACATTCCACGTTCAAGTCCACGGCCGTGGAACCTTGGCAAGGGAAGCGTGATTCATTCCAACAACTTCTACGGCCGTGGAAGGATTGAAACAAACCGTGACAATCTCCACGCTCAAAATTACGGGCGTGGAACCCTTCCACGACCGTGATCTTGGCGATCTTTTTCGTAACACTTTAAGCCACGATCTCCTACGCAATTGGGCCGGGCTTATATTTTATCTTACACTATAAAAGGACGGATGAAAAGAGATTCCGTCACCTTCGCTTACGCTTAGATGCATTTTCCGCTTACACTTGGAATTGCCCTAATTTCACATCTTGCGGAGATTGTGATTGAGGATTTTGCGCTTTGCTATTGAGATTTCCGGAAGAGTTGAAGATTTGGAAGCTTGTTCGCAAGAAGGTTACGCTTTATCTTTAGGTTTGATTTAGAAGACGGATTGACATCCCGTTTTTCCTTCTTATCTAAGATTCGTGATTGTTTGTGTTATTCCGAATCTATTGACGTTATTGTTCTTGATCTGTGAATTTGAGATTGACTTGAAAGTTATTGAAGGTTTTCGGAAGTTTTCATCTTTCATTCTTTTAAACCTTGAATTTGATATCAATATGACTATTGTTGGCTAAAACCCTTTAACAATTCTAAGGTGAAGGGTTGATAGTTGTGGCTTAGATGATGATAGATCGATCGTAAACAGATTGGACCCTGAGAGTTAGAAAGAATCGCCGACGAACCTAATCCACGGTCTGTTCTTGAGCTTCCACGGCCGTGGAACTCAAGAACTACCCGTAATTTTGTGTCAGTTTACGAACTTGCTTTTACTTTAATCCAAAGTTAAAGATTTGCTTTAACTTAGTCTTGGCTTACCCTTTTCTAGGTGGTAGTGAAGCCTCAACAACCTCTACCTCGATTCTGAGTGTTACAACCTTAATTGGTTTAGTTAGTCTTGATCCTTGGATTACAAGTTTGGGTATTTGACATTAATTCTTACCTTTAGAACCTTTCTATATTGAAGCCTCAACAACCTTTATAGAGAGTGTCTTGTAGGTGAGTCATATAAGGTTTTTGGAACTTCACCGTACGATTACCTTACATTCGTATACCTTTGCATGCCTTAACTTTGTCCTTATATCTTTAGTATATCTTGAATCGATTGCCACATCTGGATTCCTGGATCTTTAGGATTGTTGTTTTCCCAATATTTACAAAAGCTCATTCATTTACTTGCTTGACAATTCTATAATTGGATTTAACCCCCCAAATCCTTGTGTTCGATACTCTGAAATTCTTGCTCAACTATATCGATCCGTACACTGCGGGTTCGCTTGCTTGATTTCTAGTTTTATAATTAAAGCTTATTTGCACGCACGCTAAGTGGCGAACAAGTTTTTGGCGCCGTTGCCGGGGATTTGGTCTAGGCCGAATTCGGTTATCGGTTGTCAAGCTTGGGAGCTTCTCCCTTGTTATTTGATATCTATTTGAGTGTATGCGCAGGTCTAGGAACACCGAGGACCTCTTACCTCTTGATCAAGAGCTTGAGAGGAATTTGAGGAGAAAGCGTAAGGAAAAGAAAATGGCTGAAGAAAACGAACGTGATCTTCAATCGGAGTTAGCGGAGAAAGAAGCTCAACTCCAATGGAGTGAGAAGACACGTAGGGAAGAAACGGATCGTCATCAAATGAAAGTTGACGATCTAACGGACATGATGTTCCAGATGAGGTTGGAGATAAACAACCTTAAGGAGAAAAAGAAAAAGAGGAGACCGGGAAGATCGGTTAGAGCCAACTCATCCAATGAGGATAGCGACTCCTCTATGCCACCGTTAGAGGAAATTGATCCCACGATCAATGTGAATCCATTCTATCCACGGCCATCTACAAATCGCCGTGTTCCACCTAGGAATGAGAATGCAAGGGTCGAACGTGTGGAAGAAGAGCCAAGAACTCTTGGCCAAAGGATGAATCCAACGCAGCAACCACGCCGTCTAGGTGTGAACTTTGATGCTGATGATGTACAAGGGTTTAGCTTCAACCCTCAAGTTATTACCATTGTTCGCCAAAACCAATTTGGTGGAACAAGTGCTGAATCTCCACACCAACATCTACAAAACTTTGAGATTATGATGGAGACAATGAAGCCTAAGAACGCAACTACCAACAGCTATAAACTCAAGCCTTTCTTCTTCTCCTTGAAGGGGAAAGCATTGTATTGGTATCAAGCTCTTCCAAGTGGAAAGCTTGAGACATGGGAGGATCTTTCCGCGGAGTTCCTCACTAAGTTTTTTCCGTCATCCAAAACGGCGGAACTAAGAGGTAATATTAATGCATTTTCCATGAGATCTAACGAAAGTTTGTTTCAATCTTGGGAAAGATTTCAGGATTTGCTATTGGATTGCCCTCATCATGGCATATCCAAGCTTGCATTGTTGGAGATATACTATAAGGGGCTAGATGTGGAGACACAATTCAAGCTCCAATCTCTCTCATGTGGTACATTCATGGACATGAGGGAAGATGACGCTTGGGACTTCATTGAGAAGCAAGCAAGGGTCATAGAGAAGTATTCTCACCGGAAAGTGGAGGGAAATCGTGTAGAGCAAGGAGCTAAGCTCACACATGAAGCTCAATCTCAAATCTTTTCTCTCAACAATGAGATTAAAGAGTTGAAGGAAGCTATCAAGACTAACTTTCCAAAGCAACAAGGAAAGGACATTGGCTACTTGGGCAACAACAACGGTGGTGAGAATATAAACCGCAACAATAACCGGAACAACAACCGGAATAATTGGAACGGCAACAACAACAACCGGAACAATAATTGGAACAACAATAGGGGTTCAAACAACAACAATTGGCGCTCCAATCAACAAAACTCCGGTAACTCTTATCCTTCCAATTCAAATTCACTAACCCCACCTTCTTCTTCTTCCACTCCTTTGAAAAGCCAGGGGCAAACATCTAATGGAGGAAGCACTTCGGGGAAGGAGAAGCCCGATCCCATGTTGGAGACGATTTTGGGAAAGCTTCAAGGGTTAGAGACTCGCATCATCAAGGTTGATGATCACATAACTAAGGTTGATAAAGCCCAAAAGGTTTTAGAAAACCAAATGTTTACTCATGCAGAGGAAGTTCCTAGGAATCAAGGGAAACTTTCAGGAAAAACGGAGGACAACCCAAAGGAAAGGGTGATGGCAATCACAACTAGGAGCGGATTGACAACCACCGATCCGCAGCCTAAGTTTGTTGAAGTCTCCGTTGAGAAAGACAAAGAGAAGGGGAAGGAGAAGGAAGATGTCTACGTTCCTCCTCCGGCTTACAAACCTCCCCTACCATTCCCTCAATCTAGAGCAAGAGCGCGTCTAGATAAACAATTTGGTAAGTTTATAGAACTCATGAGCAAGCTGCATATTAATATACCTTTCATTGATGTTATTGTAGGTATGCCGGCTTATGGCAAGTTCTTAAAGGAGATCCTCTCTAACAAGAGAAAGTTAGAGGATTTTGGAGAGGTTAAGATGAGTTCGGATTCTTCGGATCTCATCAAGACCATGAAGGAGAAAATGCCCCCCAAGCTAAAGGATCCAGGGTCATTTTGCATTCCCATAGGAGTGGGAGATGTCACATATGATGCATTATGTGACTTAGGAGCAAGTGTGAGCATCATACCACTTGCATTATCTAGGAAGATCGGTTTAGGCGACCCTAAACCGGTGAAGATGACGTTGTACATGGCGGATCGATCCATAACTCGTCCCGTCGGTATTGTAGAAGACGTCCCGGTCAAGCTAGGTAAATTCTTTGTTCCCATTGATTTTGTTGTGCTTGACATTCCTGCAGATAGTCCGGTCCCAATCATACTCGGAAGACCGTTTCTTGCAACTTTGGGCTGCATAGTCGATTGCAAGAATGCTAGACTCGCCTTTGACATAGGAGAAGAGAAGGTAGAGTTCGTTCTTTCCACTCTAGTGAAGGAACCAATCTTTGATGAGGATATATTCAATATCCAAGATGAAGAAGGGTTGTCTAGGGAGGAGGTAAGTGCTATTCTCTTCAAAGATCATTTGCAAAAGGTTATTACTATGAGTCTAATGAATGTAGGGGAAGAAGAGGAGTGCAATGAGGCA
This sequence comes from Fagopyrum esculentum, assembly GCA_033239045.1. Taxonomy (NCBI): domain Eukaryota; kingdom Viridiplantae; phylum Streptophyta; class Magnoliopsida; order Caryophyllales; family Polygonaceae; genus Fagopyrum; species Fagopyrum esculentum. The sequence goes on from BSUD01000003.1 coordinate 37,179,977, forward strand.
ATTGAGGCCTTAGAAGCACAAGAAGAGGTATGTGAAGAGGAGTTTGAGAAACTCCACGACGAAGCAGAAAACGTGAGAATCCACGGCCATACACTATATTCCATGGCCGTGGATTTCACCAACCAAAGCGTGGCTCACTCTAGAGGGTTAGACGGTCGTGGAGGAAACAGAGCAACCGTAACCACATTCCACGCCCAAAATCACGGCCGTGGAGAAGCCAGAGCAACCGTAATTTTGGCCGTGGACGAGAACAAATGTGCCACTTCTTCAACTTCTTTTGATTCTTCTCCCACACCCTCTACACCCTTAGACACTTCTAAGGAGACATCGGATGTCCCTCAAGAGCCGTTGGAGACTCCGATCGCAATGGAACTAAAGCCACTTCCTACTCATCTAAGGTACGCTTTTCTAGGACCTAATTCTACCTTTCCGGTTATTGTTAGTTCCGATCTAAGCATAGATGAACATAATAAGCTCATGGTTGTCCTTAAGAAACATAGAAAAGCTTTAGGATATACTATTGAGGACTTAGTAGGAATCAAACCTTCCCTATGCATGCATAAAATATTAATGGAAGAGGACTTTAGGACTTCAAGACAACCTCAAAGGCGGTTAAATCCGACCATAAAGGAGGTTGTCAAGAAGGAAATTCTTAAACTTCTTGATGCAGGTATCATCTACCCTATCTCCGATAGCAAGTGGGTGAGTCCCGTACAAGTAGTTCCGAAGAAGGGAGGAATGACGGTCATCACCAACAAGAATAACGAACTCATTCCTACCCGAACCGTAACGGGATGGCGGATGTGCATAGACTACCGCAAGCTTAATAACGCGGCGAGGAAGGATCACTTCCCACTACCCTTCATCGATCAAATGCTTGAAAGGTTAGCGCAACATTCACACTTTTGCTATCTTGATGGTTATAGTGGTTTCTTTCAGATTCCGATACACCCGGATGATCAAGAGAAGACCACATTCACGTGCCCATGGGGTACGTTCGCCTATAGGAGGATGCCGTTCGGGCTTTGCAACGCCCCAGCCACTTTTCAAAGGTGCATGATGGTCATCTTCTCCGAATATATAGAGGAAATCATGGAGGTCTTCATGGATGACTTCTCCGTATATGGTTCCTCTTTTGACAATTGCCTTTCTAACCTTGCTCTTGTATTACAAAGGTGTGAAGACACTAACCTAGTTCTTAATTGGGAGAAGTGTCAATTTATGGTAAAGGAAGGAATTGTATTAGGACACTCAATCTCTAATAGAGGGATAGAGGTAGATAAAGCTAAGATAGAGACCATAGAAAAGCTTCCTCCCCCAACTTCGATGAAAGGGATAAGAAGTTTTCTAGGACATGCCGGATTCTATAGACGCTTCATAAAAGACTTCTCTAAAATATCAAAACCGCTAACTAATCTATTGATGAAGGATGCAGTTTTTGATTTTTCGTAGGAATGTTTGGATGCGTTTAACATGATCCGGGAAGCTCTAATTTCAGCACCTATTATCCAACCTCCGGATTGGAACCTTCCCTTTGAGGTTATGTGCGATGCTAGTGACGTAGCCATAGGAGCTGTTCTTGGACAAAGAAAGGAAGGGCGAACCCACGCTATCTACTATGCTAGCAAGACGCTAGATGAAGCGCAGCTCAATTACGCCACTACCAAAAAGGAGTTTTTAGCCATTGTTTATGCTATTGACAAATTTCGCTCTTATCTTGTAGGTGCAAAGGTGATTGTATACACGGATCATGTTGCAATCCGGTACCTCCTTGCAAAGAAGGATGCGAAGCCAAGGCTAATTAGATGGATTCTTCTCCTACAAGAATTCGATCTAGAGATCCGCGACAAGAAGGGTTCGGAAAACTCTATTGCGGATCATTTGAGTCGCCTAACACATCTAGAGGACGACCATTTACCTATAGATGACTCCTTCCCGGACGAACACTTACACATTATAGAGGAGTGCATCGATGTGATCTCCAAAGGTAACGAACCATGGTTTGCTGATTTTGTTAACTATTTGGTTTGTCAGGAGATACCGCACGGATTATCCTACGCACAAAGAAAGAAGTTCTTTAAGGATGTCCGGGAATACTTTTGGAATGAACCTCTCCTCTTTAAGAGAGGTCCGGATGGCATTATTTGGCGATGTGTGCCGGAAGATGAGATGCAAAGTGTCATCCGCCATTGTCATTCACTACCATGTGGAGGACACGCTAGTTCGAACAAGACTAGCGCTAAGGTATTGCAATCTGGATTCTTTTGGCCTACTTTATTTAGAGATGTGCAATCCTTTTTTTCCTGCTGCGATGCTTGTCAAAGAACAGGAAATATCTCTAGGAGGAATGAGATGCCTCTCAATAACATCCAAGAGGTGGAGATTTTCGACGTTTGGGGAGTAGACTTTATGGGACCGTTCCCATTATCTTGTGGAAACCAATACATACTCTTGGCGGTGGATTACGTTTCTAGATGGGTGGAAGCGATTGCCTCTCCCACCAATGATGTCATGGTGGTGGTTAAGTTCTTTAACAAGACCATCTTCCCACGATTTGGGACACCAAGGACTATCATTAGTGATGGAGGTTCTCACTTCATTGCCCGGCGCTTTGAAGCTCTTCTAGCTAAGTATGGGGTTACTCACAAGATCGCCACCCCTTATCATCCACAAACTAGTGGACAAGTTGAGATCTCAAATCGGGAGATCAAAGGAATCTTAGAGAAGACGGTTTCAAGGACTAGGAAGGATTGGTCCTTGAAGCTTGATGATGCATTGTGGGCGTACCGGACTGCGTACAAGACTCCCATAGGAACCACACCATACAACCTTGTGTATGGAAAGTCTTGCCACTTACCGGTAGAGTTAGAGCACAAGGCGTTTTGGGCAATCAAGTGGCTAAATTTCAGCATGAAGGAAGCGGGAGAGAAGCGTCTCTTGAACCTTAATGAGCTTGAAGAACTCCGCTTGAACGCTTATGAAAACGCTAAGATTTACAAGGAGAGAGCAAAGCGTTGGCATGATAAGCATATCATTCCAAAGGACTTCAAAAAAGGAGATCAAGTTCTCCTCTTCAATTCAAGGCTTCGTCTCTTTCCAGGTAAGCTTAAATCTCGTTGGACCGGACCTTTTCTAATCAAACGTATTTTCCCCCATGGTGCAGTTGAAGTATGGGGTGAAGCGGGCGGAAGCTTTAAGGTGAACGGTCAACGACTCAAGAAGTATACGCCGGAACTCCAAGCTGAAGAGTTTGCGCCCACCACACTCGAATAAGTGCGAATTTGGTCTAGCTACGGACCTTAAACAAAGCGCTTCTTGGGAGGCAACCCAAGGTATTGCATTTACGTTTTTGTTTTCGATTCATAGTTTAGCTTAGTTTAGACGTTTTTGCTTTTTGTTTTGCCTTCGATTCCTTCCGATATGTTCGTGTTTTTGGATGTAGGAATAGTGGAAAAGGAAAGGAGAAGAGTAATTTTGAAGAAAAGTGACGAAACTTTGATTTTGCAGCATTACAGAGAGTTCCATGGCCTAAACCACGGCCGTGACAGCTATAGTGACCGTAATTTCCAAAGGCCTTTGAAAAATCACCAAAACCACGGTTCCGTACATTTCCACGGCCGTGGAACATCCCGACAGACCGTGATTTTCACAAATTTTGCCGGCCACTATATAAACCACGTTCTTCACAAAAACACAAACATCACAACCCAAATTACGCCCAAAATCGCCGATTCCACGCCCCTCACCTCAATTCTTCGTTCGTTAATCCTTTTTAACGATTCTTCGACCCAAACTAAAGCAAATCCAACCACCAACGAGATCCAAGCAACGATTCGAGCGGTAAATCACCAAGGAAAGCAGAATTCGGATTTGAAAATCCGAAAACCTAGGTTTTTTCGCTCTTCTCTATCGTTGTCGATTTGGATCTATATTTGCTAGAATTTTTAGGAATAACTGATTGGAATTGGAAGAGAATTAGTATAGGACTGCTGCTGTGGAATTTGGTGATTGATTGTTGAGATTTGTGAAATTTTGAGAGAAACCACGGTTCCTGGACGTTCCACGGCCGTGGAATTTGAAGAACAAACCGTGGTTTGCAACAGAGAATGGATTTTGTGAGGAGAGTGTCCGGGAGAAATAAGGATAAGAACAAAGAGAAGGATAAGAATAAAAAGAGGAAGGGTAACCCCTCTTCCTCTTCCTCATCTAGAGCACCACCACCCTCATCCCCTTCACCTCCATCATCACCTTCATCACCATCACCTCCTAGCCCTAGGGTTCCTACCATTCACGAGGATCATCTCGACGCCTTAGAGAGGATCCATAAGAGGGCTGTTATAGGACCTAGGTACTTATTGTTGGAGGATTTAGCTCCTCTACATGTGATTGATGACCTTACCTGGCTCTTGGATAGAGCCGGATTAGTTGTCTTCTCGGCTATCCGAGAAGACGCTTACGAGGAGATTACTAGAGAGGTTGTGACGTCTTTTGAGCACAGCCATGTCGATAGGACAGTTTCTTTCCGTCTGATGGAAAGAAACTATGATTTCTCCATCCGGGAGTTTGGAGCCTTCTTTGGGTTCCAAGAGACCTTCAATGGTTGTTTTCCCAGCGGCGTTTACGCCAAGGATTTCTGGGAGGAGGTAGCCATGATCTATGCCAGCAAGGACCGCTGGCAACCAGCTGATACCAAGGCTAAGTTGATGTATCACATAGCCTTGAAGATTGCTCACCGGGTACTTTCTGAGTGTCTTTTCCCTAGGACGGAGACACCTCAGAAGATCAAGACGGATGAGCTCTTTCTTCTGTACTCCATGCTATATGGACGACCTGCTGACTGCGCCACCCTCTTAGCTGCTACCATGAGCAAGCTAAAGAACAAGAGGGCCGGCAACATTGGATATGGTGGGATAGTCACCCACCTTGCTAGGATATTAGGGGTAGATTTCTCCGCCTACACACGCATTCCCGCTGTACCCCTAGGACTCCAGGCCTTCATGACTAGAGGTCTCATCTTCCCTACCCATAGAGGTCCACCTTATGCAGCTATACCATGGGAGAGCAGGACGGGGAGAGGTATTGAGTGGCTCCCGGAGTATTCCATTATGGTTGGACGCCATAACTGGAAGGAGACATTCGCTGCTATGCATGCGAACAGGATTGCAGCCCCTCCATATGTCCCACCACCACCCGTAGTTGAGGAGGAGGATATGAGAGATCAGTATGGAGGAGGAGGAGGAGCTGAGCAGGATTTTGGCACATTTCCGGATCAGCCGGACATAGCTCTTGATATGCCTAGACGTTCTCCACGTCCCGCCAAAGCTTCAAGATCATCTTCTCGCCGCGCCAGCGTGAGCGAGAGGCCCACTTGGATGGAGACCCCTCCTGCGTGGTACGGAGCTCCACCACCATGGTCTACACAGCAGCCACCGCCACCAGCACCAGCACCGTCAGATGCACCGGGATGGTACAGCCAGCCGCCTGGTTGGTATGAGCAGCTGCCGGAGTGGGCCACCGACCTTTCTGATAGGGTGGGAGCTTTGGAGATTCGAGCCGATACTAGAGATGCACGTATGGAAGACATCGACCATATGATGAGGGATGTCTACCGCCAGCAGTTCGGGCGGTACTATGATCCTAGCTTCTCTCCATTTCCGCCTCCACCGCAGTGATGACTATGATGACCGACAGCATTAGCCGCTCCACCGCCATTTTGTGAGTCTTTTTCTTTCTTTCTTTTCTTCTTTTTCTTTTCTTTGAACATTAGGGACAATGTTTGTTCCAAGTATGGGGTGGGGTGTGACTAATCGTCTGTAATAACTCTTACTCACTTTGATTGCTTCTATTGAGACTATCTTGCATGTTCATTATATTGTTGCACATTTCATTATTGCATTGCATGAAAAAGAGTTTGAAAACCCATAAAAAAAATCGAAAAATTTTGAAAATTTTGTGCTCCTAAGAATTGAGATGATTTCTATGATAATCACCACTTGTGAATTGAGTTTTGATGGCAATTGCATGCTTAAACGAATAGTGAATTGAGAAGAGATTGAATGAGTTGATTATCCTTCTTTTTGCAAATTTCATAATGTGATGAATGTTACTTAAATCATGTTGAGAAAATAAGGTTGAAATCACACTATAAGTTCTTATACTTCTTGTTGAGATGATTAAGGCAATTCGATTTTCTTTCTTCTTTCTTTGATCATTTAGCCCCTCATTGAAATTATGGCCTCCTTACCTATCCGGGAATTTGGAGGAGTTGATTGATATTGGCATGTTTGATGTGGGAGGGCCTTGAAAGCAATTATTTGCAATCAAAAGAATAGAAAGAAATTATAGGTTTGGGGAAGTCAATCATGATGATGAGTAACTCGGCACCATTCACATAGCCGGGTGTTTGTGTCTTGCCAAAGTCGGATTGAGCGATATTCCCAGCGGATTATGGTATGTGCGCTAAGGGTTTGAGGCATCTCATAAAAATTGAGAAACGCCAATCTCCTAGGCTTTGGTTTTTGTGCACCTCTATCCATAACTCCAAAAGTAAAGTCGAAAAATGAAAAGAAGAGAGCGAAGCTCTAAGTTGAAAGTGCTGCGGAAACCGCAAGAGAAGAAGAAAAGAGTAGTTATCCACTTTCTCGGATTCATGCACCACATTCCTTAAAGTTTTCCTTCCCTTTCCACATTCTAGACCTTGTTTGAAAGTCCTTAAGAACAAAAGAATGTTATATGACTTGGTGATCTAAACTGAAGTTTCTTATGATTGATTTTGATAATGTTTGAAGGTTATGATGTTTACATGGAAGTTTGATTGATTCATGAGCTTTCTTTACTCTTTACTCTTTGATTAAATGTATGAAAGTCTTATAAGCGGATGAAGCAAGATTTGAGAATGATCTATTGATTAGAAGGCACATCCATCCAAAAGAAGTTTTGCTTTGATAAGGTACACATATTTCATCCTAACTTGTGCTTTAAAAGCTTTTTGAAAGACCTTGCTTAGGGACAAGCAAGTGGCAAGTATGGGGTTATTTGTTAGCATGAAATATTGTGATATTTTAGGCACGTTTTCTAAGTGTATTTCATCCATATTGATAGTCATTGATTAAGCATTGATTCATTTGTGAGCTAGTTTGTCTATATGGTCGATATGGAGATCTACACAAGCTTTATGTTGATTGTAGGCAATTAAGAGCTATTTCCGAATGGATTGTGCGAGAATGGAGTTTGATTGAGTATGTCCAAGGATTGAGGACATCTCTAGGAGCTAAGGATGGTGCTAACTTGAAGAATAGCACGAGGAAAGGAAGAATTATGGTTTAGCCCTAAACCACGCTCTAAAATACGGCCGTACTACATTCCACGTTCAAGTCCACGGCCGTGGAACCTTGGCAAGGGAAGCGTGATTCATTCCAGCAACTTCTACGGCCGTGGAAGGATTGAAACAAACCATGACAATCTCCACGCTCTAAATTACGGGCGTGGAACCCTTCCACGACCGTGATCTTGGCGATCTTTTTCGTAACACTTTAAGCCACGATCTCCTACGCAATTGGGCCGGGCTTATATTTTATCTTACACTATAAAAGGACGGATGAAGAGAGATTCTGTCACCTTCGCTTACGCTTAGACGCATTTTCCGCTTACACTTGGAATTGCCCTAATTTCACATCTTGCGGAGATTGTGATTGAGGATTTTGCGCTTTGCTATTGAGATTTCCGGAAGAGTTGAAGATTTGGAAGCTTGTTCGCAAGAAGGTTACGCTTTATCTTTAGGTTTGATTTAGAAGACGGATTGACATCCCGTTTTTCCTTCTTATCTAAGATTCGTGATTGTTTGTGTTATTCCGAATCTATTGACGTTATTGTTCTTGATTTGTGAATTTGAGATTGACTTGAAAGTTATTGAAGGTTTTCGGAAGTTTTCATCTTTCATTCTTTTAAACCTTGAATTTGATATCAATATGACTATTGTTGGCTAAAACCCTTTAACAATTCTAAGGTGAAGGGTTGATAGTTGTGGTTTAGATGATGATAGATCGGTCGTAAACAGTTTGGACCCTGAGAGTTAGAAAGAATCGCCGCCGAACCTAATCCACGGTCTGTTCTTGAGCTTCCACGGCCGTGGAACTCAAGAACTACCCGTAATTTTGTGTCAGTTTACGAACTTGCTTTTACTTTAATCCAAAGTTAAAGATTTGCTTTAACTTAGTCTTGGCTTACCCTTTTCTAGGTGGTAGTGAAGCCTCAACAACCTCTACCTCGATTCTGAGTGTTACAACCTTAATCGGTTTAGTTAGTCTTGATCCTTAGATTACAAGTTTGGGTATTTGACATTAATTCTTACCTTTAGAACCTTTCTATATTGAAGCCTCAACAACCTTTATAGAGAGTGTCTTGTAGGTGAGTCATATAAGGTTTTTGGAACTTCACCGTACGATTACCTTACATTCGTATACCTTTGCATGCCTTAACTTTGTCCTTATATCTTTAGTATATCTTGAATCGATTGCCACAGCTGGATTCCTGGATCTTTAGGATTGTTGTTTTCCTAATATTTACAAAAGCTCATTCATTTACTTGCTTGACAATTCTATAATTGGATTTAACCCCCCAAATCCTTGTGTTCAATACTCTGAAATTCTTGCTCAACTATATCGATCCGTACACTGCGGGTTCGCTTGCTTGATTTCTAGTTTTATAATTAAAGCTTATTTGCACGCACGCTAAGTGGCGAACATTTACTAGTGCGGAATGGTACTAATGCATCTGACCGTCTACCTGACTGGGCTGGTCGCAGGGAACCTCCTAGACTCTCGCAAGAGCTAGGCAGATGATGTCACGACCCGTTATCATACACTTGGGTCAATTACGTAAATAATAAATTTGGCCTAATCCGGTTTCGTTGTTTATCATAACTAACAAACACCACTCATACACATTACACTCATACAAGAAGCCAGCTAAGTAAGTCCGTGGACTTACCTGAATCAGATCTCAACTCTCTTAATCACAACTCAATCTGTAACTGTATAACTCGGTTTCCTGTCAAAGGAGGCAAGTGTGTCAGCACCCTTTCTAGGTAATTAGAAGCTAAGACTTCTAAGGTAGTAGATCCTATTAGAACAGAATTTAATACAGTACCAATTTATGGTAAAATGACTATTTTACCCTTGGTCCCGGAACTTCCAAAAACCCGGAATACGTACTTAAATTCTTATTTGATGCTAACTAACCATATTCTACTCCCTAGGATGATTTTAGGTAACAACTAGAGAAACTACCCATGTTTCTATTTCCCGAAAAGTCACTAAGGTCCAACTCCAGCTTCAAATATGAAATTATAATAAATTTATAAAAATTCTAAAATAAATCTCTAAATTATCTATGATATCTAATCTACTCATAGGAGCAAGAATTTTCTAAAACTGTTCAACTATCCCTTCTACAAAACTCCTTAAAGTTGGCTACTACACTAGAATGTTCCAATACTTAGTCAAAAATCAATGATGGAAAAATAGCTCAAGGTCTCTACTTTGGGACGCCATAACTCTTAAACTGCAACTCGGATTCCTCTCAAATTTCAGTATGTTCTACTATGAAATCTTATTTGTAATAGATGCAAAATTCATCAACAAAGGAGATCAAAAGCCTATTTAAAACTATCTCAGAAAACTGCATCACAAGTACCTTTCCTCAACACTAAGAAATTTCAGCACAACAGAAAAACTGCTTACGACCCAATCTTTAAAAAATCATAAATCCCAAACCACTCGTTGGATTGCTCCCAACTTTTAATATGTTCTACAACAATATATCAACTATATCATATCCAAAATTCAAGCCCAACGGAGATCAAGAGCTTATTCAAAACCATCTCACAAAACAGCATCACCTGCTCTTTTTCCCAACACTCAGCACATTTATATAAACTGCATGAGGCGTCAACTTTGGAATATCATAACTCTCAAACCGTAACTCCGATTCTTCCCAAATTTTAGTATAATCTACTATCTACTACTGACTACAACATATCCAAAATTAATCAGCAAAGAAGGAGAATAACTTACTCAAATCTGGACCCGAAGTTGACTGCTCGTCAACTCTAAAAACTCGGAAAACGCCTCAGCTCAGCAAGCCATCTTCTAGGGCTGTTGTGAATTGTTCCAAGATCCCAACGGGATTCTAATCAGCACATATATTGAAAGGGTACGAAAGTGAAGGGGGTGAGGCGTTTACCGGACAAGAGAGACTCGACGAGCTCCCGAGTGCAAAGAAGAAGACTAAGGCGGCTACTTGCGTCGGGTGTAGCAGCGTCGGACTGGAGGCGCCCCAGTGGCCAGGGTACTTCCGCCCTTGCAGATTTGGCACACCTCTCTTGCGTCCAGGCGCCCCTACGGCCCATCCTGCGCAGATACACAGCCCGACTTCTTGGTGATGCGTTGAAGACGAAGACTCCGAGATCCATGTCGTCTGCTGTTGTTACTTGCCCGTCTAGATGGGGAGGAATGGCTCCTAGAGTCACTTGTCCTATCGCAGAAAGAGACAGGGAGAAGGGTGAATCCATGGTGGCCTGCTACACGGTTGTAGTGCATCTTCGAGGCTATTGGTGTGGCGGCTAAGTGCAGGGAAAGGGAGGTTGTTGTCGTCATTCTTGGCGGTGGTAGCTCGTCCGGCAAGGAAGAAGCAGCGCCGGCGTTTCTGGAGCAAAGAGGAGGGACGTGCGAGAGAGGGGAGGAGAGCGCCGGTACGTGACAACGAGAGAAGGAAGAGAGAGGTCGTTAGGGTTTACGTGAGAGAGGGAGAGAGTATAGGCTGGTTGTAACAGCTCCTTATCGGGCCCGGATGGTAGGGTTGTAAAGGCCAAACTCAGCTTCGTAATGGGCCCGGATGGCCTTGTCATAACTTAGTCATGGGTTTGTCAAATGGGTCAATTACTATAAGCCTTGCAAGAGTGTTTTAGGAATGATTTTATATGATTAAGTTTCACATAAAATCATAGAAGTGGGAAAAGAATATTTTATGTGATTAACTCTTCGCATAAAATGACAAGATTTTAGGCGACTCAGGATTTACCGGAATTTAAATTTCCGGGTATTACATTAGTACCCCCTTAATTTAAGTTTCGTCCCGAAACTTAAAAGAAGACAACATAATGTCGGAATCCATACTAGAGAACTAAAGCGCCGAAAAAAGTCATAATCGGTCAAGTTCTGATTTGTTTCGGAAATAATGGGAAGAAAATTTTCGGGTATTATATCAATCCCTCCTTAACAATAAGTTTCGTCCGGAAACTTAGGGTAAGACAATCCTGATCGGCCTTTAAGGCACTAAACGGGTGTATCTAATCACTGCACAAAAGTCTCATCGTTTTCAAATCTAAGTTTCCCGCACGTCAAGATTACCAAAAACACACATCACTAACTAAACACTCAATCATGAAATAAACAAGCAGTCAAACAATATCACACATCCAAGGTCAAGCCCTAACTCGTCACTCTCAAGGTTACAACTATCACTACATAGGTCTTTGAAAGGTTACATCTCTTACTATCCCCAGTATCTTAGGTAGCCTTATCAGTTTTTCATAAAACCACTGAATCTTAAATCTTTTCAGGTACTTAAATCACAAGTGCCTACTTCCACGTTCTAGAGTGGTTACCGGATATCTCACCGGTATCATCTGGCTCAACTGTCTGATCCTCTAATCTGATAACCTAACTCGTGTCTGGTAGGTATCTCTCCAACTGAAATTCTCAAACTCAGTTCCCAAACTTAGTCTCCGTGGAAAACTGAAGCTACACCCTCCAATAGGGTGAGGAATACTAGTTCAGCAGTCATTGCTAAACCTGCTTTAAATTTTCAAATGGTTACCTTACACAACTCACTTTCGAATCCTTTGATGACCTTACGGAAAACAATCTATTCAACTTTCTTCCCTTCGTTATGACCACTTGCTTCCGGCCTTCTGAAAAGGTTCTGACTACACACTCAGGCCAGAGGTCTTGGACATCCACCAACACTTACCAAGTACCCAATGCTCTTCGCATCACGACCCACTTGGTCTTGTCTTTTAATATTACTCAGTCATCTTATTCCTCCGGTAAGGAATCGTCATCTTTACCCTTTTCCGGGTCTACACTCGGGGCAACTAAGAATTAAATCTAGTGGTCATCCTCTTTGTTTACTTGGCATTATTATATTATTTATAGATCTCTAATATATTGTTAGCTCAAATTTAGGCTTCTCATGTGAGTATGTGTGTAGGTCTTGCGAGGTCTTGACGCGGTTATACGAGTGTGTGATGCTTATTGAGTAGAGAGTTGGCACGTTACGGTTTCGAGTGGTTACCGAGTTAGTTATGCCGAAAGTTCTACGTTAGCAAGTTATGGGACGAAACTTGTTTTTAGAGGGGATTAGTTGTAACGTCCGGAATTTTTATTCTGGTTATTGAGCGGCTTACCGACCTTCCCGCAGGCGCGGCTTCCGCAGGCACGAGGTGCTGAGTGACGGGTTTTATCCCGGAAATCCCTATATGACCCTTTGGTTCCCGCTTTTCGCTTGTGACCCCTCATTCTTTTTAGTCAACTCCTCGTTCCCCTCATCTGAGATGACCCTTGTGCAGCCTTATCTTTCCTCTCGCTCCTCACTCTTTTGTCATCCACGTTACTCTCCTTCACCTCTTCTTTCATTTCCCCTCTTCTTCCATCCTTGACTTGAAAGAGGCTCTTGATGATCCTTCCTTCTCTTCTTCTTGTGTAAGTTGTCAAGTAAAGGGTGTTGTGCAGTTCCGAGTTCAACGGTAAGTTCCTTCTTCCCCCTTCTTCATCTTCATCTTCTTCCTTAAGCTTCAATGGTGGAAGCCATGGATTCACCACCTTGTTCTTCCCTCTTCTTATGTTGCATGTGTATGGATCTTGCTGAGATCATAAGCTTTGGTGATGATTGTGTATTGGGACATCCATGGTGGAGCAAGGAAGCTAGGAGGCCCTCCACACAACAAGGATCCATCGAAAAAGCCCGTCGAAGAAGGCCTCTAGAGCTCGACCGCACCCGCGGCAGGATAGCGCCGCGGGGGCGGCCACTGAACCTGAGCCATAGGGGCGGCCCTCTGGGCCGCAGGGGAGGCCACTGGCTCAGCCAGCCCGCCCGTGTGGTCTTCTTCTCCTTTTTGCGGCTATAGTTCCTTCCTCCGTGCCCGTGTCTTTTCTTGGTGAGTACCCTCCCTTGAGCATGTGTTCATAGCTTATCCTAGGGAGTATTTATGATAGTATCATGCTAGGTTGGACCTAGGATAGTTGTGAATGTCATGTAGTGGCTTTTGGGACCTTAGGTGAGTGTGTTGAGCATGTTGGACCTCCTAGGCTAGGTTGCTCCTTCTTGGTTGTGGTGTTTGATCTTGGGAGATAGTAGGTTATTGTGAGAGTCTTTTTTATGTTTAGTGTGATGTGAGTATTATGCATTCTAGGATGCGGTCCAAGAATGAGAGTCAAATGATCTTGCGTAGATCATTTGTGCGGAAGTCTAAGACTTCTTTATTTGAGCAAGTCGTGATATGTATCTTCTTGTCAGCAGGCTGTGGGCTTCTTCCCAAGGGAAGCGAGAGTGTTGTGGGAGTTAGCGTTGGAACGAGGTAAGTCTCCGGACTTACTTAGCTCGTATTCTTCGTATTAGTTTCGATGCGTTTTTGGTTGTGTGTATTTATTGCTTAAGTTATAACAACTAAACCCGAAGTAGGACCACTGACCTTTATATATTATTTGGCTCAAGTGTATGATAATGGGCGGTGGCATCACTACCTACCTCTTGCGAGAGTTAGAAGGTTCTCGGCGACTAGCCCGTACGGGTAGATGGTCGGATGCATCATTATCATTCCTTGCCGGTAAGTGGGGACCGAGGCGAGATCACGGTGATTCTCGTGTCACAAACCTAAGTTGAATTAGAACGGGATATGACTTAAGAATAAAAGATAATAAACCAGACTTGTGTGCTTTGGAGTATGTTGTGTGATTATGATGACTTATGTGTGTTTGTGTCATCACCTTGATTCTAATGTCTTGAATATTAGCTAACGGTTTTATACCGATGTTGTAGTTGCCTTGCAGGTTAGGAACGCGGCCGAGAGATCCGGAAGAGTGGGCAGCCGGGGTTCCGTACATTTTAGGAGGGGTTTGGTTGGATTCGTGTTTGTGTTTTGTATATTGTACTTTGTATGTCATGTGTATGGCGTTTGGCCTTCGGAGTTGCATCTCGGCTGGAGTCTTCCGTTTGTATGCTTTCCGGTTTCATTAGATTACATAAAATGGATTTCAGTTTTGGCCTTTATTTGTGTCTTGTTGCAAGATCCGGTGAAATTGTTGTCAGGCTAAGGGTCGGGACCCATTGTGAGGTCTCCGCCCGTAGAATCCCGAGTCCAGCAAATTCGGGGTACTACACTATTCATTCGGTTTCCACTGAATATTATCATGTGTTGGCAGCCTTGGTACGCATACCAAAATACATATGCGCTAAGAGGTAAATTAGAACCCCCATAATTCCAACCTAAAATAGCTTAAGCGTGATTTCTTACCTTACATTATGGGTGTTTCAAACGTGACTACATCCGGGACGCGTGGTCGTGCTGCGTGTACGCTCGGACTGACTCTTTCGTAATATTCCGTCTAACCGAATAAAAATTTTACTTTTCGAATTCTCTAAACTTTGCTGAATCTTTTAGTTTCTCTGCTGATGTGCAACGTGTATATATTGTATGAGAGCATGGTATTCCACGAATTCAAGTGAGTATAGGAGAACTAAGAATTGAAGATAGTTTGAGTGATCTGAGTGCTGACTTGCAATTATGATTTCCTACACACCAATAGGACTCTCATTCTACATTTCTAAGTCATAGTTTTATTTTAGAAGTAGTTCCTGATAGTGTGCATATTGTACTTATGCTGCACTCCGAATGCTACATAATTATCTTGATTTGTTCCCTGTAGTATTTACGTATTTTCTGTTGTCTGAAAGTGGTTAAACCACTTTAGTTGGTGTTGATTGATTATTCTCTTGATGAATTATAAAATTCTTGTATGATGCCATGCTTTTTACGTTTTTTCAAAGGAGTCTATAATTTTCCAAGGCTTAGACCATCATGCAGTTTATTATCTTTCTGCTTATTTTCTATGTAGTATTTATCTTTTCTTGTTAATTTCAGTTCATGGTATCTTATGGTCTAACTTTGATTACTATGAAGGCCTACCTTTAGCAATCAAACTTTACATTCAAAACCAAATAAAAGTAATACCAAACCACATGTTGATTCTATTATAAGTCAGACAAGCTTTATTGGTGCTCAATTAGGGAAAAAGCTATTAAACAACCAAATAATATATACCATCTATTCTAGTTTATAAATTCAGACATATAGCCTACTCTCTCTTAAAGGTTTCAAGGGATCCCATCCCAGCAGCACAAACTTGAAATAATATAATAAATATTTCAAACATATTGTCCAGTCTTTTTATTTACATAATAGTTTTTGGCAAAAACAGTTCCTCGGTTGTAGAACCTTCATTTGGTAATGTACAAACACTAAAACCTTAGTCCGGGTCACAATCCTTGTCTGGCATATAAGCGATTTTCTATCCCAATGTTCATTTGGTTTCCACTGAATACTATCATGTGTTGGTAACCCTGGTACGAATACAAAATACGTATGTGCTAAGAGGTAAATCAAAACCCCATAATTCCAACGTAAAATAGCTTAAGCGTGATTTCTTACCTTACATTATGGGCGTTTTAAACGTGACTATATCCGGGATGCGTAATCGCGCTGCGTGTATGCTCGGACTGACTGTTTCGTAATATTCCGTCTAACCGAATAAAAATTTTACTTTTCAAATTCTCTAAACTTTGCTGAATCTTTTAATTTCTCTGCTTATGTGCAGCGTGTATTTATTGTATATGGTTTTCCCACAAATTTTAGTGAGTATAGGAGAACTAAGAATTCATGATAATTTGAGTGATATGAGTAATGACTTGCAATTATGATTTCTTGCACACAAATAAGACTCTCATTCTACATTTTTATGTCATAGTTTTGTTTTGAAAGTAGTTCTTGATAGTGTGCACGTTATATTTATGTTGCACTCCGAATGCTACATAATCATCTTGATTTGTCCCCTATAGTATTTACCTAGTTTTCTGCTGTCTGAAAATGGTTAAACCACTTCAGCTGGTATTGATTGATTGCTCTCCTGATGAAATTATAAGATTCTTGTATGATGGCCTGCTTTTTACGTTTTTTCAAAGGCATTCTATAATTTTTCCAGAACTTACCATCATGCAGTTCATTATCTTTCTGCTTATTTTTCATATAATATTTGCCGTTTCTTGTTAATTTCAGTTCATATTGTCTTTTTGTAATGAAAAACTTGAGAATGAAAGTAATACTAAACCACATGTTGATTATTATGAAAACTCTACTTTCAAAACCAAATAAAAATAATACCAAACCACATGGTGCTTAATTAGGAAAAAAGCTGGAGAAATTTGAAATTCATGTAACCTTTGATCAAAAATTGGGTTTTTATCTTTGTATGTTTACCAGCTCTGTTTCCATGGTACCCAAGAGTAAAGTTTAGTTTTGCATTAGTTATGTTCATCTACAGGGACTTCCCTTTATTCTAACTGTTATTTGAACTTTTTTGGGTAGTACTTTCCCTTCTGGATGTTAAAAATATCTAAATGTTTTTTGTAGGTTTTGGTTAGCCTTGAGGTTAATGATGTTTATTTTACTACTGGAGTCTTAATTGAGCTTGTTCACTAATCTTATTTCTATGAAAATCGAGAATGAGTCTATCAAAGAGAGGATCTGTGATTATGGTTGAAGTCTAACTCAAGGTTGAATATGCACTTTTAAATTCCAACCCTAAAGTTATTGATTTACATGATAGAAAGAAGCAAGATCTGGCAAAGAGATTCATATTGTGATGCTAGACCATCTAGAAGGTACCTTTGTTGTGTAATATAAACACTATTTTATATTTTAGGTTAAACCCTTAAACACTATTTTATATTTTACTATTCCATAAGCTTGGTGTTTCGGTATCATTATTAAGCTCATATGATTAATAACAGCAGTTGGGCCATTCAAAAAATGCTAGATATTCAAGATATCCAAATTCGGGATACTGTGTATATGTACTAGATTATATATGGGAAGTCTTATTTCTTTTAAGACAACACGTTTATATTCAAGCAGATTATATATGTACTAATTTCAGCATATATGTGTGCCTATATTACAGATTTTCACATTACTTTATAAGAATCGGGGGTTAGTTCACTTTGACAAGTGATTAATACACGGGTGTGAATCGATAAAAATGTTCGCCGTATATTGGTCGATATACTGATATTCCCTACTCGAATTCAACTAACATACGTATTAAAGTTATTTACGGACGGTTTCGCTCTTCAATGCTCGATGTGCCAATATTCCCTACTCGATTCCAGCTAACATGCGGAAACTAAACCACGCGCGTGCGGAGCACGTGCATTCCACCTAGTATATATATATATAGAGCGAGAGAGAGGTTGGTTCTCACGTAAGCAGCTCTTACCATGTAAAATGAGAATAACCTCTATCCGTTAGATCGTTAAATAGATGGAGATTAGACGATATTAAAGGGGAAAAAATCGTGTTATTAATAGAAGAAATATTCGCCGGTCCTCACTCTATTATATATTCGGCGGTATAGTTACATATATTCGGCGATATAGTCCCATATATTCGGTGTTTACATGTTCACATGGTAAGAGATTTTTACATGTGAGCCATGATCTATATATATATAGTTTTATGAAGATTTCAAGCATTATGAAAGCATACAGTGTATGATTATGGAAAGCGCAATTCTTAGACACAATTACCATTTTCACAGTCCTAGCAACATTGAGATCCATGTGTAATCTTGCGAGAATGATACTAAAAGCTTTTTTCTTGATGATAAGTTGAAAAGTGAAGATATAAGGGTCGTTCATAAAAAATGAAATACACAGTGAACTAAAATGCGTTAACCATAAAAAAATAATACAAATTTCAATGTATCCCACCAGAA
The DNA here is from genome assembly GCA_033239045.1 of Fagopyrum esculentum. Lineage (NCBI taxonomy): Eukaryota > Viridiplantae > Streptophyta > Magnoliopsida > Caryophyllales > Polygonaceae > Fagopyrum > Fagopyrum esculentum. The sequence goes on from BSUD01000003.1 coordinate 37,198,084, forward strand.
ATAATACATATTACAAGTTTAGTTTAACAATTAGACATATTATTTGGAATTGAAATTGAGAAGAATCATAACTATTCAATCGAGGAGAATGAAGATTACAAAGTTTAGTTAAACAATTACACATTATTTGAAATTAAAATTGAAATTGAGAAGAATGATGTATTCTTCTCAATTTCAATTCTAAATAATACAGATTTCAATGTATCAACGACATCATTCTCCTCGATCTTTTATAGCTGATTCTCCACAGTTTCGTGTTGTGGGAAGCAAGAGCGTTAATGAAGAAGAGATCGTTGAAGAGATAGACAAAGCCCTTCAATTCAATTGCTTCCTAATATCCCACCAGAAATTTTCCAGCAACAGTTCAGTGCTTCCATATAGTACACCATTAGTTTAGACCTAGCTTTTGTAGAAGAAGAAAAATACATGGCTTTAGAACACACAACAGTACACCAGGAGCAAGACGACTCGTATTCTTGTTTTTCTACTCGATTCAAAAAGCCGAAAAAGCAATTCACTTCAATAAACCAGATAAAAAAAAAAGCTAGATTGGCATAACCCAGATGCATTTTTGATTGGTAATCAATCCTAGAAGACCTAATCCTTGTACTTCATCTCAGACATTTGAAATCCGGGCATGTCAAATGAAGCAGAAAACTTCTCAACATCAGCCTTGAGTGCCTCGATGTCTTTGTTGTTCACCAACCCTTTGTTGAAGTCCTTGAGAAGCTTCCCGTGTTCCTTCTGGATGCTCAAGGTGATGGTCACGGATCGGTGGAGGAACTCTCCTATCTGCTCGAAATCCTTTTCCACCAGTCCTCTTGATGTCATGGCTGGGGTGCCTACATTTACAAGTTTTAGGTCAATACTAATATAAACATGGAGTTACATTTGAAAAGAAAGGAAGAAGCAAAAAGGAAAGGGTTGTTTGGATGATCACTGTGGAATAATGAAAATTAAATGCAATATATGTCAAGGTCATCCTTAGACATCAAAGGGTTCAAATTATGAAATGGTTGATAACAAACAATGTTGGGGCTTTTGCACATCCATATAGACTAAGCTACATATTTGGTTATAATCGGTGTGGTATATTCTCATCGTCAATGAAGCATGACTACATTGATTTTCCAAGGTATATGGGAATGGTGGTTTTTTGATGTGTAAACCTAACATGTAAGTCCTAGGACTATCACTGAATTACCAAAAATCTTCAAATTCAGATATTCAGTTGGATTTGCTAAATAATTAAATTGCAAGCAAAGGCTGAAATTCTTACCAATGCGGACACCTCCTGGGGCCAAGGCACTGCTGTCACCAAACACAGCATTCTTGTTAATGGTGATGTTGCATAGGTCACAGAGCTTTTCAACCTTGTTACCTGCATACACACAGCAGATAAACAATGAAGCTTGACCTAGAAGATTGAATGGTGACCATCCAAGTTTACAAAGATAAAAATCTCAAGAGTTTCCTATTACCTGTCAAGCCAAGGGGGCGAAGATCCCAGAGGACAAGATGGTTCTCAGTTCCGCTAGTGACGAGACTGTAACCTTTTCCCATAAGATAGTTCCCAAGGGCAACTGCATTGGCCTTAACTTGCTTAGCATAAGCCTTGAACCCTGGAGTCATAGCCTGTTTCAAAGCAACAGCCAATGCTCCAATTTGGTGATTGTGTGGACCGCCCTGTAGGGAAGGGAAGACAGCAAAGTTGATCTTGTCTTCAAAGTCATAAACGGCATCTTCAGGCTGCCCCTTCTTTGGTGGCTTGGGTCCCTTGCGGTAGAAAATCATACCAGCCCGTGGTCCACGAAGAGACTTGTGGGTAGTAGTTGTGACAATGTCACAGTACTCAAAGGGGCTGTTTGCTTCCTGTACAAACAGAAGATAATTTTTATGCTACTAGCTATTTTATATGTTCTTCAATTTTATGCATTGTTAACCAAACCAATTCCTCGTAGCAAATTCATTTGAATTTCTGAATAAGATAACATCAAAAGATATCTAAATAAATTCTTCACATAATACATCATCCAATTCCAGGGCTCCTCAAGAGCAAAAACTTCATGTAACATGTAAAATGTAAAATAGACTTTTACAGACTACAGAAGCATATTTACAGTCATAAGCAGAATGGAAGTTTCAAAAGTGCACAATAAACTATCACAAGATGCAGACTCCACAAATGCAGATAAGGTATAGTTGTCTTCTCCCTCTGAAAACAATAGAATAACACAATGTGTAATGAGCTCAAACATCATAACCAACAAAGATGCGGATCCAATTTAGAATTCCTTCACATACAAATATGCAATCTACACACCACCAACCAACAGGAACCAGATACATGCATTCAAGACAAGTAATCAACAATTACACAACTTGGCTATAGCAAATTTGCATCTATAAACTCCATAAATAAAATAATGTCATTTATCATTGATTCATCTAACACTCAAATAAAAGGTATCCAGAAATAGAGATCAAAGCTCCCATCAACATACCTGAGCAGCAACAAGACCACTAATGTGAGCCATGTCACAGAGTAAAAGGGCACCACACTTGTCAGCAACGGCCCTGAACCGGGAGTAATCCCAATCCCTAGGGTAAGCACTGCCACCACAGATGATCAATTTGGGCCTGAAATCCAAGGCCTTCTCCTCCAACCTGTCGTAATCGATGAACCCAGTTTGAGAGTTCACCTTGTATGGCAAACTCTCGAAGTAAATTGAGGTGGCAGAGATCTTCTTCCCGTTGGCAGTGTAGTAACCGTGTGTCAAGTGCCCACCAGACGGCAAATCCAGACCCATGATCCTGATTCATATACCCATTTCAAAACTCATTGAAATCTAACTGAAATGATATCTGACCTAATCAAACACCACTTTCAGAAGACAACGAATTTTAAACAGAAATCATGCAAGCATTTCCGAAACAACGTAACTGAAGTTCAAATATGAACATTTCAGAACACATCCAAATCTAAGCAACCATACATAACAACGGAATCGGATCGAGTGAAATCAGCACGAAAGAAAAGAATTCAAACTCAAGAGTACAAACCTGTCATGAGGGTTTAGGACGGCGGTGTAGGCGGCGAAATTAGCAGGGCTACCAGAGTAAGGCTGGACATTAACACCCCACTTGGTAGGATCAAGGTGAAAGCACTGAAGAGCACGAGATCGACAAAGATTCTCGATCTCATCGATGAACTCGTTTCCTCCATAGTAACGGTTACCAGGCATGCCTTCAGAATACTTGTTGGTGAGGGCGGAGCCGAGAGCTTCGATGACGGCGAAGGAGGTGAAGTTCTCGGAGGCGATGAGCTCGATTCCTCGACATTGTCGGCGCTTCTCCTTCTCAATTAGGTCGTGGATCTCTGGGTCAACTTGATCTAGCGAGGTGTTACCCCATGATGAGACGGAATCCATGGTTGGAAGATGAAGGAGAGGTAATGAGACTGTGATTGGGTGGAGAGGGAAGAGAAGGGCGAGTGGTGGAGAGGCAATTTGGGATGGGATTTAAAGGATGAAGAAGATGCTTTGCTTAGACTGCAGAAATGACATTAATCTCCTTTGTGGATTGTGGTGGGTTGGTTGGTGAGTGATGAATGGCGATGACGGGTGGCGTGCAGCCTAGCCTAGTCCCGATGACCACCCATACATACATCACGATGCTTCATGTTTTCTTGGTTCGTTTATTGACATTGCTTTGAAATTTGTTGTTTATTATTTATTTTTAATTTATATTTAGTTCTTGTTAGGTATGCCCAAGATCATTTTGGGTAAACAAAGGTTGGATTTATCTACCATAGTTTGGTTGTAATAACTATATTACCTACTTTGGACGAATTTCATCTAAAAAAAATAGTATTTTATTATTATTGTATTACTCAAATTACAAAATCAAGTTATGTTTTCTAAATACTCGTATAAAAGCACCAAAGAGTGAATTACTTACATTTTGTCGAAACTTGCAACATTTTACTTTTCGGGTTAAAAAATCTATTTGATATCCTAATTTTAAAATTTTGGATACCTATTGCATTACATAGAGTAAAAAAGCTTTTTACATTCTTAAAAATATATGAATGTTTCTAAGTTGTAAATAGTTCAACTCCAAAAGACGAAAATAAAGAAAAATAAGTGAATTCTACTTGACAAATAAAGTAGTGATATTTTTGTTATAGGTCAAACCGTGAAAATTGTTAGACTAAAGATATTATTTTAACTGAATGGAAATATAGATTCTAGGGTTTATTAAGCACACAATTTACATTTATGAATGGTTTACATATTAATATTAAAGTTTGACACCTTAATACTAATTGAATTTTAAAGAATAAAATTGGGCACATTCATATAAGTCGGTTAATAAAAATGCGGCTACACAATTATTAAACACATAATTTATTTTTATCGTGTACTAAGTCAATCTCCATGCAAGAGGCGAGTTAAATACATGTTCACTCTCAAACGTGTGTGAATAGTGAACGAAATAATTTTAAATTTATAACCTAAAATAAAAACATGAACAAAATGCGAACCCGCAGTGTACGGATCAATCGCAATATGACAAATACTCCAGGGTCGAACACAAAGACTATGGTGAAATCAAGCACGGTAAATATCAGGTTGTCAATTAGGAACAAAGCAACAAAACAAAGATGAGGTATAAATCAGATAAAGGAATGCAGATTATAGAGATCAAAACATCCAATTGTGATTCCGACTCAAGATTTCTAAGGATAACGTGGACAAAGTTGAGGTTTGTAGAAGAAGGTATTTCTAAGGTGGGAATAGATCACTGGGTAAGTCTCACTAATCACTATCCCAAACCAAAGATCTTATCACCGGGTAAGTCTCAGGGAACTAAGGAAAAGAATTATAATCTCAATCCAACACACCACCTAAGGGGATGGAACTAACCTTTACCGGGTAAGTCTCAGGCTAACTCACAAAGGTGATGAAAGCACACTCAAACCCTAATAAAGGATAAACCTTTATTACCTACACTCATCATCATAGGTATACAAGCAAAGGAATCACCGGATAAGTCTCATCCTAGGCTTGCGTATAAACCAGGAAAGGTGCAACAAGGATAGGATTTGACAAACTAAAACCTAAATTCAGGATTGGTCAAATCAAGTCAAACGTCTCGCTTAGTTCATATTGATCTCGTTCGAGATGTTCTATGAACCGACCGAGGTGAGGTGCAGTTAGGTTTTGGCTAGAGTTTTCAGGGTCCAATAAAGTGAAGGTTCACTCTTTCATCGTCTTTACCACAACCTTCGGTCAATCATCCTAGAATCGCAAGGGAATTTAGCCAACAAATCATCATGATAATAACAATCAAATATATAATAAAAGAAACGATAAGCCAACAAGAAAACTTTAACAAAAAGGCCTCAATAATCAACTCAAAACAAACAATCAATCCAAACAAGTAGCAAATTGTGTTCCTCAATAATCCGAATCAAAAGACAACGATCCAGGTTCCCTAAGAAAACCTTACAACTTTTCTTCAAAGCCTTCAACTTTCTCTCCAAAGCAATCTTCCTTCAAACTTCCTTCCTCCTTACAATATCTTCAATCCCAAAGATAAGCACCTAACCAAGCCTCCTCCCATCCATAAAATATATTCAATCTTATAGAAAAATCACATGCCAAAAATAAAATATCTCATGGGTTGTGGGTCGGCGGTCTCGATCCAGGCCCAGCAAGTCATCTCGGTCGAGATGATCACGTAGTCAACCGAGATGAACGAGTTGTTACGTGCAAATCTCCAAGACTGGTCCAATATCGAATTTTTATCCAACTTCCATGGATCCTATACATTCCTTGTAGCTCCTCGATGCTCCAAAATGCAGCTCCAATGACTCATTAAATCCTTTGGCTCCATATCGCTCCATAACGTGCCATTTTCCCTACAATTACAACAAAACTAGGTGTAGACCTTGATTCTTGCAAAGGCAAACAAAACGGCATAATCATCGAGAATATACAGCCATGCATGCAGATTTATGATGATAAAACGTCTAAACCAATCCCAATACATAGACTATAATGCATGCTATCAAAATACCACATACTTGTCCCTTGCTTGTCCCCAAGCAAGATTCAAGTCTTAGATACAAGATAGAATTGATTATAAGTTATCAAAAAGATCAATGAAAAACATTTCACAAAACTTTTGGTGGTGTGCTTCCACTCGTAAATCACCCTAAGAGAATGCTTCATAGCAAATAAAATCAACACATGATCAAAACATTTTATAAATATAAGAAAGTTGATCATATTTTGCATAAAATCATAGAATGCATAATAAATCATATTTATCGAAATCAATCATGTATAATCCAATTTAAACCACAAAGTCAATCAACATACTCAAGGTCTCAAGGGCTTTCAAAAGAGGTTAAGAAATGTGTTAGGGTGGAATGTATATGAGGCAATGTGGTGCTGAAATCCGGGAATAAGATCTTTACTTCACTTCTTTGAATTCCAAATTTCTTCCACCAATAAGCTTTGCTTATTCTTTCTTGCATACTTTCACTTTTTTATTTTATTTTTGAGAACATGGACAGAGGTGCACAATAACATAAGCCTAGGAAATCAGCAATTCTCAATTTCTCGAGATGCCTCAAACCCTTGATGCACATACCATAACCCATTAGGACTATCGATCAATCCGACTTTGTCAAGACACAAACACCCGGCTATGTACGTGAATGGTGCCGAGTTACTCATCATCAAGATCAACGTCCCCAAACCTATTTTTCAAACACTTTCAACCACAATCTCAACTTCACTTCACATGCCTTTCATCAACTACATCCAAATTCCCGGATAGGTAAAAGGGAGGCAAATGTATATATGAGGGGTTAAAGCATGATCAAGAAGAAGAAGAAGAAGAAGAGAAGCGAAGTGCCTTAATCATCCCATGAAGAATGTGAGAGAACTTATAAAGTGGTTTCAACCTTCAAATTCAACATGATTTTGATAAAACAAAATACTAAATATGATAGAATTTCAAACAAAACATTTAGCAATTTAAACATATCATAAAACCTTTTGAACACATAAAGATTTCAAAGCTAATCTGCAAACAAATATCATCATCGAGGTCATATCTGGAATGGAAGCAAAAATGTTTCGAAAATTTCTTCAATTTTAAAACCATTTCGGTCGAGGTGATTTGACAGCACCCGAGATGATCGACCGAGGTGAACCTCAGTTGTCACAATCTCGTTTGGCTAAAACATTTCGGTCGAGGTAAAAAAAAAAATTCAAATCAGTTTCGACGTTTTTCAAACAAAATATGCAGTGCATGTAAATATACATATAAGCACATGTAAGCAAATAATATCAAAGCATAGTCATCCAAGCAGCAGTTGTTACAAATTACAGATCCAAGGCAAGTCAAATACCCCATACTTGAGACACATTGTTCCAATGGGTCAAATATAAGTCAAAACAAGGTACTCACCGAATGAAAATGCAGAACAACAATAGAAATAAGAACAAGATCCATAATAAGCTCAATCGTCGGCCGGAGTTGGAGGTGGAATGTATGGATACTCAGTCGGATCGAAAGGATACCCCATCTGCTGCTGGAACTACAACATCGCCATCTGACGCTAGTAGTGCTGGCTCTCCTCTATGCGTTCCGTCCAACCATGAATAGATCGAGTTTGAGCAGCAAAGCACTGGGTCATGTCGGTCCGCAGAGCCTGAAAAGAGTCTGTCATCTGCTGCGTCAGATCATCAATCCTGCGGTACGCCTCTGGGTCACGACGGCGGCGAACTCTCTGCTGGGATGGTTGAGGAATCTCTACTAAAGTAGCTGGTATCTCCCTCTCTTCCTCAGTAGCCTTATCATCAAAGTTGAGTTTTGGGAGTACCAAGTCCGACGTTGACATAATAACCAGGAAATCCAATGCAGGTTGCTGAGCTCGTCAGAAGGGTGACAAAGGTGAATTGTTCAGAGGTTTTTCCTAGTTTGGCAAGAACCGTGTCAACTTTGAGTTGATACTAGGGAAGATGTGTCGGCAGCTGAAGCTGCTGCCTAACTTTAGCTTCGAACGTGACCCATATTTGGATAGTAGCTCCATTCCCGACAAAACCTTGTCAATTAAGAACATGGCCCATATTTTAAGAAATGAAAATATTTTTTTTTTTAAAATCTATCCAGAAATTAGATACACTAACCGACAATTAATAAAATGGTACTTTACCAAAAATCTATTGAAGAAATGGATCTGACCACCTTCTCTTAACTTTAGATGTTGACATAACTTATACCGATTTTTCAGTGATTCTTTTAATTGACAAGGTTGATTCATGTATTCATGTGAATACCAAGCCGAGGATTGTCTCCTTATGGATGTCAACATAAGTTGTAACATCAAATCCATCATCTTTTCTTCCTTTGGTTTTCCTATAAGGTTTTTACCGTAAGGAGAAGGGGTATGACTGGTTGTAATGTTTTGTTTGAACGATAAAATAAAGGATACATTTACTAAATAAAATTATGTTATGTGCCTAGTTAATAGAGTAAAATATATAATAAAAAAAACTATTTAACAAATTTGGACTTTTCAAATTAAACCCTTAGACATATTGTTAGCCTCTTAATTTCGGTTTATGTCATTCAATATTTTAAATTCCCTAAACATTTATTTTTGCATCAAATTACAATTAGATCTCTTTGTTTAGCGAATAAAAAGGCCTAATTTCCGAAAGGTATTTTGTCATTGTCATCAAGGATTGGTCTCATCATCATATATAAGTATGTGGACTGTTGATTTACATTACATGCAAGTAAAAGGACACTAAAGGAGGGGACAACGAATATTTAACTATTTACATTAATCGAATAAAGGGAAAAGAAAAAGAGGAAAATGAATAAAAAAAAAACGGCTAATTGGCAATTAGCAGGTGTCGGTCAACTTCTCACCAACTACACTTTCGAATTGGTTGCTAAGATTAATATTTACTACAACTCCCTTTTAAATTGTTTAAAATATTATCGAATTAATTATAATTTATATTTTTTTATAATTAAAATGAATTTTAGAGTTCTTTTAATTTAAGAAAGTAACCTAATTATTTTATTTCATCTCATTTTATTTCTTTTCTTGCCAAAAAAAGATGGGCAATTTTAGTAACTAGGACTTTTTGAAAAAATAGAATAGTAACTAGGCTTTTTAATGTTTCAATTAAGTAAATATACACCAACCTTTTTGTATTTATTTTCAAACTCTATACACTCTTCTCTCAAGGGTACATTTACTAAACACAAAACTAGAAAAAACCTAATAAACCAAATTGTTTCAAAAAAAAATTTGTTAAGTTTGTGAATCGAAAGTTGGTGAACATTTAACAAATGTTTAAATTTTGCTAAGAGAAATACCCAAAAGGCCATAATGGTTTCGAGTCCGGACCTACAAAATCCGGGTCGAAGCAACCCGTTTAGCAGCCAAACCCACCAACCCAATACCGACGACAACACCGCCAAGTACCAATCTATCCGTTCATTACCTTATTCATTCCCCAGGGGAAATCACGACCGTCCGACTCATAACTCAATCCTATATAAACCACCTCACTCCCCACTTTCTATCTCGCCCTTCTCCATTATCAATCGAGAGAGAAGACAAATCTCTCTTACCATCCCATTTTCTCCACTTTCTCCCGTATCTAAGATTCTGACAGCCATGTCGCTTACAGTCGAGAAGACGAGCTCTGGCCGTGAGTACAAGGTCAAGGACATGTCCTTGGCTGACTTCGGAAGGCTCGAGCTCGATCTCGCTGAAGTAGAGATGCCTGGTCTCATGGCGTGCCGTACCGAATTTGGCCCCTCACAGCCATTCAAGGGCGCCAGGATCACTGGATCGCTCCACATGACTATCCAGACTGCTGTTCTCATCGAGACTCTCACTGCTCTTGGTGCTGAAGTCCGTTGGTGCTCTTGCAACATCTTCTCCACTCAGGTACCTTTTGTTGCCCATATAACATCGTCATTTAACTCCAATTCAATTGTTGTGATTTGATTTTATTGCTGTTTAAGCGCTTGAAGTTCTTAACCTACAATATGAGATCGATGCATGTCGGTTAACTATTTTGATTCGTAAAAATGGCACCGATTAGGTCTTCACTTATCAGATCTGTTCGTAAATCCGACATGATTGATGGAAGTGCTTCACTGTATTGATCAATGACGTAAAATTAGGTGATAATTTTGAATTATTCTCATATCCTTATAAACGCCATGAATTGTGGATTGTTTTTAGTCAATACTTATCAGACAACCTCCTTGGTCCACGTTTATCTGTTATTTCAAAATAAGTTACAGGGTTCCAGTGGCTGCTTGTTTCACAATCTAATATCCTGAATTTGGTCTTTTCATCACTGTTGTAGGACCATGCTGCTGCTGCTATCGCTAGGGACAGCGCCGCTGTCTTTGCCTGGAAGGGAGAGACTCTCCAGGAGTACTGGTGGTGCACAGAAAGAGCATTGGACTGGGGTCCCGGTGGTGGCCCTGACCTGATTGTGGACGATGGTGGTGATGCAACCCTCTTGATTCACGAGGGTGTTAAGGCCGAGGAGGAGTATGCTAAGTCTGGCAAGATCCCATACCCAAGCTCCACCGATAATGCTGAGTTCCAGCTCGTTCTGACTATTATCAGGGATGGTTTGACTGCTGACCCCTTGAAGTACCACAAGATGAAGGATAGGTTGGTTGGTGTTTCTGAGGAAACCACCACCGGTGTCAAGAGGCTCTACCAGATGCAGGCTAACGGGACCTTGTTGTTCCCTGCTATCAATGTCAATGACTCTGTCACCAAGAGCAAGGTATAAAAATTGTGTTTTTCGTTTCTTATATCTGTTCAATCTGTATTAATCTGTCATTTGGCTCATTTCGTACCAATAACACCAGTAGCATATGTACAATGAATTTGAACTATTGCGTTATTGGCTAAATCTGTGCAGAAATCTAAAAGTGATGTCTAAAGATTATGTTATCCTTTGGGAAATTAGTTATGCTTTCTGGGAAGTTGGGTATTCACCTAATATTGCAGTGTCTTTATAGTTTGACAACTTGTACGGGTGCCGCCACTCTCTCCCTGATGGTCTGATGAGGGCCACTGATGTCATGATTGCCGGCAAGGTCGGTGTTGTCTGTGGTTACGGAGATGTCGGAAAGGGATGTGCTGCTGCCCTGAAAGCTGCCGGAGCCCGTGTGATCGTAACTGAGATCGATCCAATCTGTGCTCTCCAGGCCCTAATGGAAGGATACCAAGTTCTCACCTTGGAAGACGTGGTTGCTGATGCCGACATCTTCGTCACCACCACCGGTAACAAGGACATTATCATGCTTAGCCACATGAGGAAGATGAAGAACAATGCCATCGTCTGCAACATTGGTCACTTTGACAATGAAATTGACATGCTTGGACTCGAGAACTACCCAGGTGTCCAGAGAATCACCATCAAGCCACAAACTGACAGGTTTGTCTTCCCAGACACCAAGAGAGGTGTCATTGTCTTAGCCGAGGGCCGTCTCATGAACTTGGGTTGTGCCACCGGCCACCCTAGCTTCGTGATGTCTTGCTCATTCACCAACCAGGTTATTGCTCAGCTTGAGTTGTGGAAGGAGAAGGCATCTGGGAAATACAAGAAGGAGGTGTATGTCTTGCCCAAACATCTTGATGAGAAGGTTGCGGCTCTCCACCTTGGAAAGCTTGGTGCTAGGCTCACCAAGCTGTCCAAGGATCAGGCTGATTACATTAGCGTGGCTGTTGAGGGTCCATACAAGCCACCTCACTACAGGTACTAGAGAGAAGCTGGGGATATTTTTTCCATTGATCATTCATGGATTACTAAAATATGCTGTAGGTGCCTGTTTCTTTGATGTTTGTGGGTTGTTTTGGATTTTGAGAAGTTTGGATGGAATGAAATGTTGAGTCTGTTGAAGACGAATGGGTTGGGATTGTTGTGTGTTGTAGTTGTTACAGGCTTGCATCCTGTAGTTTTCTGCTGCTGCATCTCATTTAAGCTCAAACCACAGAAAATGAAAAAAAAGGAAAAGAATGTTTCAGTTTTCTTATGAATTTGGCATTTGAATCTACATTTGGCTTTCACCTATCCTTGCTACAAATGAAGCCTTGGACTATAGCCCAAAATAAGGCCTGACCCAAATCTTGACGGTTGATAAAGAAATACAGACACCAAATTATAGTGTCAAATCCAAGCAAGCCAGAAATATGAGATGGTATGTTCTGTCAAAGTTCAGCCTTTAACTAGGACTTATACATGAGACAAGGTACTCGGACTTGGCTTGTTTATGAGCGAGCTTGAACATGTTAAGAGTCGGCTGGTTCGGCTGTAGAAAGAAATAAAAATGACATCATTACGTTCTGCTTGATATTGATTGTCAGGTATCGTATATCAAAATTAATATCGTTGAGTAAACGAAGCGTTATCATTATAATACATTGTTCTTATTAATTGTAACCAAGAAAATCTATTGTATTATGTCACCAACTTTCCTTAACTTGACTAACATACATCACATGCTCCATGACTCATCGCATCCTTGCCCCTAAAATAACCAATTTGGTCGGATTAACTATTTTCGTCTTAAACAATACAGTAAACCGATATCGGAATATCCCACACGTTATTTATGGGTATAAACCATGCTCATACCTGCACCTGCCATCAAAATACATGCTCATACTTCAAAGTTCAAAATCTATGAACTGGGCATCCAGTCAGTACTCAGCAGTGAGTAGAATTCAGTAATTTGATCAAAGCAGCACTTCTATTACAAACTGAAGCCATGTATCACAATTACAAGCTCTGCAAGCTTAGAAACTCAAATGGCACTCGAGTGCTAAAGATTGAGTTCCCCCTTTTGGATGGACACTTTTTCAAGCAATATATAAGAAAGATATCACTGAACAAAAAATTTCTCCATCAAAAGAAAGAAAACAATAAGATAATCATAAGCTGTGATTAGAGGAGCTACAATTGAACCCACATTTCCTATAATTCATGGGGATTTCATCTATTATAGAAGAACATGAACCTCATAAAGGGGAATTTTTTAGGGTTACCAAATTCACCCACAAAATATAAAACAAATAATTGAGATCCGTCAATCCAATCCCTCATTGTCTGATACATCTGGTAATAACCTCACATCCTCGGCTGTAACGATTAGCTTCAGCAGGTCCACAGTTGTAGTAAGAAGATCCAGGTGTTGAACAAGGAACCGCGTCTTTCTTCAGCGTTTCATAGCTTATAAACTTGTTCTGCATAATCAGCATTCTCTTGTTCACCTCTGAATCCATCTGAAACTCCTCGATTCCGCCGTTGTCCGGCAAATTTAGGCCGGAATTTGGAAACCCAGTTGAGATTCCGATGTGGGTTTGTAAGATTAGGAAGAGAATCAAGTGGGTTTTCAGAAAGTTCATGAGTAAGCTTGGAAATTGACTAAATTTGAGCTTTTTAGGGTTGTGTTGTTTGTTGTTTCTGGTTTGGGAGGTTGCTGTTTTTGAGTGTGAAAGGGATCGTGATTTTGTCGAAATTAGGGATATATTTGGAGTGAAGAGTGAAGAGAGAGGGGTTATGGGATATGTTGAATTGGATACATTAAGCTGGGCTCACGGCCTGATCATCACATGGATACAGACTATACAGTCATACTCATACAGTGAGTAAGGTACCGTTGAGGTGTTTTTAGCTGGGATGATTAAGATTTGACAATGACTTGTAAACATTATGCTTGTTTTCATCACAGGTGTTACTTATTATACTTGTTTTTTTCTTTTTCAAATTATAAAACAATTGAGGCAACAAACAATCATGGTGGCTAGAGAGATCATAAAACGAGACAAACTAATGGTCATGAAAAATAAGAAGAAAAAGAAGGAAGCAAAAGGACGTCAAACTAATAAGAACCGAGGCAAACACCATAGAATGAAAAAACTGAGAACGAGTATGATAATCAGAAACAAAATATTGTAATTAGGGAAATTGGTTGTTGGAAGAAGCGCGTTGAGGACACTTGAGAAACAACTATAAACACATCATATTTGGACTTTGTAGAGAGTTTTTAGAGTCAATCACAAATCCACGACTCCTCCTAATAACCACAATCCCAAAAAGGGTAAGACACCGTCAAATGAAACTCAAATGTTGTCGGAACAAAAGTACTCACTAAATGGATTGAAAATTCCAAAATTCTTGTTAAAAGGAGGGCCGAGGTGAGAATAAGGAAAACATGTCTCATTTTTCTAACTGAGGTTTCATACTCCGTTCATCAAAACATTCAAAAGGCATCGAATGTGGTTTTTTGGTTCGATTCAAGTTTAGTTCACAAATTTGGTCAAAGCCTTGTTTGCTAAGGCTGGTCTAGAATCCTTCTTACGTTGGTTGGGATGAGGAAACCAATGGTGACCTAATCTTAGAGTTGTTTAGTACCTTTAATGCTCCATACTCTCTGAGAAACCGAACCAACCCTACTATCTTTTTCCGTCTTGAAAAAGACCAGGGCCTTCCAATTGATGACATCCAAGAGATTTTGGGTATGTCATCCTTTGTAGAGTACCCTACTAAGGTAGACTATGGTTTTTAGAAGTCTATTGGAGCAAAGTACTATGTAGGCAGTAAGACTAAGAGATCTTCCATCTATCACCCGACTTTCTTATTTTTTAGGTACCTTAGTGAGTCCCTCTTTAGCCGAGTGGATAGTGTAGGTACTACTACTTCGGATGAGCTTTACATCATATGGTGTGCGCGCTTTCCATAACACCTTCCCACATATCCCCTATATGCTAGTTAAGTTTCTTGGGAGGGTGGCCTTAAAGACAAAAGGTTCAATATGCATTGGAGGATAGTGTCTAAGATTGCCAAGATTTTGGGATTCCGCTTAGTTGTTTCACACCCACCTCACCTATTAAGTTTCCTAAGATAGACCTTTCCCTCTTTAAGTTCAACAGTTATATGAAGGTAGGAAGATTCGAGCTTGTAAGAGTTAAGAGTGATCAACAATATTTTACCATGGGATCCTAGTTGCACCGTGTTTTTCGGCAAGGAATAGAGCAAGGTATTGGGTAAAGGTGCTTGAAGAGTTAGATCAAGACTATATCCACAATGAAGATGATGATGAGGAAAGTGATGGTGATGAAGACCTTGACCTTGATGAGGAGGAAGGTGACCTCAATGATGATGATGCCCCTATGAAAGATGCTCAGGGAGGTGCATCCGGCTCTAGACCTCATGCAAGAAGTTCCAACGAAAGCAACATGAAAGAAGTTCATCAATACATGCAAACACAACAAGCATGGATGGTTGAGTACATCAAGAGGAACAATGAGGATAATGCTTGGATGAAAGCTCAAGATCACATATGTGATGTCATTAAATCCCAAGTCAATGCTCAAGCTAAGACCTTAAGTGACATTCAACTTGAGTAAAAGGCCACCCATGATGATCTTGTCACGGTGAATGGAGAGAGTGATATGACCAATGAGACCACACCTTCAGGTCAAAGACACCATGCATCTTGTATGCTTTCATTTTCGTGTTAGTCATATATTTTTCAAAAATCCAAAAGCGTTTAAAAAAGTTTAAAATCCAAAAAAGTAGAAAATTTTCAAATACTTTGTATACTTCTTACAATGAATGATATGATCTTGATGATGAACTTGTGTTAAAGTCATGACAATAATTTGAGACTTGATTATAAAATTTGTGAATTGAGTGTATTAGAAACATGTTAAATAGTCATCCATGAAATGTATATGAAAGATAAATTTAGTTATACACTTATACCTTTCTTTTGGTTGATGTTTGGCATAGTGATGAAATTTAAGCTCAAGTCATATGCTTAGGTTCATGATAGAGTGTATTGGTTATGAACTCTTAATTGCTCGCCTAGGAAAGCTTACATTAGTTGACACTCACTTATGTGAAAAGTACTAACCCGTAAGACAAAAGACATATGAATGAAAAAAGTAAACAAAAAGCCAAAGTTATAGCTCGCCAAAGTTAAAAAATGTCAATTGGGTATGTGATGAATGCTTATTTTTCTTTTTTTTAGCTTTTATGTCAACGGGGTCATGTATATGCACATTGAAAGATGAATACACAAGTGAATGTAAAGCATGTCAAAGAGCATGAATGTTTTTATTTGTTAGGCCGAGTCCAATAAGAAAAGCATTATAAATAACTCGATCAAATTGAATGCACCTAAGCATGTGAACCTTTAGCTACTTTTCATTCATAAGGTTGGACAATACAAGCCATATGCAAGAATCACTAAAGACCTCTAAGTAGCAAGCACGAGTTGCCTTAACTTAGGATTCTCAACTACAAGCTTTATGAGTGAGCATTTAACATATATTCTTCCTTGCTTACTTTTATACTCATTATCAACTATGTCTTATGCTTTGTTATGACTCTGATATTTTGAAAAGTGATCAATCATTTGAAGCGTACTCCAAATAAAGATTTTATTTGATTTTTCCTTGTTTTCTTTTCTTTCTTGAGCCTTTGTATATTGTTTTTACTTGGGGACAAGCAAGAGCTAAGTATGGGGTATTTTGATAGCATGTTTTCATGTTATGTTTATAGATGTGTTTTTATGTGATTTCCCTTTGTTTTGCATAGTTTGGGCATTCACATCTTATCTAAAGCTTTAAATGTCAAAACATGTCTACTCCTTGTCTTGTGTTATAAGTGTTTTGGTCTCAAATAGAGATCAAATGAAGACATTCAATCATCCCAACCATCCCAAGGATCAATCATCACATCAAAATCTACCTCATAAAGTTAAGGAAGAAAGAAAAGCATTATAGGACATTTACATGAAGTCATTGGAGCAAAGGAAACCCCAATTATGGAGCATCGAGTGAAGCCTAACTCGAGCAAGGAGGAAGGCTAAACTCGAGCTAAGAAGCATCGAAGGTGGAGTTGTTAACATTGGTTGAGTTTACATCATAACTCGAGCAAAGAAGACAAGAAACTCAAGCAAGGAATGCACTCCACTCGACCTAAGAAGAATCAGTTGCTAGAAAGTTCAACTTGCTAGTGTGGATCCTCGAGTGACCATTCACTCGAGCAAAGAGTACTTGCTAACTCGAGTAGCTCGAGTTTTCCTCACCACTGTAGCAAGGAAGACTAAAAACTCGAGAAAAGAAGATGAGGAACTCAAGAAAAGAAGACGGAGTTAAGTTGGTGGAACGGTCGATGCTCTTCAGGAACCAAATCGACCAAGGAAGCCTTTCCGACTTGCGGTAGCAACATCGAGTTCCAACCACTTGCATAACTAACTTCCTAGCCACTTGAACCACTTGCTTTCGAATGAGGGGACCACTACTTTTAGGCCTACATAAGAGGTCTTTTAGGCCTACATAAGAGGTCTTTGGCTGATTGTAAATGTACCATTCAAGTTCCAACCACTTGAACCACTTGCTTTCCAACTTGCGGTAGCAATATTTTGGATCTTGAATTGACCGAATTTGGATCAAATCTATGGAGAAGTATTGGTGTTCTTCATTATTGTTCTTGCTAGATCATATTCTCAACTTGTTTTGGTCATAACTTTGGGTTGGTAAGTCCAAATTTGTCAATTATTTTTCCTACATTCCTCATTTGTTGTCTAATTTGCAACCATGTCACTTGTTTATACTATTACCATGTTGAGATTTTCGATGATGAGTGAGTAGTTTCCTTGCTAGGTTTTGGGGTGAAAATCCCCAAATCATGCTAGACTAGTATTGTTCTTATGATATGTTTATGATTTAAAGGGAGATTAAATCATGTCAGTAGCATGTTAGAGGAATAAAATATACTTGTCATTCATTCTATATTGGACTTATTTTGAATGCCGAATGCTAGACTATCACTAGTTTTGATTGTTCCCATAACACATTGTATATTTTCCAGCATGAACGAATGATATGTAGATTAATCATTCAAATTAAGACCGATAAGTATTATGAGAATAATTGTGCAATGTTGAGATGCTTATCATGCTAGATTAGAATGGTTATGTCCGAGAGGATTATCATCCTATATGTGATGTTATTGTCCAAACTATGATTATGTTGGATGATATAAGCTAATAGAAACGCCATGTGATACTTATATTGTCTAAGATGATCATAGTTAAGCTCATTAATCAACTAGTGTGACAATAGCAATTACCATGTGATGCATAATAGTTGACACAAAGCCAAAAGTTAAGACAAAGCTCACCTAATATATATACATGTTATCTTTATACTTGCTACCTTCATATCCCTTCATTGATTAAACATAACATATTTGAGCATGCTACTAGCTAGGGTTTGGGAGTAATAGCCCAAAACCTACTATTTTTCTCATACTTGACACTTGATCTTTTTACTTGCCTACTTGTTATCATAAACCCAAAGCATTTGATCGTTTAATCACCCCTTTTGCTTTATTTCTTACACTTGAACCTTGATAATCGAACTTCTAACACTTCAAACTACATATAGCTCTCTTGGGATTTGACCTTGATGCTACATCATATACTTACTTTGACAAGGACGTACACAATACACTTGCGGTAATATGTGATTTTGAGGTGTCTTCTCACTTCACATCAACCACCAAACCCACGGAGAAGGCTTCGGAAGTTTCCAACGGATTAGGTTCAAAGGGGAAAAGCCTACAGCGTGTGGGTTTTGGATTTCATGATTATAATTGTTTCGATTTCTAAATCACTATTATTTTTGTTTATTTCATTTAATTGATCCGTCTGAGTGTAATGACTCTTCCGTTTCATGTGCAAACTTGTAGGTCGACCCTCTATTGTATTTATCGGTACGTTTGACGTCAAAATTCATCGTTGCTCCTCTTTCTTTCTGTTGCAAAATCAAATTTTGAGCTAAGTCTTGCTTTCCTTTTTTTCTCTTTGTCAAAATCACTATTTTAGTTTTCTAGTGATGTAGTGTGCTCACAATTGAAAATTTAAAATCTGCTTTGAGTAGAAGGGTCCTAATAGCTGAGGATGCGAAAGCGTATTGCTTGAATTGGGAGACTCTTGTTCTACACTTGGTCAAGAACTTTCTTCTACTTTTGTGGAGGAGAAGGAGACACTTGGTGAAGAATTCTTAGTCCATATAATCGCCTCAAACTTCATGATCTAAATCTAAAATTGCTCGTAACCCTTGTTTTCGGTTGTAACAAGCAAAAATAGAGTATAATTGAGGGATAATTGAAGCCATCTAATGTTTTACATATTTTGTTGAAAAGATTGATTGTGTACTATTACTTTTTAATATAATGAGGAGTCGAAAGTTTTGACTTGCCTTCAAAATCTAGTTTTTGAATTATTTTGGATTTGTTATCAAAATCTCTATTTTTTTAATGTTACTTTTTCTTATGTGATTGTTATTGATTTATGTTTTTCTTAATTACAATTTATATTATCTCTTGTTTTTGGAACATTGGGCAACAAACCTGAATGTGAATCAATCTTGATTAGTTGATTATTATAAACCGATAGATGTTACATATTCCTTATGGAGTATGAATACGGACACAATCCGATGGATGTATATCATCCCTTATTCAAGTTTGGGGTTCTACAGTGATTTTCGAAGCGCTAGTCTGAAAAGGGATCATCCTTGATAGCATCTACATTACATGGAACCATCACTAAGTCAAGAGCAGGATACCCTCAAGGAAAGGTTGCTAGCAAGTTGCAAACATGGAGGGTCCGATAGAATGGAGAATTGCATGGAAGAAGCAAAATCTGGGCCAACATCCTAAAATCTCGCCCGAGATTTCCATGTCGAGACCGAGATTTTCATTTTGTTGCATATTATCGAGTACACCTCGATCCAAGGATTATTATCCTCTACTTATCTTTTATTGTTGTAATGTCTTTAAGCTCTTAAACATTCTAAGGGCCCGTTTGGTTTGAACTTCGGTATATCCTTGTTCATGGAACTTTTTGGAATCATTCCTTGTGGTTTGAACAAATTGGAGTTAAATTTGATTACTTTTGATACCCTATAAGGAAACAAAATAGGGAATCAAATGCTTTTTGAATGAGACCACAAGGAATGATTCCAAACATATCGACTGGATTCATCTCCATTCCGTTCCCGGAGTTGCAACCAAACAGGGGGTAAATGTATTTGTCGGTTTCGATCATATCTTTTAGGATTATTTTTAAATTATATTTTAGATTATCTTTTAAAGGAATCTATCCTATAAATACCCTTTGAGGGTGAGATTCATAGGACGGCTAGATTTGAATTTGATTGTCACAGATTTATGAGACGCTTGTGACTTCGTTCACGGAGTTTGCATTTTTATTATTTCTATTCAATCAAAAGGAGAGTTTTTGGTTGAATCGTTGTGAATCCTTGCTAGGTTGTTCTTGTGTGTATTAATCTTGTCGAAGATTGGTGCTACTAGTCAAACTAGTCTCTCATTGTGCTTGTCTTATCAAGAAGACTTGTGTAAGGTTAAAGAAGGAATGGAGAAAGGTAATTCTTTGTTTAGAGTTTTGACACATAATTGGTCAAGGTTCTTTGCAAGTCTTATAATAGTCCGATCTTCTTACGCTCATCAAAATACATTCCATTATGCATCTACTTATCTTCCATTATCATCCATAATTCCGCATTCTGAGTGTCACAAAATCTCGGCCAGTTCTTGATAAAATCTCGTATGAGATATCCTTTATATTGAGCGAGATTCGCTTATGTTGTTCAAATTGAGGACTTCCATTCTAGATCGGGAACTGCAACATCAACCCCACATCATAATCGAAGAGATCGAGGTATGAAAATTTCCAAAATAAAGCAAGAAGAATGAGAATTCTACCATGAAAGAAAGAGATTTCAAATCGTTAGTTTCCTCTATCCTCCTCTTTCTGGGTTTAAGTTGGAGGGTTTTTCTTCACTCTACTCAAGATTGACTTTTCATTTGTTTTAAGTAGGAATTTTTTTGACAATGACTTGTAAACATTATGCTTGTTTTCATCACATGTGTTACTTATTATACTTGTTTTTTTCTTTTTCAAATTATAAAACAATTGAGGCAACAAACAATCATGGTGGCTAGAGAGACCTTAAAACGAGAGACAAACTAACCGTCATGAAAAAATAAGAAGAAAAAGAAACAAGCAAAAGGACGTCAAACTAATAAGAATCGAGGCAAACACCATAGAAGAGGGTGGGATTGGACATTGAGTATGTCAAATCAAGTGGCTCGGGTCAGATATTTAGGTAGTATCTAGACTATTATTCGAATAACATAGAAGAGTGGCATGCCCTTAGTGGGAACTATGTCGTGACACATATATCATACTATGTGTGCTTTTCGACCATTATAGGAGTGACAAACCTTTCCCCACTCTGTCATTGTGTGAGCCCTATGGACCGTAGTGTCTATTGTTGTATGAAGCCCTTGACTTAGAGCTGTGTTAAAAAGTCTAAACACGATGTTGCTACTTTCGTATGATTACATAAAGCCGGAAAGTTGAGGCGTAATGGGTCATATTAGGAAAGCAGTTGAGTTAAGATGTTTTTTCATTAGTGTCTAAGGAAGGTCAATTCAACTGCACCATGTTAAGCCCGGCCGGCAGTTATATTAAGTGTATAACTTTGTAACATGTTAATAGCATAAAGGCACAGTGTATGTTGCGGTGTTGTTTGAATGACTTAGGGAATCGTTGTTACGGTGAAAGTGTTATGTTAGTTTGATGGTAGCTTAATATAACACTACTTGTTACTTTTTGGTCGCACACCCCATTTCCTGGAACTGTGTTAGTTTGTTTACTGTAGTAAACTATGTTGTGTGACCAAGTGGGAGGCTTGATTGATTATCTAGCCGAGTGGGAGTATTGTAATTTGAAAGGCTATTGGTTGTTACATATTCCTTTGCTAAATTAAGGGAGTCTTATTGGTTTTTAAGACATGAAATAATTAACGGCGATTGACGGTTACGTATTCTTTTACTAAATTAAGGGGGTCTTAATTGGTTATTAAGACAGGAAATAATTAGTCATTATCCTCTTTAATTACCCCTTAATCTCCTCCAATATAACCATCATATTGGAACAATATATATAGGGGTTTATTTTATGTGAATAGACGACTTACTACAATACACTTCTAGGAAAACACAGCAGAGCTTACCATTTATCAGTGGCTTTGGGATTTGGGGCGTGGATACTTCTGGCTTGTTATCGGGTTAACGTGGTGGACTGAGGACATCACTACCAGTACGAGTATCGTTAAGGTTAGTGCATTTTCCAACAAAGATGATGATGATGATGAAGATGATGATGATGATGATGATGATGATGATGATGATGATGATGATGATGATGATGAAAGTGATGGTGATGAAGACCTTGACCTTGATGAGGAGGAAGGTGGCCTCAATGATGATGATGATGCTCCTATGAAAGATGCTCAAGGAGGTGCATCCGGCTCTAGACCTCATACAAGAAGTTCCAACCAAAGCAACATGGAAGAAGTTCATCAATACATGCAAACACAACAAGCATGGATGGATGAGTACATTAGGAGGAACGATGAGGACAATGCTTGGAAGCTCAAGATCAAAGATGTGATGCCCTTAAAGCCCAAGTTAATGCTCAAGGTAAGACCTTAAGTGACATTCAACTTGAGTAAAAGGCCACCCATGATGATCTTGTCACCGTGAGGGATGAATGGAGAGAGTGATATGACCAATGAGACCACACTTTCAGGTCAAAGACACCATGCATCTTGTATGTTTTCTTAAACTATATCCCTTTTCTTTTGCATTAGGGAAAATACAAAATTTAAGAATGGGGCATGGAAATGCTTACATTCATATATGTATATTAAGTGTTGCATTTTTTTCATTTTCGTTTTAGTCATATATTTTTCAAAAATCCAAAAACATTTAAAAAAAAGTTTGAAATCCAAAAAAGTAGAAAATTTTCAAATACTTTGTATACTTCTTACAATGAATGATATGATCTTGATGATGAAACCTATGCTAAAGTCTTGACAATAATTTGAGACTTGATTATAAAGTTGTGAATTGAGTGTATTAGAAACTTGTTAAATATTCATCCATGAAATGTATATAAAATATAAATTTAGTTATGCACTTACACCTTTCTTCTGGTTGATGCTTGACATAGTGATGAAATTTAAGCTCAAATCATATGCTTAGGTTCATGATAGTGTGTATTGGTTATGAACTCTTAATTGCTCACCTAGGAAAGCTTACATTAGTTGACACGTACTCACTTATGTGAAAAGTACTAACCCGTAAGGCAAAAGGCATATGAATAAAAATAGTAAACAAAAAGGCAAAGTTATAGCTCATCAAAGTTCAAAAATGTCAATTGGACATGTGATGAATGCTTATTTTTCTTTTTTTGCTTTTATGTCAACGAGGTCATGCATATGCACATTAAAAGATGAATGCACAAAGTGGATATAAAGCATGTCAAAAGAGCATGAAGATTTTATTTGTTAGGACGAGTCCAAGAAGAAAAGCATTATAAATGACTCGATCATGTTTGAATGTACCTAAGCATGTGAACCTTTAGCTACTTTTCATTCATAAGCTTGGACAATACAAGCCATATGCAAGCATCACTAAAGACCTCTAAGTAGCAAGCACGAGTTGCCTTAACTTAGGATTCTCAACTACAAGTTTTATGAGTGAGCATTTAACATATATTCTTCCATACTTACTTTTATACTCATTATCAACTATGTCTTATGCTTTGTTATGACTTTGATATTTTGAAAAGTGATCAATCATTTGAAGCATACTCCAAATAAAGATTTTCTTTGATTTTTCCTTGTTTGCTTTTCTTTATTGAGCCTTTGTATTTTGTTTTTACTTGGGGTCAAGCAAGAGTTAAGTATGGCTATTTTGATAGCATGTTTTCATGCTATGTTTATAGATGTGTTTTTATGCGATTTTCCTTTGTTTTGCATGGTTTGGGCATCCACGTCTTATCGAAAGCTTTAAATGTCAAAAAATGTCTACTCTCCATGCCTTGTGTGTTATAAGTACTTTGGTCTCAAATGGAGATCAAATGAAGACATTCAATCATCCCAACCATCCCAAGGATCAATCATCACATCATCATCTACCTCATGAAGTTAAGGAAGAAAGAAAGGCAATATAGGACATTTACATGGAGTCATTAGAGCAAAGAAAACCCCAAGTATGGAGCATCGAGTGAAGCCTAACTCGAGCAAGGAAGAAGGCTAAACTCGAGCTGAGAAGCATTGGAGTTGGAGTTGTCAATGTTGGTCGAGTTTACATCATAAATCGAGCAAAGAAGACAAGAAACTCAAGCAAGGAAGGCACTGCACTCGACCTAAGATAAATCAATTGCTAGAAAGTTCAACGTTGCTAGTGTGGAGCCTCGAGTGACCATTCACTCGAGCAAAGAGTACTTGCTAACTCGAGTAGAGAAACCAGAATGCACAAAGTGTCAACATTTCTCGAGTTTTCCTCACCACCGAAGCAAGGAAGACGAAAAACTCGAGAAAAGAAGACGGGGAACTCAAGCAAAGAAGACAGATTTAAGTCCGTGGACCGTCGATGCTCTTCAAGAACCTAATCGACCAAGGAAGCCTTTCCGACTTGAGGTAGCAACATCGAGTTCCAACCACTTGCATAACTAACTTCCTAGACACTTGAACCACTTGCTTTCGAACGAGGGGACCACTACTTTTAGGCTTATATAAGAGGTCTTTGGCTGATTGTAAATGTACCATTCAAGTTACCATTTCGCATAAGATTCTCTTAGTAGTAGTGTGACTGTAGAAACAATATTTTTGATCTTGAATTGACCGAATTTGGATCAAATCTAAGGAGAAGTATTGGTGTTCTTGATTCTTGTTCTTGCTAGATCCTATCACGAAGTCTTCTAGATACAACCTAGAAGAACTTCCCTTCTTCTCTCATTTGTAGCCTCACCACTACTATCTAGTCAACTCAAAACTCACGAATACTAGCCTAGTCACTTCGTAGAGTAACATTATGTATAACACTCTCAAGATATGTCAATATAGCTCTTGTGTTTATCCAACTCTCTCTAAACTAAAACAAAGATCGCTCTTGAGCATAGATAAATGTGGTTGATGAAGAAAGCTTGAAGATATCCGTGTAAGCGCTACCTCTTCACTACTTGATTGTCTCTTTTATATAGATTGTAGGAGGGACGAAGTCTTTTCTATTTAACGTCGAAAGACTCCCACAAAATATGCACATATCTTGGTTATTTTTTTCCCACAAAATTTTCATAAATCTTGGTTGTTTGAGCCCACAAAATCTGCATCAAATCTGCTCCATATGTTTTGAACCAATCTTCTTAAAATAGCCGTTGAAAATCTTTTTGTTATATGTATATTTTTTGAAGATCTTCTATCCCATTTAGCTGTTGAAGATCTCCTTTTACTCTTTTGCAAAATCTTGGTCCATATATCGTTGAAAATCTTCTCCATAATTTTCTCCATCATCTCTCTCATATCCTGCATAAACTATGTAACAAACATATCCAGGAATACTGTTACGCTCAGGATGTGTGATACGCAATGGGTTTTAAATTTATATTCTCGTTATATTTATCCTAACTCCTAGCGAACCCGCAGTGTACGGGACGTTTGTAGTATGGATAGTATTCCGAGGTCGAACACAAAGACTAAGGTGAGATTGATTCAATTTATGATTAAGTCTAGTGAAGATCTAGGTTAAGAAAAGAGAAAGATATAAAGAAATGAAAATCTCAATTGTTTTTGGTTGGTTTTTCGGTGATCAATCAAAGATCACAAATCATGCGGAATGTAATAATCAACTAAGCTAACAAATCAACGCAAACAAGCAAAATACGAGATATGAATCAAAGATAGAAAAGCGGGTTCTAGGGGTTGGAAGTTCCGGTTATGGTATAGGACTCAAGCTATCTAATCATTCCTTGGATGATCTATGCTATGTCGGGAGTAAGTGTTTCTAGATTGGGATCAATCACCGGGTAAGTCTCATGGTCCACTAATCCATTCCTAAGGTCTCATCACCGGGTAAGTCTCTAAGAACCTAAGGATTGGAATTCTACACAAACCGGATTGGTACTTAGAGATCTAACCTATCCTTACCGGGTAAGTCTCGGAAAGGGAAGTTCTAAGCATCTATCCTAGCACACTTAGTCTAATGGCGGCTTGTGAGGCTCACCACTACCTAAGGTTTGTCATCTTAGGAATCTAAGGGTAAGAATCACCGGTTAGGTCTCTTCTAATACTTAGTAGCTAACACTAGGTCACCCTAGGCTAGATTAACTCAACAAACACCTAGGATTTCAACATTCTAACAATCTAAAGCTAGATTCATCGAACCAGGGAAGAAACACGGGCTGTTCTACACATCCACGGCCGTGTAATGGGAAGATCCACCCGTGGACTTCAACATAGAGTTCGTCCTTGTAAGTTACTCATCCAAAGGTATATCTAAGTGCATCCTATCATAGTCCTAGCCATAACCATCCTTTCCTTACCCTAGAACCACATCTATTTAGCCTAAGACATTCATAATAGAAATCGAAACAATCAAACATAAAATCTTGGCATCCATTTGCAAGATAATGAAGAGAAAGAGATGAACAAGTGAACTAAAACAAAACCAAGCTGAAAAATGGAATTAGAATAACTCACAATCCTTCTTTTAGAAGGTTCAATTGGTTCATACAACTCTAGAAATTGATTCCGAAATTCTTCACTACAAAAGCTCTCTAAGTCTATCAATGGTGTGTCTTCTCCTCCTCCAATGGTGCTCTCCTCCAATGGTGGTTTCCTTCTACTTCCTTCTTCCCAAAAATCTTCTTGTTGAGAGAGTATTTTGATTGGATGATAGTGGATAATGGAGAGCTGCTCCAAGATGCTCTTCTCAGCCAATGAAGGACCACTTTTATAACAAATTTTGCATGAGCTGGCCATGAGAGTCGTGGCACAACTGTCACAAGAATCTGGCAAAATCCACGGGTAGAATCACGGCCGTGGAATGTGCCAGTGAACCGTGGTTTGCTCCAGAAACTTCGCCTTGGATCATTAAGCTGTGATTTGGTGCATGGCTTGTGTCGGCAAGGTTCCATGAGTCCTCCTTAGGTTCTAGTTTGCATCCTAATGAGTCCGGAGGTGCGTCATCTCGAGGACTGATTCTCAAATGTATCAATTAAGCTCCTAAATCTCCCAAAATACCTATAAAACATGCACAAGTCCGTGTAGACGTCTATCTCGACAAAATACGTGAATTGAGTGCAAACGTCATGAACTAGTGCTAAACCATGCGTGAATGAGCGAGAATTCTATCTAAATGATTACCTAAAACTAAGTCATAAATCGTGTTATCAAAATACCCCATACTTAAGGTTTGCTCGTCCCCGAGCAAATTCTCAATTATAGAATACGAGATAACATGATTTATGTATGCAGAAAAATGGCAAAATCTTTTTGGGTTTGTGCTTCTACTATTGGATCACCTTCAAAGTCATGTTTCATGGCGAAGGATAAGCAATCATGCATCAAACAAATGAAGACATGGAAAGACAATTGTACTTAACTCAAAAGCATGCGTGAAATGTAAAGATGAAGAAGTCAAGAAGATCAAGAGTACATCCAATCTAAATCACTAAGTCTTACAAACATGCAAATATGTCATAAGGTCTTGTGAAATAAAAGGCCAAGAAATGTAGTGACTAGGTGGGGATTTTCTAGGTTATGTGATGCTAATCCGGGAATGGAACTAACTCCACAATCTTGTCCTCGATCAACTTCCCTCAAGTGTATATTTTCCTCTATCTTTTCCTTCTTTTCTTTTTCTTTGACTTATTTTTGAGACATTGGCATTGGTGTACAAAAGCCGAAACCTTGGTGATTAGCCATCCTCGGGCTTTTTCTATTTTTCGAGGTGCATCCACACCGGGCACACATACCAAAGCTCGTTAGGGCTATTGGTTTATTTGACTTTGGCAAAGCACCAACACCCGATTATGTGAAGTGTACCGAGTTACTTGCCATTTAAACCAACGCCCTCAAACCTATATTTTTGGCTACACTTTCACAACAAATTCAGCATTTTATTCATGACATTCTTTCATCAACACCTTCATTACACACCTTGCTTTTCACACACATCAACACTCTAGCATGCTCCTATTCCCGGATGGGTCAAAGAGGTCAAATTTATCTCAATTGAGGTGCTCAAACAATCATGATCAAGATGAGAAGTAGAGAAAATGAATTGCCTCATTCATTCCTAGATGGTATGCAAGAACTATCATGTCGATCTTCGATACTCAATCCATTCTAGGCAAACATCATGATTACAAATCATTCATTGAATTCAAGAGAAGTACTTCAAGTCCACATATGCAATCATCAATTTAACACATGAGGCCATCCATAGCCAATCCACAAGACAAGATTCATCATTAGGGTTATATCCAAGCCTAGAAAGCACAAAATTTTTTTAATTTTCTGAATTTTTAGGGGATTTTCGAAGTGAATATATACAATGCAAGACATGTGAAAGTGTTAAACTATCCTAGATGCTCATCATGCAAAGGATCATGCAAACCCCACCCCATACTTAGAAACACATTGTCCCCAATGTGTAAATGAAGTAAAGAAGAGTGAAAGAAGGTTCTCACAATGTAAAAATGGATTGCTATGGTATTTGGGATTTTCAAGTCGAATTGATGTTGGATGATCCTATCAACCATGGTAGAGAGCTCTAAGTGTTCATTAAGGTGTCAGGACCCGCGCTAGGCACCGCTAGCCGTCCAAGTTCCGCGTCCGCTCCACCCATAGTTGATGAGGGGTTCATCATCATCATTCATGTTTCAAGCAAGGCTTCCAATGCCACTAATGTTCTAGCACACACACGAAGTAGACAAAACACACACAAAAATGGAAAAAAAAAAAACTAAAGCAAAAACAAATTAAGAAAGGAAAAACGTTACCAATGGGTTGCCTCCCACCAAGCGCTTCTTTAAGGTCATTAGCTTGACCAAACTCGGGGCGTCTACTCAAGGTAAAGTGGGGCAATCATATCTACCGGAGCTCCCGGGATATACTTCTTCAACCGGTGCCCATTCACCTTAAAGTTTTCACAATGCTCCCCTCCTATCTCAATAGCTCCATGAGGAAAGATCTTCTTCACCACATATGGCCCGGTCCATCTTGATTTGAGCTTTCCGGGAAAGAGCCTTAGCCTTGAGTTGAAGAGAAGGACAAGATCTCCTTCACTCAACTCCTTGGGGATGATCCTCTTGTCATGCCATCTTTTGGTTCTCTCCTTGTAAATCCGGGCATTCTCATAAGCATCCAACCGGATCTCCTCGAGGGCATTCAATTCAAGCAATCTCTTTTCTCCCGCTTCTTTGAGATCAAAATTTAGCCACTTAATGGCCCAATAAGCTCTATGCTCCATCTCTACCGGAAGGTGGCAAGACTTGCCATAGACCAACTTGTAAGGAGTGGTGCCAATTGGTGTCTTGAAGGCGGTTCTATATGCCCATAAGGCATCATTGAGCCTCATAGCCCAATCTTTTCTCGTCCTAGAGACCGTCTTCTCAAGAATGGCCTTGATCTCCCGGTTGGAGATCTCCACTTGACCACTAGTTTGGGGATGGTAAGGTGTCGCCACCTTATGAGTCACCCCATACTTAGCCAAAAGCGCTCCAAAGTTCCTATTTGTGAAGTGCTTCCCTCCATCACTAATGATCACCCTTGGTGTACCAAACCTAGGGAAGATCACTCGGTTGAAGAACCACACCACCACTTTGGCATCATTTGTAGGAGAAGCGATTGCCTCCACCCATCTTGATACATAATCAACCGCCAATAGGATGTAGAGGTTGCCACATGAAGAAGGGAATGGTCCCATGAAGTCCACACCCCACACATCAAATATTTCGACTTCTTGGATGTTGTTCAAGGGCATTTCATTCCTCCTTGAGATGTTGCCCGTCCTTTGGCAAGCATCACATGCCGCTACAAAACCTTGCACATCTCTAAACAAGTTAGGCCAATAAAAACCAGATTACAATACCTTTGCACACGTTTTGTGTGAGCTAGCATGGCCTCCACATGGTAGGGAGTGACAATGCCGGATCACACTCTCCACTTCATCTTCCGGTATGCATCTTCTAAACATTCCATCCGGCCCTCTCTTGAATAGAAGTGGTTCACTCCAATAGTAGTGCCTCACATCGTTGAAGAACTTCTTTCTTTGTGCATATGTCAATCCGGGAGGCACTTCCTCACACACTAAGTAGTTCACAATGTCGGCATACCATGGCTCATTTCCTCTAGACACTTGGAACAAGCATTCCTTCACCATTTGCAATTGCTCATCTCGGAATGAGTCATCAATTGGGATGTCATCTCTTTCAAGCTACAATGGTGGGAATCTACTAAGGTGATCCGCCACCGAGTTCTCGGATCCCTTCTTGTCCCGGATTTCCAAATCAAACTCTTGTAGAAGAAGGATCCACCGAATCAACCTAGGCTTGGCATCCTTCTTGGTAAGTAGATAACGGATCGCAGCATGATCCGTATACACTATGACCTTCGCTCCAACAAGATATGAGCGGAACTTCTCAAATGCATACACAACCGCTAGCAACTCCTTCTCGGTGGTAGCATAATTGAGTTGGGCATCATCTAGCGTCTTGCTAGCATAATAAATGGCATGAGTGCGCCCATCTTTCCTTTGCCCCAAAACAGCCCCAATGGCTGCATCGCTTGCATCGCACATGATCTCAAATGGTAAACTCCAATCTGGAGGTTGCATGATAGGTGCGGAGATCAAAGCGTTCTTCAACCTACAAAAGGCCTCAAGACAATCTTTGGAAAAGACAAAATCAACATCCTTCATTAGTAGGTTAGTGAGAGGCTTAGAAATTTTAGAGAAGTCTTGAATAAACCTCCGGTAAAAACCGGCATGCCCTAAGAAACTCCTTACCCCCTTCACCGAGGTAGGTGGTGGCAACTTCTCTATCGTTTCAATTTTGGCCCTATCAACCTCAATGCCACGGTTAGACACCAAGTGTCCTAACACAATGCCTTCACTTACCATGAAGTGGCATTTTTCCCAATTTAAAACAAGATTTGTCTCCTCACATCTTTGCAATACTAATGACAAGTTAGCCAAGCAATTATCAAATGAAGAACCATAAACAGAGAAATCATCCATGAACACTTCCATGATATTTTCAATGTATTCCGAAAAGATAGCCATCATACACCTTTGGAAGGTGGCGGGTGCATTACACAACCCAAATGGCATTCTCCTATATGCAAAAGTACCCCATCGACATGTAAAGGTTGTTTTCTCTTGGTCATCGGGGTGGATAGGGATTTGGAAGAATCCACTATAGCCATCTAAGTAGCAAAAATGAGAATGTTGAGCTAACCTCTCTAGCATTTGGTCAATGAAGGGGAGAGGGAAGTGATCTTTCCTAGAGGCCATGTTCAACTTCCTATAATCAATGCACATCCTCCACCCCGTAACCGTCCTAGTCGGGATTAGTTCATTGTTCTCATTAGTTACTACGGTCATCCCACCCTTCTTAGGTACTACATGAACGGGAATAACCCACTTACTATCCGAGATAGGGTAGATAATCCCCGCATATAGCAACTTAATGATTTCCTTTTTGACTACCTCTTTCATTATAGGATTCAATCTCCTTTGATGCTCAATAGAGGGTTTGTGGTTATCTTCCATCATTATCTTATGCATGTACAAAGAGGGCTTAATGCCAAACAAATCATCAATAGTATAGCCAATGGCTTTCCTATGCAATCTTAGCTCATGCAACAGCTTAGCAAGTTCATCATCACTCAAGCATGCATTCACAATCACCGGATATGTAGAGTTATTACCAAGGAAAGCATACTTTAAATGAGAGGGGAGGGGTTTAAGTTCGAGTTTAGGAGGACCTTTGTCGAGTGTAGACGATCCAAACAAGGTAGGATGAGATGAATCCAAAGCAAATGAAGGCTCTCCATGACTCCTAGAAGCTTGATCACCATCAAGGGCTGATCCAGGGGAAACCACGGCCAACTCCACGATTTGCTCCAAGTCCACGGCCGTGGAAGTTGCCTGGCTCATTTTCTGTGGCTTTACAGAGAGTTTGACGGCCGTGGAATACAAATCTCGACCGTGGAACTTCCAGCTGTTCAGCTCCTCTTCGTGGCCTTCATCTTGAGCCCTTGTCTCCTCTTCCAATGCTTCTAAGGCCTTGATCTCTTCATTGCAAGCCTCCTCAACACCTTCCTCCATCATACTTAAGGTAAGAACCTTCTCTAAGGGATCCTTGATCAAGATCGAGCTCACAACTTCTCTAGATTCTTCTTGCTCGACTATGTTGAAGACATCCTCATCAAGGGTTGGCCCTTTCATCATTGTGGATAGCTTGAACTTGATGTTTTCTTCTCCAATGTTGAAGGAGAGAGTCCCATTCTTGCAATCCACTAGGCATCCGGAAGTGGCTAGGAAGGGTCTTCCTAAGATGATGGGAACCGGATAGTCCGCCGGAATATCCAAGACAACAAAATCAATTGGCACATAGAATCCTCCTAGTTGCACCGGGATGTCTTCTAAAGTCCCAACCGGATGAGTGATAGAACGGTCCGCCATATAGAGAGTCATCTTGACCGGTTTCGGCTCTCCTAGCCCAACCTTGTTGCAAAGTGCAAGCGGTATGATGCTCACACTCGCCCCAAGATCACAAAGGGCTTCGTACTTCACATCTCCCACTCCAATTGGGACGCAAAAAGAACCCGGATCTCTTAGCTTGGGAGGCATCTCCTCCTTCATTGTTTGGATCAATTCCGAGGATCTCTTGGTCATTCTTATCTCCCCGTACTCCTCCAACTTCCTTTTGTTGGAGAGTATCTCTTTCAAGAACTTGCCATATGCCGGCATTCCTAAAATAGCATCCATGAACGGAATGTTAATATGCAATTTAGACATTAGTTCAAGGAACTTACCAAAATGATTGTCCAAACGAGCTCTTGCTCGTGATCGAGGGAATGGTAGTGGTGGCTTGTGTGGAGGCGGTGCTACATAGGTTGGCTCTACATCCTTGCTCTTGCCTCCATCTCCTTGCAAAGTTTCTTCCTCTATCACCACTTGTTTCCCTTTAGCATTGTCCTTGGGCAAAGGATCTTTCATGCTCAACCCACTCCTTGTTGTGATAGCCAACACTTGGCCTCTTGGGTTGTCTTCGGTTCTCCCGGGAAGCTTTCCCGGATCTCTATGGGCTTCACCCGCCTTTTGGAACACTTGTGCTTCCAACACTTTTTGAGCCTTAGAAATTGAAGTCACGGTGCTCTCAAGACCACTCAACCTTCCAAGCAATTGCTCAAACATCAATTCGGTCCTATCCTTTGGAGGTTGAGTAAATCCGGGTGGAGGTTCTTGTGAAGCTCTTGGTGGTGGAGTTGTGCTTGTGGAAGCGGGAGGGTTCAAGGCTCCATCCGGGTTAGAGTAGGAAAACCCGGGATGGTTGTGATTAGGCCGGTAATTGTTGAATTGCCGGTTGTTGTTGAAGTTCCTTGGGCCTTGATAATTGTTGTAATTGCCCCTTCCCATGTAATTCACATCCTTCTCCTTGGAAGACAAGTTAGCTTGTGGAAGCACTTGAGGAGTTGCTTGGTTCTTCAAAGTTGTAGCACACAACTCCCTCAAGGATTTCAACTCATTGTTGATGGCGTCAAGCTTGAAATTGCTCATGGTGACTTCGCTCACCTCATAAGCTCCCGCCTTTCTCCCTTCACTCTTCCTATGGGAGTATTTCTCAATCACTAAAGCTTGCTTCTCTACAAACTCCCAAGCTTCATCTACATGCTTCTCCATAAAAGTCCCACCGGAAAGAGATTGGAGCTTGAATTGGCTATCTTCATCAAGTCCCTTGAAGTAGATCTCCAATAGCTCAATTTTCGGTATACCATGGTGTGGGCAATCTAGGAGAATATCTTTGAACCTCTCCCAAGACTTGAATAAACTTTCTCTATCCTTCATCACGAAGGCATTGATCTTCCCTATTAACTCGGTAGTCTTGGAAGGTGGGAAGAACTTAGTCAAAAACTCGGTTGTCATCTCCTCCCAAGTACCAACTCGCCCTTGTGGAATAGATTGATACCAAGCCAAGGCTTTATCCTTAAGAGAGAAGGAAAAAGCCCTAAGCTTATGGTTGTTGCTCTCCAATCTTGGCGGTCTAAGAGTCTCCATCAAAATCTCATAATTCATCAAGTGTTGATGAGGAGACTCTCCTTCCATCCCTCCAAATTGATTATGCCGGATCATTTGTAGAACTTGAGGGCGGAGCTCGTAATCATGGGCTGCGGGATCTCCTAAGTTCACACCCGGTCGGTGTGCTCTTTGTGCCGGATCCATACGTTGCCCCAACGTTTGTGGCTCTTCCATAGCAATGGACACAACCCTAATGTTTACCACCGGCTGCGGTTGTGGTGGAGGTGAAGGAGGTTGTTGACGGTTAAGCTCTCTTTGCACAAGAGCTTGCCTAATCTCCTCAATCTCCCTCCTAGTTGCCTCTTGCCTCTCATTGGCAAGTCTTCTTTCATTCTCCAAAGCTTCGTCCCTTATCCTAATTTGCTCTAAAGCCTCATCCAACTCAGCTTGGAGATCTCTTCCGGCCATCTCTTTTCCCTTTTTAATGCTCTTGGATCTAGATCTAAGGGTTTTCTCCGGTTCGGGATCGAATGGAGCTAAATCCTTGCCAAGAGATCTTCACTTACACCTAAAGAGTAAGAGATGCCCTGAAAAGCAAAGACACAAACCAAAAAGAGATCAAAAGCAACAAGAAAGATCTACACTAATAAACAATCACAAAATAGACTCAATCTAGACCTAGTCCCCGGCAACGGCGCCAAAAACTTGTTACGCTCAGGATGTGTGATACGCAATGGGTTTTAAATTTATATTCTCGTTATATTTATCCTAACTCCTAGCGAACCCGCGGTGTACGGGACGTTTGTAGTATGGATAGTATTCCGAGGTCGAACACAAAGACTAAGGTGAGATTGATTCAATTTATGATTAAGTCTAGTGAAGATCTAGGTTAAGAAAAGAGAAAGAAATAAAGAAATGAAAATCTCAATTGTTTTTGGTTGGTTTTTCGGTGATCAATCAAAGATCACAAATCATGCGGAATGTAATAATCAACTAAGCTAACAAATCAACGCAAACAAGCAAAATACGAGATATGGATCAAAGATAGAAAAGCGGGTTCTAGGGGTTGGAAGTTCCGGTTATGGTATAGGACTCAAGCTATCTAATCATTCCTTGGATGATCTATGCTATGTCGGGAGTAAGTGTTTCTAGATTGGGATCAATCACCGGATAAGTCTCATGGTCCACTAATCCATTCCTAAGGTCTCATCACCGGGTAAGTCTCTAAGAACCTAAGGATTGGAATTCTACACAAACCGGATTGGTACTTAGAGATTTAACCTATCCTTACCGGGTAAGTCTCGGAAAGGGAAGTTCTAAGATCTATCCTAGCACAATTAGTCCAATGGCGGCTTGTGAGGCTCACCACTACCTAAGGTTTGTCATCTTAGGAATCTAAGGGTAAGAATCACCGGTTAGGTCTCTTCTAATACTTAGTAGCTAACACTAGGTCACCCTAGGCTAGATTAACTCAACAAACACCTAGGATTTCAACATTCTAACAATCTAAAGCTAGATTCATCGAACCAGGGAAGAAACACGGGCTGTTCTACACATCCACGGCCGTGTAATGGGAAGATCCACCCGTGGACTTCAACATAGAGTTCGTCCTTGTAAGTTACTCATCCAAAGGTATATCTAAGTGCATCCTATCATAGTCCTAGCCATAACCATCCTTTCCTTACCCTAGAACCACATCTATTTAGCCTAAGACATTCATAATAGAAATCGAAACAATCAAACATAAAATCTTGGCATCCATTTGCAAGATAATGAAGAGAAAGAGATGAACAAGTGAACTAAAACAAAACCAAGCTAAAAAATGGAATTAGAATAACTCACAATCCTTCTTTAAGAAGGTTCAATTGGTTCATACAACTCTAGAAATTGATTCCGAAATTCTTCACTATAAAAGCTCTCTAAGTCTATCAATGGTGTGTCTTCTCCTCCTCCAATGGTGCTCTCCTCCAATGGTGGTTTCCTTCTACTTTCTTCTTCCCAAAAATCTTCTTGTTGAGAGAGTATTTTGATTGGATGATAGTGGATAATGGAGAGCTGCTCCAAGATGCTCTTCTCAGCCAATGAAGGACCACTTTTATAACAAATTTTGCATGAGCTGGCCATGAGAGTCGTGGCACAGCTGTCACAAGAATCTGGCAAAATCCACGGGTAGAATCACGGCCGTGGAATGTGCCAGTGAACCGTGGTTTGCTCCAGAAACTTCACCTTGGATCATTAAGCTGTGATTTGGTGCATGGCTTGTGTCGGCAAGGTTCCATAAGTCCTCCTTAGGTTCTAGTTTGCATCCTAATGAGTCCGGAGGTGCGTCATCTCGAGGATTGATTCTCAAATGTATCAATTAAGCTCCTAAATCTCCCAAAATACCTATAAAACACGCACAAGTCCGTGTAGACGTCTATCTCGACAAAATACGTGAATTGAGTGCAAACGTCATGAACTAGTGCTAAACCATGCATGAATGAGCGAGAATTCTATCTAAATGATTACCTAAAACTAAGTCATAAATCGTGTTATCAAATACATTGATATTTGATTAACGCCCACAGTTTATTTGTCTTCCATCATCCTGCAAAAACAAACGTTAACAATATATTCCTCAAGGTGGAATTAACAATCTCCCCCTTGATGAAAGACAAAACAAATATCAATGGTGCAGACAATATTAATAGTATGATGCATATAATAGTGATTTCTCCCCTTTTTTTGTCTTCCAACAAGTAAGGGAATAAATCTAAAAAGTTTGAAGCACAACGTCATTATAAACCAAAAATTCAGAAACTCAAGACCTTGAAAACAAAGAGAATACCACCGAATATGAAAGAGGGTAATCAGATAAGCATTTTAAAACTGTAGGCATTGCTTCCCCTACGATAATGCTTCCTTAATCTCGGTGATATATTGCAAAACAACCAAACATCAACCTTTCTGGCTAGACCAAATGGCAAATTTTGATTCATACTCAGTTGAACCATGTTTGGTGGTCTAGTCCCTTTAGGAACCCAAATTTGCTTAACTTGTACTCTTAGACATAGAGGATAAGTGTTTCGTATGATATAGGGATCATTTCTCCTATAAGGGAAAGTTGATTTAACATGTCCCTTTTTACAACAATAGATATATGTGGGTGTACGTGAACTTTCTTTAGCTTTAACAAAAGTAGTCATCGTTTTTCTTGGAAAATTCTTGTTATAACCAAGACCACCCTTGTTAAGAGAAAATTGTTGATCACCCATCATCCTTTCGAGATTAGCGTTAGAACGAGTGAATTGAATGAGTGTCGTCTTCTAGTCTCTAAACTTTATAATTAGATCTCTTCTCTTTATCTAGAATAATATAATCTTGATGTAGAGAAGAGAGGTTTTCCTAAGAATCGCATGTTCCGATTTCAAGGCCTTGACATTGGCATCAAGGTCTAACTTTGAAGTGTTGAGATTTTCAACTTCTAGAGATAATTCACTCACTCTTTTCTCTTGTTTATTTAGTTTTTCCCTCAAGGATCTATTTTCAAGAATGGGATCTTCTTCACTAATGATCATATTTTAAAGAAATTCAAAAAGAACAATAGTGAGACTAGAAATTAAATTTCTTACAACTCCCTCAAGATGCCGTTTAGGATTTTCTTCTTGGTCACCCATCAAGCATAGATTTACTTGATCACTTTTATTATCAGTTTCACTAGAGATATCCAAGTCACTTCTTGAGACTACCACTGGTTTCTTCTTCTGATCATTCTTCCGATGGTTTTTCCTTCTCTTTTGTGGACACTCATTCACTAGATGATTTGTTTCTCCACATTCAAAACACGTTAGTACATTAAATTTCTTACTGGATTTAGTATACTTACCTTTATACTTTGATGATCTATGATACTCTCTATTTGAGAATTGTTTCATCATCTTCAGAATTCGAGCAAGTCCTCTTGTAATCAAAGTAAGAGGATCTTCTTCCTCATCCTCACTTTCTTTATCTTCTGATGAATCTTCTTCCCTTTTGGATTTTAGAGCCAAGTTTTTCACTTTTGATGATAGTTTTCCATCTTCTTCATTAAGAAACATTTTGTGAGTGATAAGCTTTCGTAGTAGATCATTCAAGGGTAGAGTCCTCAGATCCTATGCTTCCTCAATATCAGTCACCTTTGACCCCCATTTCGATTTAGGTAGGCTTCTCAAGATTTTCGTGACTTTCTCTTCATTTGTGAAAACTTTGCCGAGAGAATCTAGACTGTTCACAATTTGAGTGAATCGTGTGAACATTTCATTTACCATCTCATCAGGTGTCATCTTGAACAACTCATACTGTCTTAGGAAAAGGTTGATCTTGGTTTGCTTTACTTGACTTGTTCCTTCGTATGTTACCACCAATTTATCTCATATATCTTTTGCACTTTTGCATGATGAAACACCATTGATATTTGTTTTGGCTTTGTAGTTCTTAGCCACCTTCTCCAAATCAGCTTGGTTGAAATCATCTTCCTTTTTTAGACACAATAGTTCCAGTAGCATTGGTCTTAGTTGGAACTTTTGGACCAATTGTGATGATGCTCCATAGTTCCAGATCCTGATCAATGACAAACATTTGCATTAGAGATTTCCAATGTATAAAATTATTACCATAGAAATGGGGTGGTCGAAAGGTGGATCTTTCTTGTACGAATCCTCCATCTCCTACAAAACTGTTTCTCAATGTCGTATATCAAGGCTTTGAAACTAATCTCAAGGCCTTGAAGTCGATCTGTGCGCTTAGTGACACAACTATTTCTCAAGTCTTTGAAGTGGATTTCAAGGCCTTGACTTTGAAACCTGCAGAAAGTTATTAGTCACAATAAAACGTGTTAATAAGTGCGGAATGTACAAGATCGACGCAACGATATGTTACGAAGTTCGGCCCTAATAGCAAACTCTCCGCCTAGCATTTCCGACCCTAGGATTCCAACTATCTACTATCTCGCTTCCTTTGAGTCCTAGATACAACCTATAAGAACTTCCCTTCTTCTCTCACTTGTAGCCTCACCGCTACTACCTAGTCAACTCAAAACTCACGAATAATAGCCTAGTCACTTCGTAGAGTAACGTTGTGTATAACACTCTCAAGATATGCCAATATAGCTCTTGATTTTATCTAACTCTCTCTAAACTAAAACAAAGATCGCTCTTGATA
Organism: Fagopyrum esculentum; assembly: GCA_033239045.1. Taxonomy (NCBI): domain Eukaryota; kingdom Viridiplantae; phylum Streptophyta; class Magnoliopsida; order Caryophyllales; family Polygonaceae; genus Fagopyrum; species Fagopyrum esculentum. The sequence goes on from BSUD01000003.1 coordinate 37,237,542, forward strand.
ATAGACAAACATGGTTGATGAAGAAAGCTTGAAGATATCCGTGTAAGTGTTGCCTCTTCACTACTTGATTGTCTCTTATATATAGACTGTAGGAGGGACGAAGTCTTTGCTATTTTAACATTGAAAGACTCCCACAAAATCTGCACATATCTTGGCTATTTTATTTCCACGAAATCTTCTCCATAATTTACTCTATCGTCTCTCTCATATCTTGCATTAAATATGTAACAAACATATCCACATATATATTGATATTTGATTCACGCCCACAGTTTATTTGTCTTCCATCATCTTGCAAAAACAAATTGATGGCATGAAATATGGTGTTAGTCTAGAAATGCATGTAGGTAGTTTTTCCCCTTTCTTTGGTGTACATGGACGTATATTCATAGCATTTATGATCATATTCACCTATTATGTTGGAATGGAGATCTACACAAGCTTTGTGATGATCTTAGGTGAATTGACGCTGATTTGGAGTGGAAATGGAGCATTCATGAGGTGTTGATCGAAGTGGACCTCAATGGGAAGCATTAGAGAAGCTCAAGAAGGAGTATGAAGTGAGGACTTAGAAGATGCAAAGAAAAACAAAGAGGAAACACATCTTAGAGAAGGAATCACGGCCAAAGAAACATTTCTACGGCCGAGATTTTCTTAAAATCATTGATTAAAACCCTTGGAAACACAGGTCGAGAGTTACCACGGTATAAATCTCGCCCGAGATTTAGTGGCGTCACCCGAGATTTTCTTCGGAAAGATCCGAACCGTTATTGCCACGTCATCAACGCAAGAAGAGATCTTTTAACCCTAATTTTATTCTATAAAATAGGGCATCTGTTACAATACGAAGGACGGACGCTTAAGGCGAGATAGACGGTTGATTACACGGTTTACACCATTGGCAATACGGAAGACATCATTGAAGAGCTTTTGGATTCGTAACTTGGAAAGAGATTGTCAACCCATTCTTGGAGATTAGAGATATTTTGTGAGATTTTCTAGATTTTGATTTTTCATTCTTTGAACATAAGAACGGAGATTATTTGTGGATTGATTCAGTTTATGATTGTTGGAGATTCATTATTTGGAGATTATTGTGTTTCTTTGAGTTCTATTGGTTTCATCCCTTTCTTAACTTCTTTTGTGATTATTGATATCGATATGATGATTGTTGATTAAAACCCCTGCGATTTTAGGGAGATAAGTTGATGGTTGTGGTTTAGTAGATGATAGAATGATCCTCACAAACAGATTGGACCCTGAAAGTTATGTTATAACCGCCGCAGAACACAAATCTCGGGGTGTTCTTGAGAATCTCGGCCGAGATTTCCCAAGATCCACCCGTGGTTTCCTCTGTCATGCACGTTTGACTTTGTCCTTTAACCAAAGTTAAAGATTGCCTAAATCTTAGCCTTGTTGAACCTTTCTAACTCATATCCTTGCTTGGGAAGAGACTTACTCGATGATTCCTTGTTTGGTTGTCAACGATTACAAGTTCTAGGTAATAAAGGATTCAAAACCCTTTCCTAGGTTTGAATGTGCCTTCCTCTTGTCTTTGTGAGTTAACTTGAGACTTACCCGGTGATGGTTAATTTTATTCCCTTAGGTTGAGTGGTTGGTTTGAGACTATCATTTTTCTCCATTGAAGCTTTGAGACTTACTCGGTGATAAACTTCATTGAATTGGAATAGTGGATAGTGAGTTCTTGATAAAGCACAGAGGCTTGTCATAGGAAAGGATTATGCAGGTTATAAACCACTATCTTCTCAACTAGCTATTGGTGTAAACAAAGGGAAGGATTCACAAAATAGTTATTGGTGTAAACTAGTTGATGGCATTACGCAAGCTCGTCTCCTAGTACTATCAAACCACTATCTTCTCAACTCGCATTTATTCTGCTCAAAAGTGACAAGCATGACATTCTTGGATTATGTAGTCGGTATTGAATTGGCTTGATGGAGATAAACATGATTAGGATGTGGGATGAAGATCCTTTTGTCTTTGCTCAAGTTTGTTTATTATACTTCGTACAAAATCAGAAGAGTTACACAATTTGTTTATTATATTACCTTAATCGAAGTAGTTTTGTGTTACTGAAATAAACAAATAGTACATTCATTTTAAACGTGAAATGTGTAGGTGAAGCATGAATTTGGATTAGAAGAGATTGCGAAACACCTCTTGGAAACTTGGGAGGTAGTGACTAGACAAAAACGACATTGATGCTCGTTTCCGTCAGTGATCCTCAACGGTTTTTTATTTTATTTGATGTTTAGACTTGTCTTATTTTTTGCTTATGGAAATATTTTTTTCTTGTGTGAACTAGTCTTATTTTCTGCTCGTAAGGATTTAAACTCATTTCTATTTCATCTATGAGTGATGCAATTTATTAATAAAGTATGGAACTGTCTAATTTGTTGTTTTATATATTTGTTTGTAGGGCTTGATGATCATTGTTATTCAAAAAATTTTGGGCTAATTAGGTAAGTATGCTTTTTTATTTTATTGTATACTAACTAGGCCTTTTCTAGTTTTCTATTTAGTAAATATACCCCATGATTTTTTTACCACTTTCATTTAATGGTAAGGTAAAACTAATTAAACTGTAATAACCGAAAATTTTAAAACTCCGTGTAATACCGGATCAAATCGGATTCCGATCCGCCAACCGCTTTTCTCTTACATGAAATAAAACAAATCTAAATTTTATCATTTTATGTGACCTTGATGCACATAAAATGATAATTTATATAACCGTAAATAATTCCGTACATCTCAAAAACCGAAGAACGATTCCGTACGAATAACGATTATTCTTTCAGCCCGTTTGTTTTATGTGATGAGCTGGCCCAGTGGATCCAGCCCAAAGCAGCAACCGCCTGCGCCGGACCTTGCCCCGTCGACGCCGTAAATAATTCCGTACATCTCAAAAACCTAAGTAGCTTCTAACCTAATCTAATCATCCGTAACCCTAAACTAAACCGCAACTTTACGCTACTTCATTTCCACGTTTCCTCTGTGAGATCGACATAGCAGCAACCGCCTGCGCCGGACCTTGCCCCGTCGACGCCGGCCAGTGAAGGGAAACGTGCAGCACCGGTCCACCGCACAAGAGCCTCGCCGTCACCGCCGGAGTCGAGCACCTCAGCCTCGTTGTCACCGCTGGAGTCGAGCCCCTCAGCCTCGCTGTCACCGCTGGAGTCGAGCACAGGAACTTGCTGCAACCTTCGGCGACTCAACCTTCTTGCACAGCCCTCTGCATAGGTGAGTTCTTCCCCTACCTCTCCCATATGTTACGGTTTCCAACATCAGTACCCGCCTCATCCGATGTCTACAGAAGGACGAGGGAGCCTTCGGCATCTGCACTCGATGTTGAAGCCATGAGAGTGTCGACCAGTCCAGACTATCGTCACTAGCGTCGAGTACCGCTCCAGACCACACCTCCATCGACTGGGAACAACGCAGCACCGCGAGCAGCCAATACCGGAATTCTCGAGCTTCTCTGGTAGTAGTTAGGTGAGCAAACCGTCGCCCCCTACCTCTCTTCTTTTCCCACTGTTTTGCAAGTAATAACGGCGTCAAGGATGGTCTGTACTTGACAACACCAAGTGCAGTGTGTTCTAGAATTTAGACAACAGGCCAATACGCTGTGGTTACGAGTCCAACGACTAGGAGTCCAGATCGGTTCAGCCTGCTGCCGGTAAGCTCTCCTTGTGCTCTTGTTATTACGGTCCTACTAGTACAGTGAACAATAGGTAGTTTTAGATCCTAGTTTTTATCCAGAATGGCTGGGGGTGAGTGTAGAACTCAGGATCACCTAGAAACCTTGCTGAAATGTTTTGTAGTGCATAGAAACTGACTAGTTTGGGAGTTAGATTTCGATACCTTAGAATGACGATCCACCGTTCAATTTTTGATATATGGTAGATAGAAACACCTAGTTTACTGTGTTAAATTTTGGGAGAAAGTTAACGGTCGGATTAGAAATTATAAGGGCTCGAAGTAGAGCCGTTGGGCTGTTTTTACAGTAGAGGAAAATTGACTAAGTATGGAATTTTTCAGCTTTCATTCCAACTTTGGAGATTTATGGGGGAATTATGGTTAAGTATTTTTTACAGATCTTTACCCCGTTTAGTATGTATATCATAGAGGAGCTAGGATTTTATTTTGGAATTTTTATAACCTTATCCCAAGCGGCGTTTATGAAACCAAAATCAGGCTTTAACGACTGTGGTATAAATTAAGAATGTTGGATAACTCTTATAAAACCTTACTAAATCCTTACCAAACTTTTCAATGAGAACTAGATTATGGACATAGGTTCTAAAAGAAAATATTAGAACTAAATGATAGACTTTGAGAATTTTCGGCACTAAGGGTAAAATGGTCTTTTAGCGTAAGAGAGCTTTTTCCGTAATTCCTTCGCATGAGGTTGGACATCTGGATGTGATTTTGATCCACATGCCTTAGTTGATAGGCGTTTGAGTTACCACGGGTTCGGACCGAGTTGAGAACTGAGAAAACGATTTTTGATCAAAGTAAGTCCTCGCGACTTACTTAGCTGGTTTCTGGATATTAGTTGAGTGATATTAGTGGTGTGTGTACCATGTGTGTTATAATAACAACTTGTTAGGACGACCGCTGTTATTATGTGTTAAGGCCCAAGTGTATGTATAACGGGCCGTGACATCACTGCCCAGCTCTGCCAGGAGACTGGGAGGTTCTCTATATCCAGACCATACAGGTACATGGTGAGATGCATCGGATCCACTCCTGATGGGTACACGGGGGCGGAGGCGAGGTTTGGGAATCCCTCGTGTCACAAAATAAGTATCATTAGAGTGAACGACTTAAATGAAGATAATAAATGGATTGTTTGAAAGCATGATGAGTGTTTATGATTTTATGTGTGTGTGTGCTATTATTATTCTCCTAATGTTTAGATAACTAGCTACTGGTTGTTTTGTTGTGTTTTAGTTTTACTGCAGGTTAGAACAGCAACTGAGTGATCCGGAAGTAGTGGTCAGCCGGGTCTCCGTACTCTTTAGAGTGAGGGTTTGGGTTGTTGCTTTGTTGTCTTTTCCTTTTGTTAAGACAGTAGTCTTTTCCGTTGTTTAAGTACGATAGGTTGTTAGACTTTGTTGCATTCATCCTTTTACAAATACATTTTATGAATTTCGGTTTTTCTTATTTGTGTCTTGTTGCAAGATCCTAGTAATATTGTTGTCAAACTGTGGTCGGGACCCATTGTGAGGTCCTAACCAGTAGCACTCCGAGTTCTGAGAATTTGGGGTGTTACAACATGGTATCAGAGCCAGGTTAGCAACAATGGCACTTAAAATCTTCTTAAAGACCGAATAAGTACTTAAGCAGAACCCGAAAAGGGATCTGAGTTTTAAAAAGGACTTTTGGTTTTCAAATGCATGCATAGTCTGGTTGGGAATAGAAAGTACGGCTGACCACCACTGCTACCACGGATCTCAGTATGCTTAGAATGGACTTTAGGTTGTTACTCTTTTTGGACTTAATTAGCTTGATTATAATGATATGTGATATAGATAAGTATATGCCGAAGATTAGTAGAAGTTATAGCTATATTATGCCTTAACGGAGATAACAAAATGAGATCCTCACTCCGTTGACACGCCTAAGTATATATATTTGAAGGGTTTCAACGTAAGGATGAGTATGCTCAGCTTATGAGCATTAGGGTAGGCGAACGTACGGACGACTCCGTCGAACTTGTTGAGAAACGTTGAGATGGAAAAGTGAAGACTAAAATAACACCAACGACGATGACAAGAAGGGAATTCCGAGTCAACTCAATAGGATCAAATGAAGAATATACTTGAGAGTAGTTCCGGAAAAGCGTTGGATGACCGGCAAGTACACAAATTGGAAGAGATAACCCATAGGTGCTTTCAAGTGTGGTGTAAAGACACGTTACAAACAAAGTGGATGCCTTCAGAAACACATATAAGCATGACAGTCAAGGTGAAATATAGTAGCGATCCAGACAAGAGGCATTGAATCTAAGCTTACTAACGGACTAGAAGGTGAAAGTTTGAGGTTAGAAGCAGAGCGGAATATGGTCACTCTCGACAAGCTACTTGACACCACAAAGCAAGATGGGAAACCGAGACAATCATAAGCGTGGGAGTCAAGATGAGATACATTGTCCATTCCAATACAAAGAATTAAAGAGCCGCACAATGAAAGCTTACAGGTTGCTAGAAAGTGGAGGGTAGATTTCACAAACATGGAGGTGAAGTGACTTTCTAGAAGACACGAGAGCCCAAAGATTAGGGTTTTGACCCAGATATGAAGGACTAAAGGAGCACAAAGATGGAAATTTACAATTGAGCTTAAGGACAAAAAAATAAATATCATAACTATGGAAACATATTGACTTCTTCAAAGATACGAGAATTTTGAAAGAAGTCCCGACGCATGTATTAAAGAGGGTAGAAGCCTTTAACAGAAATAACGGATTTTCATAAAGGCAATGTTACAAAACAACTCTAAAGAAGAGAGAAAAGTAAGTGAGAATGATCTGGGTAGACTTAAGAGCCCAACATGACCTCTCACTCAACACGGGACTCGGTTACCGACACCAACGATTCATATAGGAGAAACTGTAAGTGGATGGAAATTTAGATCCAAGGATTTACAAAGACGCGTCTATAAACTATCGGGAAAGAATTGATAAACCGCTATAGTTGGCATAGGAGTAATACATCTGCACTTGGGCAAGTGATCTAATAGAGAGAAAGAAAGGAATAGATCGTGGAAGGAACTAAAGGTGTATACACAGATAACCTTGAATGAATAACTTTTCACCCAATAGATCCACATCGAAGTAAATAGAAGAAAAGCAAGTCTATGATCGTGTAGAGGATCAACTACATACTATCTAGTAATAACTGAGGAGGTACATATACGGGAGACTAAGGATGACTAGTCGGCATATAATAACAGTGGATTTATAAGAGAAACCAATTGATTATTGAGGATCTCTACAAGAGATCAACGGCGGCAATTGTGAAGTTAAATTAATACAAGTACAAGTAGCCTTGATGGTAACATTGAATGAGTCCAATACGACAACTCTAATAAAGAAATTAAAGAGAAGCTCTTGACGGTCGGTAATGACCATTGATGATAGTAATGGTGTAAAGAGAATTGTTGGGGTAGTTGCTTACTACTGATTAAGGAAAGATACCTATCAAAGTTGGTAGGGAGGGAACCCTGTAAGAAGAACTAGAAGAGTAAGAAGAAACAGATGATTGTGGACATGTCCTATGTCTTAGCATTCCACACAAGTTGGACTGATGGTGCTCCTCCGAGAAAGGGTGGGGTCAAACTGTCTAAATTGACAGAGGAAGCCCTTGTGATTAAAGATGTGACACAGAATAAGTGGAATTGTAGAGGCGACACAAACGTAGAGAGTATGATTTAAAGCCTTGGTGAAATGTCTGATCGAATGGTGAGGTGATTGCAGATGGGATCTACATGTTGGCTAGAATAGACATGAGAAGGAGTAAAGTTGAATGACTAAAGGTTGCTATATGGATCCGGTATTACGCCAATAAGATAATTACCGAAAAGTGTCTATATAAGAGTTTAACGAGAAATGGAGTACTCCCATGAAAATTCAAGCTCGACTGATGTCATAAGAGTTGATAAAAGCAATAAGATCAATCAACGTGGTCCGTACAGCGTGTACGAAAAAACTCAAAGGGATTTAACTATCTTACGAGGTGTAAAGATTTAAAGAAGGTAAAGCGACATGAGTATAAGGAAAACATAATAAATGCAATGCGAAAAAAAAAATTGATTGGTGAGAAAATCATATGCATCTGATGTGTCGTATACAAATGGTACCATTAGATGTTTAATAAAAATCATATTATCGGATTGAGGACACTATGATGGATTTAGTGTAAACCAAGCGTATAACTTAACCGGTGAGAAGGAAAGTCAGGTATCAAAATGCGGGTCATGCTAAATTTAAATAAAGTCTTGAGATGAGGATGTCCTTAGGAAATCTATGCAAGAGTACAAAGTAATTGAAGTTCCAACACATAATGGGTAGTAATGATCAACAGATAATTAGAGACCGATGCAGAGAAGAAGAACGTATAAGATGAGTCGCCTAGTAGAAGAATGCACAAGACGAGCTTGAGAGACCAAAAGAGATAAAATGTCGACCCGGATATGAGATCTAAGGTGCATGGAATGGATACCTACAAGGGAGTGTAGAAGCAAGATGTAGACTATACAAATGTGAAGAGGTTTTGACCTCCTCAAAGATATAGGAATTTGAAAGAAAATCGTAATGCCGGTACCAAAGAGTTGAAACCCTGTGGCGGAAACCACGGAGTTGCATGAAGGTAATATTGCTGGTAACACCAGCGAAGGAATGTATATAGGAAAACGGCCTTGGTGGACTCGAAATTCCAAGGTAACCCCAATTATCACGGGACCTAAGACATCAACACCGACGGTCCGTGCAAGGGGAACTACAAGGGGATGATAATTAAAGTCACCAGAACTACAAAGACACTTACCAGCCATCGTTGAAGACTTGGAATGACTATTTATATTAGGATGAATGACCCAGTTGGGCTCAAGAAGTAGAGTTAGCCTATGGAAACATAATTGTAGAAGATATAAAGAATTAGCAAAGCATGAAAGGATTAAACGAGCAGATGACGCTCACCAAGAATTTAACGCCAGTATAGGTAAGAGAAGAGTAAGTCTGGGATTTTGAGATAAATCAATTATAGACTGACCGACGGAAACTGAGGACGTGTAATTGTTGGTTGGTATTGACGAGTAGGTACCGTTAAGAAGAAACGTTAGTGACTGCGGATTTAAGAGGTAACCTTACCGATGCCTTGGAGGATTCCCAAGTAGGCAACAACAACCTTCTGGGATGATCTAAGGATATGGAGAGAATCGGGTTAGAGGTTGCTTACTGGTTGGTTAAGAACAGACTACGGTTGAGTAAGAGAGTAAATGTCTGTTTGAAGAGGATGTTGCTAGTATTAGAAGGGAAGAATAGGCGGGAATTGGGTAAATCATGTTGACCCTCAGAAAGACGCCATTGTGCCTAATGAGTGTTACAACAGAAGCGTGGTAGGCACATAACCCACAAATCAAGAAAATCAATGTTAGGTTAACTATGATTTTAAGTTAAGGAATTAGAGATCTATATGAAAAGGTCCACTTGGGTGTGTGACTTGTTTTGAGTTATATAAATTTGAAAGCTTGACAAGAAGTAGGTGAAACCCATTAATTAAGTAACGATCCGATCAAGTCGCATTGAGAAAATCGGGCCAAGCGGTATGTATTACAAGAGCATTAGGCACTCAGTAAAGTGCCAACAGAAGTTTAAGATCATTATTTCAGAATCGATAGTCGGGAACTAAAGTGGGCCCAATGGAAAGAAAATTTTGGTAGAGTCATCAAAAGAACTGGAAGTAAGTTTAGAAAACCAAACTGTGGAGAGAGTACCTACCGGATCCTAGACACGTCATCAGTCATGAGGATCTGATAGTTGAGCCAAACCACACTTTTGTGGAGTACCCAGTAGCCGTCCTAGAGCGCAGTACTAGACGTCTGCGTTCTAAGGAGATACCGGTGTTGAGGATCCAGTGGTCTAGACGAGGAGCCAATGAGGCTACCTGGGAGACAGAGGAGAGTATTAGACGTAGTTACCCTGAGTTCTTTGTAGGGATAGATATTACTTTTGTACACTCGGATGATGTGTTGTTTGACTTTCATGTTTTTATTTTTTGGATTGAGTGATTATGTTTTATGTGATGTGTGTCTGAGTGATGATTGAGTAGTTGCATGGTAGAAAACGCAAATTGTTATGAAACTAAGATATACCAAGAAAGTCGTGTGATTAGGTATATATTATTCTAAAGTTTCGGGACGAAACTTCTTTTAAGAGGGCACTGATGTAATAACCGAAAATTTTAAAACTCCGTGTAATACCGGATCAAATCGGATTCCGATCCGCCAACCGCTTTTCTCTTACATGAAATAAAATAAATCTAAATTTTATCATTTTATGTGACCTTGATGCACATAAAATGATAATTTATATAACCGTAAATAATTCCGTACATCTCAAAAACCGAAGAACGATTCCGTACGAATAACGATTATTCTTTCAGCCCGTTTGTTTTATGTGATGAGCTGGCCCAATGGATCCGGCCAAAAGACAATTTCAGCCCAGCCCAAATCTACCCTAACCTTAAACCTAAGTAGCTTCTAACCTAATCTAATAATCCGTAACCCTAAACTAAACCGCAACTTTACGCTACTACCTTTCCACGTTTCCTCTGTGAGATCGACATAGCAGCAACCGCCTGCGCCGGACCTTGCCCCGTCGACGCCGGCCAGCGAAGGGAAACGTGCAGCACCGGTCCACCGCACAAAAGCCTCGCCGTCACCGCTGGAGTCGAGCACCTCAGCCTCGTTGTCACCGCTGGAGTCGAGCCCCTCAGCCTCGCTGTCACCGCTGGAGTCGAGCACAGGAACCTGCTGCAACCTTCGGCGACTCAACCTTCTTGCACAGCCCTCTGCATAGGTGAGTTCTTCCCCTACCTCTCCCATATGTTACGGTTTCCAAAATCAGTACCCGCCTCATCCGATGTCTACAGAAGGACGAGGGAGCCTTCGGCATCTGCACTCGATGTTGAAGCCATGAGAGTGTCGACCAGTCCAGACTATCGTCACTAGCGTCGAGTACCGCTCCAGACCACACCTCCATCGACTGGGAACAACGCAGCACCGCGAGCAGCCAATACCGGAATTCTCGAGCTTCTCCGGTAGTAGTTAGGTGAGCAAACCGTCGCCCCCTACCTCTCTTCTTTTCCCACTGTTTTGCAAGTAATAACGGCGTCAGGGATGGTCTGTACTTGACAACACCAAGTGCAGTGTGTGCTAGAATTTAGACAGCAGGCCAATACGCTGTGGTTACGAGTCCAACGACTAGGAGTCCAGATCGGTTCAGCCTGCTGCCGGTAAGCTCTCCTTGTGCTCTTGTTATTACAGTCCTACTAGTACAGTGAACAATAGGTAGTTTTAGATCCAAGTTTTTATCCAGAATGGCTGGGGGTGAGTGTAGAACTCAGGATCACCTAGAAACCTTGCTGAAATGTTGTGTAGTGCATAGAAACTAACTAGTTTGGGAGTTAGATTTCGATACCTTAGAATGACGATCCACCGTTCAATTTTTGATATATGGTAGATAGAAACACCTAGTTTACTGTGTTAAATTTTGGGAGAAAGTTAACGGTCGGATTAGAACTTATAAGGGCTCGAAGTAGAGCCGTTGGGCTGTTTTTACAGTAGAGGAAAATTGACTAAGTATGGAATTTTTCAGCTTTCATTCCAACTTTGGAGATTTATGGGGGAATTATGGTTAAGTATTTTTGAGAGATCTTTACCCCTATGTTTAGTATGTATATCATAGAGGAGCTAGGATTTTATTTTGGAATTTTTATAACCTTATCCCAAGCGGCGTTTATGAACCCAAAATCAGGCTTTAACGACTATGGTATAAATTAAGAATGTTGGATAACTCTTATAAAACCTTACTAAATCCTTACCAAACTTTTCAATGAGAACTAGATTATGGACATAGGTTCTAAAAGAAAATATTAGAACTAAATGATAGACTTTGAGAATTTTCGGCACTAAGGGTAAAATGGTCTTTTACCGTAAGAGAGGTTTTTCCGTAATTCCTTCGCATGAGGTTGGACATCTGGATGTGATTTTGATCCACATGCCTTATTTGACAGGCGTTTGAGTTACCACGGGCTCGGACCGAGTTGAGAACTGAGAAAACGATTTTTGATCAAAGTAAGTCCTCGCGACTTACTTAGATGGTTTCTGGATATTAGTTGAGTGATATTAGTGGTGTGTGTACCATGTGTGTTATAATAACAACTTGTTAGGACGACCATTGTTATTATGTGTTAAGGCCCAAGTGTATGTATAACGGGCCGTGACATCACTGTCCAGCTCTGCCAGGAGACTGGGAGGTTCTCTATACCCAGACCATACGGGTACACGGTGAGATGCATCGGATCCACTCTTGATGGGTACACGGGGGCGGAGGCGAGGTTTGGGAATCCCTCGTGTCATAAAATAAGTATCATTAGAGTGAACGACTTAAATGAAGATAATAAATGGATTGTTTGAAAGCATGATGACTGTTTATGATTTTATGTGTGTGTGTGCTATTATTATTCTTCTAATGTTTAGATAACTAGCTAGTGGTTGTTTTGTTGTGTTTTTGTTTTACCGCAGGTTAGAACAGCAGCTGAGTGATCCGGAAGTAGTGGTCAGCCGGGTCTCCGTACTCTTTAGAGTGGGGGTTTGGGTTGTTGCTTTGTTGTCTTTTCCTTTTGTTAAGACAGTTAGTCTTTTCCGTTGTTTAAGTACGATAGGCTGTTAGACTTTGTTGCATTCATCCTTTTACAAATACATTTTATGAATTTCGGTTTTTCTTATTTGTGTCTTGTTGCAAGATCCTAGTAATATTGTTGTCAAAGTGAGGTCGGGACCCATTGTGAGGTCCTAACTAGTAGCACTCCGAGTTCTGAGAATTTGGGGTGTTACATAACCCTTCTATAAAAAAAGAAAGAACATTTGATGTTTGTTATGTAAATTTTGATTTTAATTACTGAATTTGTTTTTTATTTTATTTTATTTCCCTTTTTATTTTCTGTTTTCATATTGGACATTTACATACCGGACATTTACATACCGGACATTTTACATACCGGACATTTTACATACTAGACATTTACATATCGGGCATTTTATATACCGGATATATACATACCGGACATTTTACATACCGGAAGTTCATACCGGAAGTTCATAACGAAATTTTTCATACTGGAAGTTCATACCGAAATTTTTTTATACCGGAAGTTCATACCGGATGTTCATACCGGATGTTCATACCGGAAGTTCATACCGAAATTTTTTATACCGGAAGTTCATACCGAAACTTTTTATACCGGAAGTACATACCGTAAGTTCATACCGGAAGTTCATAATGAAGTTTTTCATACCGGAAGTTCATACCGAAATTTATTATACCGGAAGTTCATACCGACAGTTCAGACCGGAAGGTCATACCGGAAGTTCATAGCGAAATTTCATACCGGAAGTTCATAATGAAAATTTTCATACCGGAAGTTCATACTAAAATTTTTTATACCGGAAGTTCATACCGAAAGTTCATACCGGAAGTTCATACCGGAAGTTCATACCGAAAGTTCATACCGGAACTTCATAACGAAGTTTTTCATAAAGGAAGTTCATACCGAAAAGTTTTATACCGGAAGTTCATAACAAAAATTTTCATACCGGAAGTTCATACCGAAGTTTTTTATACCGGAAGTTCATACCGAAAGTTCATACCGGAAGTTCATAACGA
>BSUD01000003.1:37258070-37294549 GCA_033239045.1 Fagopyrum esculentum
CCCACCACCTGGACCACCAAAACCACCACCACCGCCACCTGGACCTCCTCCGAAGCCACCTCCGCCACCTCCGCCACCTCCAAATCCACCTGGGCCTCCTCCTCCTCCTCCACCGGGACCACCACCACCACCACCGAAGCCACCACCTGGACCGCCGCGGCCTCCTCCTCCTCCCGGACCGTGATGATGCGCCATCTTATCTGTAAAATGAAGGGATGATTCTTGTGGCTAGCAAAAGAGTTGTTGGTTTATAGTTTTGTGAGAGTGTGTGAAGAAGCCTTGGAGATAGGCAGCCGATTCTTATAGTGCACCAACTGCACAGTCCTTCTTCCATTGGCTTATTAAAATATGACAACCCTCAAATATACTTGTGTTTTCTCATATGGTAAAACTATTTTTATATTAGGCCTTACATTCTAAATGGAGGTTTCTAGTAAGAACAGACTTACATTATTTTTTTTTTTTTAAAAAAAATTTAATTTAAACGCGTTTAGACTCGTAATTTTTTACTTGTTTCCTTCAAATTTAAACGTTTTCCCTTAATATTGATAAGTTTGTAACTTTTTTTCAATGTCTTATACTCTTTCTTAACATATTTATTAAAAATTAAAATAAAAAATAAATTAAAATATAATTATAATTACTTTAAATTTAAACTAATTAATTTTATAAAATACTAAATAATGGTATATAATTATTTTTTAGTTTTAATTAAAAAACTGAAAAGATAAATTAAAAGAAATTTTTATTTTTTGAATTAAAATAAAATATAATAAAATTTTAATTATTTTCGGATTAAAATAAAATTTAAAACTAATTCAAAGTTAATTATAAATTTACTATATTATTATTTTAAGTAAGGGCACATAATTATTTCTAAATTTACTTTTCTAAAAAAATATAATAAAAATAATTCTATACCATTAATTAGTATTTCAAAAAATTAATTAGTTTAAAATTTAATGTGGTTATAATTATTTTTAATTTATTTTTTTATATATTTTTATTTTATAACTGGATTTTTAATAAAAATATATTAAGAAATGTATAATGGAAAATAAATTAAACCATGAGGGTACCAAAAATAAACTTAAAAACTTGTGAGTACAAAAAGAAAAAGTCCACACTTGAAGGTATTAAGAAGAAAAATCCATAAATTTGAAATGAGTTGAGATTGAGCATGTCGAAACTCGGTTCGTTCGGCTATAAGAACATACGCTATTACTTAAGCTGCATATATTATACTTGCTTATAAAACAATCGAGTATGAGCATATCCGGCTCGTTCGACTCCTATGGTACACCTAAACAACATTTTCCTCTTGTCATCTCCCTTATTTTCTAAAAATAAAACAGGGAAACATGTTCACATTACAAAATTACGGTAAATTACTTGAGGGTAATGATGACCCTTCGACGATTCTAATCTTTTTTAAGGGAAATTTCATATAGTTTCACTCTGGTTTGGAGTTTTTTGAATTTGCCCAGATGTTAGTTCGGATGGTACCCTTATATTTTTATACTTTTCGGAAAATGCTCAATTCCGTTTAAACTGTAAAGGGATGTCAACTTAAATAATATTTTTTTAAAAGACCTATGTGCAAAATGTTTAGTCTTTTTTATCATTTAAAAAAAAAGTTTTTCTCATTTAAAAAAAATTATTTTAGTTGACATCCCTTTATAATTTAAACGGAAGTGAACATTTTTCTGAAAATATTAAAATAAGAGCATCATCCGAACTAAAAAAAACATCTGGATAAAATCCGAAAACTCCCGAACCACAGGGGCATCATTTGAAATTTCTATTTCTTTAATAATGAAAAGCGGTTATGTCGGTCTACCTCCTAAAATTAGTCCAACCTAAAACATTTTCGTAAATAAAAATACGAAATTAAATATTTTTACCGATAAAAAAACGAAATTATTGAAAATTCAATGATTCTATTAGTTCACACCCCACAAAATATCTTATCTCCTCTTTTTTTTTTTTTCCTTATCTTATTTTGTTACCCAACGTACAATTATTGAAATTGATAGCAATAAATGATTGGTCCTACCTCCATCGTCGTTCATCCAACTGACTGGAGGTTTTCTAAATTATTATGCTTTTTTAAAATTACGAAATGTGGAATCTAACCACTTTTTTGGGGGGTTTTTATCATTAAATAAAAATAAGTTATTTTTAAATAACTCTAAATAGTTTTAAGATTTTTCAAAAACAAATTATGATACCATCGGCGCTAATATATTTACGGTATCTCTACAATTATCATCAAGTTATAATGCCAATTGTGTTATAACCAATACTATTGTATGTTAAAAAATTAAATTAATTAGAAGTTTAAAAACAAAAGATTGGGATTAAATTTCAATTTTAAACTCAAATAGGTTAGTTAGATTTAAAATGATGTTTTTAAATAAAATAAATGACCTTTTTAATAATAGACAGTGGACTTGGTTTTATTTAGATTTATATAACAAAATAGTTTAAAATTCGATTTTCATTATTTCATAAATGAATTTCTTATGGCATCGTAAACCGTGTTAAATTAATATTAGATATGTACGTATAGATTGGCAAACATGGAGTTCCGTATTGAAATGTGCAAGTTGAAGGAAGATTTGTATATACACGTGGCATATGGTTGGTGTTACACCGTTACATGTTCTGCAAATGTAAGTTTGGGTACGTAACTTTAAAAATACTAAACAAACGAGGCAACTGTCTGGATTGTGACATTTAATATGATGCTATTATGAGTGGCGTGGCTTTTGGCTGCAATTGTCGGCAAACCATATTTTCAATGGATAAGGTCAAAACACATTCTCGGACATTTACGACATTAATTGTGTCAAGATTGCATCCTCCTGAAGTACGAGTTAAAAAGAAGACCTTATATGACTAAAAAATTGTATCACGAGTTTCGCAGTATTAGCTTTAAAGTGAAATTTTGAGATTAGAAGTACACAATAGGTGAAACGGCAAGATGTATGGTCAGGCGGCAATAGGGTGTCCCTTTGGATCAAGACTTCTGTGTCACATCCTAGCTTCGAAGCCCAGCCCAAGAGCTCCGCAAAAAACTAGCAAAACGTCCACCAAACGGCCGTAGGGTGGCCGTAGTGCTGCCGTTTGATTGGCCGATTCCGCGCCGCTGCGAAGAGTTTTCAAATCTCCGGTTTTATCTTTAGCAATCATATATTATGTGTAACCCTAGACTCCGATATCTCTCATTATATAAATATACCTCAGTTTTAGTGTTAGGTATTGATAACACGATTTATGACTTAGGTTTAGGTAATCATTTAGATAGATTTCTCGCTCATTCATGCATGGTTTAGCACTAGTTCACGACGTTTGCACTCAATTCACGTATTTTGTCGAGATAGACGTCTACACGGACTTGTGCATCGCTTTGTAGGTATTTTGGGAGATTTATGAGCTAAAACGATACGTTTGAGGATCGTTCATCAAGATGACACATCTTCGGACTCATTAGGATGCAAGCTAAAGGCTAGGGAGGACTCATGGAACCTTGCCAACACAAGCCATGCACCAAATCGAAGCTTAATGATCAAAGGCAAAGCTGAAGGTCCAAATCACGGTTCACTGACAGATCACGGCCGTGGAAATGCCCGTGGATTTTGCCAGGTTTTTGTGACAGCTGTGCCACGATCTCTTGGCCAGCTCTTGCAAGGTTGTAGTATAAAAGTGGTCCTGCATTGGCTGAGAGAAGCATCTTGGAGCAGCTCTCCATTATCCACTATCATCCAATCAAAATATTCTCAAAACAAGAAGATTCTTTGGAAGGAGGTAGAAGGAAGCTACCATTGGAAAAGAGCTTGATTGGAGAAGGAGAAGAACACACCATTGATAGATTTGATAGCTTTGTAGTGAAGAATTTCGGAATCGATTTCTAGACTTGTATGAACCATTTGAACCTTCTTTAAGAAGGGTTGTGAGTCATTCTAATTCCATTTTCAGCTTGGTTTTGTTTACTTCACTTGTTCATCTCTTTATCTTCATTATCTTGCAAATGGAAGCCATGATTTTATGTTTGTTGATTTCGATTGATATAATGAATGTTGTAGGCTAAATAGATGTGATTCTAGGGTAAGGGAAGGATGGCTATGGCTAGAACCATGATAGGATGGACTTAGATTAGCCCTTGGATGACTTGTATGCTTGAACGTAGCTTATGTTAGGAATCACGGTTTGTTCTTGCCAAACCACGGCCGTGGACTTGGTAGAACAACCCGTGATTTTCCCTGGTTCGATGGATCTAGCTTTAGTTAGTTAGAATGTTGAAATCCTAATTGTTTGTTGAGCTAAATCTATCCTAGGGTGACCTAGTGTTAGCAACTAAGTGTTAGGAGAGACTTATCCGGTAATCCTTACTCTTAGATTCCAAAGATAACAAACCCTAGGTAGTGGTGAGCCTCATAAGCCGCCATTGGACTAAGTGTGCTAGATGGTTGCTTAGGACTAACCCTTCCGAGACTTACCCGGTAAGGATAGGTTAGATCTCTAGGTAACAATCTGGTTTGTGTAGAATTTCGTCCCTTAGGTTCTTAGAGACTTACCCGGTAATGAGATCTTAGGGACGGACTAGTGGACCATGAGACCTACCCGGTGATTGATCCCATTCTAGAAATACTTATTCCCAACATATCAAAGTTAATCCAAGGAACGATTAGATAGCTTGAGTTCTATGCCATAACCGGAATTTCCAACCCCTAGAATCCGCTTTTCTTCCTTTGATCTATATCTCGTTTTATCTCGTATGAGCTTGTTTGATTGTGTTGATTTGTTAGCATAGTTGATTTGTTTATTTTGCATGTTTAGTGATCCTTGATTGATCACCTAAAAACCCACCAAAAACATTTAGATTTTCATTTCTTTATTTCTTTCTCTTTTCTTAACCTAGATCTTCACTAGACTTAATCATAAATCGAATTAATCTCACCTTAGTCTTTGTGTTCGACCTCGGAATACTATCCCTACTACAAACGTCCCGTACACTGCGGGTTCGCTAGGAGTTAGGATAAATATAACGAGAATATAAATTTAAAACCCATTGCGTATCACATCCTGAGCGTAACAGGTACATTGAATCCTCCCTAATTTAGTAGTCCTTTGATTTCTCTTTATTCTAGCCGTCAAGTAGTTATTAGCTTTACTCTGAAAGTTTTCCCTGCTACAACCAAGCATTTATGAGTTTATGTTCTTTCTGATTTTATATTGTTTTTTTATTTATATTTTATCATGTTTTGCTAAACTTCCTCACGATCTAAGGATTTGATGATCTCTATAATAATTTAATTTATTGTTTGCATATATTTTTATGAATTGATATTTTAATATTTCTTCGTTTCAAAGCGCTTTATTCCTATCTTTTAATTACCTCCAAAAGGAGTGGTGTTTTTAATTGGTTTAGATAAAGAATAGCAATAGCGAAGTTTGTTATATTGGATTTATTGAAAAAAAAACTTGGTTTAAAGGATTTCTAACTATCGTAGAAAGTTCAAATATTTGTACCTTTTTAAACTGAAGGGCCACAAGCGAATATTTTTCTTGGTCTTTTATGGATTTTTAAATACTTCATGAGTTTTCCTTTACTCATCGAACCGATGGATTGAGAGTTACGTGAGTTGAAAAATACGGTCTTGGTTTGTCTATGCCCAATACTATTTTAGATGGTTATCTGCAAAAATCATATATCAATGTTCATGAAATGCATATGCATCATTATCTTAACTCATTATAGCGGGGATTCTTGTTTCCTTATATCGCTTCCCTCCATTATTCGCTTACAACAATCATTGATTTTTCCTTCCATCGGTGTTTTACCAAAATATATTGTTTTCTCCCTTCCTTCTTTTACTTATCATAATTGTTTATAATTTACATCCAAAACATACGCGGTCCTTGTGAATTCGATATTAGAAGATACTATATCCGATCACGTATCCTTGTGGAGAAGTGGTTACAATTTGGTAAAACTTCCACGAACAGGATGCAACCCACGGGTTTGAATTTTATTTTTCCCTTTTTTGTCATTTGCTTATGTTATTTTCTTTATCTAGATGACGACTGTTATTTATGTCTTATGTAGGGATGTTCGAGGACTCTCTGGTCATACATGTAGACTTAAAAAGCCTCCGCTTCACTCCACCCTTCTACCACCTACCCTTCTTTACCACCATATGATTTGCATTACTTTGTGAGTACCTTATTCTCTTTACTTCTTTTTTCACATTGAGGACTATGTGTAGCTTAAGTATGGGGTGCTCTACTTACATTCGCATATCATGTGTGCTCTACTCACATTCGCATATCATGTTTCCCTATCATGTCACATGTTTCATATTTTTCATTTTCCTTTTTATTGATTCGTTTCCCTTTCCACATGCATTCATAAACACAAAACCACAAAGCGAAGAAACGCTCCCAAAAAAACTCTCAAAACCCTATCCCACCACTCTCCTGAAACCTAAATCGGAACCTTAACAAAGGTAGATTGCAAAAATGGTGGCTCAATCAACCTCAACCAAGAATATCTCACAAAGATCCCCTCTCTTTCACGCCGGAAATGGAGTTCTAAAACTCTTCAGAATCAAATTTCCTCTTCAAAAGGCAAGAAAATGGAAATCTCGATCTTATAGAAAGTGTAGGGATGTGATCATTTAAAAGGCCGTACCTTCCATCCTCAACCTTGCTTGGCTCGAGGTTCCGATGGTGTTGTGGTCTGACGGCGTTTCGCTAGCCCTAAGGGTTGGGAAAGTCCTAGTGCCGCCCTGTCTAGGCGTTGGTGGTGGGTTTTGTTTCCTTGGTTTTACTCTGCGTAGAAACCCACTGAACAAGTGTTTTTTTTTTGCCTCTCTTCTCTGCGGCTCTCTTTCTTCCTTCCATCTCATCTTCCTTCTTACCCCTTTGAAATCTTATTTGTCTTCTCAGACCCCCTCCCAATCCTTTTTGATCTCTTTTTTCCTCTGTTCCAAGCTTATGTCGAGTTTAGTTGCTACCTTTTTTTGTTTTCGCAATGGACCAACTCAAATCAACCACTCGGAAGATATTTCCTCCATCCTCACCCCTGAACGA
Organism: Fagopyrum esculentum; assembly: GCA_033239045.1. Taxonomy (NCBI): domain Eukaryota; kingdom Viridiplantae; phylum Streptophyta; class Magnoliopsida; order Caryophyllales; family Polygonaceae; genus Fagopyrum; species Fagopyrum esculentum. The sequence goes on from BSUD01000003.1 coordinate 37,265,169, forward strand.
GAATGGGTATGACCTACCAAAGGCTCAAATGACCACAAACCAAAACAATATGGCCGAAAAGCCATAATTCAAATACAAGAAACGAGTTGCTTACATTTACAATGGTATTTCTGTAGTTGTTGTTGTTGGTTGACTCTTTTACTTAACCCTACCCAATCGAATCCCCCTTTTGCACTGTCTCTGCTATAACAATGGCTTTCCGGTAAACCCGGATTTTGTGCTGAAACACATCCTGCATTTGGTTTTTGATAGCATGTATTATAGTCTATATTTAGGGGTTGATTTAGACGTTTTATCTTCAATAATCTGCATGTATGGATGTATATTCTGCGATCATATTGTTGTTTTATCTACCTTTGCGGGAATCGAGGTCTATACCTAGTTTCGATTTAATTGTAGGTAAAATGGCACGTTTTGGACTAAAATGGAGCTAAGGGAGCTAAGGAGTCATTGAAGCTACATTCTGGAGCTTAAAGAAAACCTCAGGAAGCATGAAAATGATTAAGAAGATTGATTTTGGACCAGATTTGAGAGATTTCACATTCAGTTGAGAATCACCTCGGTCAGTTATAGTGCCACCTCGACCGAGGTGATCTTGAGGAGCGTCCCGACCGAGGCGAACACCCTGCCGCCGGCGAGATCGTTATTTTTGGATGAGATATTTTATTTTTGGAAAGAAGATATCTTATATTTTTTACTGGATTTTTGGAAGGAAGATATTATTTTAGGCTGATTTATTTTAAGAGATAGAGATATATTTTATAGGAAATTATCTTTTTAAGATATTTTATATTTGGAAGATAATTCTCCTATATAAAGGGTTGAATTTTCTACAATTCAGCCATCTTTGGATCACAAAATATTCAGATCTTCGGATCAAGAGATTTCTGGAGTATTTCTGAGAGGTTGAAGGAAGAATTGAAGGAAGTATTGAAGGATTGAAGTTCAAGAAAGGAAGGAATCATAGTTGGAGTTAGCTTTTGAAGGAGTTTGTAAGACTTTCTTAGATTGTGTTTTGTATTATTGTCTTGTTGATTTGTGATTGAGGAACGCAGTTTGTTTGTTATTTGATTCAGTTATTGAGACCTTTTCCTTAAGGTTTACTTGTTCGAATATTGATTACTTTATCTTTTATTTAATTATTGTTATCATGATGATTGTTGGCTAAGTTTCTTATGCGATTCTAGGGTGATTGGCTGAAAGTTGTAGGGAAGACGATGATAGAATGATCTTAATCCCAGCAGGATCCTGAAAGCTTGAGTCTTTACCTTAACCCTAGAACATCTCGTTCAGTCGTTGAACATCTCGTCCGGGGTGGAATCTGACTGAACGAGGTGACCTTTCCTGAACCTATTCTCAAGTTAAGTGTTCTAGTTTGCCAAATCCTATCCTTATTACACCTTTCCTGGTTCAATGCAAGCCTAGAATGAGACTTACCCGGTGATTCCTTTGTTTGTTTACCTAAGATCACGAGTGTAGGTAATAAAGGTTTATCCTTTATTGGGGTTTGAGTGTGCCTTCATCCCATCTTTGTGAGTTAGCCTGAGACTTACCCGGTAAAGGTTGATTCTATTCCCTTGGGTGGTGTGTTGGTTTGAGATTATAGTTCCTTTCCTTATTACCTTGAGACTTACCCGGTAATAGGAGCTTTGGTTTGAGATAGTGAGTAGTGAGACTTACCCGGTGATCAATTCCCACCTTAGAAGCACCTTCCCTTTGCAAACCTGAGCTTTGTCCGCATTATCCTTTGAGATCTTGAGTCGGAACGAAAACTAGATGCTTTAATCCCTAGAATCCGCATTTCCCCTTACTTGACTTTTACATCATCTTTGATTACGTTAATTGATTTTAGTTAATTGCAATATTTGACTACCGATTATGTGCTTTGTTTCACCTAAGTCCTTGTAATCGACCCCTATAATTCTTGCTTTTATTACAATTGACCCGTACACTGCGGGTTTGCATATTTGTTCAAGCATACTTCTTGGGTTATAAATATTAAAGCTTGCACACACCGTTTGGAGCGAACAAGTTTTTGGCGCCGTTGCTGGGGACTTGGTCTAGACCAAGCCGGTTTCGGTTGTCTTTCGGGGCAATTGCCCTTGTTGCTATTAACCACTCTACTTGAGTGTTTTCGCATGATCTTTTTAGGTTTATTCGAAGAACCCGTGCTGGAAAGGAAATCGTTCCTTACGATCCCGAATCAGAAAAGACATACAAGCGACGATTAAGAGAAGCTAAGATGGCCAACCAAGACGATCGCGATCTTGAGGCAGAATTAAAGGAGGCGTTGGAACAACTATGCCTCAATAGAGAAGAACTGCAGCGAGAGAGAGAAGAGACTCGCGCCAGAACTGAAGGAATTGAAGCAGATATGGCCGCTCCAAGGGCCTAGTTTCTACCTCGACCGATCCAGGATCCTCGACCGAGGCAAGGCCTAGTCCCAATTGCCCCGGCCGATGTGCACCTACCACCTCGGATGCCTATCCAAGATGATCTGTTTGCTGGAGTTCCACAAACCCTAGGAAAGAGGATGGACCCCAATCAGCAAGTCAGACGTCCAAGAGTCAACCTAGGTGATCCAGCTGAGCATGATTATGAACTTCGACCGCAAGTTCTATCCATGATCCGACAATGCCAATTTGGAGCTTTAGAGAGGGAGTCTCCGCATCAGCATTTGCAAAACTACGAGATTCTGATGGAGACCTTGAGACATTCAAGATTGGAAAACAACAACTACAAGTTAAGGCCTTTCTACTTCTCCCTGAAAGACAAGGCGCTTTCTTGGTATCAATCTCTTCCGCCCGAAAAGATCAACACTTGGGAAGAGATGACGACGGAGTTTCTTACAAAGTTCTTTCCTCCCTCTAAGACCGCTGAAATGAGAGGGAAGATCAATGCATTTATCATGAAGGACAAGGAGAGGCATGTGAGAGATTCAAGGATGTTCTATTGGATTGCCCACATCATGGGATTCCAAAGATAGAGTTGCTGGAGATATACTTCAAGGGATTGGATGTAGCTACTCAATTCAATCTCCAACTACTTTCCACCGGCAAATTCATGGATATGCCGATAGACAAAGCTTGGGAGTTCATTGAAAAGCAAGCTTTGCATATGGAGAAGTACTCCCATCAAGGAACCGAGAATGGAGCAAGGAGAGTTAGCTTCCAGGAAACATCGTCAAATGGAGCTCAACTCACCTCTGTTAGCAATGAAGTAAAGGCATTGAAAGAGCTTTTAGTAGCTCAAACAAAGAAGGAGCAAGTTGGAGGATATCAAGGAAGAAACAACTATTAAGGGCCGCGGAACAACAATTACAACAACAATAGAAACTCCAACAACAACAATTAGAGATCTAATCAACAAAATCCGGGTAACCCTTATTCTCATGCTCAAAACGCTCTTAACCCCCGTTCTTCTTCTTCTACTCCATTGAGAAGCCAGGAGCCTGGATCAAGTTCGTCCCAACCAGAGAAGAAAGATGCAATGTTGGAGGCAATTTTTATCAAGCTCAACGCTATGGAGACATCAATGAATTCATTTTCGAAGGCACAAAAAGCCTTAGAGCAACAATTCTTTAACAAGGCGAATGAAGCGCCAAGAGATCCAAGGAAGCTCTCAGCAAGGATAGAGAGCAACCCTAAGGGACAAATTATGGCAATAACGACAAGAAGTGGACTGAAAATTGCAGATCCAATACCTCGGTCGGTGTCAGTCCAGACGAAGAACACCTCAGTCCAGGATCAGACGAGGAACACTTCGGTCGAGGTGCCAACCGAGGCAAAGCCCCAAAAAGCGAAGGATAATTCTGAAGTTTATGTTCCACCTCGTGCCACCACTTCCATTCCATCAGTCAAGGGCCAGAGCGCATCTAGACAAGCATTTTGATAAGTTTCTAGACCTTATGAATAAAATACATATTAACATCCCTTTCCTTGATGCTATTCTATGGATGTCTGTCTATGGGAAGTTTCTGAAAGAAATCCTTTCAAGGAAGAGGAAGCTGGAAGATTTTGGAGAAGTTAGGATGACATCTAAGTCCTCAGAGCTCATTCAAATCATGAAGGAGAAGATGCCACCCAAATTGAGAGATCCCGGTTCATTTTGCATTCCCATTCAAGTTGGGGATGTAACTTATGAGGCGTTGTGTGATCTAGGAGCCAACGTGAGCATCATCCCGATGAAGCTATGTGAGAAGATCGGACTTGGAGAGCCCAAGCCGATGAAGATAAGGCTATACATGGCGGATCACTCCATTACCCATCCCGTGGGCATTTTGGAAGACGTTCTCGTCAAGTTAGGTAACTTCTACTTACCTATAGACTTTGTTGTACTTGACATACCCGCAGATTATCCCGTCCCTATCATTCTCGGGAGACCATTTCTAGCAACTTCGGGTTGCAATGTGGATTGTAAGAACGCCAAGTTGAAATTCAACATTGGTGGTTATCAAGTAGAGTTTGCATTGCTTGCTGCAATGAAGGGAGAGCTGCTGGAAGACGACATCTTCAACATCTACGATGAAGAAGAATCATGGGAATTGGTGATCTCTATCCTTATTAATGACCCTCTTGAAAGAGTTCTTGGTTTTAGTTTAATGGAGTTAGGTATAGATGTTTCTTGTGATGTAGATATACGGAGCTTAAAAGCATTGGAAGCAAATCCAGGAGCTAAGATTGAGAGACTAATTCAGGGGGAGAAAAGCAATTTAGGTTTCAGTCCCAGTTCCAGTACCTCGACCGAGGCACTTTCTGGACCAAGCGAGGTATTCTTATCTGAAGAACATCTCGGTCACCCACCTTGGACCTCGACCGAGATCGCAAGCGAGATGATGTCAAATGAGACTTCTGAAAGTCCAGTTCTTCGATCTAAGTCTACTCCACTGAAAGGAGGAAGCACGGATCCCCCTCAAAAAGCACCACCAGTAGTGGAGCTTAAACCACTTCCTAGCCACTTGAGGTATGCTTTCCTTGGTCCGGATTCTACTTATCCCGTTATCGTTAGTGCTTCCCTTTTTGAAACTGAATTGTCTAAAATGATGAATGTCCCAATGAAACATCGAAAGGCTTTAGGTTATACTATTGATGATCTTGTTGGTATTAAGCCATCTTTTTGCATGCATATAATACTAATGAAGGACGATCATAAGACTTCACGGGAACCTCAAAGACGGTTAAATCCGATCATGAAAGAGGTTGTGAAGAAGGAGATTCTTAAGTTGTTGGATGCAGGTATCATATTTCCCATATCGGATAGCAAGTGGGTGAGCCCAATGCATGTGGTTCCGAAGAAAGGAGGAATGACCGTTGTGACGAATAAGAACAACGAGTTGATTCCAACTAGGACCGTTACGGGCTGGAGGATGTGCATTGATTATAGGAAGCTGAACATGACCACTCGGAAGGGCCAGTTCCCGCTCCCCTTTATCGATCAAATGCTTGAACGGTTATCCCAACACTCCCATTTTGCTATCTAGATGGTTATAGTGGCTTCTTTCAGATTCCTATCCATCCGTATGATCAAGAGAAGACCACTTTCACTTGTCCATGGGGGACATTCGTTTATAGGAGGATGCCATTTGGATTGTGTAATGCACCCGCTACCTTCCAGCGTTGTATGATGGATATCTTTTCCGAGTACATTGAGGAGATCATGGAGGTATTTATGGATGACCTTTCGGTATATGGTTCCTCTTTTGATAATTGTTTGATTAACCTTTCTCTAGTGCTGCAACGTTGTGAAGACACTAATCTTGTTTTGAATTGGGAGAAGTGTCACTTTATGGTTAGTGAAGGAATTGTGCTAGGACACCTCATTTCCAACCGAGGTATTGAGGTTGATCGAGCTAAGATCGAGACTATTGAGAAACTTCCTTCCCCTTGTTTTGTTAAGGGTGTGCGGATTTTTCACGGGCATGCAGGTTTCTACAAGAGGTTCATCAAGGATTTTTCGAAGATCTCTAAACTAATCACTAATCTCTTGAATAAGGATGTTGTTTTTGAGTTTTCGCAAGAATGCCTTGATGCGTTTTACAGGATAAAGGAAGCATTGATCACCGCTCCTATCATTCAACCTCCCAACTGGACTTTGCCCTTTGAGATCATGTGTGATGCAAGTGATATGACCGTAGGAGCGGTACTTGGACAAAACAAGGATGGCCGGACCAAAGTCATCTACTATGCTAGCAAGACGCTAGATGAAGCTCAACTGAACTATGCCACCACCGAAAAGGAGCTCTTGGCGGTTGTATATGCTTTTGAGAAGTTTCGCTCTTACTTAGTGGGAGCGAAAGTTATTGTTTACACTGACCATGTAGCTATTCGTTACTTGCTTGCTAAGAAGGATGCAAAGCCGCGTCTTATTCGTTGGATTCTCTTGCTTCAAGAGTTTGACCTAGAGATTCGCGATAAGAAGGGATCCGAGAATTCTGTTGCGGATCACCTCAGCCGATTACCTCCCTCCTCGCTCGAGAAGGACGACCTACCCATAGATGATTCATTCCCTGATGAGAACTTGCATTTGTTAGAACGTTTGATAGTCTTCTTTATCTCACCCCATGATGAAGGTGAAGTATGGGGTGAGGAAACCTTCCAGCATGTTTAGGGATGACGCACGGTCCAACTAGCGACCTTAAATCAAGTGCTTCTTGGGAGGCAACCCAAGGTATTGCTTTCTTTTTCCCTTTTTCTAGTTTAGTTTAGATAGTTTGCTTCGTGTTTGTGTGTCCTCCTAGACATGAATCAGGTACTCTCTAAGAAGAAATTACAACTTAGGAGCTACATGGAAGGATTGATGTTCAAGAAATTGAGAGGACGGAGCTTGATTGAGACACAGCTCGGGTGCAGTCACAGGACCTCGACCGAGATGTTCTTCGCCAACCGAGATGGTATTATCTGGGAGCTATTTCTTATTTCTTTATGCATTTCAGCTATGTCCGGTGAGTATTCTGTTCTTCTGACTTATATTTTACCCATTGGGATAATGTGTCCCAAGTATGGGATATTTGTATGACTTGTATGACTCTCTTGATCTTTGATTATGATCTTCTTTGGCTCTATGTGCTTATCTGTCATTACATGCATACATACAGGTTTCTGTTTGAGAAAAACGTCGAAAACTGGTTTGAAAACAAAAATTATGACCTCGACCGGGATGTTCATGGCCGATCGAGGTAGACACCTCGGATGACGTCAGAACACCTCGACCGAGGCAGGTTCTTAAATGAGAGTTTTTCGAAACGTTTTATGCTTCTTCTCTGGATATGACCTCAATGATGATATTGTTTGCAGATTGGTTTTTGAAATTTTTATATGCTCGAAAGGTTTTATGATATGTTTAATTTGCAAAATGCTTTGTTTGAAGTTTTAGCATGTTTAATACTTTGCTTTTATCAAAATTATGTTGGATTTGAAGGTTGACACCACGTGATGAGTTCTATCACATTCTTATTGGGATAATTAAGGCAATTCATTCTCTTCTCTTCTTCTTCTTGATCATGCTTTAGCCCCTCATATACATATTTGCCTTCCTTTATCTATCCGGGAATTTGGAAGCAAGAAAAGAAAAGCAAGTGAAAGTGAAGTTGAGATGTTGGCTGAAAGTGTTAGAAAGAAATAATTAGGTTTGGGGAAGTCAATCATGATGATGAGTAACTCGGCACCATTCACATAGCCGGGTGTTTGTGTCTTGCCAAAGTCGGATTGAGCGATATTCCTAACGGGTCATGGGATGTGCATCAAGGGTTTGAGGCATCTCGAGAAATTGATGATTGCTGATCTCCTAGGCTTCGGTTATTGTGCACCTCTGTCCATGCATCCCAAAAAGTAAAGTAAAATAAGCAAAACTTATTAGTGGAAGATGTTGAGATTCAAAGAAAGTGAAGTAAAATCCTTTTCCCGGATTCTAGCACCACATTCTCTATATACATCCCACCCTGACACGTCTCTTGACCTCTTTTGGAAGCCCTTGATACCTCGAGCTTGTTGATTGACTTGGTGGTTTAAACTGGATTATACATGATTAATTTCAATAAATATGATTTATTATGCATTCTATGATTTTATGCAAAGATGAACAACTTTCCTATATTCATAAAATGTTTTGATCATATTTTGATTTTATTTGTCATGAAACATTCTCTTAGAGTGATCTATGAGTGGAGCACACCATCAAAATGTTTTGAAATGCTTTTCATTGATTTTTCTGACTTATAATCCATTCTATCTCGTACTTAAGATTTGGAACTTGTTTGGGGACAAGCAAGGGAAAAGTATGGGGTATTTTAATAGCATGTATTATAGTCTATATTTAGGGGCTGGTTTAGACGTTTTATCTTCAATAATCTGCATGTATGGATGTATATTCTGCGATCATATTGTTGTTTTATCTACCTTTGCGGAAATCGAGGTCTAATCCTAGTTTCGATGTAATTGTAGGTAAATGGCACGTTTTGGACTAAAATGGACCTAAGGGAGCTAAGGAGTCATTGGAGCTACATTCTGGAGCTTAAAGAAAACCTCAGGAAGCATTAAAATGATTAAGAAGATTTACTTTGGACCAGATTCGAGAGATTTCACATTCAGTTAAGAATCACCTCGGTCAGCTACAGTGCCACCTCGACCGAGGTGATCTTGAGGAGCGTCCCGACCGAGGCGAACACCTTGCTACCGGCGAGATCTTTATTTTTGGCTGAGATCTTTTATTTTTGGAAAGAAGATATCTTATATTTTTGACTGGATTTCTGAAAGGAAGATATTATTTTAGGCTGATTTATTTTAAGAGATAGAGATAAATTTTATAAGAAATTATATTTTTAAGATATTTTATCTTTAGAAGATAATTCTCCTATATAAAGGGTTGGATTTTCTACAATTCAACCATCTTTGGATCACGAAATATTCATGTAACGACCCAAGTTTTAAGTAACCCAAGGCGTCACTAGGCTAAGGACCACACAATGGGTCCCATCAGTTAGCATGACAACAACTTCACAAATTGGACCTTGCAACAAGAAACACGAAAAAATAATGAAAACATTTAACCTGTCATTTAGAAAACATTACATAACAACCTTGCATGCAATTAGTATGTATATCCCAAAACGACACTTCAAAACATGACACCTAAACAGTTGTCTTAAAACTTCAACCTGAAATCAATATGTGTACACAGTTGCACACAACCAACAAAAGACTCGCTTGCAAGCGATTAGTTTCAAAGGTAGTTCAACCAACCCTTGGGTTAACACTGCCTCGGCTGCCCACTTCCTGCAGCTGACATCCCTGAAGCGTTCATATGATCGGCATTACCTAAAAAGATTTGGTTTAAAAGCGTTAGCTACCGATCATAATCTATCCACAAGAGATTGTATCAACACATCACAATACAACAAATATATTCAGATACCATATACCGTGCTCGTGAGATGATATCATGCTTTTATGAATGATGCACGTGAATGCAGTATGAAATTTACAATTTGTGATCCCGGACCAAATCCGGGATCATTGCTTATACGGTTTTGGCTTTGGTGTGAGCTCACCATTGCACAGATTAGGTTAATTCAGACATTTGCTCTTAGGCCGTAGCCAGACTGATCAAGTCTACGGGCCAAGCTTTCTCGTGGCGGGTTATGGTCTTAACCCCTAACCACATGCAACATTTTCCCATTCATGTTAATGCAAACATTTACCATTTTCATTAGGTGTGTGACCCGAGCCTGAAGTCCATCAGACTCGGTGTCATTCTTATACAAACACAAGTCATCCGGGCTTGGCCGAACTCCGGCATTCACTGCAATAGCTAGCGACCTGGCTAATGGTTAGCTCAGAGTCTTAAACAATTTACATACTATTGACCTTTACAGGTTATCATCATATCACATGCCTCAAAAGGCTTATCATGTCATACATTATCATGTTTCAACAAGCTTATCATGTCATTCAATAGCACGCCTCAAAAGGCTAACACATGTTCATTTAACAATTTCTCATAACCATGACATGATAATAATCACAACAACATTAAGCATGCTTTACACGTCATAACATCATTTTCATCATAAAACACATCAAGCATGCTTCACACATAACACATCGCAATGCATATCAACATTTACATTTCAACACAACAAGACATTTCAAAACAACAACACATATCAACATAGTGAGATATAAATCTCTCAGGCACGGGTTTCTGCAGATCGAAGCTAAGTAACTCCGAAGACTTACCTGGATACGCTCACTGAGCAACTAATCTATAGTTAGTCTACCGTCTTCAACACCACCTGTCGAGAATATCATATTCCTCGTATTAAACTTCTTGCTTCAAACATCAATTAAATTCATTCCTTTGAATTTAATTAGCTTATAGCATTTTTTAGATTCCTAATTTAATTAATTAATTAAATTTTATCAGAATAACGTTTTGCCCACAGACAGTTTCTCAACCCAATTGTCATCAGATCTCATCAAACAACTAGCCCATAATCACCAGAATAATGTAACGAACATAATGAAATTTCCAATTATCCATTTTGACAAGCCTAAGGTCAATTTAGGAAAAATCGCAATACTGAAAACGAATAAATTCATAACTTATTCGTTACTAACCCGATTAAACGATCCGAAAGAAGATTCGGAATCACAACGACGCAGGCTACCCTCGGACACCATCAGATTTGCCGGAATCTGAGCGACGGAACCGGCCATATAAGGGGGAGGCTCGACCTGACCTTAACTTCAACCGAAATGCAGAAACTCGGTACCAAAATGAAGAGGATGAAGAGAGAAATCCGAAAACTCAAACGGAATTGAAATCGGATTAGAAACGGAGAGTAGATCTGAATTTGAAGGTTGAGAGAAATCATAGCTTTTACGAGGAAACGTGAAAGGAAATGAATTAATAAAAGAATTTCCGCTATTTATAGCGAAGACGATAATTATCTTTTTAATAAAGTCGATAATTATCCTTTTACCGATCCGAAGACGGTTTGAACCCCTTCTCTAAACTTCTCGAAATTGGAACAATAAATCTGACATATTGTGTGGATAATTATTCCGCAACTTACTCGGAAAACGCGTATTCCTAAGCCATCTTTCTTAGCCGTTAAGAAACGAAATATCGACTCTTTTGGCCATTTTGCCTTTCTATATTATTTCATATCTAGAACATACTCGATGTCCTGATCATTTCTCTCAACTGCAATTTTATTAATTGAAGCTCCCAAATCCTCCAAACGTATGCCAAAATCATAATAGTGGAATTCATACTCGTCATCTACACACAATTCGCGAGTTATGAGTCAATTGTTATCGATAGTTAACTTAATCACCCTTAATCATCCTTTATTAGGATTCGAAAATCCTAGCTTTTACAATTCAGATCTTCGGATCAAGAGATTTTTGGAGTACTTCTGAGAGGTTGAAGGAAGAATTCAAGGAAGTATTGAAGGATTGAAGTTCAAGGAAGGAAGGAATCATAGTTGGAGTTAGCTTCTGACGGAGTTTGTAAGACTTTCTTAGATTGTCTTTTGGTTTATTGTCTTGTTGATTTGTGATTGAGGAACGCAGTTTGTTTGTTATTTGATTCAGTTATTGAGACCTTTTCCTTAAGGTTTACTTGTTCGAATATTGATTCCTTTCTCTTTTATTTGATTATTGTTATCATGATGATTGTTGGCTAAGTTTCTTATGTGATTCTAGGGTGATTGGCTGAAAGTTGTGGGGAAGACGATGATAGAATGATCTTAATCCCAGCAGGACCCTGAAAGCTCGAGTCTTTACCTTAACCCTAGAATATCTCGCTCAGTCGTTGAATATCTCAGCCGGGGTTGAATCTGACTGAACGAGGTGACCTTTCCTGAACCTATTCTGAAGTTAAGTGTTCTAGTTTGCCAAATCTTATCCTTATTACACCTTTCCTGGTTCAATGCAAGCCTAGGATGAGACTTACCCGGTGATTCCTTTGTTTGTTTACCCAAGATCATGAGTGTAGGAGATAAAGGTTTATCCTTTATTGGGGTTTGAGTGTGCCTTCATCCCATCTTTGTGAGTTAGCCTGAGACTTACCCGGTAAAGGTTGATTCTATTCCCTTGGGTGGTGTGTTGGTTTGAGATTATAGTTCCTTTTCTTAGTACCTTGAGACTTACCCGGTAATAGGAGCTTTAGTTTGGGATAGTGAGTAGTGAGACTTACCCGGTGATCTATTCCCACCTTAGAAGCACCTTCCCTTTGCAAACCTCAGCTTTGTCCGCGTTATCCTTTGAGATCTTGAGTCGGAACCACAACTAAATGCTTTAATCCCTAGATTCCGCATTTCCCCTTACTTGACTTTTACATCATCTTTGATTACTTTAATTGCTTTTAGTTAATTGCAATATTTGACTACCGATTATGTGCTTTGTTTCACCTAAGTCCCTGTAATCGACCCCTGAAATTCTTGCTTTTATTACAATTGACCCGTACACTACGGGTTCACATATTTGTTCAAACATACTTCTTGAGTTATAAATATTAAAGCTTGCACACACAGTTTGGAGCGAACAGTTTTGCTGCGCAAATCTCTATGTAGGATGTGTATGAAGGGTCTTTTTTGCCCTAGAAAGCGATATTCTTCAAAATCCCACATGTCAATGAATCAGGCTAAACATGTTAATTACATATGTTTTGTGTCTTACAAACTGTTTGATGCATCATTTTGTTGCATCTGATTACTACTTTCTTGGTATCGAATGCATAGATGGTTATATAACCCAAATTAAAAACTTGATTTACAATACTGGAAGGAAACTTGGCTCAAATTACTGTAGCATTAAACACTTGTTTGATGATCCCTATTAAAGTGAAGAAACATGTTAAGACCCATAAAGACTTTAAAGCCTAATCACATAAACCATTTTTCCTGTTCTTTTTCTTTGGCTTATGTGGACATGATTATCGCATCATTGGTTTTTGGGCCAAATTTCCCTATTTCTTCAATTTCCATTTGGTACTTTGCAAAGACAAACAATGGTGAAACCCATTTAATAAAACACAAGGGATTTATAAAGCTCGCTATCATAATAAAACGATTTTTACAATTCGTATTACTAAAAATATTAAACTCACAATATCTTTTGTATTAAAATATTCACTCACCCAAAAATAAAAAATCAAAGACCAAGTTAATAACCTCTATAAAGTCATGAACCGGCTATATCCATTCAAAAAAAAAAAGATTGGTACATCTAACTATTTACAAGTGGGAAAAGAATCTCAAGCCTTCGGTACCTCCCAAATCAAACCAAGTTCTGATAGGAAAGTATGATTATAAGTTTTTGGAAGAGGTTTGAGTCGGAGTAACCCTTGACAAACCTCAAAGTCGTCTGCAAAATACGCAATATCAATATTATTGTTCTAGCAGAGACAAAATTTGAAAACCCGCCGGAACATCTTTTGTAGAGATCGGAGGGGTTTAAATTGATTTGTAATAATCTTAACCGCAAACTGAACATCGTATTTGCCTATGCACCACCTCGGGAAATATCAAACAATCTTGTCTAGGATTCGATAACCAGCCTAATCAATGCATCACCAAAACCAAAAAACAATCACTCCCGACAAAATATATCAACCATATGAACAATCTTCTCCCTACAAATCATCTTTCTCTTATCTACCAAATTCTACACCTTTATTCATCAAAATAACCATGTTCTGCAATCTCGTCTTCAGAGGTTTGATGTAGTCTTTTGCTGACAGTTTCGTGCGTTTGTCGAGAAGGGGGCGTGGATTTACGATCGACTCCTGACGGCTTTGTTGCAGTCCAAATCTTAGGTGTCCACAGTTGTTCCCCAGACTTCCTCCCTGTGTACTTCATTCAAAGATGAATGTTTATACTCGTTGCCTCCTGCTGGCTGGATCATCCTGCTTTTCCTTGAAGATTTTTTTGCTTTCGGTTTCATTTTGATGTATTTTTGTGTATTTTATTTCTCCTATATTTGTGGTCCTTCATGACGGTTTGTCTGTCTGCCGATTTTTTGGCCTTTCGACCCACTAGACGGCAAGCCATCTAATAGTTTCGAACCACTTTCCATTTTCAAAAAAAAAAACACAAAACCACAAAAATATTGCATTTAGCATAGAGTGAGTCGACTCTCATCTTCGTACTTCCAAAAATTAAAATATCATGTTATTACTCTTGATTTGTCAACGATATTTTGGATTTCTACATCTTTATATTGTTTATGAACATGAGTTTTTGGATGATTATTGATGGTGAGCTTGTCCAAACATAACCCTTGTGAGCACTCTAGCCTTTGAACATGCATTTTCATGTGTTTTTTTTCTTACTTATTATTTTAATGATCTCTATCATGTTTAGTTTTTTCTAGAACTTGTGATTGAATCTCTTTCAAATATACAAGCTCATTTGAACTTTATTTCCTATGAGACATTTCCTACCATTATATATTTTTTCTTTCTATTAGTCACTTCTTGCCTTTATTATCCTTTCTTTGGTGTTCCTAAAAAAGCATCACAACCGTGTATAGCCTCATTTGACCCTATCGGGAGTTGTGTTGGAAGAAAAGAATGGATAAATCAAGTATGGGCTATCCCCTAAAGCGTGAAAGTGAATTCAATAAGTAAATGCGCGAGTTTGAATGCATATTGTTATTATTGAAGATCTTTCCATGTTTGGTATAGAGAGGACGGAAAGTTTCCACCAAATATGCAACAACAAATTAAATAAATAGTGATTGATTCAAAAGTGAAGCAAAAACTTATTCTTGAAAGAGATATCAAGTACTACAAAGTTCTAAGTGTTATGATCCAGGAAAAAGTACAAATTATAAAGAAAAGTATGAAGTAACAATGCCTTAAAGCCGTTAAAGAAGTTTCAAGTTACAAAGATTCGATTCCCGGATACAGTTTTTCATTTTGACCGACTCTTTTGGCTTACCAACATCACTTTTTCACGTCCTATATCCCGTTACACCTTTATTAAAGACCTCATATTATTTATCTTGCATATTAGCTTTATTTGAGAGGTGGTGAAGTTAGAGAACGCCTTGACAAACTTACAGTAAGATATGTTCATGTATGTTGAGTTTGAGAGTATATTGATATATACCTAAACACATCTTGCAAGATTGAGAGCAAACACATTACCCTTTAGCGGTTTGGATGGCTATGATTCTTTATTTATCATCTTATTGTGATTGATGATATGATGACATGATTTGAGTTGTATGTTTTCCTCGTAGCCGAGACACTCATTTGTTCTAACAAATAGCATGCATACGACATGATCTCATTCGAGAACGAGCAAGGTTTAGGTATAAAGTATTTTAATGAGTGCCAAATGTAACACTTTATACCTTGTTTTCATGCATATCATATGTTCGCTCCAAAACGTGTCTGTATGTGAAGACAAATAGCTTTAAATTTATACCGAGAATAAAAGCAAAATCGAACCCGCAGTGTAAGGATCGATCGTAGTAAAAGCAAATATTCTAGGATCGATCCCATGGACTGTGGTGAAACCAACTGGTAAAAGAAATCTAGCTAGACAATTTTGCAAATATCGATAACAAAAAGCAATGATATGAACATATGTAATAATTGGGAAAGATGCAGATTCTAGAGATCAAGGTATCTAATTGTGGTTTTCGATTATAGACTTCTAAAGATTTATGGACAAAGTTGGGATTGCAAAGGAAAGATGTTTCAATTCAAAAGTGGGATATATCACGGGGGATGTCTCACTATTCGTTATTCCAAACCAAATAAACATATCACCAGGTAAGTCTCAAAGCTTCAATGGAAATAAATGACAGTCTCAAACCAACCATTCAACCTAAGGAAATAAAATTAACCATTACCGGGTAAGCCTCAAGTTAAATCACAAAGTCAAGAGGAAGACACACTCAAACCTAATAAAGGATGAACCTCTATCATATTTGGCAACCAAGCAAGGAAATCACCGGGTAAGTCTCTTCCCAAGCTTGGATATAGGTTAGGAAGGTTCAACAAGGCTAGGGTTTAGGCAATCTTTAACCAAAACTTAAGGATAAAGCATGAAAGGTACGACAGAAGTAACCATGGTCAATTCTTGGTGAAATCTCGGCCGAGATTCTCAAGAACAACCCGAGATTTGTCTTTGTGAAGGTAAAAACACAACTCTCAAGGTCCAATCTGTTTGTAAAGGTCAATCTATCATCATCTAAACCACAACCACCAACCAATCACCCTAAAATCGCAAGGGTTTTAGCCAAAATTTATCATATTCAAATCAAGATATGTATATAAAATTAAGAACCGAATACAATCAATAAAACCAAAAGAAACACAAAAATCACTAAGCAAGGAGTTCTCTAATATCATAAACTGAATCAAATCAATAAAAAAAACTCCGTTCTTGTGTTCCAAAGTAAAGAAAATCAAAAACTAGAATAATCTCACAAAGAATCCCAATGTATCTCTCAATCTTGAATGTTGAAGTAGTACGGGTTGTCAATCCGTTTCCAAGCTGCGAATCCAAGGCGTTCTTGCTGCAATGTGTCTCTAATCTCTAGTCGTTGTTGTCTCTCTTATCATCCTTGCAACATTCTATCTTATAGAATAAAGTTAGGGTTTGAAAGATTGCGTTTTGGGCTGAAATGTCAAAACCACGGTCAGACCCGAAGAGAATCTCGGCCGAGATTTTATGTCCTTGTCCGAGATTTCTTCTCTGAGGTGTGTGATCTCTTTGATATCTCTAATTTCTCCAAAAACTTGACTTCATCCTTCTTTTAGGTTCTTGAATACATCCATATGTGGTCCACCTTGATCAACTGTCCATGAATACTCCATTTCCACTCCAATTTGTGCTAATTCACTTACAATTGTCATAAAACTTGTGTAGATCTCGATTCTAACATAACAAGTGAATATGAACCAAAATTGCCATGAATGTATGTCTATGTATGCAAAAGAAGGGGAAAAACTAGCTATATGTACATCTATACTAAGGTCATATTTCATGTCATCAAAATACCCTCTTTTATATCCCATATATGCCTACTCATAGGAAAATCATCCACTTTCTTTATTTCGGTATCTACCTTGACTTTAATGTATTTCAAGCATTTACGACATCAAATGTGCCAAGATTACATCCTCCTTGAAATTAGAGTTGAAAATAAGATCTTATATGACCGAGGAACTGCAACATGAAGTCCGTAGGATTAGCTTTGAAGTGAAAGATTTGAGATTAGAAGCATATAACAAGTGGAACGGCCAAGATGTACGGGTAGACTGCCGTAGGGTGGTCTTTTGGATCGAGACTTCGGTGTCACAACCCAACTTTGAAGCCCAGCCCAAAATCTCCACAACAAACTAGTGATACGTCCACCAAACGGCATGAAAATGGTCATAGGGTGGCCATAGTGCTACCGTTTGGGTAGTCATTTTAGAGTCGTTGATAAGGGTTTCCAAATCTCCAATTTTATCTTTGACAAACATATATTTTGTGTAACCCTAGACTCCGATTTCTTCCCTTATATAAGTATACCTCAACCTTAGGGTTAGATACACTGATTCCTCCTTAACTCAGTAGTATTTTAGTTCCTCATTATTCTAGTCATCAAGTAGTTATTAGCTTTGCTTTGAAGGTTCGTCTTGCTGCAACCAAACAATTGTGATTTTATGTCCTTTTTGATTTTATATATTGTTGTTGTTTTATGTTCTATCATGTCTAGCTATACATCCTCATGATCTAATGATTTGATGATCCCTATAATGGTTTAATTTATAGTTTGTGTATATTTTTATGAATTGAGATATTAATATTGTTTCTTTTCAAAGCTTTTTATTCCTACCTCTTAAGTACATTTGAAAGAAGTGGTGTTTTAATTGGTTTAGATAAAACAAGTGAAGGGTCAAAAACGACGTTTGTTTTATTGGATTTATTGAAAAGAACTTGGTTTTGAGAGTACTAATTTATCAAAGCTTCGAGCATTTCTAATCATTGTAGCAAGTTCCGATTTTTGTACCTTGTTAAACTGAAGAGCCACAAGAGAATGTTTTCTGGGTCTTTTCCGATTTCTAAATGTTTTATGGGTTTTTCTATACTCGCCGAACTGTTGGATTGAGAGTTACGTGAGTTGGAAAACACGATTTGATTTGTCTATGCCCAAGACTGTTTTAGATGGTTACATGCAATTATCATATATCAATGTTCATGAAATATATATATATATATATATATATATATATATATATATATATATATATATATATATATATATATATGTGCATCAATATCTTAATTCATTATAGTGGGAACTCATGTTTCTTAGATCGTTTTCCTCCATATTTACTACAATCATAATTGCTCTTGCTTGTTATTCTGCTACCCTATTGCTTGCTTTTCTACTAAAAATAATAAATTATTAGTGTTATCCAAATCAGATTTAATCCATGTGAATTCGATACCCGATTATACTCCATCTAATCGCGTATCCTTACGGAGGAGGTTGTTTGTACTTTGATAAACTTTCATGATCAGACGACTAAGAGGATCCATGATAGAGTTTTTTCGGTTTTAAATGAGAGGTTTACAATTTTTTTCGCTTTTAGGGTTCAACACATTGACCTACGTTAAAGTTGCAGTATGCCTGTGTTAAAACCACGCGTTTTGTAAATTTATCACTTTGCCTTTAATAGTCCGGAATCAAAATCGTAGATAATTTAGGGCCCGTTTCAACTCCGGAATTGAAAACGGAATGGAAACGAATCTAGTCCATACGTATACCCTTATTCATGAAAAATTTTGGAATCATTCCTTGTGGTTTGAAGTAATTGGAGTAGAGTTTGGTTACTTTTGATATCCTATAGGGTAATAAAATGCGGGAAATCAAGTGCATTTTGCCTTAAACCATAAGGAATGATTCCATACAATATCATGAATAAGGATATAGATATAGACTAAATTCGTTTCTATTCCGTTTCCGTTTTCGGAGTTGGAAACAAACGGGCCCTTATAATTTACAGATACTTTTGTATTGTTAAAAGTGTGTGATTATGTGGAATTTGTTGACGCTACGCCCCCAAGGTTTGCCCCATTGAGACTCAGTTCCACTCTTTCGTCCCGTGCCGCCGTCCCTTCCTGCTTCAAAAGCTTAGACCGAGCTCTTCAATGGCAGCTAACTCCAAGGTGAGCTTCAAATCATTCAACCACATAGTCATTCCCCCTTCTATTCGCACGCCCACCAAACCATCATTCTGTGCAGTATTCTTCTGTTTCTCCCATAAAAAGGTTATTTTACATTGAGTTTTGATGTTGCGCATTTTAATGAGCAGAATTCGGAATCCAGTACGTTTCGATTGTTTCAAACTTCCGATGGTAAACCCAGTTCAGGAGGATTAGGGTTTCTAGATTTTGCGGAAGAACCACTGCCCCCTCCACCTCCTTCCGTAGAAGTGCTTCCTTCTGAGGTGGTTGTTGAGTTCTTCATTTGAATGTTTCTGAAATTGTGGTTTCATGTTTTTGTTGTGATGATTAAATTAGGATTTTCTTTCTTCAAGGCTTCTACGTCTGTGAAATACACTGTAGAGCAAATCAATGCAGGAGATGTTACTCTCCTCAAGGTATTGCCACTTTTACTCTCATTTTATTCCTTACAAAATCATAAAGGTGAATGAATGGAATATTGTTTTGACGGTTACTATAAGATCTGAGTATTGAAAAGAGCAAAGGAGTTCTCTTTCAGTCCATTGATATCTGAATTGAGCTCACATTGAATGAATAAACTTGTCTATATGAATGAGCAGCCAAACGAAGCTAATATGTGTTGTTATGTGAAGTTCAAAGTTATAGAACAGACTAATTTTAGCTACGTAGTTGTTGAGCATCTGACTAGTTTCATTGGGCAGGGCCGAGTAAGTACACAGGAGGTTTTTGCGCTGTCCAACTCGGATTTAGTCCCCGGAACATATGAAGGTTTGCTCCACAATGTTCATCCTTTTTCAGTTTTAGTTCGGCTCCTATTTTGTGGTTATTAAAGAGAATAATTACAGATGCTTGTAATTGTTCTTTGAAGGATAGGAGGTCTGAAATTGTGGGAAGGCTCGCTTGATTTGATTGAAGCTCTCAACACTGAAATTACAAATGGGCATTTATCATTTGAAGGAAAGAAAGTTTTGGAGGTAAGTTCTGGCTTGAAGGGGATTCTTGCTTTCCACAAATGATTGACAAATGGTGACTTATTTGCACATATATACACCACTTTCTTTGTGCTGAGATTCTTTTGTTCATTATTGTGCAGCTTGGATGTGGCCATGGACTTCCTGGGATCTATGCCTTCCTTAAGGTGTGATATTGTTTTTTTTCCAGGACCGAAATGTTCCTTGTTTCATTATTCCATTCCTCAAATTGAGAGAAGAGTACTGCATAGAGAGAAAAGGGAATGGTAGCTTCTGATCTTTTTCATACATTCTAGGGTTTCATCACGAGGCATTATATAGAATGCTATATCCAAATTCTCTAGACAAGTGTATGGATGTCCTTGCTTGTTGGATGAGCAAGAATAGGACCATTTATTCATTCTATGACGGCTATTCCACTGGATCATAGGTTGATGGTGGTGCACAATGATGTGCGCTATTAAAGAGGATGTTCCAAATTTTAGTCTACTGAAAATGTTCTCATTTTGCATCAGGGTGCAGCTGCGGTACACTTTCAGGACTTCAATGCTGAGGTGTTAAGGTGTCTCACCATCCCCAATGTCAACGAGAATATCCCCGAGCTAGTTCAAACTTCAAATGCTGGCCATGAGAGTAGTAATATAGCAACAGAAGTTCGTTACTTTGCTGGTGACTGGAGTGACCTCCATAATTTTCTGCCTCATGCTCGTTCTGTTGAAAAAGAGAAGCTTCGTAATCTCTCTGAGGATAATTCAGGAGGTGGCTATGATGTAATTCTAATGGCAGAAACTGTCTATTCTGTGTCCACCCTTCCAAATCTGTACAAACTTATCAAAGAGGTATCTCTCTTGGCATACCCATGGCCATTTGACTGAATAATATGAAGCTGGAAGTAACCGAATCTCACCATATCTTTATTCTCTACAGTGCATTAGCCATCCTCATGGTACCGTGTACGTAGCTGGGAAGAAGTATTATTTTGGAGTAGGTGGTGGAACAAGGCGGTTCCTTCCTATTGTGGAGAAGGATGGTATCTCCATTTCCTGATAATCTCTGCTTAATATAGCCTGCATTTTTTTGGAAAAGGATACTTTGTATAACTCTACAAGAACATAAACTAATTCAATCTGACATTGCTTTGTAGGCGTTATGGATACTAGTTTGATTGCTGAAGTGGCAGATGGCTCATCAAATGTCCGAGAAGTCTGGAAGTTATCTTGCAAGCAGAACTAAGACTTTGCACTTTCGATGAAGACTGCATGCTAAAATAGGTACATTTGACTAGTCTTTCTTTGCCGAATGTTTTAGTAAGGTGATTGCAGATTGGGATCTGCAGGAAACTAGATGAAAATATATGCAAAGTGTTTTTCACTTTGATTCGCTGAATGTTCTGCTTTAGATGAAAATATATGCTTTGATTTTGCATAGTACAAGACATGATTGCGCACCAGTGTACTTGTATGCGAAATATTGTTTGAACTTGTTTAGACAGATGAAATGATAATCTCAGTTCTGGCCAAATATGAAGAAATCGGAGCAATATGTTTGTTTCTGTTCCAGAGTTTTTAACAGCAACTAAAGATGCCCATGTCAGACTCCAACAACAATTGCTTTAGCTTACAAGTTCACAGTCATAGAAAAAAAACAGACGAATGACGATGACTTAATGAGTCAATCTCTGCCGCATTTATAGATTTTGGAACAACCTCTGGTATAAGGGTTGGACGGGTCTGGATAACATGATCTGTAGGACTCACCACGGGCCTTACTGTCACAGGCGGGAGCGTCTTTTTTGAGGGCGCCATATGAGATGTGGGTCTGCTGTGCAAGAATCCTCTTGCTTATATCTGACTCCATCAAGAACTCACCTTCTTGATCACACTCGGCGATTGATCCATTGCACGTTGAGAAGATTTGGATCATGCTATTGTCAGCTGCAGCTCCCTGATAGTCGACGAGGCAGAGCGCTAGGAGGAAGAAGACAGTAAGAAGGAAACTCTTGGTATGCTTTGGCTCCATTTCTTGGTTTGTTCTATTGAACCTCTCTCTCTTTCTCTCCTTCATCCTTATAGAGATGTTAGTGGAAGCTTACTTTAACAGTGGAGTTGGACCGCACTTTACCTACTACACATCATAATTAAGTGAGACGACCAGACAGCATGCGTTCTAACTCTATTCTGATTATGGCTTGATTTCTAAGATTAATGGAGATTAATGATTGGACAAATGTAATCAGTGCACTCACCGGAAGCAGTTGATTGTTGACTTAGTTTTCCAAATTGGCTCAATAATAACCAATTAGTGATTGTGCCTTTTAGTTACCTGAGTACATTGGCTCACACTCGTTTCCATTGTTCCATTTCATGAGCAAAGTGAAGACATTCGTCTTCTTTGCTTACTGAAACATGAATTCATTCAGTACAGAACTGCTTGCAGCAGAAGATACCTAGAAGTGTCTCTGTAATCTTTTTCTTCAATAGCAATATTCATAGAGCATCCTTGCCTCTTATTTCATGTAGGGAGCATGTTCTTCGTTTTACCAAACCGAATCGAGTGATTTCGGTCTATACCGAACCTACAATTTAGGTTTGGTTTAAGGGCATATTTTAGAAAATCGATTTCGGTTCGATTTTCGGCTATTAACCGCAAAAATGATGGTCTAAATTGAAAAGCCGATTTTTATTTTAAAATAAAGGATCGTTTCATATTTGTTATTTTTATCGATAGATTTAGATTTAGATTTGGAATATTTGTTACTTTTATCGGGATAGATGAGAGTGACTATATATGTATTTATTGTATTTTTATTTTTATTTTTATTTTTTTAATGTTATTTGAATGTTTGTAGCTTTTACTTTTTAGGTCGGTTTAAATCCAAAGCCTACACTGAACTGAAACCAACCCTAATAGGTTTGGTTTTCAGTTCTAATATTTATAATTTTCGGTTTTAGGTCCAAACCGAAACTACTTTTATAGGTTATGTTTTCGGTCCAAAGTTTTAAGAGAATGGGTTTTAGGTTCTGTTCGATTTCGGACCTATGTTCACCAATTTCATGATCGGTGGATAAGCATTGAGTCTGTCCAACTAAATCTGCTAAATGGATAAAATAGGGAAGTAGGTTTTTTTATACCATAAGATAAGTAATTAGGTTGGTCATCTTTTATGAGTCGACCATCTTAGAACATCATTTCGGATGAGGTCTTCCATTTCTGGAGTGGATGACGACGTAAGGAGGGGGCAGTCATGTCCAAATGAGGCGAGCTTATTAGTAACATGTTGACTTCCTTGAAGACGTGGTGAAACCTAACCCATGAACAAGAATCGATGACGTTGGAGATACCTGAAATTAATAGATCGATTTTCTATGAAGATTTTCAAATTCGTTTAATGGAATTGATCTTTGTGAGATTATCCCCTCCAATTTCAATGTTCTTGATTCCAAACTCACATGCTTTACCCATATCCTCCCTTAGTGCACATGCTTCAGTATGAAGGACAGTTGTGTTGCCACTATGTCCATAGCCCAGGGTAGTAATCGAGGCTCGGTGGTCTCTCAAGATATATACAATTACACAATTTCAATTGTTACGTTTTGAGCCATTAAAATTTAGCCTGGTGAACCCAAAATCTGAGATATTCCTTGTTTTTCTATTATTATGATTTTTTTGGATTGTGTTTTGTTTTCCTCTTTTATTGTTTCATTCTAGGCTTTGATTTGGGATCACACGTGAGGTTCTAGATTTTATGTTTTTTGTTGTTGTTAAAAAGATGCACTGATTTCTCATGAATCACGTATTCCACTATGTGATAGTAAGTTGAGAAGATTAAGGGAGTAGGGTAACTTTTTTTTCTATAATACAAACAAGACCCCTAATATTAACAATTAAAATAAAAAGATAAATAAGGTGTGAAGAGAATCTTAATCAAGTAGTTAAGGTAACAATTAAAAAATAATTAATATTTTGAAATATATTAAATAGGCTAAAAATAAGGAAAACTAGTTAATGAAATTTGGTAACTATATATTTGAGATCTATAACCCCTTTATTATTCTCAACCACCGAGTCTGCTATTTCTCTCTTCTTCTCCAATTGCCAGACTCATCCTTTCTTCAGCCTCCACATCCGACGTGATTGACGCCGCTGCGGTCGCCGCCTTGCTCAGGGAGTCATCGATTGTCCAGCCACCCTGTAAAACGGAGACGCTTGATGATGTTGCCTCTGCCACAAACCGACACCGACAGATCCGCAGGAACCCAGATTGCACGGCCGCCATGTCCAACTGCAAGAATAGAGGGTACCCGCCGGGTATCGGTTGTGAGTGCCGGTCCTTATGTCGCTGCCAACGCCGATGAGACTACCGTCACCTCAACTTGCCGGCCATCAACCGCTCTCCACTTCTTCCGGTAGTTCAGTCAGCAGTTTTGGGTAGGTGAGACTTCTACAATATTTTGACTAACTTCAGTCGCCATAGCCAGGTATGATATATTCGGATAGGGGTTGATTATGTACACATACATATTTTGTATGTACATATAACATGATGTCGATTAGAATATGTACAACTTTTGTGCTTGCATGTACATAAGTTTGCAGTATCTGGTGATTATGTACATATTTGTGTGTACATATAGCATGTCGTCGATTTGAATATGTACAGTAGAACAAAATATGTTGTTATACAGGCTTCTGTTTGTGTTTGCATGTACATATGTTTTGCAGTCTTTGTGATTATGTACATATTTTACTGCAAAAATGTTTCTAACTAACTGAATATGTACATATGTTTCCTGTCTCAGGCGATTATGTACACATGTTGCTGCGGAAATCTCAATATCGTCGTCATGGATGAACGCAAGTTGGAAAGTACGAAGATTTCGAAAAATATTTTGATTTCATTAATAAATGTTGATATTTTGATTCCCTTAATAAATGGAGAGATAAAAGATATTTACTTTCTCGTTTTGTAATAATTAGTTACTTAATAAATGGAGAGAGAAAGATATTCTGATTTCCTTAATATCCGCTTTTTATTTTAATAAATCTTTTTTATATAATATGGAGGGGCCTATTTTGTACTCATTATTAACTTGGGGCCCTTTATATGCTCATGGTTACAAAATATACCTACTCCCCCATTTTACCCTAGTAAGTTCAGTTAGTTTTGTTTCATCTAGTTTTCCTTTTAGCATTGATGTAATCTCCGGAATGTTATTGGAAGAGGTATCGGTTCTCCACAATTCGTTTTAATCTTATTGTTAACTATGTTGTTAGTAACGAAGTTGCAGTTAAAGAATAATGGGATAATTTGACATACTAGGCCCTTTTGAGTTTTTGTTTAAAAAAGTGTACCCCAAATTTTTTACCACTTTCATTTAAAAGTAAGTAAAAATTATTAACCCTTCTATTTAGAAAGAAAAGAATAAATGATGTTTGTTATTTGTTATATAAGTATAAGTTTTAATTTTTAATTACTAAATTTGTTTTTTGTTTTTTTTTTAATTATTTTTCTTGCCTTTTTTATTATTATTTTCTAGACTAAATTTTTTATACCGGAATTTCTCATACCAGAATTTCTCATACCAAAAATTTCATACTAGAAATTATCATACGAAAAGTTCATACCAGAAATATCATACCAGAAATTTCATACCAGATTTATCATACGAAAAGTTCATACCAGAATTTTGTCATACAAGAATTTTGTCATACCAGAATTTTTTACACAAGATTTTCATACCATAAATTACATACCATAAAATTACATACCATAAAATTACATTTTGTCATACCAGAATTTTTTTACACCAGAATTTCTAAACCTCCAAAAGCCGGTAACTATTTGATTTATAATATAATGTAATTCTCAAATGACTATAAAAAATAACCAAACCAGATAACCTTGGCTCTATTACATTTTTTATCCTCTATGTATACTATATTTATTTATATTTTCCCACCACCTGTAGGATTTCATGGTTAATATACGTAATTTGATGCTCTTCATCATTAGGCCATAAACAAAGTTCTCTTTAGGGAAGATTCAAGAAAATATTTATATGGGCTTATGTCTGTCAAAATATATATATGGGTTATGTCTGTCAAATTTTCCAATTTTACAGAGCACTCGATGGTGGACTTATCCGGCACTCACAAAATACGCCGATCGGTGCTTGACGACGAGCTTGAAACCGATGAAGATAAATTCGGGAGTTTGTACAGGAAGCCGGAGAAGAAGAGGAGGTTGACACCGACAACTTGCTGAGTGATTGAGGTTTCAGCCCAAAACGGTTCTACTAGCAAACTCTGTCATTTGAAGTCATAGGGAGACAGCAAATGATGAAGTAGCATGATCAAGCAGAGTGGTAGAGGCGAGAAACGGGAACCAAGACTTTGATTGAAACTGTGACTGCAAACAGGAGTAGGAGCAAGCCAGTGAAATTCAGGACATAGGCTTGTAGCTAACGATGCAGTTTATTGTATATAAGCTTCTCCACACTTACCTAATTTTATGGTAATTAATTGCCTCTTGGATGGTAAATTTAGTTTGGGGTATATTTTGTTAATGAAAAACATGAAAAAGCTTAGTTTCTACCACATTTTCTCAAAAAAGTCTAGTTACCTAATTTGCCCAAGAATAATTGCTTAACACTTTCGACAAGTGTTGGCAAAGTATGTAGTACATGAGCACCAACACTATTTGTTTTTTCAGGTTTCCCTTTATTGGATGTCTGTTCATTGAGAGATTCTAGAGATTTTTTTTTGAGTTTTGACATGATAATCATTTCTCAAATGCAAGAATTATCATAGTTGGTTAAACTTTTTTTTGTTTATGTATCATATTCATTGCCGACTTTGCTGAGAATCATCCCTTAACAGATAGTGCCCAATTTAGCTTGTTTTATATGGTGGATTTTGGAAATGGATAGCTTTTGATGGCAAAGATGATATTGGGTGAGAGTATGGCCCCCATGTTATATTGTAATTTGCTATAATTTTATTTGTTATTTGTGATATAGGTGCTTAACAGTTCCTCTTTATTGATCAGGTTTTGATTTGATACTAGTTTACTAAGAGGGTATTCCTTTAAGCCAATGCTTTTTTAAAATTGGTAGTCCTTCCATTTCCCACGTTCCATTGAAAACCATAATAAAATTTTGGTAT
The DNA here is from genome assembly GCA_033239045.1 of Fagopyrum esculentum. Classification (NCBI taxonomy): domain Eukaryota; kingdom Viridiplantae; phylum Streptophyta; class Magnoliopsida; order Caryophyllales; family Polygonaceae; genus Fagopyrum; species Fagopyrum esculentum. Next base: position 37,292,502 of record BSUD01000003.1, read on the forward strand.
GTGGTTCATCAATTTTTTCATTACCATTTACCAAGAAGTGTTTTTTTCTTCTTCCGACTTTGTAGTCCCAAACTCATGTCCTTCTCATGTTTTTTTTCTTTGAATACTTTGACAAAATAACGAAGTAGTTGATCCAAGAAATAAATTGGGATAAAAAAATTATGTTGTAAGTTTATATGCAAAAGTAGAAATTATGTACAAGTATATCCCCTGAATATACTTCATAGTTAAATTAAAGGTCGTTTGATATCGATATCTTGATTAAAGGTATCAGGGATGCGTATCAAATTTTCACAACCGTAGAACTTTCGATGGATGTGAACCACCAGCGGTTTCGGCAACTGAAGTAGTTTACTAGTATAATTTCCGTGCTTTGCACGGGAGTTTTTTTTTATATCATCGTTTTATAATATTTAATTTTAAATTTTTTTAAATAAATACATTTTATTTTTATCAAATAAAATTTACTTATTTTATTTTCCAATCAATTAAAAATTAAGTTGTGTAGAAAAAAATGCACTCAATTTATTATATTAGGAAACATATAAATGTGAGATTTTTTAATTAAAAGTGACATGACTATAGAATAATCAAATACCAATTGATTGGATATTTGTCATTTTAGTTAGTCGTATTTTATTATGAATTATATGATAAAAAAAAATTCTAATATAATTAGGAAAGAGATGAGTATAATTAGTCATATAAAACGGATATTATAAAAACATAAATAATATTAATTTATGAATGCGTGAGAAAATGAACTTGAAATTATAATATTTGATTTAAAAATTTATAATTAAATAAATATATTTTATTTATTTCTCATAAAGTTTAATTATTTTAATTTTTGATCAATTAAAATTTGAGTTGTAAAGCAAAAATTCACTCAATTTATTATATTAGAAAACATATAAATGTGAGATTTTTTATTTAAAATTGAAATGATCAAATATCAATTGATTGAAATTTTGCCATTTTTAGTTACTCGTATTTTACTATGAGTTATATGATAAAAAAAGATTCTAATTTAATTAGGAGAGAGATTGATATATATAATTAATTATATAAAATGATATTATAAAAACATAAATAATTTTAATTTGCGAATGCGTGAGAAAATGACACGTGTCACTAAATCTCCGAGTGAATGAGACGTGACTTCAAGCGCTTTCGTTATATAGATATATAAAAAGATATGTTTGATAAGTAGATAAATATAAGTTCTATCTTAAGATAATAATACTATTATTTTATTTACTAATTTAATATATGGAAACTATATATATAGTTTTTTTTTTAAAAAATCAAAATTCTAAAAAATGTCATGTGGCATATTATAAGTTAGAATGAACCACATTGAAGTAAATTCTTTGACTTTAATATAGTATATAGATATATAGATTATTGAGAGAATTGGTATAAAAGGTTTTTTTTGGAAATTCTAGATGGTCCCTTGTGATTTGAAGTTTTTTGGATTTTGCCCAAATTCGTTTAATTTGTAAACGTTAAATTATAAACATTTGTTGATTATTTGTTTTCCGACAAAAGATTAAGGATTTTTCCTCTTGGTGTCATCAAGGTATGAACTTTTCCTTTTTGTATCCACTAAGTTTCAAAATTCTTCTTGCTGCCCTCAAGGTTTCATTTGTTTCCTCTTTATACCTATTCTTAATATATTACATTAAAATTCATTAAAAAAATAATAAAAATTAGAAAAAATAAATTTAAAATAGATTTTGACCTCATTAAATTTAATTAATAAATTTATAATAAAAATAGGTTATATATATTTTTTTATTTTTTGAAATAAATATATTTTTTGAATTAAAATATTTTTTTTTCTTTCAACTTTCGATTTAAAAAATATATATAAATTTAAATAAAAAAACATTTTTTTGATATTTTATTAAGAGTAGAGAATTAAAATAAAATAAAATTTTTTTTGAATTTAAATTTTATATAATTTATATTAATTCGAAAATTTTAAAAAATTATGTTTTTTTTTTAATTTTAAGATTATGGAAAAATATATTATAGAAAATAAT
>BSUD01000003.1:37294914-37359770 GCA_033239045.1 Fagopyrum esculentum
TTAATAACTTATATATATATTTTAAATCAAATGTAAAAACTAAAAAAAATTTATTTGAAAATAAAAAATATATTTATTTCAAAAAAAAAATATATAAAAACTATTTCTATTATAAATTTATTAATAAATTTAATGAGGTCATAATCTTTTTTAAATTTATTTTTCTTAATTTTTCATTATATTTTAATGAATTTTAATGTTATATATTAAGAATGGGTACAAAGAAGAAACAAATGAAACCTTGAGGGCACCAAGAAGAATTTTGAAACTTAGTGAATACGAAGAGGAAAAGTCCAAACCTTGATGGCATCAAGAGGAAAAATCCAAAAATTAAATAAAGAAAAAACAAATAAAATAAGAAGAATTATACCTCTCCTTTTCAAATGAGACAAAAAACTTATTCTCTTCATCGTTGAAAGAGGAATCTTCATCTTCTTCCCCTTGTTTTCGATCGTTGATAGCATGTATTATAGTCTATATTCTGGGGCTAGTTTAGACGTTTTATCTTCATAAATCATCATGTATGGATGTATATTCTTTGATTATGTTGTTGTTTGTCTATCTTTGCGGGAATCGAGGTCGACACATAGTTTCGTTGTAATTGTAAGTAAAATGACACGTTTTGCATCGAAATGGAGCTAAGGAAGCTAAGGAGTCATTGGAGCTACATTCTGGAGCTTAAGGAAGACCTCAGGAAGCATGAAAATGATTAAGAAGATTGACTTTGGACCAGATTCGAGAGATTTCACATTCAGTTGAGATTCACCTCGGTCAACTATAGTACCACCTCGACGGAGGTGATCTTGAGGAGCGTCCCGATCGAGGCGAACACCCTGTCGCCGGCGAGATCTTTATTTTTGGTTGAGATCTTTTATTTTTGGAAGGAAGATATTATTTTTGGCTGATTTATTTTTAGAGATAGAGGTATATTTTATAGGAAATTATCTTTTTAAGATATTTTATCTTTGAAAGATAATTCTCCTATATAAAGGGTTGGATTTTCCACAAGTTCAACCATGCTTGGAGCATCCAGCAATTGAGAGATTTTCTGGAGGTTTGAAGGAAGAGTTGAATGAAGTATTGAAGGATTGAAGTTCAAGGAAGGAAGGAATCATAGTTGGAGTTAACTTTGAAGGAGTTTGTAAGATCTTCTTAGATCTCTTTTGGTTGTTGTCTTTTCTGATTTATTGACTGAGGAACACTTGTTTGTTGATTGATTGATTAAGTTATTGAGACCTTTTTCTTAAGGTTTTCTTGTTCGAATATTGATTCCTTTTCAATTAATTTAATTATTGTAATCATGATGATTGTTGGCTAAGTTCTTATGCGATTCTAGGGTGATTGGATGAAGGTTGTGGAAAAGACGATGATAGAATGATCTTAATCCCAGCAGGTCCCTGAAAGCTTGAGTCTTTACCTTAACCCTAGAACACCTCGCTCAGTTATTGAACATCTCGTCCGGGGTGGAATATTACCGAATAAGGTGAACCTTTTCTAAACCTTATCTGAGTTAAGAGTTTAAGTTTGCCAAATCCTATCCTTATTACACCTTTCCTGGTTCAATGCAAGCCTAGGATGAGACTTACCCGGAAATTCTTTTGTTTGTTTACCTAAGATCATGAGTGTAGGTATATCCTTTATTGGGGTTTGAGTGTGCCTTCATCCCATCCTTGTGAGTTAGCCTGAGACTTACCCGGTAAAGGTTGATTCTATTCCCTTGAGTGGTGTGTTGGTTTGAGATTATAGTTCCTTTCCTTAGTACCTTGAGACTTACCCGGTAATAGGAGTTTTGATTTGGAATAGTGAGTAGTGAGACTTACCCGGTGATCTATTCCCAACTTAGAAACACCTTCCCTTTGCAAACCTCAACTTTGTCCGCGTTATCCTTTGAGATCTAGAGTCGGAACCACAACTAGATGCTTTAATCCCTAGAATCCGCATTTTCCCTTACTTGACTTTATATCATCTTTGATTGCTTTAATTGCTTTTAGTTAATTGCAACATTTGACAACCTGATTTTGTGCTTTGTTTCACCTAAGTCCATGTGATCGACCCCTGGAATTCTTGCTTTTATTACAACTGATCCGTACACTGCGGGTTCGCATATTGTTCAAGCATACTTCTTGTGTTATAAATTTTAAAGCTTGTACACACCTTTTGGAGCGAACAATCGTCAACATCCACAAGCATGCTTCAAAACGATATCCACTTCTCCCAATGAGTCACAACATGTGAGTTGTAACACCCCGAATCCACAGGACTCGAAATGCTACATTGGGCTAAGATCTCACAATGGATCCTGACCCTAGCCTGACAACAAATTCACTGGATCTTACAACAAGGCACAAGTAGAGTAAAAACAAATACATAAAAGCTGTATAATACAACCAAAAGAGTTTACAAACCCAAAGCCGAGTACAAAACCATAACAACAACAACAACAACTGATACAAAAGATCCCAACCCACGCATCCTAATGTACATAAGTCCTCGGCTGGTCACACCATCTACCTCACTCTGCAGTCTTCCTAACTTGCAGATCATCTACAACACGGTATACACCGTTAGCTACAACAATAGATAAGCATGAAGTAATAGCACACACACATAACAACATCTCATACATGCAATGTCACACACATTCATTTATTATCTTTAATTACGTTATTCCATTACTAATTCAACTTCTTTTGTAACACGGGGAGCCTCAACAACCCCGTCCCATCCAACGTAACACAGGAGTTTGCATGGGGGTGACCTTCACTCGTCCCCTCCTGTGAGATCATCTTCAGGGCACCTCCTCCTAACTAGCAGGCGGAGACCGGTGGTTACCGCCCGTTATAATACACTTGGGCCATATAACAGTAAGGAATGGTCATCCTAGTCCGGTTTAGGTTATAAATGCACAACCATATGAACACACACAACCATTACAATCATACAATCCACAACCGTACGCTAAGTAAGTCCTATGGACTTACCTGATACACTTGTATCCTCTACCACGTCATAGCTTCCCCTTGGGGAAGAAACCAACGCCTACAAGAGCAAGGCACACAACATCACAACCTGAAATGGTTAGGAGACTCGTCTGCATAACCAGATCCAACCTACAACCTAAATATCATAACAAGATCACATATGCCTTTAGCATAACCCCAACATCAACACAAGTGCCTAAGGCACATCTCTATCATACAACTCATCCTAACCATCCTAACCTAGCCAACAACTAAGCCAAGGCTAAAGGAAAGGAAGGAAGGAAGACATACCAACAAGGTATGCACCAACAGAAGCAAGAACACACCTGCCGGTCGAGTGAGGCGCAGGGGCGGCTCACTAGAGGCGCAGGGGCGGCTCTACACCAGGTGCAGGTGCGGCTCAGGACAGGCGCAGGGGCGGCCAACTGTGCAGAGAATTGGTCCCGACTTCTCTTCAATCCATTTCTCGATCCTCTTCACGTCTTCAACATACCATAGCAACATATATGCACACATACACATATATGATCATCAAAATATCCAGGAAAGATCCAACACAAGTCCAACTTGTGATTCCTAAGCTAAAAAGAAAGATAAGAAGCAAAGGAGAAGAAAGAAAGAAGGATGAAGAGAAAAGCTTACCACACAAGCCTAGGCTGCAACTATGGAGCATCCACACCTCTCACCACTTCAACACATCAACAACAACACACAACAATATCATCAAAGTCCTCCAAGGCCAAAGCCATACTCAAACTCTCAAACTCTCTCACAAGATCAAGAAGAAGCAAAGAAGATCAAAGGAGAATAAAGGAGAAGAGGAAGAACGTGAGGATGAAGAAGAAGCTGAAAAGAGGTAAGGAAACCCCTCTTCAGAAGTCTAAGGAGGCTTATAAGAGAAGCCAGCCGCAAAGCATAAGTCAAGGGTCAACGAAAGCGGCTGCACACAGCCAGAGCCGCAGGGGTGGCTAGCCTGAGGCGCAAGGGCGCCTAGACGCAGGGGCGGTCAAGGTGGTGCGCAGGGGCGGCTGACTGGATCAAGGTAAGACACACTCTAGTTCATCTATGCTCCAAAGTCTAAGGCTCTTACATCTCACCCCCCTAAAAACAAGTCTCGTCCCGAAACTTGTAGGATCCCAAAACCTCTCGAACCTGTAAGCTGAGGTAACACACTCTCCTCAAAACGTCAGGTCAAAGCTATAACCTTCTATATCCTCAACACAGAATGGAGGAATCACACTCCAGCAAAACACTCTACACAAGGCCTAGAGAAAGATCATCTCTAGCCAAACACTAACCACATCACACTAGCATGGAGAAAAACCGTCTCTAGCCACCATGTACACATAACACTACTATGTGGAGGAAAACCATCTCCACTCACACTATATCCATCAAAGGTAGCATGGAGGAAAGAACCATCTCCTACTAATCCTAACACACACCAAAACATGGAGGAAAGAACCATCTCCAGCTATACCTATCTCATGCTAGAAAACATGATCTAACAGATCATATACACACACAACTAGCACAGAAACACAACATATCACATAAGCACATAGCATACATGCACTCACCAGAAGACGCTAAGATCTACTCGTGGATCCTACTGGTGCCTCTAACTCAGCGTAGAACTCCGGATAGTTCCTCCGGATACTATCCTCTGTCTCCCAAGTAGCCTCAGCTGGCCCTCGTCTAGACCACTGTATCCTCAACATAGGAATGTCCTTCGAACGCAGACGTCTCACACCTCGCTCTAGGACTGCAATAGGGTGCTTTGCAAAAGTGTGGTCCGGCTCAACCACCAAATCATCATAACTCACGATGTGCCTCGGATCTGATATGTACTCCCGCAGCTGAGACACATGAAATACGGGGTCAACACCCTCTAGCTTTGAAGGCAAAGCTAATCTGTAAGCTGTTCGTCCAACTCTATCTAGTATCTCAAAAGGACCGACATATCGGGGACTCAGCTTCCCCTTTATGTCAAAACGTCTAACGTCTGGCGTCGGAGATACTCTCAACCAGACATGAGCTCCTACCCTGAACTCTAGAGGTCGACGCCTCTTGTTTGCATACGACTTTTGGCGACTCTGTGCAGCCATCATCCTCTCTCTGATCAGCGCTACTCGATCCATATCATCCTAAATCTGCTCTGGCGTTATCCCACTGATACTGCCAGGCTCATCCCAGCATAACGGTGTACGACATCTACGTCCATATAGTGCCTCATAAGGAGCCATCCCTATAGATGCATGCTAGTTGTTGTTGTATGAGAACTCAACAAGTGGGAGGTAATTAGACCATCCCCGTCCCCAATCCAACACACAGGCTCGCAGCATGTCCTCTAATATCTGAATGGTTCTCTCTGACTGACCATCTGTCTGGGGGTGAAACGCAGTCGTGAAGTGTAGACTCGTCCCCAAAGTAGTCTGACTCTGATGCCAGAATCTCGATGTAAATCGTCCATCACGATCAGAAACAATCGTCCTCGGTACTCCATGGAATCTCACTATTTGTCTAGTGTACTCCTCAACTAATCTACTCACGGGCCACGTCTCTCTAATGGGAATGAAATGTGCCGTCTTCGTCAATCTATCAACGACCACCCAGATGGCATCAAAGCTCCTACTGGTCTTCAGCCCAGTCACAAAATCCATGGAGACGTCCTCCCACTTCCACTACGGTACTAGTAGTGGATGGAGCTCACCTCCAGGCCTGAAATGCTCTATCTTGACCTGCTGACAGGTCGCACACTGAGCCACAAATCTGGCTACATCGGGCTTCAACCCTCCCCACCAAAATAAATGTCTCACATCATGGTACATCTTACTCGTACCAGGGTGTACTGAGTAAGGTGTATAGGGAGCCTCCTGTAAAATCCATTGTCTCAGCTTTGTATCTACAGGAACACAAATACGATCATGTCGCCTCATAACTCCATCTACCCCAATAGTGAACTGGGGTGCCTCTCCTTGAGACATCCTATCTCTGATCCTTGCCAAGGTCGGGCAGGTCCCCTGCTTATGTTGGATCTCATCCAACAGACCAGGTAGAACCTCTAAAGTAAACAACTAGGCATCCTCATCAGGAAACTGGATGTCCATCTCTAGCCAGGCTAGATCCCTCTGAAGTTGAGGTTGTACAGTAAGTCTGGTAATCGCCTTCTCTCGAGGCGTCTTCCTGCTCAAGGCGTAAGCTACCACATTCGCCTTGCCAGGATGATACAAAATCTCAAGGTCAAAGTCCTTGATCAACTCAAGCCATCGACGCTGTCAGTTTTACAATTCCCTTTGCGTGAAAATATACTTCATACTCTTATGGTATGTGAAGATCTAGCATGTAGCACCATACAGGTAATGTCTCCAGATCTTCAATGCATGAACTACCGCTGCCAACTCCAGATCATGAGTCGGGTAGTTCTCCTCATATGTCTTCAGCTGTCGAGACGCATATGCAATCACTTTGCCCCTCTACATCAGCACACATCCCAAGCCTAGCTTTGATGCATCACTATAGACCACAAAATCATCAGAACCCTCTGGTTGTGCCAAGACAGGAGCAGAAGTCAAATGCCTCTTCAACTCCTCAAAACTCTGAGCACACTGGTCGGTCCATACGAATCTGGTAGTCTTCCTCAAAAGACTCGTCAGTGGACGCGAAATTATAGAGAATCCCTCCACAAAGCGTCTGTAATAACCGACTAAGCCAAGAAAGCTACGCACTTTCTTGACGTTCGTCGGTGTCGTCCATGTAGCAACAGACTCGATCTTTGCCGGGTCAACCATGATCCCATCGGCGAAGACTATGTGTCCGAGAAATGCAACCTCAGACATCCAAAATTCACACTTAGAGAGCTTGGCATAAAGCTCTCTATCCCTCAAAATCTGCAAAACCATCCTCAAGTGTCCCACATGCTCCTCTCAACTACGAGAGTATACCAAAATGTCATCAATGAAAACCACCACAAACTAGTCCAAGAAGTCGATGAAGATGTTGTTCATCAACTCCATGAATACTGCCGGGGCATTCGCCAACCCAAATGGCATCACTACAAACTCGTAGTGTCCATAACGGTACAAAATGCCGTCCTGTGCACATCCTCTTCTCTCACCCTCAGCTGGTGATATCCTGAACGCAAGTCAATCCTAGAGAAGACTGTTGCTCCCTGCAGCTGATCAAGTAGATCATCAATACGAGGTAGTGGATACCTATTCTTGATGGTCACCTTGTTTAGCTCTCTGTAATCTATACACAGTCTCAACGATCCGTCCTTCTTCCGCACAAAGAGGACCGGTGCACCCCATGGTGAAACGCTAGGGCGTATGAAGCCCTTCTCAGCCAACTCCTCGAGTTTCTTCTTCAACTCCAACATCTCAACAGGTGTCATACGGTATGGGGCCTTCGAGATGGGTCTCGTGCCAGACTCTAAGTCAATGCTAAAATCTACGCTCCTCTGAGGTGGCAAGCTAGATGGCTCTGCAAATACGTCTGTGAACTCACAGACCACCGGTATGTCCTCCAGAGTTGGACTCTCCCCCTCCTTCATGGCGTAGCACCAGAAGGCATCACATCCATGTGCAATCAGTCTAGCCGCTCGTACCACACTAATCACAGATCTTGTCTTCCCAAGGCCCCAACCCCGGAAGACCTCTATCGGACCTAAGTTGGTAGAGACTGTAATAGTTCTCTTACCCACATCTAACACCGCACGGTGTCTACGCATCCAATCCATACCTAATATGACTTCTTCATGCATCAAAGGCATGATTAAGAAGTCAACAAGTAGTACACGAGTCCCTAAACGTAGGGGACAACTACGTATCTCATGGGTACCTCTGACCCTACTACCATCAGGTAACCCTATAGTAAAGGGTGCCCCCTCTATGGTAGACAAACTCAAACGCTCAACACAAGAAGCATAAATAAATGAATGCGTAGCACCCGTATCAAATAAAACTCTAACAGGTAAACCATATAATAAAATGGTACCTGTAGCAGCTGGTGCTGGCGGCTCCTCAGCACTCCTCAACTCAAAATCACGGCCTCGAACTCCTCGGGCATCGCTAGTACCAGCCTCTCTACCCCTACTCGGTCCAGGAACTGAACCCTGAGTAGCAAGTGTCCTTGGGACCCTCTGCTGTCCCTAATGCTGAGGCGGTCTCTGCCCACCTCCTGCTGCACCTGCAAGGGAATAACCCTATTGTGATGAAGCCTTGCCCTGACGGCAAAACGTAGCTATATGTCCTGGCTTCCCGCACGAGAAGCAAGTCAGCGGTGCTCCAGGGCAATCAGCCCTCATGTGCCCATAGGCCCCGCAATTGTAACACTGCCGGCCTCTATCAGTAGTCTATGCAGACACTGGAATACTCGAACGGCCCTGAGTCTGACCTCGTCCGAATCCAGATGCTCCTGCACCAGTCGGTTTTGTATGTTGTCGCCCGGTCTGATAAGTCCTCCTCTGGCTAGCCCTCTCTCTCTCATAAGCAGAGGCCCGATCCTGGTAGTCTACTAAAGAATCACAATGAAATCCCGCCATATATGATCGTGTACTCTCCCTCAGACGTCGGGAGAATAAGTATACGTACTGATCCTCAGAAGGGGCAGCTGGACCCAGCAAAGCTAACTCAGTCCGGAAGCGGCGAATAGCATCTGTAATGGGTACATCCTCAAAGCATGCTTCCACCACTGGTGGATCTGCAGCGGGGCTGGTCCCTGTCTCGTCCCTCCTAGAGGAAGAGGTGGTTTACCTCTACCTCTGCATGCAGCAGCAGTAGCTCTAGTCCGAGCCATCTGTGGGGTATGCACACCTAACGTATAAGGCTCTATATAGGCCATATGTATATATATATATATATAATACTTAATATTACATGCACACATATAATCATATAAGAAGTATCTATATATATATATACATATATATATATACATATATATACATACATATATATATATATATATATATATATATATATATATATATATATATATATATATATATATATATATATATATATATATATATATATATATATATATATATATATATATATATATATATATATATATATATATATACTGTCGAGATCCTCACATGGGTGACGACTTCTGTACACACTATCCCAAAACATTTGTACTCGCTTTAAAGCCAAAACCTTTTGAAAAGTCAAACCCCGTGTGGGTTCTGTTTATTTATCCACTCTACCTTTATTGCATATAGCAAGTGCCATTGTTGTCAACCTAAGCTTTGATACCAACTCTGTAACACTCCGAATCCACAGGACTCGAAATGCTACATTGGGCTAGGACCTCACAATGGATCCTGACCCTAGCCTGACAAAAAGTTCACTGGATCTTACAACAAGGCACAAGTAGAGTAAAACCAAATACATAAAAGTTGTATGATACAACCAAAAGAGTTTACAAACCCAAAGCCGAGTACAAAACCATAACAACAACAACAACAACAACAACTGATACAAAAGATCCCAACCCACGCATCCTAATGTACAGAAGTCCTCGGTTGATCACACCATCTAGCTCACTCTACAGTCTTCCTAACCTGCAGATCATCTACAACACGGTATACACCGTTAGCTACAACAATAGATAAGCATGAAGTAATAGCATACACATAACAACATCTCATACATGCAATGTCACACACATTCATTTATTATCTTTAATTACGTTATTCCATTACTAATTCAACTTCTTTTGTAACACGGGGAGCCTCAAGAACCCCGTCCCATCCAACGTAACACATGAGTTTGCATGGGGTGACCTTCACTCGTCCCCTCCTGTGAGATCATCTTCAGGACACCTCCTCCTAACCAGCAGGCGGAGACCGGTGGTTACCGCCCGTTATAATACACTTGGGCCATATAACAGTAAGGAATGGTCATCCTAGTCCGGTTTAAGTTATAAATGCACAACCATATGAACACACACAACCATTACAATCATACAATCCACAACTGTACGCTAAGTAAGTCCTATGGACTTACCTGATACACGTGTATCCTCTACCACGTCACAGCTTCCCCTTGGGGAAGAAACCAACGCCTGCAAGAGTAAGGCACACAACATCACAACCTGAAAGGGTTAGGAGACTCGTCTCCATAACCAGATCCAACTTACAACCTAAAGATCATAACAAGATCACATATGCCTATAGCATAACCCCAACATCAACACAAGTGCCTAAGGCACATCTCTATCATACAACTCATCCTAACCATCCTAACCTAGTCAACAACTAAGCCAAGACTAAAGGAAAGGAAGGAAGGAAGACATACCAACAAGGTATGCACCAACAAAAGCAAGAACACACCAGCCGGTCGAGTGAGGCGCAGGGGCGACTCACCAGAGGCGCAGGGGCGGCTCCACACCAGGTGCAGGTGCGGCTCAGGACAGGTGCAGGGGCGGCCAACTGTGCAGAGAGTTGGTCCCGACTTTTCTTCGATCCCTTTCTTGATCCTCTTCACATCTTCAACATACCATAGCAACATATATGCACACATACACATATATGATCATCAAAACATCCAGGAAAGATCCAACACAAGTCCAACTTGTGATTCCTAAGCTAAAGAGAAAGATAAGAAGCAAAGGAGAAGAAAGAAAGAAGGATGAAGAGAAAAGCTTACCACACAAGCCTAGGCTGCAACTATGGAGCATCCACACCTCTCACCACTTCAGCACATCAACAACAACACACAACAACATCATCAAAGTCCTCCAAGGCCAAAGCCATACTCAAACTCTCAAACTCTCTCACAAGATCAAGAAGAAGCAAAGAAGATCAAAGGAGAAGAAAGGAGAAGAGGAAGAACGTGAGGATGAAGAAGAAGCTGAAAAGAGGTAAGGAAAACCCTCTTTTGATGTCTAAGGAGGCTTATAAGAGAAGCCAGCCGCAAAGCATAAGTCAAGGGTCAACGAAAGCGGTTGGACACAGCCAAAACCACAGGGGCGGCTAGCCTGAGGCGCAAGGGCACCTAAACGCAGGGGCGGTCAAGGTGGTGCGCAGGGGCGGCTGACTGGATCAAGGTAAGACACACTCTAGTTCATCTATGCTCCAAAGACTAAGGCTCTTACATGAGTATCCCGACATCTAATCCCGACTTACCCTTTCTCGGATTCTTCTTACTCTTAGGCTTGAACAAAGCCCCATTTGGCTCATCATCATTTGAAACTATACCAACCTCGGCTTCCAACAACCTCTTAATGTCAACTCTTTTTATTTCTTTGAATTAGAGTTTTCTCAATAAAAACCCTAATATGTAGTCATTCTCCATGTTCAGTGATGAATGATTAGTGTAAAGAGAAGCTACATGGCCATCTGACCCACCTCAAGAAAGATAAAGTTAAACTTGGGGCAATCACTTGTGTTATAGACGTTGATGTTGCGTGTCTTCACCACCTAGCGGATCGAAAATTTGTAGTCACTTGCATCTTCTTTTGTTGATAAGGAGTTGTTGATAAAGTGCACATGACTGCAAACAATTGGCATCTAAGAACGAGTTCCCCCAGATTATGCACCAATCTCACTATAACTTATTGATTGTTGAAACAATACAGGATGAATTATGCATGGCATAATGCTAAAATGATCCCTAAGAAGCATCCCGAATGGGCCTGTTTGGTACGTGGGAACTGAAACTGAAACTTAATGGAACTGAAATTGAAAAATGTGACCGAAACTGAATGAAACTGAATCGAATAAATTTGTTTCTATGTTCGTTTATGATAGGAATGAATGGGTTGAATGAGGTACAAATCGACCAAAATACCTTACTAAATGCCCCTACAAATTTATTTAATCTATTTTAAAAAATTTGTAACATTAAATGGACAACAAGAAACGGAAGCAATAACTCATCTCGAAGCTTCCTTTCTCGTCTTCAACCGTAGCGACGGAGGGCACTTGAAAAGGGCGATTCAACATGCGCGGCCAAGCTTTCCCCTGCCGGAGTGCTCATTGTGTGGATACCAGAGTAATCCATCACCTGTGCCGTCCAATACCCCCTCAACCACCACTGTCGTACCACCAACATCAAGGTGAATATCTCTTTCTCCAATTTTTGCGAATTTGAGTAAACCCTAAATTGCTAGATTGGTCATTGTAGTGCTATTGTTTGATTCATATATTATTTGAGTTGTAATATGAATAGATACATGTTGTAATATCAAGGTGAATATCTCTTCCTCCAAGTCAAAGGCTAGCATTGGACCAAGAGTATCCCCTGTAAAAAAAGGTTTCAAGAGAAAGACGTGGAAGGGGTCGACCGCATTCAACCAAGGAATAGACTTGATTGGAAGAAGCAGTGAGAGGATGATGAACTTGTTGGAGGGAGAAGTTGGTAGCTCTACTCCAAGTACAAAACATAAATTTTTCATATCTGATGAGAGTTTAGAGATCCTTGTACAAGATGATGGATGATGGTTTGCTAGTGCAGGGAGAGGAGTTGTGGTGTGTGGCAGTTGATTTGCTTGTTGCAGAAGACACAAGTAACATTTTGATGGGCTTACCACTAGGTGATGGAAGATTGTCATGGTTGAAGTTGCGTTTCTCCACTATGCCGAAAAAATATTAAAGTTGTATGGTATTTTTAAGTATATGAACTTGAGTGTGTTTTCTTTTAATCTTTACATATGTTTGACGAACTTGTGTTTTTTTTAATCTTGGCATATGTTTGATGAACTTGAGTGTGACTTACAAAATGAACTTGTGTTGTAGATTTCTATTGTATGAGTTTCACTTTTTAATAAAGTTTGCAATGGTTACTCTATAGGTTGTGGGAGCCTCTTTTAATTACAGCTTGATGGCACCTCAAAAAATGAGCAAGCTAGAAATGGATATCTTGGCTGCACAGTAATGGATGGGTCAGAGTCTAACATGTTTTGTCCATACATTATGACAACCATGTTCAGAAGGTTCCTTGCTACACATCTGAACTTACAGGGGCAAAGTGGATGGAACAGTTAGTTACTTCATCCTCCAATATAAGGTGCAAGAATGCCCTTCGGCTTGAAAAACATGTACTGCTCAGATTATGTAGGGATTAAACGAAAAACATGGACTGCAAGCATTGAAGAATATGTATGTCCTTGAAAAGGTTGGAATCTTATTGTACACATTAGATGCTGGTGTTTCAAATCGTGGGACTTGTGAAAGATTTCAAAGATCAGAGGACACAATTAGCTGAATAATCCATGAGGTGTTGGAAGCTATTACAAGACGCGGAAGCAAGTTCACCGGACTAGCAAGTTGTAACGCCCCAATTTTAGGCGCGTTTGCGATATTTATTTTTCTGACTTTTATCGATATTTTAGTAGCTTAAATATATTCGCGAGTATTTTAAGACAGTAAATTAAATTTTACGAGTATGTTAATATATATTTATACATATATATTCCGTATTATTATTTTCGAAAAAGTCGGAAAAGTTTTCTGATTCGGAAATCCCGTTCCGATTAATATTGATCGAGTTATATCGTATTCATTATTTTTCCCTTTCCTATTTTTTTCCTTTACTTCTTTTCCCTCTCTTTTCTGGCCAATCTCTCTCCCAGACCTGCAAAGACCTCCCTCATAGCCTCGTAGTGCACTGGCAGCCTACACCTATCTTGCTTCCCTTTACCGACCTCTCGTCCCCTAGGCCCTGCTGCTTTGATCTCTTGTTAGGCCATCTTCAGCCCAAAAATCCAATTTTGATTTCTTTACTGATTTTTTTTACTTTATTGTTAGAACCCAAAATATGTGTCAGATTTAGTTTCTCTGCAGAGAAACTTCTCTCTATTCATCACCTTGATTCTCTCCCTAAATCTGACATCTCAATAATTAAATTGTTTTTTATATAAGTAAAGAAATCCAGAGTATATGGGATAAAGATGCCCTTAGCCCTTAACAAGGCTTCTTCCAGGAACCCCCTTCACTCATCTGCTCTATCTCGCTTTCTCTTGCAGCCTCTCACCCTTCGCCTCCTCTCCCTTTCTCCTTAAACAACCGTTGTCCCTCACCTGGTTGTGCAAACCCATTGCAACCACCAACGAAGCACCACCTCTCCTTCCCTGTCGAGTCGCCGGAAGCAGCAACAACACCTCCCTAGCAACCTTCCCAGGTCCTTTTTTCAAACCTCACCAGAGAAGGAGACTTGCAGCCGTTGGAGAAGTTCCCTACCCGGAACCCTTGCCGCCTCCCTTTTCTACTTCTGTCGCGCCTCCATCAACAACCAAGGAGAGAGAGCCTGCCGACGTCCTTGCCTAGCCACCGGAGAATGGAGCCACTGCCGCCGCCGGAGAAGGGAGCCACTGCCACCGCCTGCCCTGGCTCCGCCTTTGCCTCACCTGGATCTGCCATCCGTTGTAGAAGGCCTCCGCCTGTCGCCCCAGTGAGGAAGAAGAAGAGGCTGAAACCCTTGTTTATGTAATTTAAATTGCCCTCCCTCCTTTTGTGTTAATTACAGTTTTGTACCCATTATTTAGTAATTGCAGTTTTGACCCCTGTTTTGAGTTTATGCAAATATGCCCTACAGATTTAATTATGGATTTTGGCCCAAAGTTTGATTGCAGATTTTTGACCATGTTTTGAATTGTGTTTTGCCCGGAAAATATAATTACGAATTTTTAGTTGAGTTTCAGTTCAAATTGTAATTTGGGGTTTATGACCATGTTTCTAAAATTGTATAAATTGTCCGGAAAGGGTTTTTAAGATTTTAACTTGGATTTTTAGTACGGGGTTCATTCTTATATTATATATTACGATCAATTTAGCGTACAAGCTAAATTTGCTTAGTTTGGTGTTAGGTTCGGAAGCGCTCCGATAAAGGCCAAACGAGTCCATTCGACATTCGTAGATCATCTTCCGCCTTTGATCTCGTGTGAGTACCTTCTTCCTCGATCTAGTTATGTTTAGTAGTATCATGCTAGATTGGATCTAGCATAGCTTAGAGTGAATACCTAGTAGTGGTTATGGATCTTAGGTGAGTGCTTGAGGACTTGTCGTTTATTCTAAGGCTTGATGTGTGTTGATCTGGAGAGGTTATAAGACTTTGAGCATATGGTTGATCTTGTGAGCATCTTAGGCCTGAGATTATGGTTATATGATTGTTGAGATTGTGGAGACTAGAACGAGAGTATCCTAGCATGTGTTGTGATGGTTATGACCTTGTGAGATCGTGAGGACTAGGAGTTTGTTATCCTAGCATGGTTATGGTTTATGATCTTGCGAGATCATTGGGACTAGAAGTCTAAGGACTTCTAGAATGTGAGAGAGATGTTGATTGTGTGCCTTGTTTTGACCAGGCGTTGAGTGCCTTCCTACGGGAAGTTGAGAGCGGTGGTTAGCGGGATTATCTTAAAGACGAGGTAAGTCTCCGGACTTACTTAGCTCGTATTCCTTGTATTAGCATTGATGTGTGTTTGGTGGTGTGTTTTTATTCTTTATTGTTTATAACAACTAAACCGGTAATAGGACCACCGACCTTATATTATTTTGGCTCAACTGTATGATAACGGGCAGTGACATCATCTGCCTAGCTCTTGCGAGAGTCTAGGAGGTTCTCGACGACTAGCCCGTGTAGGTAGACGGTCGGATGCATCAGTACCATTCCTTGCCGGTAAGTAGGGACCGAGGCACGCCACGGTGGTCTCGTGTCACAAACCTAAGCTGAATCAGAACGGGATATGACTTAATAATAAAAAGATAATAAACTGAAATTGTGTGCTTTGAGAGTGTTGTGTGTTTATGACGATTTACTTGTGTTTGTGCCTTTCACCTTAATTCTAATGCTTTGAATATTAGCTAACGGTTTTATACCGATTGTTGTAGATTTCTTTGCAGGTTAGGAATGCGGCCGAGAGATCCGGAAGAGTGGTCAGCCGGGGTTCCGTACATTTTAGGAGTGGGTTTTGGTTGGAGTTGAGTTTGTATATTGTTCGTGTATATTGTATGTCGCGTGGTTGCATTTGACCTTTGGTGTTGTATATCGGCTGAAGTCTTTTTGTCATATACTTTCGGGTTTCATTATATTGCATAAAAATGTATTTTTGTTTTAGCCTTTATTTGTGTCTTGTTGCAAGATCCGGTGAAATTGTTTTCAGGCTAAGGGTCGTGACCCATTGTCAGGACTCCACCCGTGGCACCCGGAGTGCCGCGGATTCGGGGTATTACACAAGTAAATTGTTAAAACTACGTGACCCTCAGTTTACAACCATCCCGGATAAGATATTGAAGGATAACAGATATAAATACTTTAAGGTACTTGTGATTGTTTCATTATAACAACTAATTTCAAATCTAAATCTGAAGCATTCGTTTCATACACAGGGGGAAATCGGAGGCAATCGGATGCATCAATGCAACAATCCCTGTTGAAGAACAAATGTCATATAGGGGACGTAAAGGCAGAACAACCTTCATTGTCATGGCAGTTTGTGACTTTGATATGTACTTCAGATTCATATCAGTTGGTTGGGAAGGGAGTGCACATGATGCAAAGGTATTCCATCATGCTCTATATACAAGAGGTCTCAATTTTCCACATCCACCACCAGGTAACATTAACTGTAACTTTTAATAGGAAAATACTATAACTTTTATTCTCACAATTCCTTATTGTAGCTTCACATGGAACATTAATTGTAACTTTTAATAGGAAAATACTATCTAGCTAACAACGGCTACCCTGATAAGCAAGGCTACATGGTCCCCTACTCAAAAGTCAAATACCATTAAGTTGAATTTCAAAGGGATAGACCCAAAAATTATAAGGAAGGTTTCAATCGCATTCACTCTTCAACACGTAGTCACATCGAACGTGCGTTTGGGATATGTAAGAGTAGTGGAGGATTCTAAAGCAGTTACCGGGTTACAGTATTGAGACGTAGATCGATATAATCATTGCATGCTTCACTCTCCACAACTACATCCGTATCCATAAAAAAACAGACGATTTCTTCGATGATGAAAGAGTGGAACATATTATTAACCAAGAGTCGGAAAACGATGAGAATGATGAAAATGATGGCAATGGGGGGATGAACTACCAGGTGGGATGAAAGACGTGCGTGATGCAATAGCAGCTCAAATATGGAATGACATAAGGATTAATATGCTAAATAGATAACCTTGAGAAGCTAAGTTGAATGTAAGTTAATTGTAACTTTTTGCGGAAGAGTAAACCTTGTAAAACCTTAAGTTATTTGTAATGGTTACTCTCATTGTTTTGTGAAAAAGTAAACCTTGTTAAACCTTAAGTTATTTGTAATGGTTACTCTTATTATTTTGTGGAAAAGTAAACCATGTTAAACCTTAAGTTACTCTCATTATTTTGCGAGCTCAAGTGACCAGAAGCAAAATATATAAATAAGCTTTAGATAGATTTGATACAACTGTTTTAATACATATGTTGACATATAAGTTACCAAAATGTGGTACTACACCCAAAAACGATGTCCCCGGATAATGGCATACCTTCAATTCATATATTCACCTAAAGTACCCAAAATGATAGTGCACACAAAAGGCCTAAAAACAGTTACATGCCTAGCTTGTGGCATAACTTAGCAATGCACCAAACTACAATTGCAAGTACAACAACCATCAAGGTTTCAACCCTTCTTTCATTATCCCTTTCTCTTAAATTGGCCTCCTCTAGTCTTAGTAATAGTTGTATGTTTGATGAAGCTAAATCTGACACATGGTCATACACCTCCTGGTTGGCTGACTCCACGTTAATCATGTTTTGATCTCTTACTTCTGCCTCTTGTCTTAGTATCTCATTGTCACTCCTTAGTCTACAGGTTACCTCTTGCATATAACTGACTGTATCAGATTGTTCCATGGGAATGTCATACACCTATACCTCCAATTCATTAAGAAAGGTAAAAATAAAAAAAAAAGACAAATACATGAGATAAAATTGTTTTTTCTTCTACAAATTTTCTTCAAAGAAAGAGTTTAGGAGATTGCTTACAACGTAGTAGGAATCAAGCTCTGTAGTGGAGTCAGACACATCTGGATCAAACTCATACGGAAATGATGCATCAGATGGTAAGGAAGGATGTCCTGATGAATCTGACATGACTACGAACAACATAATATAACAAACACACTTAGAGAAGTTCATTATAAGGAAGGGGACTCTGATTATACATGAACCCTAAGTAAAAAAAACATGACAGAGAACATTCTCACAATGCATGACATTTTCTGCAGGGACCTTTCTTTTAATAAACAAGACAGAGATATAAGGAAGACAACTCTGATTGTTGAATATTTAGGAATGTAAGAAAATAATAATATCTTTTTCCCATAATCTAATTGCAGGGTGATGCAAATTGCAATATTTCATGTTCATGAAGTAGTTGGTAACTCAGCTCAACACAACATTTTCTGCAGGGACCTTTCTTTTAATAAAGATCTCACCGGATCTATCTCTCCACAGTTGGGATAGCTTATGAAGTTTAACATCTTGTAAGATTTATCAAAACACTTGAATATCTTTGTCCTTCTTCATAGATAAACTTAATGCTACAATTTCATACAGCCTTAATGCTACAATTTCATAAGTTGAACATCTTGTAAGAGCTACCACATTCATTAAGAAATCAGTTCAATATCAGATTATTCATGATACTCTAGGTATATACAAATCAAGTCAATTTCATACAACCTTAATGCTACAATGATCCCTAAGTACAAAAACAAGACAGAGAACATTCTCACAATGCATGACGGTGCTCTTCATCAAGTCAATTTCATACAACCTCATATTATACATGATTAGGAAATCAATTCAATCTCAGAAACACTTCAATGTCAGCTTCAGTTCAATCTCAAAAACACTCCTCTACTTATCTACCACATTCATTAAGAAATCAGTTCAATCTCAGATTATACATGATACTCTAGGTATATAAAATGAACCCTAAGTACAAAAACAAGATAGAAAATAATAATATCTTTTTTTTTCCATAATCTAATTGCAGGGTGATGCATATTACAATATTTCATGTTCCTGAAGTAGTTGGTAACTCAGTTCAACACAACATTTTCTACAGGGACCTTTCTATTAATAAAGATCTCACATGGTCTATATCTTTATAGTTGGGATAGCTTATGAAGTTTAACATCTTGTAAGATTTATCAAAACACTTGAATATCTTAGGCCTTCTTCATAGATAAGCTTAATGCTACAATTTCATACAACCTTAATGCTACAATTTCATTGAACATCTTGTAAGATCTACCACATTCATTAAGAAATCAGTTAAATCTCAGATTATACATGATACTCTAGGTATATACAAATCAAGTCAATTTCATACAACCTTAATGCTACAATGATCCCTAAGTACAAAAACAAGACAAAGAATAGTCTCACAATGCATGTCTGATAGCATGAATTATAGTCTATATTTTGGGATTTGTTTAGACGTTTTATCTTCAATAATCTGCATGTTTGAATGTATATTATGTGATTATATCGTCGTTTCATCTACCTTTGCAGGAATCGAGGTCTACACCAAGTTTCGTTGTAATCGTAGGTAAAATGGCACGTTTTACACTAAAATGGAGCTAAAGGAGCTAAGGAGTCATTGGAGCTACATTCAGGAGCTTAAGGAAGAATCCAAGAAGCATGGAAATGGATTAGAGATTCACTTTGGACCAGATTTAAGAGATTTCACTTTCAGCTGAGAGTCACCTCGGTCAGCTATAGTGTCACCTCGACCGAGGTGATCTTGAGGAGTGGCTCGACCGAGGCAAATACCCTGACGCGGCGAGATATATTTTATTTGGCTGAGATCTTTTATTTTTGGAAGGAGAGATCTTATATTTTTGGGCTGGACTTCTGGAAGGAGATCATATATTTTGGAGATCTATTTTAGAGATATGGATATATTTTTATTAGGAAAATATCTTTTCAAGATATTTTATCTTTGGAAGATAGTTTTCCTATAAAAAGGGCTAAATTTTCCACAATTCAGCATCGGCGCATCACCGAAAATCCCGCTATCATTATAGTGGTTGAAGGAAGGAAGGAAGATTGAAGATCAATCTAGGAAGGATTGATAGCTTATTATAGCTTTTGTGAAGGGTTTTGTAAGATTTTCTTAGATTCCCTTCTTGTTGATTTGTCTTGTTGGATTTGTGATCCAAGGAACGCTATTTGTTTGATATTTGATTCAGTTATTGAAGCCTTGTTCTTAAGGTTTTTGTGTTCAAATATTCATTCTCTTCCCATATATTTGATTATCGCTTTCATGATGATGAGTGGATAATTTCTTTGTGCGATTCTAGGGTGATTGGCTGAAGGTCGTGGAAAAAACAATGATAGAATAATCTTAATCCCAGTAGGACCCTGAAAGCTCGAGTCTTTATCCTTAACCCTAGAACATCTCGTTCAGTCGATGAACATCTCGGCCGGGGTGGAATTCGTCTGACCGAGGTGACCCTTTCTGATCCGAAACTGAGAGTTAAGTGTTAGAGTTTGCCAAATCCTATTCTTATTATACCTTTCTAGGTTCAATGCAAGCCTAGGATGAGACTTACCCGGTAATTCCTTTGTTTGTTTACCCAAGATCATAAGTGTAGGTAATAAAGGTTTATCCTTTATTGGGGTTTGAGTGTGCTTTCATCTCATCTTTGTGAGTTAGCCTGAGACTTACCCGGTAAAGGTTGATTCTATTCCCTTAGTTGGTGTGTTGGTTTGAGATTATAATTCCTTTCCTTAGTACCTTGATACTTTCCCGGTTATAGGTTCTTTGGTTTGGGATAGTGAGTAATGAGACTTACCCGGTGATCTATTCCACTTTAGTAACACCTTCCCTTTGCAAAACCTCAGCTTTGTCCGCTTACCTTGAGATCTTGAATTGGAACCACAATTGGATGCTTTAATCCCTAGAATTTGCATATTCTTTTTATTGACTTTTTATCATTTTTGATTGCTTTAATTGCTTTTGTGGTTAGTTGCAATATTGACTACCTATATTGGTTTTGTTTCACCTAAGTCCCTGAGATCGACACCCCAAAATTCTTTCTTTTACTACGATTGACCCGTACATTGCGGGTTCGCATCCTTGTTTTAAGCATATATCTTGGGTTATAAATTTAAAGCTTGCACACACCATTTGGAGCGAACAATGTCAGTGCTCTTCATCACCATCTAATGCAGTCACCTAAAATAAATTTACATAAGACTAGCAAGCTTCAATGACAACCACAATAACACTAACAAGACCCCTCAAGGGTAACGTGACAACCACTATAATTGAGACTCAAGAATTGAGACCTATAATGTGTGTAAAAAAACAAACACCCAAGGGCAACAAGAGATCGATAATGAGTGGACATTTTAATGAGAATTACTGAGAATCCTGAGTTGTTACCTTCAATCTATAAGTGGAATTCAAGGTCCTGTACATTTCACCAACACCAGCAATTGAGAGTCAAATTAGGAAAACAGGAAGCCTTCATGAAGGCGTACAAAAATTGAGATCCACAATATGACAATACGAAGTAGAGAATTAAGTAAAGATGTTTTTTGTTTAATCGGCTTGAAATTTCTACATCGACAACAATAAGAAGCATAATAGAGAATTAAGCAGCTTGAAGGGATCATACAAACATTGTTGAAACCCTAATTTAATTCCTCAAATTTCAACATAACAACAATAATAAGAAGCAATAGAAGAGAATTAATCAGCTTGAAACCCTAATTTAGTCCTGCAATTTCAACATCGACAACAATAAGAAGCAAAGAATAAGATACAAACATTGAAACCCTAATTGAGACCCAACAACAGATGGTGAAGACAAAAGCTTGAACAAAATGTTGAAAACCAACAACAAATGGTGAAGCCGAAGTGATGAAGAAGAAATACCTACTGACCGAAGCTTCAGTGCTATATTCAGAAGGAGAAGAAGTGAATTAGAAGATGAAATATACGGGGAAGTGAAGGGGAGGAAGTGATACCTTCGTTGGTGAGAGAAAAGGAAAGTCATCTACTAATCCTTTAAATTTCAAGGGTATAAAAGGATTCAATATTTTTTCAATCGCTTCAACCTACCTCCCTCAACTGAATGATTCAGTCGCTTCAGTTGCATGGTTCATCCAATTCAGTCGAATGAATAAAAATGGAGAAACGCAAACGAACGGCCTTCAAACTCATTCAGTCGCTTCAACCGACTGAATGAAGCATACCGAACGAGCCCTATATGTTACCACAACTTAACTGAATTAGTGTACATAAAGATGACAACATGTGGATGAGAAACTCAACTATAAAAGCTTTCTTCACCTATTCAGATGTGAACAAATTTTGAGAACAATATCGAAACATGTAACCATATCGATTACATCTCCATAGATACACAAGAAGCAAACATTGTACAAAAGACTTTCCTTTGCAAGCATGTAGTTACTGTCTCATTAAGTTTTGGCTACAAGACGCTTATCAATTCAATGTGTGTACCACTTAGGAAAAGCAATAGTCTTGTTGTATGAAGCATCGCACAATTGGGTATTTGCAACCAAAAACACCATCAAAACAACAAATCACAATCAAAAGGAATCAAAGACATGAAAAGCGCCTATATACTCCAACAACACAATGAGACATCCACAAGAAATTGCAATAGCAAAAGTTTTCTACTCTCGAACTGAAGCCTCGATTGATTCAAATATGTATTCTACCAAATCAACACTCAGACCACACAAGCTCTCATGAATCCTCAACTCTTTGTATACTTAGGAACCCATTCTCTACTAGAGTAACCCTTATTCAAAGAAACCAAAGGATTCAACATAAATAGTCAAATCAAGATCATCTTCATCCATCATTTTCTATACATTCCACATATTCGGGTTTTCTCAATGAAAGCAAGACCGATACTTCCTCCATCAACCTTGCACTTCAAACTTAAGGACGGACAAGATTGTGCGATGCACTTGTGTTCGTCTCTCACACCCCAGTCTCTCTCTTATGCCCAAATCACTTTCTCTCCTCTTTGAATTGGAAGCCATAGAAGCAGGTGTGTGTTGGTTTCTCATAGGTCTCTCTTTGTAATGACGGTGGAATTCATATAGAGCATTGCTTATTAATGGTTAGATCACAATCTCACCCGCAACCGATGGTTATTCGAAACCCAAACCCATCAAATGGTTGAAAATTTGATAAAACATGGTTGAAATGCGGGTGATGGTTGATGGTCTGGTTACGGTTTAGGGTGAGAATATTAAAAATCATCACCCGAACCACCATCCGACTAGGTTTTCACCTAATGTTCACCCGACGTTCACCCAAACTATAATAAAATAAAATGAAGTATACTTTTATTTTTTATAAATTGCAAACCCTATTCGCTGAGTATAACCCTCTAAAGTAGGTTCCTTTCAAAAAAATTATTATAAAAAATACTCTAACGTAGGTTTTTTTTTATCCAGCCACTACATTAAAAAATATTAATAAAGATGATAATATTTACATCTAGGTAAAAGGTAGGCGGGCAACAAGATGTGCCGCCAACACATTCTGAATAACAAACCCGATTCTCCTAAAACTACGTCTAAAGACCTAGGCGACACAACATTACCATGCAAGACCCGTTGCACCCTCTTGAGAATCACGACGGCATCAGGTGCTAGAAAATCAAACATGTCAAAAGCAAACGGAAGAAACACATGTGGTTTTCGATGCAAGCTCTTTTTTTGCTTAGCCACCTTCATAAGGCCACGGTGGGGGCCGCCTTAACCACCACAAAAGGCCCCCTACCCAAATAAACCAAATGAGAGACCCCCGTCAAGTCAATACAAGCATATTTTCCACTCACCCATCCAAACACTAACATATCTTCCGGCCGCAACTTCCTTCACGCGGATCAATCAAGAAGCACATGCGCCTCCTTCTTAGCCAAAAGCTCAGGTCTCCTAAACACGTCACACAAAACATTACGAACCAAATCATGTCTATATTTGAAGTCATGGATTTCTTTACAATGAACCGCATGCTCCCCAAAAGCATCCAAAGCCCTCCAACATTTAGGCATAGGACAAATCGCATCAACTGAGAACAAAGGAATCATAAGGCGATACTTAAGGATCGTGTGATACTCAATAGGAGACATACATTGTTTAAGTCTGTCAATGGGTATGGCAAGAAGGAAGTCTTGTCTATGTGTAGATTGTAGACACTTCAAAATCCCTTTATGTCTAAGACTTAAATCAAAATGCTTTACCATCGTTTGCATTGTCTTACCGAAAAGAGCACTCGCCAAATCATGTTGGGATTTAGGGGACGATGTTCTTGATAGTAAAACCAGAAAGATCGAAACTAGGAATAGAAGCTTGAAGTTTGGGAAACGCTCCAAAAAACTCAAAGTTCATATCAGCTACTCTACTACCCCACAATATGTGGTCTTGAAGGGTCAAAGATTGAGCCTTAGAGGCCACAAAAGCAAAAGAAGAGGTCTCCATAACTGAGTATAAACCAAGACCCTCAAACCGAATAGGCAAATAAGCAAGTCGCCACTGAAGATCCTATAAAAAGGACCCACCAACCACATGATCCTCGACCGATCCACGGAGGCCAAAATCAAAATAAGCTAGTGCACACTCCCCATGCTCCGGTAGACAAGTCCTCAAATGAAAATACATCTTAGCACGACCCATACAAGAACAAAGAAAAAGAAGCTCACTCTATGGGTCCCTCAACTACGTAAGAAGGTGCCCCACCCAACAACTCTCTCCATGGCTAGTTCTCTAACAAACTCATCGTCTTTACTCACTGCCCCACCCAACAACTTAACACCCAACGCTGGCCGCGCTACCCCCAACTGACATTGTCTTAGCCCCCACCCTATCTCCACTACCCACTGACATGCTACCCATTTCCCATGACATACTCGCCCCAACTGCGGACCCCCTATTGCAACTCTTGCCGACCCCCCTTCCCCCCATACAATCACCTCAATATCTCCACCGGCCACTACTACTCCAGCAGATCTACCACCCCGTTGCAGCTCCCGAACATCAATTTCTCAACCCTTTTACAAGATTATGTTTGTCAAAAGGCAAGTCACTTTGATCTCCGATCGGGTCAACCTTCTCCCTCACTAAAATAAGGTACCTAGTATTCCATTGTGGATTCTTTATCATATGAAGACCTTTCTCCTGTCTATGTTGTTGCTCTTAACTCTATATATCAAGAACGACCTCCTTCAGGAAAGCAGTTGCAAACCTGAAATGGAGAAAAGCTATGCAAGATGAAATTTATGTCCTACAACGCAACAACACATGGGAATAGGTTAATCTCCCCGCTGATCGTAGAGTTATTGGCTCTAAATGGGTTTTTTTGCATCAAGTATAACTTTGATGGTCAGATTGATAGTTACAAGGCGTGTTTGGTTGTCCTTGGCAACTGTCAACAAGAAGGTATTGACTACAATGAAACATTTGCTCTTGTTGCTAAATTACTCACAGTCAAACTACTTTTATCCATTCCCTCTATTTATATCTAGGAACTTTATCAAATGGATGTTCACAATGCCTTTCTTCATGGTGATCTGCATGAGAAGGTTTATATGCTCCCACCTCCTATATTTCAAACCTCTTTGCAAGTTTATCGCCTCAAGAAATCTTTGTACGGTCTTAGTGTGGATCCTCGGAATTAGTTTCACAAGTTCACATCTACCCTTCTGAAATACGGATTTTGTCAATCCCTTGCTAGTCACTCACTTTTCACCTACAGGCGACCAAATATCACCCTTTATATTCTGATTTATGTAGAAGATCTGGTCATTACTAGCAACAATCCTGCTATCATTCATAGATTTAAGAATCATCTTCATACTTGCTATGAAGAACCTTGGACCCCTTCGTTTCTTCTTAGGCATTGAAGTTGTTCATTTTTCGAGTGATTTTTGGCTTAATCAACGGAAATACACTCTTTACATTCTGGCTAATTCCGGTCTTCTTGAATGTAAACCTGCATATTTCCTAATGTCTACTAACCACGACCTTCAATTGGATTCGCCTTCCATGCTTGATGATCTAGAAAAATATCAACGTTTGGTTGGGCGTTTTATCAAATTGTCCATCACTCACCCTGAACTTGCATATTTGATTCATAAAATTTCTCAATTCATATAACTACTCCTCACCTTGGGCAATGGGATGTTGCCTTGAAGTTTTTTCATTATCTAAAGTTAGCGCCTGCTCAAGTTATTTTCTTATCTCTGTAGTGATCTATGCATTCGTACTTTTTGTGACTCAGATTATGCAGCTTGCCCAACTACTACACGTTCTACTACAGGCTACTTCATTTTGCTCGGTACCTCATCCATTTCTTGGAAAACCAAGAAACAAGCTACGGGCTCCCGATCTTTTATTGAGGCTGAGTACATGACAATGAGAACTACCACTTGTAGGCTTCTTTGGCTTCGTTCTCTCCTTCAGTCCCTTGGTTTTTCGCATAAGGCTCTCATGTGCCTTTATTGCGATAATTAGTCAGCCATTCATATCGCCAACAACCCAATTTTCCATGAACGTATCAAGCATATTGAGATTGATTGTCATGCCACCATAGAACTATAACGATCATATTTTTGCCTTCACCGCCCCGCGGTGAATGGGGGGGCACCCCTACGGCCAACCGCGGTCGCGGCAGGGTTAAGCCGCGGGTGCGGCTGACCTCAGATCTCGCTGATCTATTTTTATCCCGATTTTTTATTCCTTTCTTAGATAAAAGATCCGGTCTTCTATCTTATGGGTCGGGTTTCATATGATCTTACAACCCTAGAAACGTTTTTTCTTCTATCTTTTCCAACCGTTCCCTATAAATTCCCGCTTTCTCTTCCTTTTTCCATTTCTTGCTTACATTTCTTCAACCTCGAGCAAAGCTCCAGCCTTTCCCTTGTGATCTTCTGCAGATCGTGTAAGTCTTCATCCCTTTGATTCTTCTACACGTTCATGAACTTGTTGCATGCTTCTTCCTTCTGTTTCTGTTTCTCTTTTCGTTCTTCTTCTTCTTCTTCTTCTTCTTCTTCTTCTTCACAAGAATCAAGATCGAGCCTTGATTCTTGTTTGCCTTTCCGTTGTTGATACGTTGATGTTCACAGGCTTCCTTGGTTGAGTTTTGTAGTGTGTGGAATAAAGATTCAAGCTTTGGTTGCTTGGTTGTGACGTGATGTCAAAGAGGAGTCACGACATTTGCTTTTGTCAAGCGACCGCCCCTGCGCCTACTCAGTGTCGCCCCTTCAGATCTTGCCCAGCGCCACCCCCGCGGTTTTGTCCGTCGTCCCTGCAGTTCTTCTGCAGTAGCTCCCGTCTTTGGTGAGCTGCTTCCTTTCCTTGTTTCCTCGTTCCTTTTTCCTTAGGTTGAGTGTTGATGTGGTTCCTTGGAGGTGTCTATAAGACTAGGGATCGTGTCCCTAGCTTGTGGAGATCTCTTAGAGATCATGGAGACTAGAAGTTATAGACTTCTAGCAATCGTTCCATTCTGATTCGTTATGTCTTGTTTGAACATGCATTCCTTCTTTCCTTCAAGAAACTGAGTTGTAGCTGACCCTTGTGTTTACCTTCGAGTGAGGCAAGTCCCTTGGACTTACTTAGTTGCGTTTCATATATTGGTTGGACCGTATTGGTCGTGTTTGTTTATCTTTATCGTTAGAACGGAAAACCGGAATATGATTGACCTTTTATACCTTAATTGACCCAAGTGTATTATAATCGGGCGGTGACCACTTGTCCAGTTCAAAATAGGGAAACTGGGAGGTGCTCTTGCGACTAGTCCAGCAGGTGAAAAAGGGATGCATTTGCTCTATTCCTGTTGATGAAAGGGGACAGAGGCGAGATCATAGTGGTTCTCGTGTGACAACATAAGTTGAATTAGTAAGGTATTAACTTATTGAAAGATAATAACCGGTTGAGTGCAAGCATGCTTTATGTTTATGTTACCTTATGTGTGTTTGTGCCTTTATTGTCTTTCTGATATCTAGACCGTCAGCTAACGGTTTCTACCGATGTTGTAGATGCCCTGCACGTTAGAGATGTTGTTGAGTGATGTGTGGTCAGCTGGGGTTCCCATACATTATAGGACGGGATCGGGTTTTATATTTAAGTTGTTGTTCTTTCCTTTTGTTTTGAACTCGGTTGCGGGTCTTTGGCGCTTTCCTTTGGTTTTTATAACAGTTTTGGTTTTCATTTATTTGTGCCTTGTTGTAAGATTTGATGTTATTGTTGCTACTCTGAGGGTCGGGACCCATTGTGAGGTTCTAGCCCGTAACGCTTCGAGTTTCAGAAGTTGGGGTGTTACAAGAACAAATTCAACGAGACATCATTGAGACTCATCATGCACCCATCAACTTGTTGAAATTGTGACTAAGCACTTGGCCCCACTAGATTCAACTTATTGATTTGCAAGCTTGGAGTTGTTTCTTTTCCACGTCCAGCTTGAGGGGAGTGGTATTATGCAGCTTGGATGTGGCCATGGACTTCCTCGGATCTAGGACCGAAATGTTCCTTGTTTCACTCTTCCCTACCTGAAGTGAGAGAAGAGTACTCCATAGAGATAAAGGGAAATGAAAGCTTCTGATCTTTTTCATACAGTCTAGGATTTCATTCTTTGACGGCTTTTTCTTACACTCTAGGGTTTCTCAGTTTGCATCAGGCTGCAGCGGTACACTTTCAGGACTTCAATGCTGAGGTGTTAAGGTATCTCACCATCCCCAATATCAACGAGAATATCTCCGAGCTAGTTCAAACTATACATGCTGACCATGGAGTGACCGCAATAATTTTCTGCCTCATGCTCATTTTGTTGGTGTTAAGGTGCCTATGATTCAGGAGGTTACTGGAGCTATGATTTTGTTGAGAAACCTTAATAGTATTTCAGGGGTGACTAGATCGAGTGTTCTTCAATTTGATTTTGCATAGTGCATTACATGATTGCGCACCAGTACTTGTAACAGAAAGGTTGCTTGAACTTGTTTAGACAGATGAAATAGTAATCTTGGTTGTCGTCAAATATGAAGAATTGGAACAATATAATTGTTTTTGTTCCACTGTTTTTAGCAGCAACTAAAGATAGCCATGAGAGACACCAGCAACAATTGCTTCAGCTTACAAGTTTACAAAGTCAGAGAAACCAAACAGACAAATGACATCTGGTATGAGAGGTTATTCTGCTTTGAAGCATCTGTATTTTTTGGAACAACCTCTGGTATAAGGGTGGGACGGGTCTAATTTACACGATGATTCGTAGGAGTCACCGTTATTAGCGTTGCAGACCGGCTTTTCTTTTTCGAGGGCTTTATATAATAACTGGTTGGTTGTGTCTGCAAGAATCCTCTTGCTTATATCTGACTCCATCAAGAACTCACCTTCTTGATCACACTCGGCTATTGATCCATTGCACGTTGATATGATTTGGATCATGCTATTGTCAGCTGCAGCTCCCTGATAGTCGACGAGGCAGAGGGCTAGGAGGAAGAAGACAGTAAGAAGGAAACTCTTGGTAGGCTTTGGCTCCATTGCTGGGTTTGCTTTTGTTGAACCTATCTCTCTTTCTCTCCTTCATCCTTATAGAGACGTTAGTGGAAGCTTACTTTAGGCAATATGCATAGAGTGGAGTATTGGACGGCACTTTACCTACTACATATCATGAATTCATAATTAAATAAAGACGACCAGATAGCATGCGTTCTAACTCTATTCTGATTATGGCTTCATTGTGAGTGCAATCAGCAGCAGCAGTTGATTGTTGATTTGGTTTTCCACATTGCCTTAATAATTATATATAGCCAACTAGTGATTCTTTCCAAATAGTTTACTCATTAAAAAATACAGTGTCTGGCTTAGAGGTTCATTCACTACAGAAATGGAATGCTTCTTGAGGTAACTGATCACTAGATCGATATAAAAGCGGGCTCGGGTCGGATCATAACTAAAAATTCTACCTGGAACACAAAAAGCGGGTGGGCTGCCGGGCCGGATGGCCCGTACGTACTTGATTGTGTATTTTTTTTCCGGGATTTATCGTTCAAAACAAGTAATATAATGTATTTAACCCAAACTTTCAATTCAATTGCAGTTACATAGTGCACAATCATCGAGTTCAACAACAATCAACACACAAAAATGAATAAATCCAAATACCTGAAAAACAACAACACCATTACAATCAAGTTATCCGTGCAATCTTGTATTATAAACGAGTATAACTCGTCAAAATCATCCAAACAAACTAAATAAAAGATTAGAGTATGTGACATTCAAAACAATCTAAATAATATATCTAATTATATGTATAAAACTATTACGGGTCGGGTCGGGTTGGCCCGCAGGCCAAAATGCTTACTCATATCCGTCCCACCAAAATACGGGTCAGGTCGGGCCCAAACGGGTCACACTAGTTGCCTATATCAATGTATTTTCCCGGACCGGCCCGGATTTGTACAAGACTACCCATGAGAATGAGCAAAGTGAAGAGATTCAGAGATTCGTCTTCTTTGTACACGTAGACATGAATTCATTCCGCACAGAAATGGTTGCAGCTGAATCTACTTCATTCTTAAAAATCTTAAATCCTAAAATTGGGATCTTTGACAAATTTACCACTTAATAAAAATAGCAGTTTTCTAGAATCTTACATATCTTTATCACCTTTTGATATCAAATTCCAATTCGATAGAGAATGTCCGCTACTTCAATGTTTATACATCATTACTTTGTCTATCTTCTTTTGAGATCTCTCCATCGAGATAAAATAAAAAAAGTGAACTTCAAAATCAATATTATCTTTTCCCCATAAATGCTTAAATTGCGCATGTTATATTGAGTCTTATCGAGGATGAGGATGACAACATGATGAATCAGAGTTGCGTATAATTCATGTTTGATCAAAGTAATCCTTTCGTAGTTGTACTCATCATTATCCTCTACAAAATAATAAGGTAATCAAGACTGTACCTTGTTCATCTGTATATGTTAGAATCAACAATCCTCTATATTTACTTGCTGATGCGTTTTCAAAGAACCCAGTAGTGCACTTCAACATGTTTATGTAATCAAGACTGTAACAACTGAAAACCCAACACAATTCTTTACTTGCTGATGTCTGCAAATCTCTATAATTTCATAAGAACAATGATTTAACAAATTTTTATCAAGTCAATGAGCAGTACATGAAACCAAACTAAGGGCTCGTTTGGAAGATCTAAGAATCATTCCCGATAACGGAATGATTCCGAATCAGTCAAAAACTAGGTTTGTTTAGAGATCTTTTAATACATGAAAGTAATTTCATCATTTCATTCCCTTTCCTTACCCTTATCCGATCTCATTCCGTTTTCACTCCACCGCTCCAACCAAACAGGCACTAAAAATATTTCTCACCAAAAGTCACCACACGAACATTTCCCGTCTTTGAAGTGATGAAATCTGTTCATGTCTCGAATAATAATCTCCCTATTAGTAAAACTACAAATGAACTTGAGAACAGTGTGACAATCTCCACATATCCTAAGGTTCTTAGTTATCCTTATAGTTGTACCAGGCACAGATTTAAGCAAACCGTATGCCACAGCCAGTCTTTCGCTGTGCCAAAATAGCTGCCTCTCCTTCTCGTGCTCCTCCATGTCGTGTAACACGTAGCTAGTGTCCGGCACATAACCTCTTTTTCTTATCTCTTCCTCCAACTCCATTAGCAGGCTAAAAATCTTGTCCTTCATTGGATGAGAAGTCTCACCAGCAAAGAAAAATTGTCTCTCCTTAGCCATTTCAATGCAACTGTAACCGGGCTCTTTCTTGACTTCCATTTCTGACATTAACTTTCTAACCTCGGACACATTCTTCCACATACAAGCAGCTGCGTAAGTGTTTGATAACAAAATGTATGTTGAAGGATCTCTAGGTTTTAAGCTAAGTAGCTTATCAGCAACCCGGCTCCCAACTTCGGTTTTCTTATGCTGCTTACAAGCACTCAACAGAGCAGCATAAGCAGCTTCATCAGGCTCATATGGCATTGTTTTTAATACATTCTCAGCCTCATCAAGGTGACCGGATCTGCTAAGGAGATCTAGTAGAGCTGTGTAATGATGCAAAGATGGTTTGATTCCGTGATCACGGATCATTGAACTAAAAAGATGCCTACCCTTTTCAACCAAGCCGACATGGCTACAAGCATACACTAATCCAAGAAAGGTCACTTCATTTGGTTGCACACCAGCTTTCTCCATCTCATCATACAATGAAAGCGCTTCCTCAGCTTTTCCGTGTTGAGCCATCCCAACTATTATTGATGTCCAAGAAACCACATCACGTTGATGCATCTGAATGAAAATGCTCTTTGCTGCTAATACGTCGCTGCATTTTGCATACATATCAACAAGTGCATTTCCAATAAACAGATTGTTATCAAAGCCAAGGACTAAAACTAAACAATGGGCTTGCTTTCCAAGCTCTAGAAGGGCCATGTTTGCTACGCCAGCAACGAGGCTGGAAAGAATGTACGGATCAACACCATCATCCGACTCTCTTCTCATATCCTTGAACACTTTGAAAGCACTATTTATATGTCCACTTTGCACCATCCCTGATATCAAAGCGCTCCAAGATAACAAAGTTTTAGCAGGCATTTCACGGAAAAGTTTAACCGCATCCTGTTTCCTCCCAGCCTTAGCATACCCTGAAACCATTGCTGTCCAAGATATAGGATTCTTTGCTCCAATAGTATCAAAAACCATTCTGGCATCATCAACAAATCCACATTTGGCATACATATCAACAAGTGATGACTTAACCACGTCATCATTGCTGTATCTTGAAACAACAAAATGACCATGAACTTGCTTACCTAGCTCAATATCACATATGCCTGCACAAGCCTTAACCAAGCTAGCAATCACAAAATGGTCAGGTTGTAACCTATCAAGACTCCACATATCAGGAAAAATGCTTAGTGTTCTGTTGGGTAAGTCAGCTTGGTTGTGGGCACTGAGAATTGAATCCCAAGAGACTTGGTCTCGGTGAGGCACTTCGTCGAACAGCTTCAGTGCATCATTGACAAGACCACATTTACCATACATGTTAATGAGGGTATTGGGTAGAGGCCCATACTGCTGGAGACCGAGTTTGATGATTTGGGCATGGAGTTTCTTGCCTAGAGTCGGAGATCCACGTTTTGCACAGCCTACAAGCTGGTTTATATAATTGGTGTAAGCAATCATATCACCGTTAAGAAGTCTATCTCTGCTACTGGGTCATTCGGAATCTGAAATCAAGGTTGATGCCTGATGCGCTACCGGCGACGGATTCAGGGGAGAAGAAAGGGTGGCGCGATACAAGGACATGTCACATTAGGCTCGTTTGGTCCACTCGGTTTCCTCGCTTTTGAGGTTCAACTGTTAAGTATTCAAGAGAAGAAGATTCGAATAAAAGATAACTAGTTCAGTGTCCGCATCTTGTGCGGGTTGTCTAAATAAAAAATATTATATTTTCACTTCCATGCATCATTTATTTATTTGATATTAATCTATTAAAAAATTATTTTTTTTATTTAAACATGTGAGGATTAATTATATTTTTTTAATAAATAAAAGAAAATAATTAAAAATTTATTACAAATATTATTGTTCGAGTATTATATTTATATCTCAATATATTATCACTTTTTCTTTAAATTTTGATTTATTTTTTAAATTTAAAAAATATGTCAAATCTTGTTAGAAGATTTGCGTGAAAATTTTTCAACAAAATCGAATTATAATATATCAGTTTGTTAATTTTGATTGGTAGATAAGTAGATTTTTTTTATTTTAACAAAATTGACGTGACATGATTACTGTTTACAAATTATAATAAAAAAAAATTTTTATAAAATAATTAATGGCAAATCTGTAAATACAATGTGGCAAATCTGTAAATAAATTGGAAAAATGCCGACGTGGACGGCGATAGAGGTTGACATGTGGACAAAATGGGTGCTGCTTTAGTAATATATATAGATACTAGATTAACCTGTTTGGTATTAGTTACATAGGAATTCATTTAGATTTTTTTCACTGTATTTTCTCGAGATGGAAAAAATGTCACTGTTTGGTATCATATGCAACTTAAGTATTGTATTCTTTTTCGAGATTCTTTTGGCTAAAGAATCCCGTAAAAAGAAGTTTGTCCACCCAAACTTCTTGGAGATTCATTGGGTTAGATTCATTTCAATTCCACTCATATCCTTCTCTCGTTCATTCGTCTCTTTCGTTCTTCTTCCTAGACTTCTCATTGTTTCTTTTCGACACTGGACGATTCAAAATTTCAAAGAATCAGTCAATCGAAGGCAGAGGGCAGCAGCGACTAGCTCGGCCATTCACGTTGGAGTGTTGGGCCCAGGTTCTCCCTTCCGGTAACCTCAGTTCCGGCGACACAGATTCGTATTTTTCCAGTTTTCCGGTTTTACTTCCATCCCTACACCACTTCATTCCAAAGCGTCAAATTCGTCGAGTTTTTCAACTGGGTTGGCTCAGTTCAAGTTTCATCCATGAGTTTCATCCAATTTCATTTTGAGTCTCATGACTTTCATTCAATTTCAGTTCGGTTATAAGTTTCAATCTGTTATTCACTTATTTTCTAAAATCTTATATGTTCAATTTTTATGTTGAATGGGTGAAATTGTGAATCTGTGATGAACCGAAATTTCGGTTCCAATTTCTTTTATTCATCACTTCTGTAAGTTCTGTTCCAAGTTCTAGTTTCTGTTATTCACTTCTAAAGTTTGAAATTGTGATGAACCGATTTGGGTGCTGAAATTATCTGTTTCGGATGACTGGAATGAGTCTCTGAAGACTGAAATTGCTATTTTGTAACTTCTGTTTTGATTTTATATGTTTGATTTCTATCTGTTTCGGTATCAATTTGTGGATAAATGACCATGGGTTGTTACACAAAAATTCATTAAAATTCAAAATAGTTACTGTTTTTATGCTGAGTATATGTGTGGTAGTGCAATCCAGACTTTTTTTTATATGTGATTGTTCAATTGCGATGACCATGGGTTGTTAGTGATAAGCAACACTATTTCTCTTGATCTTTCCCTTATGTATCGTGTACAAGCTTTGGTTAAGATTTTTTTCAGGATGAAGAAGATAGGGTATTCTCGTAATCATTCCGTAAACAATCTGTATAAACAATCTAATACCAAACACGTAAAATTTACGCAAAAATAATCTCTAAGAATCTTCATCTTCGACAATCTCCAACAATCTCAAAAATCTCCATCCCAAAGAATATAAAAAAAGAATACTCATACGATACCAAACAGGCCCTAAGGCTGTGTTTTTATATTTTTATAAACACCTGTTTTAAAAATTTTCATCATTATAATATAACTAGTTTTTTATTTGTTTAAGAAAAAACTTTTTAGATATTTGAAATAAAAATAAGATATCTAACATATATTTTGTAATTCTATATAATTCACTAATTAATATTATTATAAATAAATAACTAAAATTAATGACTTAACTAACAAAACAAGTTCTAATCATCCAACATAAATTTTCTATATAAAATTGTTAATTATGGTTAAATTTAGTGAAACCCACCAATCTATACTTTTACTGGTGATCTAATCAAATAGATAAGTGTAAATTGAATTAGATGCATTAATTTGATTTATATGGGGTCATTTAGATTTTGTTTTATACGGCAAGTCTGCTTATTTAATTTTTAATTAATCACTATTACCAGTTTTAAGTAGACCAATAGCAACTGAATTTATCCTATAAATAAAGCTAAGCAAAAGTAGTGTTCAGAAATACTAATATATTGTGTGAAATCACTGAAATGTACCAAGACAATACGATAGTGAATCCTGATATATAAGTCATCACTATTTTTATTTTTATTGTTCGTTGATTTTAGGATGGAACACCGAAAAGTTTGTGTGTAGATTTATTCTAACGTGATCAACCAAACCGGATATAAAATATAAATTAACAGATCGAGAGGGTAATGACCGAGATAGTACCGCGAGGTCTAGGAAGTATCCGATCCGGACGTAAAACAATAATGTCCGTCGAACATGTTGAATCAAAGACAAGGAAAACAGTGGACGTATTATATTATGAGGAAAGACATGTAATTTTGTTACATTTAGCCAATAACAAAGTGCAAAATTCAAAGACAAACAGATTCCAGGAGAAGCAGTGGAATGTTAGCTACCTACTCAAGGGTCCAAAGCACAAACACTCCTCCCTTTTATTCATTGATTGGCTATGGTGATGTAACAAGATTGAGCCATGAAATAAGGGTTCCTCAAACCCATATATCAGAAGTACAGTCACCTCCAGGATACCTCATTTCATGTGCAAGTGAAGGGCCATCCGGCTCCGTTTCGAAGTCCACAAAGAAGTTCGGGTTTATAGCTAGCCCACCTTTCTCCGTGTCAACGTCGATTTGCAGCATGTGAGATCCTTTTTCCATCAGCTCCGGATAGAACTGCCGGTCCCATGCGCTGAACAGCGAGTTGGTCACGTACAGTCGCTTCCCGTCAAGACTCAGCTGGATCATCTGAGGCCCTCCTCTCAACTGTTTTCCCTGCGAAAGATATGAATGTAAGCAAAACACAATCTTGAATTTGTTGCCAAGAAGTATTTACCTTGATCTCCGGGGTCTCGGCTTGATAGGTTGATCCGTCTTCAGCTACAGCAACAACAGGGCTTCCTTTACGAAACACCCCTCCGACCCATACTTGACCGGTTAACACAGGGTTCTTCGGGTCTTCAATGTTGTACTGTCTGATATCACCATGAAGCCAGTTCGAGAGATAGAGAAACCGATCATCTAAAGCGAGCAAGAAGTCGGTTATGAGCCCAGGCATCTCAGGTAGGATCCAGTTTTGCACCTTCACTGGCTTGACAGATACTGCAACCTCATGGCTCCATGTGTCATCTGGGTTCTTGAAGAACCTGACCATGTTGCTAGTTAAGGCACAGCCGACGTATCCCGTGTCCTTTATTGGGTCATGCAGGAACCTTATCTGCGCAACTGAAGAATTTGAGACACTCTTTCAAGTGAGTAATTACAATGACAGCAAAACTTGAGCTAGTTTGTTTCACCTCCAGAGGTATCATGCCAGTGTTGCCAAGGTCTAGTGTTTGTTTTAGCTCGCCATCAGGCCAGCTGTATACAAACAGATGCCTTCCGTACAGACCATCCGAGACGTGTTGAAGGTTAAAACCTTTAGAGAAAGCTAAAGGAGCTCCCCATGATGAGCTGATCATGGTTTTATGGCGAGGTTGATACCAGTAATCATAACCGAAAGCAGGGCTGTGTCCTGGCTTCTCCCACCTGACAAATAGTTAATTTTTAGATTCTTACATCCGTGACTGAAAAGTGTGTACTGAACAGGCCCATAGTACTTAATCCAAGGATCTTACCTTCCTTTGATATTGAATTCAGAGTCGAGGAGGAGAAACCCATTTCCCTCGGCATTTCCATCTTTATCTCCAATACAAGAAATCAAGACGTCACCAGAGGCGAGGCAATGGGAGGTGTGGGGATAAGCCAATCCAGTTTTCTTGACAATATCAGCTGGCTCAACAGATTTGTGCAACTCGGGAGCCCGAGGATCCTTTTTCGTGTCAACAATATATATCCTTCCTGAACTGAAAACAAGCAATAGTACCATACAAAATTTGATCAGATTCAAACACCAAAGCCACAACAGAACCAGGATCTAACACATACATCAATGAAGGAAGCACGAGAAAACGCCTATCAGCTGATGAGTCCCCATGGCAAGAACTGCATGAATTCCAACCCGAATGGTGAAGCTCGTCTCCTAAATTCGGCATAGGCAACCGATGAATGACTTTCGAGTAGGTAGGCGAGTTCGGATCCACATCAATTGTACCCAAGTAGTCTGGCTTGTCTATTCCTGTCCCTTAATTCATAATTTAACCCTCAAAATAATCAGATTCTGCCATGTTAGTTCAAATCAAGCACATAATCAACACATTCATAACTTCATACTCTAACTCAGCAAAAATAAAGTTCATAAACAGACAGGAGATCAAATTCATCTGGCTGAAATGCAAAACCCTCCACGGAAAGCTGAATACACTCGTTTTTCCAACACAATGGAAGCAAGCAAATCTATAAACAGAGAAGCCCTTCAAATTGCAACCTATGTAAACTCAATTTACAGAATAAAAGCACTCGAGATGCAAGAAACTAAATAAAAAATTAGGGATTTGGTAAGATACCAGAATAAACACAGGTAACATAAAGAAGAGATTCTCTGGGACCAGCCATGGCATCCAACGGAGTTGCATAGCCGGGTCCTTTTTTACAGCAAACGCCGTTGGCATTCTCCGGCACCGCCGCATGCTCCACCGCTACCACGTTCACTGCGGACATCTTTCTCCAAACTCACAAATTAGACACTACCTTTTCCTTTCTCCCCTTCTTTATATCTGTCAGTGCAGATTATTAAATGATCACAGGACAAAAGGATAAGAATTGCTTTCCTGTCAACACAAAGAAGGATAGCAATAACAATTGTTTTGGTATAATTGGGTAGAAAAGATACCAATGAGCTTGGGTCTGTTACGTCTGTATATGGAGCAAAGTATGTACATAAATATATATAGACGGTGAACAAGGCCCCATATGAAGGCCAAATTCAGAAATTATTGCAAAGATACAATTCCAACGCTGAACGCCCATCTTTCCCTTGGTCTTCGTCATCCTCTTTGGTTTTTTTGGTTTCTACTGTTTAATTCTTAACCAGGGGCCCCACCAATGTATTATCCAATCCTAGGGTGATTATGTGTTCGTGGATTGAAGTGATTGGTTTAACTATTTTTTCCTCAAATGTCGCCATGAATTTTGTCATACCATTTTTCCCGTATTTAGAACATTAAATAGACAAGAAACATAGTTGATACGAATTAGACCTTTTTTGTCGTAGGATCTTCTTGTTACTCATGTAATAATATATAATGAAGTTGTGATTATCAAAGTGGAGGCAAATGATATAGCTTGTGTAATATATCTAAGTATAAGTCTAGTATATTAGATGAGATGTTTAAAGCTTGTTATAGGTGGCTAATGTTCCTATGTTGCTAATTATTGTGAGTAATCACCTAAATTTGGTAGCTATGTTACATTAGATGGTATAATTAGTTTTGAGGGAGTTTATCTAATATTAGGAAGGATGTATGGATTAGTCTCGTATATTTGGGTGGTTAGACTCACATGTCCCAGCTTTGTTAGTTTGATGGGCCGGCGTATGTGTTGTGTAGTTGATCCAGTCAAAGACAAAATCGGGTTTGAAGCCTGTTGAGTCAACTCTGAGCTAGAAACGGTTTGGTTCACTTGAGTGAAACGACGCGGTTAAAGCTGTTGCGTTGGTATATATTGTGGTGAAGGGACTCATCAAACTCTAATGGAAGAGTTGCCACTTGAAGGACTTTAGCTAGGGTTCCTCTTGAGTGAAAGAGAGAGAGCGACGAAAAGAAGAGAAGAAGAAGGTGGTTGCCAAGGATTTGAGACGTTCATCCTCAATTCTGATCTCTCCAAACGAAGACTTCTATGAAAAGATA
This sequence comes from Fagopyrum esculentum, assembly GCA_033239045.1. Classification (NCBI taxonomy): domain Eukaryota; kingdom Viridiplantae; phylum Streptophyta; class Magnoliopsida; order Caryophyllales; family Polygonaceae; genus Fagopyrum; species Fagopyrum esculentum. Next base: position 37,334,506 of record BSUD01000003.1, read on the forward strand.
ACAATTGATCGAAGTTTTGTTTGGCCTCACAGGGGCTATTTCGGTATCTTGTTCTTTGTGCTTTATCTTGTTCTTGCTTCCATTCTAGGTTTAGGTTGTGTACCAAGTTGATCTTACGTGCAAACCTATAACCACAACTATTGTAATCATCTTGAATGCTTGGTGAGTTATGAGATCGAATCTCTCCTCTTGAGGTTCTGCAGACGTAAGGTTTATGCTTGAACGACGTAAACAATTCGCGTTGATGTTTTTATCTTTTAAATAGGCTTATACATGATAGAAAATATCACACGTAAAATTACAAGTTGCATGCACCGATGCACGTTAATTTCTACTGCTTCATAGCCTCTTGAAAACCCTCCCCAGATACATTATATGAAAGACTAGCGCCACAATTGAGAGAGTGATGAGCAACAACTTATTCTTCAAATTCTTATCGAATAGCCCTCCTCTACAGATCACCTGCCCTGGTTTATCATCGCTGACTAGCTCGTCCCTCCCTTTAACTCGACCTAGTTCATCCGGGTCGGTCTCTTCTTCCTTGATCTTCTTTCCGAGATCATCAGCAGAAGCTTCCGCGTCAAGGCTTGTCGTAGCCTGATCAACCACTGTTGCCGGCTCTTCTTTCTTCTTCTCATCGGGTAAGCTGCTAGGAGCAGCAAGAGGTTCAGGTTCAGGCACAGGCTCAGGCTCGGGCTCGGGTATCTTTGGCTGAACAAACTTGGGCTGCTTAACATAAAGTATCCCTCCTTCGAACTTAGCCACGATTCCTTTGGTGTCACACTCATCTGGGACGCGTATTTCCTTGATAAAATGCTTCCATTTATCGTCTCCAACTGGACGCTCTCCGCTGATCCTCAAAAGCCGAGATGACGACAGCTGAACCTTCAACTGCTCCTTCCTGAATTCTGTATTCACATTTGTACGTACTGTTTTGTCAAGTTCCAGTTAAAACGGTTTTCTTAAGAATGATTATATGTAATTACCGGGCAGATGAACAAGGAACGTCACTGCGCCTTCTTCAGCTACCAATTCCGTCTGAGGATCAAAGATTTCGTACTGACGAGGAGAAGCAGTAGTTGAAGCCATTCTTGGATCCGTAATGTTATATTTGCTTTAGTGATCAGGAATCATAGCCGATCATACGTATATATACATGTGGGTGTGATCTAATTAAGAATGCTTGCTTGAGTGGTTATGGTTTCCTACATGTACAGATATTCCACTTCTAAGATTGGTTGCTTTTGTATACCATATTGGGCAAACCCAAACTTTCTGCATGTCTTTCTTCTGTCGTTAAGCAACACGGGAGTAAGAATCTCCCTATAATATGTCTTACTTTTGTAACTTCATTTTTGAATTTAAATTAGGGAAAGTTTTCAAGTGAACAAAACGGGTAATATATATATATATATATATATATATATATATATATATATATATATATATATAGGCATAGGATCACGTAAGAACATAATTACGGTAAGAAATAAGAGCATATATGAGTCGTCGGATTATATGACTAACTCTAAGATTTAGTGAATTAAATTATATAAGGTAACCGTGCATTGTCTTGATTAGATAATTTATTTATTAGGTAATTAAGTGTAAATGACATATAAAATCGTTACCGAATAGGAAATAAAATATTGTTGTTGTGATTGTTCAAATTTGTTTTAGTAAGTTTTTTTTAAAGCATGCACGATTAAGTATTATTGCACGTGTAATTTAAATATTGCACATTTTATGTACCGTTTTATTTATTATTACACGTATATTTTATGTGTTTTTTTTAAAGCATGCACTAGTAAATGAAAGAGAGATAATACACGATTAAGTAGCATTGAGTGCACTAGTAAGTATTGCACAATTTATGGTTTTTTGAAAGCATGCACGAGTAAGTGCACTAGTAAGTACTACACGTTTTATGTTGTTTTGAAAGCATGTACGAGTAAGTGCAAATGAACATCAATGTGCATGTGCATGTATTGGTTGTGCACATGTACATTTCGTGCATATATTATAATATTACGCAATGTACGATCAAATGATACGTATCATGCACGTTACGTTCAATTTATGAGCAAGACGCCGGAATGGGTAAAATAAATAAAATCGAATAATAGTTTATCTTAATTGTGTCAAGTTATATATAATGGTGGTCAATACCTTTTGTAATTTAAAAGGTAACCATATATATATCTATCCTAAAATATCAATAATCTAATTAACATACAAAAATAATATTGAATCATGATCGTTGATTTTATTTAATCATGCGATCTATATTGGTTCTTATTCGTTACCGTAGTTATGGTTCTTACGTGATCCTATCCCTATATATATATATATATATATATATATATATATATATATATATATATATATATAGTATAGATCATATGAGAACAGACCTTCTCGTATAATCATGAGAACAAGCCTTATTGTTTAATATATTATTCGTAGTTATTATTAGTTTGTTACGAATGTGCCATATCGTTTAATGTATTCTTCATAGTTATTGTTGGTTGAATGAATTATTCGTAGCTATTGTTGGTTGAATGGATTATTCGTAGTTATTATTGATTATGATATCTACCATAAATCTCGACCCTTAATACTTACCATCCGACGGTCTAAGATTGTTCTCTGATATACAATAAGCTTGTTCCCACATGGGAACCGCTATATATATATATATATATATATATATATATATATATATATATATATATATATTGTAAAATTTATAGTTAAACGAAGAACATAATAAAGTGGTAAATATAAACGAGATCGGTGTTACATTAAAACGAGACGTCAACCTCACGGTTGAATTCCGCCATACATAAAAAAATTAAGTACAATAATACTTGTTTCATTAACATATGTAACAGTTGCCTACGCTGCTCATCAACTTCACGGTATGCAAGTATTAGGGTCATCGGGCCAGCTTCATCATACGCATTGATGTGCTCTCTTGTTTGCTGCTCAAATTCTCTTCCTTTTGGTGCTAATGTCTCAAACATCACACTGGTGAACAAGAACGTAAATAAGCATAAGCTGATAAGTATAAGAGTTGAAGATAATTGGAGTGTTCATTTTGAATGGAAGCTATACAAACATGTCAGAACCTTTGCAAAGAAGTAGAAGCTTTCCTTCGTTCTGCACGATCATTGACATTTGCTTCCTAGAACTGCTAAATTCTATGCATTCAACACCTTGTAAGTTCTATAACAAACCGAGAATGAATATGAAGATAAATGAATCTATGTTCCCAATTGTTTAGACACAATTGTTATCATCATATTAGCCTCTAACTTTGCATTAATCTATCTAAATGTTATAGAGAAAATTGTCCAATGCTCCCAAACATCGAAATAAAAATTGCATTACAAGTATCAAAACCAATAAACCCACAATTTACATGCTTGATTGAGAATCATATCTACACAACTCCATCCCTAAAATGTGCTTCCTTCAGGTACCTTAACCTAGATGAATATTAGAATATAAATACACAATAAAAAGAACAAAATAACAACCAAAGAAACCCGTAAAGTAACATGAGTTGTTTCAAGTAGATAAATAAACCCTATCAACATTGAAAGCAGAAAATGCAGAACAACAATCTGAATTCTGCAACATTACTAAAAAAAACTTCAGCTGTGTCAGATTTATGAATCAAATATCTTCTTCACATCTTTGTATAACAAAATGAGGAGCACATTGCAGTGAAGTGCTCCACTTATGCAAGCAGACCCAAGTTTCTTTCAAGAAACTTATGAATCACAACTCAACAAGGAAATTATAATCTATGCAATATTATAAATAGAACTGCAAAACCAATAAAAACTCCCTATACAGAAATTGATATTTACTATAAATTTGTTTAGGAAAATAAGTGTGAATGAAGTTCTAGCAGATATGAAGAGCAAGAAGAAGGACATCAATTCCTTTCCTGGAAAATGTTATACAAAATGATCCACTAATTAATGAAGTTCTATTGAGCAGATAGGTATGCATGCAGATGTTAGGACATTAAGAAAGCCTAACATTTGATTCTTGGTTTAATCTTGAAATCCTAATTTTGTTTTACAAATGTCAACCGGATTGTCTAGATTTATCGATAGCCAAAACAGAGAATGCCAATAGAATTTTGATGTGATTCGATATTAAATTTAGGGTTCTGATGCAAAATCTAGCGAGGAAAATCTAGAAGCGAATGAAAATTGAGTTGTCGAAGTGAACCAACAAGTACGAGTGATAACTAAGACCAAAGAGACCCACCCAAGAGCAATTCTCGACATTGGAGGTAAAGGAGGAGCCTAAAAAAGCTATAGGGAATGGAAGGCTTAGTTAGAACATAGCAAAACATAGGTAAAATAATGAAGAATTTGGTTTTTGTGTTCAAATTACCTTCTTATTCAGTCTTGTGGCTTTGAATTTAGGCATCATCCAAGATATATCACTATATCAGTATATCACTGTAAATAGAGAAAGAAGAGGAATTGTTACATTAACAATATTATGTGGATTCAACTGCAAACTAAAACTGGAAGGAGAATCAATTCTTTGTTTGGATCTTCATCATTTTTAAGAGAAAAGAAATCAATTTGAATCCATAAATGAAAAAAATTAAAGCCAAAAAGGAAAGATTCACATAATTCTATTTCTTCACAAAAGCCAAAAGAAACTATAAGGAGAAGTGTTGGTTGAATATCTTGCTTCTAAACATATTAATTAGAAATTAACATTTATTTTCTAGAAACAGTGAAAACAAAGGAAATAAAAAACCATGAACACTATGAGAGCATGAAAAAGTCATACCGGAAAAAATATATAAATTTCAAAGAATATGCTTCCTTGTCAAAATAAAATAAAAACAGAAAAAGCATGAAATCACTTCCTATGAAGAAAGTGCAGTAAACAACCAAGGATATGATCACCCAGAGGCACAAAGAAAATTCATGAAATCACAAAGGCTTCAAACAAAATAAAAACAAGAAATGAAATGCAAAAAGAAGAGGAATAGTAGTTGCTTAGCATAAAACTGAAACAACTTACCGTTATAAGAAGATCGCGTCGGCTGACTATTAACTGTAGTATAAAATAAAGCAACACAAATTAGGCAGGCGGGAATGAAGTTGAGAGCATCGAAAAGAGATAACGATGAAAGCTTACCTAAACCAAACTCAATCCGAAGTCTGAAGACGACTGCATTGAAAAAAAAAAGAGGAAAAAATAGTCTTAGGTATTACATACTAAAGAGATATTGCAAATGGAATATAAGAAACTGTAGCTGCCATACCAAATACAAACTGGGTGGAACCAATGCCGATGACAAACGTGAGACGATACAAAAAAAACATATGAGCGTGTTATAATAAGATGAGCAACAGAGGAGAAGATGATAAACAGGAAGCACAAGTTTAAAATGGATGCCTCTCTTCTTCCTACTATTGTGGTTATAGCAAATTCTCATTTATCATATATACTTCTTTCATTGAGAACTGTGGTTGACCAACATGCAACCATTAGAAACCAATGAACTGAGACTAAATCAAAGAAAGTAGAAGTTTATAACACTAATTAATATTTTGAAGGAAAAATAGTATATTATTAAAGATTTTGTTTGAGCTAGAGTGATCATTATCCTCCTCTTGCAAACTACAAGAGGCTCAACCTGATCAGGCAAGAATCGAAAAGGAGCTAATCAACCTTCACTACCTAGTAGACACAAAATGAGAGGGGAAGAAAGAAAAACAAAAAAAACTTAGACACAATACAATGCACTTTGGGATAGAACATGAAGCTACCAATTGACACCTAAATATGACTTCTACAATTTATCCTCCAAAGCATTATCACATAAGACTTATCATATCATCTTTTTACGCGCTAAGATCCAATAACCACACTTAAAAAAACTGATTCATAAATAAGCAAAGAAAGCTTGTATACATATAATTAGAAGGAAAGGAAAGAAAGAACAACATCAAACCTCTATGTCCATAAGATCAACCAAGAGAGATATAACATACCATGTCAGCACAAACATGCAAGAGAAGGAGGAATGCAAGCACAAACACACAAGATGAAGATGATTAACGTTAACAGATAGCAATGAGTGCAAATCATTGGAAATCTTGGGTTCAGTTCTCCTAAAAAATCTTAATTCTAGATACAAATTCATATATTAAGTTGGAGATAAACAAATGGAACATTTATTTGGACTAAATAATACATCAATAAAAAGGCTCAATTGATATTGAAGAGACCTGAAATACCAAAACACCACAGGGAAATAATCTTTCCACAAAAGCGGTTTGCTTCCTATTTATCTTTTCATCTATTTGTGGTTTGTGTATCTCGAATGGAGATTTGAAAATTGGTGTTAGTAGCTAGATTTGAAAGGTTACTCACTTGAGGAGGTCGAGGACAAAGAATCGTTTAAGCAACTTCTCCTGTCAAACATAGGAAAGTGGGACTCGTTTAAAGTAGCTAGTAATATTAACCACCCCCTCAACCTACTAAGAATTCACAAATGACCACGCTTGAGGAAACCATGAATATGAACCACAAAAAGGGGCAAGCACGACTACAAAATGGTAAAGCAAAAAGTCTTTTTTTACAGAGAAATTTGAAATGGAGATGTGCATTAAAAATAATGAAACATGACTAAAATTTTTAGATGTCCATGTTTGTATACACAATAGTAGTAACCATCTCCGAGGAATTCCCGGTGAAAATGGTTCACCACCGACGATCAACCAGATACGGACATTGCATGCATTCGTTATAATCAATTGGCTAAATCAGGTTCTTTTATTGTCCCTGCAATAGTAAGTCAGCAAGATTAACAATCAAAATCTTTAGATGTCCATGTTTGTATACACTTTGCATGCATTTCCAAGTGGGTAACTTACTTGTTTACGAAATTATGAGTGGACAAGTCTTTAGATAGACCATATATTTTACCAGTAACATGCTTGAAATACTTGTTTCCTTCCTCTCCAAATTCCTAGTGTTCAGGTTCATGGTACTTCTCCCCTTACACATATTAAGCACACCATTTTATAAGTGTAAGAGGTGTGCTAAAAATGAAAACATTGTCATTCCAGATTTCATACAACCCATGTATACACGAGGCTTTAATCTATGGCGAGCGAGCGCTGAGCCCATCATTCCTATCAAGATTGAAATTTGAACTTGAGTAAAAATATAGCAAAAATATAATATGATTGAAAATAAAATCGCTTGGTTTAAGGTCTCTTCTTATGGAAGCATGCTTCTCAACTGTAAATTTCTACACAAATTGAGTAAAAAGAGCACTAATATGAGTTGTCAAAGCGCTACATAGATTGATTTACAAAGAATGTGTTATATAGTTTCTCTTAGGCATTTCATCGAACACCTAATATGCATCCTCTAATCACCCGGAAAAATCAACAATCTGCAAACTTAAAAAGCCATAGGTTTACTTATTGTGAAAGAAGGGTCTCCAAGATTGAGCTTAAATGCTTTCGAAATCCAGAAACGGGACATGCATCCTGAGTTGCACAACCCGGAGATTTCAAATCAAAAGGATGATGAAATCTAACTTCGAATTTGCACCAGTAAGTGACATGTCAATTAAGTGGGCTATAAAAAAGGATAATGAACATTGAACCCACAAAACACAAAGCAATGAATCGAAAAGGAGCTAATCAACCTTCACTACCTAGTAGACACAAAATGAGAGGGGAAGAAAGAAAAACAAAAAAAACTTAGACACAATACAATGCACTTTGGGATAGAACATGAAGCTACCAATTGACACCTAAATATGACTTCTACAATTTATCCTCCAAAGCATTATCACATAAGACTTATCATATCATCTTTTTACGCGCTAAGATCCAATAACCACACTTAAAAAAACTGATTCATAAATAAGCAAAGAAAGCTTGTATACATATAATTAGAAGGAAAGGAAAGAAAGAACAACATCAAACCTCTATGTCCATAAGATCAACCAAGAGAGATATAACATACCATGTCAGCACAAACATGCAAGAGAAGGAGGAATGCAAGCACAAACACACAAGATGAAGATGATTAACGTTAACAGATAGCAATGAGTGCAAATCATTGGAAATCTTGGGTTCAGTTCTCCTAAAAAATCTTAATTCTAGATACAAATTCATATATTAAGTTGGAGATAAACAAATGGAACATTTATTTGGACTAAATAATACATCAATAAAAAGGCTCAATTGATATTGAAGAGACCTGAAATACCAAAACACCACAGGGAAATAATCTTTCCACAAAAGCGGTTTGCTTCCTATTTATCTTTTCATCTATTTGTGGTTTGTGTATCTCGAATGGAGATTTGAAAATTGGTGTTAGTAGCTAGATTTGAAAGGTTACTCACTTGAGGAGGTCGAGGACAAAGAATCGTTTAAGCAACTTCTCCTGTCAAACATAGGAAAGTGGGACTCGTTTAAAGTAGCTAGTAATATTAACCACCCCCTCAACCTACTAAGAATTCACAAATGACCACGCTTGAGGAAACCATGAATATGAACCACAAAAAGGGGCAAGCACGACTACAAAATGGTAAAGCAAAAAGTCTTTTTTTACAGAGAAATTTGAAATGGAGATGTGCATTAAAAATAATGAAACATGACTAAAATTTTTAGATGTCCATGTTTGTATACACAATAGTAGTAACCATCTCCGAGGAATTCCCGGTGAAAATGGTTCACCACCGACGATCAACCAGATACGGACATTGCATGCATTCGTTATAATCAATTGGCTAAATCAGGTTCTTTTATTGTCCCTGCAATAGTAAGTCAGCAAGATTAACAATCAAAATCTTTAGATGTCCATGTTTGTATACACTTTGCATGCATTTCCAAGTGGGTAACTTACTTGTTTACGAAATTATGAGTGGACAAGTCTTTAGATAGACCATATATTTTACCAGTAACATGCTTGAAATACTTGTTTCCTTCCTCTCCAAATTCCTAGTGTTCAGGTTCATGGTACTTCTCCCCTTACACATATTAAGCACACCATTTTATAAGTGTAAGAGGTGTGCTAAAAATGAAAACATTGTCATTCCAGATTTCATACAACCCATGTATACACGAGGCTTTAATCTATGGCGAGCGAGCGCTGAGCCCATCATTCCTATCAAGATTGAAATTTGAACTTGAGTAAAAATATAGCAAAAATATAATATGATTGAAAATAAAATCGCTTGGTTTAAGGTCTCTTCTTATGGAAGCATGCTTCTCAACTGTAAATTTCTACACAAATTGAGTAAAAAGAGCACTAATATGAGTTGTCAAAGCGCTACATAGATTGATTTACAAAGAATGTGTTATATAGTTTCTCTTAGGCATTTCATCGAACACCTAATATGCATCCTCTAATCACCCGGAAAAATCAACAATCTGCAAACTTAAAAAGCCATAGGTTTACTTATTGTGAAAGAAGGGTCTCCAAGATTGAGCTTAAATGCTTTCGAAATCCAGAAACGGGACATGCATCCTGAGTTGCACAACCCGGAGATTTCAAATCAAAAGGATGATGAAATCTAACTTCGAATTTGCACCAGTAAGTGACATGTCAATTAAGTGGGCTATAAAAAAGGATAATGAACATTGAACCCACAAAACACAAAGCAATGAAGCTATAAGACAAACAAAAGAAAGAGAACTAAAGACGATATCAGAGAATAACCTAATCCAAAGCTGAATCTAAAAGGGGACAAAATGAATGGAAAAAATTATCAGGGAAGCCATCATCTATATGTGGTGGCTCATCCTAAAATTAGGATTTCGACGCCCATCATGAGATTGTTGAGGCTGAGATCAATGGAGATTACAAATGATTTGAGAGAGTTGTTAAGAGTGAGGATTTGAGATAATTTTAGAAGAGATTGAGAGAAGTGAGGGTCGGAGTAAGAGGTGAGTAAATGAAGCGGTGATGAAGGAAGAGGAGAGATGACATTAGTTGTATAGGAGAGAGTGAGGCGGTGGAGCGGTGGAAGAACACAACCACTGTTACAGGGAAGTGTTTTGAAGAAGCCACGTTAAAAAGAAAAAAAATATGAAATGTAGTTATCATCAAACAACAAGGATAAATATGACAAAATATAAAAAATAAGGACAAAATTGAAATCCTCCAATTCATTTGGGGAACTCCCACATTTAGTATAGTAAGGATATATATATATATATATATATATATATATATATATATATATATATATATATATATATATATATATATATATATATATATATATATATATATATATATATATATATATAGAGAGTATAGATCTTATGAGAACACCCCCTAACGTGAGAACATGAGAACAGATTCATAATTATTATCAGTTTTGTTACGAGTGTGCCATATCGTTTGATGTATTATTCATAGTTATTGTTGGTTGAGTGGATTATTCGTAGTTATTGTTGGATTCCTAATTATTATTATTTGTAGTTATTATTATTTTTGATATATACTCTAAATCTCAACCCTTAATACTCACATCCAACGGTGTACGATTGTTCTCATGTTCTCACGTTAGGGGTGTTCTCATGGAAACCACACCCTATATATATATATAATATATATATATATATATATATATATATATATATATATATATATATATATATATATATATATATATATATATATATATATATATATATATAAAAGGAGGCTAATCATAATCCTACCAAGAAAAACTAGGGAAAGTTTCAAGTGAGTAGGCTAAAAGATAACTATAATTAAAAGAGGATAAAAGATATGAAAGATAAAATGTTGTTGACGTGATTGTATGAGATCGGCTAGATCGGGAAAATCGATCAACTCGATTGTATGAACTAAATCGGCTTGATCAACGATGGTGATCGACACAATCTTTCATAAAATGCATCATCCGGATGAGTGTTCATGTGGTTGTTAGCTTACTACAATTGGCTCGATCGATGGTAATGATCGACTCAATCCTTTGTAACATCATCGAATCGTTCTCTAAGTGTGATCGGTTCGATCTAGTAGTGTAGAAGGACATGGCTTCTTTGTTTCTCCTTCTTGATCACAATGAGAATCGAGCTTGATAAACACATTCTTTCGATTTAGTTCTAAATGGTGCTCATTAAGTCCTCAGACACCTAAAATACCATAAAAGCTCTTGTAAACATCCAAAACAACAATATAAACATATTCTACCTTAAAATAATGAAAAACTACAAATATTGCTATGAATATTAATGCAAATGCATTTAAAAAAACAATAGTTTCAATATAGGATATATATATATATATATATATATATATATATATATATATATATATATATATATATATATATATATATATATATATATATATATATATGGTGCGGTTCCCATGAGAACAGGCTTATCGTGTAATCATGAGAACAATCTTAGACCGTCGGATGGTGAGTAAGTATTAAGTGTCGAGATTTAGAGTAGATATCATAGTTAATAATAACTACGAATAATAATAATTAGGAATAATCCATTCAACCAACAATAACTACGAATAATCTACTCAACGAACAATAACTACGAATAATACATTAATCGATATGGCACCTTCGTAACAAAACTAATAATAATTATGAATTTGTTCTCATGATTACACGATAAGTCTGTTCTCATATGATCTATACTCTATATATATATAACTTACTTAGGGCCCGTTTGGTTACGGAAGGAGAAATGGAAACGGAAACGGAATGAATACATGAAGGAAAGGAAACAGAAATGATTATTTTTATTTTATGTTTGGTTATATTTAGGAATGGATTCATTGACCTCAATGATATTTTTTCTTGTTTGGTTTGAATGGATTCATTGAATGGAATCATTAATCATTAATAAAAAAAATGACCCCAAATCCTACTCGAAAATTCACCTCCCAACCATGAACTTGAAAGTCTTTCACTATATCAACAAACCCAATTCTCCAATTTGTCAAATTTGTCGAGTCGTACTGCTCGAATAACTCATCGAACCTAGCATCGTTTGATAATCAAAATGTCCTACGATTGTCACGTCCAATTTCATTGATGTCCCTTTCGGGTTATAAGGGTCGGGTCACATAGAAACCAAAATTACCCTTGACAGGCAGTAACATAGGAAAAGAACATGTTCCATTCAATTAAGCAGCATCAAATAAGAACTCGACACGAACGCAGTTTATCTTGTAAACAATCGTCGCCAAAACTAGCCAACACTATGATGCATTGCAGTCCATTGGTGGGTGGTAATTGAGCACAATGAAGAAGAATAATCAACTCCCTGATAATACAAAGACTTAGCACATGAAACAAGGTAAATTAATAGATCACAAACCCATGCATTAGTTTCTACCTACTGTCATGTTTTCACTATCACTGTATTCAGCACACCTCATAACAGTAGAACAAGCAATCAAGGTAAATTTGCATGGTCCTCCTCCATATTAAACCCCTTTTGCTTGCATATCATCAAAACTCATCAAAATCCATGGTGAAAATGAGCCGCATAAACTTATAATATAAAGACTTAGCACATGAAAACTCAAAGGGTTACTCTGATAACTAAGGTGCCATCAACAATTGCATGATTTGTCAAGTTCAATTATAGAATAACAGGTTGTGACAACAGGCTGCTATGCTATGTGATTCATATAAATTGAGGACATATTCAATATATGTTTCCTTGACAGCAAATTGAGGACAACAAGTCTGCCCTGATGCTCCAAAACAGAACATAAACATTTTGTGCCGATGCTCCACACAAAAATGTTCAGATTCAACCAAAACAGAACATTTAGATTAGGTGGAATTAACCCTCTAGTAATTGAACCATAATCTCTGTAGGAGTACTACTACAAGCTTCTTTTGTGACGCAACCAAAATCAATGATAAGGATGTGTTAATCTCAACCTAAAGACTTTTCTAAGCTTTTATACTTTGTAGCCAGTTCAATATCTCTTTTCTGTGAATAAGTTGTTGACTTGTTGAGGGGATAAATTTTTTGTATAAAGCTAAATTATTAAGAAGATTAACCTAAATTATTTAGAACAACCCATAAGATTATAACCGTTCTTCTCTAGGTTAATTTTAGAATTAAGAAGATTAACCTAAATTATTATTTTGTATAAAGCTTGGAAGTATATATTGAAATAAAACAAATTTGCTTTTCTATACTTCAAAAAGTGTAGGTAACATATCATCTTAGTTCATTCATATAAAGTCGAAACCGTTTGTTTTCTGATTCTTCTTACGTAAGCACAAATATATCAATAGATGAATAATGTCACTAAGCATTATTATGTTATGGTTTAGGTTCAAACCAAGTTCATTCATATGTACCACACCAATAGGAAACTTTGCAGTTGCAATTAGAAATATACATTAACAACAAATATTAAGGATCTAAGAGAAACTATACTCAAAATTGATTGATTAGCCGAACTATTCATCTTCAGGTTCACTTATTAACAGAAATGTATTCATGATGATACAGATTGCAGTAAGATTTCAGATAGCAAGTGTGTTGATGAACAGATTCGTGATAATAGTCAGAGAGTAGAGGAGGGATCTGAGCCGAATAAAAAGAGCCTAGAAGTAATAGCAGATGGAAATTCACAAATCATGACCTTAACAGTTGAAGTAATAGCAGACATGGAAATTGACAAAATCAGTAAATAAAATAACCTATAAGAAGAATTGGCGCTCACCAAATCCAAAGAGACTTGTAATTTCTCACTAGTGTCAACAAATTCAACACACAAGTCATCAGTCCCCACCTAGACACGAAGAATTAGAAAACGGGGCAGAACGAGAGTATAGAAGAATAGAGGTGCGAAGGAAATGCGTATAGTTACCTGTATCAATGACTCATATGCATGATTTGCAATCTAAAGAGAACAAAATCGAAGAAAATATAATATCCGGAACTTTATTTCCGTTTATTTCCGAGTCGACCCGAATTTCGACCCGATGATTTGTGTACATGATATCTAGTGTTATCTACCATCAATAATCCTATCATTTTATGTGAGTCTAAACTCACATAAAATGATAAAAAAAATTCCAACAAAACTCTAATCTTACAAACCCTAGTTTATATCTAGGTGTTTTGACAAGGTCATGACATGCTTTTGACAAAGTCATGATATACATTGGACATGCACTTGGCAAGGCCATGACACCATTTCAGCTCATCTCTTTTCCTTTGGATCAGCACACCTCTTCATGAATTTATTGGCCTTGGGCAACTTGTCTCCAACCTTGCATGACGTCCAACCCAACAATTTATTACCTCATGCCAGCCCAGTCCTACCTGCCTCACGTCAGCCAGCAAAGCCGAGGATCTCTCCCTCTCTCCTTCAAAACGTAACTGCCAGATCATGAAGGATCTTTCCGTTGATTCAGCACCGGACTTGTCTCTCTCATTCCCTCTCTCTCCAGATCTTGCTACCTTCATCCATGTTTACCTTCTAACCTAAACCACTTGGAACCCTCTGCACGCAACAGGAGACGCCCTAACCGACGCAACAACATCTTCCTCATCGATCAGTAACAACAGGGGCGACCAAGAGCACGTCTCACACCGGTTCCTGTCCCTCCCGCCTCTGTGGAACCATCCTTGCAGATTGGTAGCAGTGGACGACAACCCAAAACTCGAGCAAGGAGCAGCCGGATCGAGTCTCCTTCAACCTTCTGCACCCAGTCGGCGACATCCGGTAATCACACCCCAGCTCCCTTCAATGTCGGTATGGGAAACCATCCTTCTGCACGACGCCTCTCGAGCGGCTGCTACACCAAAAACGTACCGAGCCTCTCTGCAACCTTCTTCACGAACGATAGTAACGCAGCCATCGTCGCCAACGTCGAGGTGAAACTCACAGGTATCGCAGATTTCTCCTTCATGAATTTTGTATATCTCGCACACGTTCTTACGGCTGAAACTATGATGACCACACAACCAGTTTTGTCAAGGACGCCAAACGCGGACCGGGTTAGGGACGATCTCCTTCCTCTCCTCCTTACCTTCTTTCTCCTCTGAGAAGTGCCATGCTTCCTCATCCTTCCCGTGCACACTTAGGCGTGGATGAGCAGATCGGTCGAACCTCTGCCTTTGCACCAATACCAGATCGGTAGGGGTGAGTGTGGCCTTTCCTCCCTATTCTTTCCTTCTCGTTTCCTTAGCCACTAACTTCGGGAAATCCAGGGAAACGAACAGACCAAGATTGAGTCCAAGGAAGTCGAGCCTGATCTTGTCCAGGCATAGGAAGAATGTTAACTTAGAGAAAGCGTGAGACAAAAACTGTTGTTTTATTGATCTACTGAATTACATACTGACTTGCTTAAATAATCAAAACCTACTAACTGAACTAACAATAAATCCCTAATAATCTGGCATGAACTTAACCAACATGATACCCCTAAAGAATAGGTAAACTAAAACAAACCAAATCTAAATAACATAAATAATAATAATTTATTATTATTATTATTATTATTATTATTATTATTATTATTATTATTATTATTATTATTATTATTATTATTATTATTATTATTATTATTATTTCTAACATCCTCCTTTAAACTGAAAGTCTTCAAACATTCAGTTTATCACGCACACCCATCAAAGCCCTTAGTTTGTGAAAAACCGGTAGCTTCAATGGCTTTGTCATTACATCAGCAATTTGATCTACACTTCTGCAGTAGAACAGTTCAATCACTCCATCCTTCACGAGGTTCCTTATGAAATGATACTTCACATCTATGTTCTTGCTTCTTCCACGTAGGACAGGATTTTTAGAAAGTTTGATAACTGAACTGTTATCACAGTAAAATGCAGTAGCTCCAACTTCTCCTTGCTGCTTGAAATTCATCTCCTTAAGGATTTTCCTCAACCAAATTGCTTGACAAGCACAAGTTGTTGCAGCGACATATTCAGCTTCAGTAGTTGATAAAGTGACTATCTCTTGCTTTCTTGATGACCATGAGACAACTCCGGACCCAAGCATAAACACATACCCTTAAGTGCTTTTTCTATCATCAAGATCTCCGGCATAATCACTATCTGTAAAGCCAAGCAAATCTGAGTTTCCACCTCTCTTGTAGAAAAGGCCATAACATGTGGTACCACACAAGTACCGAAGAATTCTCTTTGCAGCCAAGAGATGAATCTCCTTTGGAATTTTCATGTATCTACTGATAAGACTCACAACATGCATGATGTCAAGTCTTGTACCTGTCAAATACATCAGGCTCCCCACAATTTGCTTGTAAAGACGGCTGTCAACTTTCTTTCCTTCAGGATTTCAAACCAGCTTCAATCCTACTTCAGTAGGTGTAGCTACAGGATTGCAATTTGACATCTGAAACCTGTCCAAAATTTCTTGCACATACTTCTTTTGGGAAATAAATATGCCGGCTGCAAATTGCACCACCTCAATGCCAAGAAAATAGTGCATCTTTCCAAGATCGGACATGTCAAATTCCAGCATCATAGATTGCTTGAATCTCTCAAACATGGTAATATCATTACTAGTATAAATCAAATCATCCACATATAAGCATACAATCAACATCTTCCCTCCTTCACTTTTTTTTACAAAAAGTGTATGTTAAAACGGATATTTCTGAAATCCTTCCTTCATGAAATAGGTTTCGATGCAGCTATAGCAAGCACGTGGCGCTTGTTTTAACCATACAAAGCCTTTTTCAGTTTATAAACCTTATCTTCACATCCAGTTATAATATAACCAGGGGGTTGATCGATAAATACCTACTCTTGAAGATCACCATGTAAAAAAGCTGACTTTACATCCAATTGGAAGATGGGCCATGATTTTTCTGCAGCCAATGCGAGCACCAATATGATGGTATCATGTCTTGCAACAGGATCAAATACTTCAATATAATCCACCTCATACTCTTGCTTATATCCCTTAGCAACTAAGCGTGCCTTGTACTTGTCGACTTGTCCATCTTCCTTCAACTTTGTCTTATATACCCACTTAACACTAATTGTCTTGTGACCTTGTGGAAGATCAACCAACTCCCATGTACCGTTTCTTTCAATTGCAGCAATTTCATCATTCATTGCTTTTTTCCACTTTGATTGTTTGACAGCTTCTTCAAAAACCGTAGGATCGCAATCTGAAAATAGAACAAAGTTTGTAATTGGGTCTTCTTCAGATTGGATTATTTCATTTACTTCAAAGTCAGCCATCCATTCAGGTCTTCTTCTAGCACGACGAGGGTGTTCTTCAGTAGTTGTTGTTGCTGGCGTGCCGGGAACATGAGCTGGAGTAGCTGGACTGTCAACGATTTGTTGTCTCGCAGGTTGCTGCTACTCTGTTTCCTGAATTTCATCAAAATCAA
The DNA here is from genome assembly GCA_033239045.1 of Fagopyrum esculentum. Taxonomy (NCBI): domain Eukaryota; kingdom Viridiplantae; phylum Streptophyta; class Magnoliopsida; order Caryophyllales; family Polygonaceae; genus Fagopyrum; species Fagopyrum esculentum. The sequence goes on from BSUD01000003.1 coordinate 37,351,934, forward strand.
CAGGTATATGTTGCTGTTCAGCAGCACTATTACTTTCTGACCAAAAGTTCTGCTCATCGAATACCACATCACGGCTGATGACAATTTTCTTAGTGTTAGGATTATAAAGTCTGAATGCTTTTGACTGATCGCTAACACCAAGAAAAATACATTTCACTCCCTTGTCTTCAAGTTTTGTTCTCCTCTGGTCTGGTACATGAGCATAAGCAACACACCCAAAGATTCTAAAATGATCAACAGGCGGTTTTCTTCCGCTCCATGCTTCCTCTGGAGTCATATTTTGAACAGAAAAAGTAGGACTTCTATTTAAAATATGAACGCTCCAATTCACAACTTCGGGCAAAAAACTTTTTGAGATGTCACCCCTCTTCAGCAAACTTCGCACCATATTCAAAATAGTGCGATTTTTCCGCTCAGAAACGCCATTTTGCTGAGGCGTGTATGCTGTTGTAAGTTGCCTCCTAATTCCATGGTCCTCACAGAATTTCACAAATTCATTTGACGTATACTCTCCGCCATGATATGTACACAGAACTGTAATTGTGCAACCACTTTCTTTCTCAACCATCAATTTAAAAGCCTTAAAAATTGCAAATGCTTGAGACTTCTCTTGCAGAAAATACACCCATGTTTTCCGACTCAAATCATCAATGAAGGTAATAAAATAGCGTTTACCTCCATTAGATATTGGATTTAAAGGCCCGGAAATGTCGGAATGCACAACCTCTAGCACTCTGTTGGCCCTAATGGATTTTCCAGAAGGGAAAGAGTCTCGATGTTGCTTGCTAACAACACAAGCTTCACAAACTTCTTTTGGAGGTGCAATTTCAGGAAGACCAATCACCATATTTTTCTGTTGCAATGTCTTCAAGCCCCCAAAGTTTAGATGACCATAGCGGAAATGCCATAGCCACGCTGAATCTTGCACCTTTGCTGAGAAACAGGGGTTGGTAGTTCTGCTGAGTTTCAGCGGAAACATGCGGTTTGTTGTCATGGTAACTTGAGCAATTAAGCCCAATTTTTCATCTCGAACCTGGCAAACTCCATTCTTGATCAGAATCTCATACCCCTTCTCTTGAAGTTGCCCAATACTTAGTAAGTTTGTCTTCAAATCTGGAACAAAGAAGACATCAGAAATTTTGTGAGTATTATTTCCCTTGGCTTGGAATATAATACTTCCTCTTCCCATGACAACCACTTTGGAGTTGTCACCAAACTTAACGGTGCTATTAAATGACTCATCAACATCGTAGAATGCAGTCTTATCCCCGCACATATGATTGTTGCAGCCTGTGTCTAAATACAACAGGTTTTGTTGAGTTTCTTCACTCATATTGCATACCATCAATAGAGATTCTTCTTCTTCCTTCTCTACAAAATTGGTATTTTGTCCATTTTGATTAGGCAACTTGCTTCGACATTTAAACTGAAAGTGGCCATATCTAGGGCAACGATAGCATTCAACATTGGACTTGTCTTTTGGATGGGAATTTGTTGACTGATGACCACGTTGTCCTCGCCCTCTTCCTTGAGAGTCTTGAAACTGATGGTTGCCATGACCATAATTGTGCCCATTGCCACGGTCATTACCTCCTCGGCCTCTTCCTCTACCCCTTCCTCTGCTTCTTCTAGCATCAGTGTTTGTAGAGGCCTTTAGAGCTTGCTCCTCCTTATCTTGCTGGCAAATTTTGTGCTCATGAACCAGCAAAGAGCTCTGCAACTCATCAATTGTGAGTGAATCAATATCTTTTGATTCTTCGATGGAGCATACAACAAAATTAAATTTTGCCGTCATTGATCGAAGAATCTTCTCAATAATGGTCACATCCTCCATCTTGTCTCCATGGATCCTCATTTTGTTGACAATGGTCATTGTTCTTTCAAAGAAATCAATGACAGATTCATTCGGCTTCATACGTAATGTATCAAATTCAGTGCGGAGAGCTTGAAGTTGCACTCGTTTTGCCCTCGCATTCCCTTGAAACTTCTGTTTCATGGAATCCCATATCTGCTTGGAGGAATCTTTGCAAAGAATCGTATCATAGGCTAAAGTTGGACCCTAGTGACCTTTTAGGACGTTAAGAAAATGTGTAATCTTCCAGTTCTACCTAAGCTCACTCTTAAGAGTTAGATTATAGAAATTAAGTTCCAAATAAGAGTTTTAGGCATTTATTATGGGATTTTTGAGAGTTTTGGGACCAAGGGTAAAATGGTCATTTGTATCTTAGGAGGGTATTTTAGTAATTTCTCGTATGAAGGAGTTGTGCATTTTAGAAATTATAGACTTCTAAGAGGGTGGGATGTAATTTGATCCACTTGCCTCTTATGACAGAGAACTGAGTTTCTACGGTGGCAGACTGAGTTGAGATTAAGAGAGTTGAGATTGATTCAGGTAAGTCCTTTGGGCTTACTCAGTTTGCTTCTGGATATGAGTGTGAATAATGATAGTGGTGTTTGAATGATGTGTTTATAAGTATCTTAGGGGGTGTATTCAATCCAGACTTTTAAAGATTTTGATTGATTCTTAATAATCATAGAATTTGCAAATTTTGTGGGATATTTTAATTCTATATAGAGTCAATACAAATTATGTGGAAATCTTATGTGTTGGGGGAAGATTTCTATGGACTTTAAGTATGTACAAAAGTAATGAAGAATCCTACAAAATCAATGAATTAATAGATTCTTTTAAAATCCACAAACTTTTAAATATTATAGGAATTTTATGGAAAATTTTAAATCCTAATTGGATACCTAAAGATTTATATGGACTTTTAAAAATCTATATTCAATACCCATAGACTTTTAAACTCCAAAAAATTCATGTAAACTCTTAATTGAATACACCCCCTTAGTATTAATTATCGACCGACCTACATATTTGACCTAAGAGTAACGGGTGGTGGCATTCTACCAGTTAGCCTGAGGCGCCGGGGGTTTCTTTAGGGACTAGTCCATACTCGGTTTGCGGGGACGCTACCGGCGGAGGTGTGTCAAACCATCACCAGTTGGATAAGGAACGGAGGCGAGAAATCTTAGATTTCTCGTGCCACAATTATAAAATGGAATAAAGTGAATCCCCTAAGCTATCAGATAATAATCGGATTGTGTGTCAGCATGATGATTGTTTTATTTTGCCTTGATTGTGTTTGCGCTATTTTTATTCTACTTATATTTGGATTGTTAGCTAACAGTTTATCCGTGTTGTAGATTTGTAGAGATAGACAGTTGCAGAGAGATCCGGGACGGATGGTCAGCCGGGTCCACGTACTCATTAGATGGGGATGGGGAGTATTCCATTCGGCATGCATGTTATTTTTATATGTTTTGTAAGGTTGTCATGTGTTGTTCATTCATAAAAATACTTTTTGTTATTTTCAAAAAAAATTTAAATACATTAAAGTTGTTGTTAAACCAAGGTTGAGACCCATTGTGAGGTCCTAACCAGTAACTCTCCGAGTTCTAAGAATTCGGGGTGTTACAACATGAAGATATAGAAATATTTTTTAAACTGAAATTATATATGTACGATTTTTTTGATCAAAATTGCGTATCAATTTATTTATGTAAAAAAAACTTTAGACGAATATTTTTTCTTAAAAAAAGGATCTAAATGAAATAGTTACAAACGGTAATGGAAGATATAGAAACAATAACTATTTAGACTAAAAAGACAAACTATTCATCAAGCGACGATCAATATACATACAAAAATACAATTTATTGCGTTAAAGTAAGAGACGAAAGACGTGAAGAATTTTGAGAAAGACGACGGAACAATAAAGTTGAAACTTAAAAGATATCTCAAAACGTAAATTTGGAATCAGAACCCATACCCTAAAAAGACGACGGAACATAATCAATATATAATAGGATTTTTCCTCTTGGTGCCATCAAGGTTTGGACTTTTCTATTAAAAAAATAAATTTGAAATAGATTATGACCTCATTAAATTTAATTAATAAACTTATAATAGAAATAGTTTATATATTTTTTGAAATAAATATATTTTTTATTTTTGAATTAAAATATTTTTTTTACTTTTTACTTTCGATTTAAAAAATATATATAATTTATTTTAATAATATTTATTTTTTAAAAATTAAAAAATAATATTTTTTTAAATTTTTTTTAAGATACCAGAAAATTAAATATAGTATTTTTTTTGAAGTTAATTTTCTATAATTTATTTTAATTTAAAAATAACAATATTATTTATTATGTGTTAATTTATTGTTTTTATAATATACTTTTCCATAATTTTAAAATAAAAAAAACATAATTTTTTAAAATATTTTGAATTAATATAAATTATATAAAATATAAATTCAAAATAAAAATAATTTATTATATTTTAATTCTCTAGAATCTTACTAAAATTTCAAAAAATTGTTTTTTGTTAAATTTTATATATACTTTTAAATCGAAAGTAAAAAAGTAAAATATATTTTATTCAAAAATAAAAATATATTTATTTCAAAAAATAAAAATATATATATATATAAAATCTATTTTTATTATAAATTTATTAATTACAATTTTATGAGGTCATAATCTATTTTAAATTTATTTTTTTAATTTTTTTATTTTTTAATGAATTTTAATGTAATATATTAAGAATGTGATATAAAGAGGAAACAAATAGAACCTTGAGGGCACCAAGAGGAATTTTGAAACTTAGTGGTCACCAAGAGTAAAAGTCCAAACTTTGATGGCATCAAGAGGAAAAATTCTATATAATATAACTGTAACATGAAGATATAGAAATACGTAGATTTACCTGATAAAAATAAGAAAATATTATTTGACTTATGTGAAGGTGCGTTCCATCTATATAGTGAAAATTATGTGAGAAGCGTATCGAACAATTTTATTCGAAGCGATTTTGATGGTATAACCGATTTACTGAATTTCTAAAATAAAGATCAATTGTAAACCGATTGATAAGAAGTTAACTTAAAAATAAAAGATTTGTCCCAAAAATATAATTTAAAATAAAATATTTGATGGCTTAAAAAATCGGAGTAGAATTTGTCCCCAAAAGAATATAATCGTTTCAAAAATAAAAAGTAACCTGAAATCGTTTCAAATAAAAGTTAATTTAAAACAAAAGATTTAATGATTTAAAAAATAAAAGTTTATGGCTTTAATTGTGAGAGCTCTAATTCAAAATAATTTCTTCACGACGCGTCACGGCAAATCTCACGTATAGTGCTTTACTAGTAGATATTGATAGATTTTATGATTTTAGACGGTAAATGGTATCAATAATAAATAATTAAAAATTTTACGAAGACTTTGATTAAAAGATTATTATTTTAATAATTTTATATTTTTGCTAAAAATTGTTGAATGTTAGATTTATATATAATGAATACGAGTGAATAGTTTTTGAAATTAGTAATTGTCTTTGATGAAGTTAAAAATAGAGTTGAGAACATTCCAAAACTCGTATAATGTAAAATCTGCGATTGAGTGTCGGTGGTTGAATGCTTTAATGCTTTAATGCTTTAATGCTTTGAGTTTTGTGAATGACAATCACATGTAACCTATTTTTCAATATTATCTTCATATGCAATGGTACCGCCCCTTCACATGTTATCGATTTTCTCTATTAATCATAATTGGATTCCTCAACATAGATCTATTTCTCACCTATTCTAGTTTTTGATCATTTATTTATGCCGTATCATACTAGGATGACAATAGGTCCGATCATAATTGGATTCCTCAACATAGACTTTCATCAAGTCCAAATCAACCACATTTACAGAGAGATCAACGGTGCGGCCGACAAACTTGCTAACCTTGATCACGACAATCCTGCTGTTGCTTCCTCTCGTCAGGATATCTCTGTTAGTAGTCTCTGTATTCCGGCATCCATTGATGCTATCATCCGTAGGGATGTCATAGGTTGGCCAACCAATCGATGTTGACCTTCCTAATTTGCTTACCTTATCAGTCAAAAAAAAAATAAGTGATCCGTTGATAGATTACTTGTACACGCCTTAGAAATGAGTCTAATCCGACAATAAAGAAACTATTTTTTTCAAAAAAGTTATTAGACTGATAACTAGTTTATATCCGTACACTTCACGAGTATTTATTGATAAAATTTTTTGTATTCGATCCGCACATTAGTAAATCAATCACCCACGTACCAAATATAAATATGATATAAATAAAAATATAGGATTTATTCCTCTTGGTACACCCTCGTACCAAATATAAAAATTTTTGTTTCCTCTTAGTATCTATGGTTTAATTATTTTTTTTCCTCCTTATACCCATTCTTAATATATTTTATAAAATTTCAATAATAAAATAAAATTTTAAAATAAAAATAAAAACTAATTTTGAATAGAAAGCTTAGTTTTTATGGCTAATTAGGTAACTAGGCTCTTGTTAGGTTTTAGTTTAGTAAATAGGCCGATTGGATTGGATTTTGCTATTAGGTTAATTGTACACCACAAAATTTTACCGCCTCTCCACTATCTTCCAAACATTCTACGATCCCTCTTCCTCCATTCTCTTCCAAACATTCTACACTCCCTCAGAAACTTTAACCCTCAACAATGGAGTCTTCAAGCTCAAAGACCCATCATCTTCTCTCTATATTGCAATCTTCGTTTAAAAAAAATAAATTATTTGCAATCTTCAAGCTTGATCTAGATCTAGATCTAAAGCCAGATCTAGATCCAGATCGATAAGAATTTCGTAAAACATGTACAATTTCCCGAGTTGAAGAGCCGTATGTGTACGATTTAAGATTAATATTTCGTTTCACGGGATCACCATGCGAATTATTAGCGGATTGTATAATTTTAGTTTTGTTTTTGCAATTGTTTGTAGGAATCAATTTTAGGGTTTGGCTTTGAAGACCAATTAATGTGTGCAATTGACTATTGAAAGGTTCAATATCGGCTTCTACCTCACATTTATACGTGATTAGTTCTAGTAGATGTAAATTGAGGATGTAATTTCAAATTTTCAAATTTGTTGATTGTTCAACAACTTGCTTTCCAGATGGCCCGTACTAAGCAGATTGCTCGCAAGTCCACTGGAGGAAAGGCTCCTAGGAAGCAATTGGCTGCCAAGGTTACTCTCGCTTCATTTGCCCTTGTGGTTCTTGTCGATAGGGTTTTGATTAATATTTTCTAGCCATCTAACTATACTCTTGTATCTGATCAGGCTGCTCGCAAATCTGCCCCAACTACCGGTGGAGTAAAGAAGCCCCACAAATACCGCCCTGGAACTGTTGCTCTTCGGTTAGTATTTCTTCCCTTATCTCTAGTTACATTGCTTGTGCAATCAATTTTCAAGGGATCTGACTCAGTTCATGATAGATCCCTTCAACTGGGCTTCTCAATAGCTGCGAAGATTGTGGGTCTAACAATGGAGTCCAAACGATTGATCCGAGGAGCGAGAGGCAAAGGATTTGCCGGTGGCAATCGATTTTTAAGGGATATAACCAGAAACAAGATTGAATGAGAACGAAGATTGTGGGTCTAACAATGGAGTCCAAACGATCGATCCGAAGAGCGAGAGGCAAAGGATTTGCTGGTAGGAGCGTAGGCAATGCTGCAACATGGACTAATATGGCAGCTTCCATTCCTACAATGCTCGACTTCGGCTTGTTCGGAATTCTGATGATGGGAGCTGATATTTGCGGCTTTGCTTACAACACAACCGATTGGATCTCTCTGCAAATCAAGCTTCTAACACAACTCTACCAATGGTGTCAATGCTGAATTTTCTATTTTCTATTTTTTTAACTTCTGGTATGTGAATCCGGCATGTGAATTTCCGGTATATAAATTATAAAAAAAGGCAAAAA
>BSUD01000003.1:37359998-37406631 GCA_033239045.1 Fagopyrum esculentum
AAAAAAAAAAAAAAAAAAAATTGGCATGATCGTACCAAAAAATTATAAAAAATAAAATAAGACAAAAAAAAAACTTATGGTATGAAAAAATTTCTAGTATGATAAAATTTCTGGTATGAAAAATTTTCTAGTATGAGAAATTTTTGCTATGATAAATTTATTTCAGAAAATAAAAAAAATAATATAGAAAATAAAAGGACAAAAAAATAAAATAAAAAAATAAATTCAGTAATTAAAAATTAAAACTCACACTTAAATAACAATAACAAACATTCTTTTTTTTTAAATAGAATGGTTAATTAGTTTTACCTACCATTAAATAAAAGTGGTAAAAAAATATGGGGTATAGTTTCTTTAACAAAAACCAAAAACAACCTAGTAGGCCAAATTCTTTCTAGTTTTTATAATCTGTTTTTGAAATATAAATAAATTAAAAATAATTATATTTATGAAATTATAAACTAATAAAATTTATAAATACTAAGTACTTGTAAATAATTTATTTTTTAATCGAAAAATCTAGAAAAGTAAATGAGAAAATTGGTGTAGAAGGGCCCTTTTTGTATCCATGATACAAAATAGGCCCCTCTATTTTTCTCCCAGAAAATAAAGCTAAAAGAAATTATAAATCATGGTTAATAAGGTAGCTAGTTAAGGGCAAATTAGTAATGTAGCATAATAACTGCCTAAAAGTTAAAGATAATAAAATTTAAAAAATCGGCAACTGTGTGATACGGTATCTGGCGGTTCGTCTTCTTTCCTAATCATTTCATCCAAAAATTAAGCGCCATTCTACACCTCCATTGTATCGTGCGATTCTCCATTCGCAACCTCCATCTTCAAATCTTCAACTTCGACCGTCTTCAACATCTTCGCTGATATATTCTTTGTGTAACGACAATCAATCCTTGTAAGTATTCCAAATCCCCCAACAATATACCATTTTAATGGCTTCGATTTTCGTTCAAATCGAAAACAGTTGATGAACGTTTTCCCTAAAATCCATACTCAAAACCGCCATTGTTGATCTGTAACTACATGGACTTTCATTCTCTCGGCCTTGCATGGTGTTATGAAGCATGATTTTGTGATTTATATTCGATTAGGTTTTTGAATCCGACGACACAAAGAAGAACATATCTGTTTTTGGCTGTTATGGAACTTAATTTTGAAATTAGTCATTTCTGTGGAATTTATGTATTCGAATTAACAGTGATGAAAGATTATGTACATACTTTATGTTTTCATGTGTTTTATATGAAGAAGAAGTCTATGTACTGATATTTTCCCAAAACACTGTGTTATTGTTGTGGTCGATGGTCTTATTTATGTAAATGTATGTTTTGTAACTTCAAATATTGGATGAATTATGTATGTATACCATTTTATGTATGTAATTATAGAATGGATCAGATTTATGTACATAACAGAGGATGTCAACTGTTATATATTACATTATGTATCCCCTGTATATCATTTTTGTACATAATTACAAAATGTCTCAGTTTATCCTTAACGATTATGTACTTACTTTGATATGCTTGATTTTGTATCATATACATTCTGTATCACAGTTTATGTATGTAATTACAGTATGATTCAGACATTTATGCATCTTATTTTATCACATAAGTAATAAGTTTATGTTTGAGGAATATGTACATACTTATAGAATTACTCAGTTTATGTTTGAACACTATGTACTTTAATTTCTTATGAACTGAGTGTATTAGTCTATGTTCCAAGTTTTTGTCTGCCTCAAGTTATGGTTGACATAATTATGTTTGAATTTGTATTATGTACGCATTGTAGGTCATGTACAATGCTTTTTTCTGTTATTGCAATGTTTATGTAGCTATTATGTGCATAATATTATGTAGGACATTTAGTATATACAGATAAATTATGTAATGTAGTATTTAGCCAGAAATTGACTGAGAATTTTTTCTATTTACTATGTGTTTGAAGAACAAAATGGTAAGAACGAAACAAATGGCTGTCAAAAACCAAACCAAGGAACAAAGAGATGAAGCACAAGCTCGTCGCATTAAAAAGGTGAATATTTGAAATCAAATTGCTATATTAGTCACAGGGCTTATGTAACAGCGTAGTAAAGCACATAAAAACATAAATTAAGTGTTTATTATGTTATATCATTTCTACTTTTAATAGTTTCTGATTACATTTCCATATTCATATCATTTATTTTCTTATTTATGTACAATACTGTACATAGTACTAGTTTAGTAGTTGATAATGAAGTATTTTGTTAGCATGAAATATTGTGATACTTTAGGCACGTTTTCTAAGCGTATTTGATTCATATTGATAGTCTTTGATTGAACATTGTTGCATAAGTGAGCTAGTTTTCCTATATTGTCGATATGGATGTCTACACTAGTTCTATGTTGATTATAGGTACTTAAGAGCTATTTCCGAACGGAATCGAGCAAAGAAGAGTTGATTTGATATGTCCATGGATTGAGGGCATTTTTAGGAGCAAATTGGAGTTCAACTTGAGGAATGCACGAGGCTAGGGAAGAATCACGTTCTTGCCCTAAACCACGCTCTAAAATACGGCCGTATTACAAACCACGTTCAGTTCCACGGCCGTGGATCCTTGCAAAGAGAAGCGTGATGCATTCCAGTAACTATTACGGTCGTGGAATACATGGTTCAAACCGTGACACTTTTCCACGCTTTAAATTACGGTCGTGGAAACTTCCACGACCGTGATCTTGGCAATCTTTTTTCGCCACACTTTGAAGTCACGATCTTTTGAAGATTGGGCCGGGCCGATATTTTATCTTGCCCTATAAAAAGACGGACGAAGAGAGATTTCGTCATCACCGCTATCATTGCTTATCACCGCTATCATTGCTTATCACCGCTATCATTGCTTATCACCGCTACCACCGCTAAGGCTCGCTATCTCGCTTTAGGCTTATACTTGCGACAGGACCGCTTATCCTCGTTTGGAGGCATTTGGAGATCTCGTTGGAGATCAAAGTTCGTGCTTGGATTTGCCCTAATCTCGCACTTGGTGGAGATTATCGTTGGGATTTCCATATTTCCCGGATTGACGGAAGATTCGGAAGGTTTCTTGCAAGAAGGCTACTCTTCTTGTTTAGGTTTGATTTGGAAGACGGATTGACATCCCGTTCTTCCTTCTTTCCTAAGATTGTGATTGTTTGCTTTATTCTGAATCTTGTGACGATATTTGTTCTCGATTGTGACTTTGAGATTGGTTTGAAGTTTATTGAAAGTTTTCGGAAGTTTTCATCTTTCTATCTTTTAATTCTTGAATTGATATCAACATGACTGTTATTGGCTAAAAAACCCTTAACAATTCTAAGGTGAAGGGTTGATAGTTGTGGCTTAGATGATGATAGAGCGATTGTAAACAGATTAGACCCTGAGAGTTTGAGAGAATCGTCGACGAACCCTAAATTACGGGTTGTTCTTGAGTTCCACGACCGTGGAATCTCAAGATCCAACCGTAATTTCCCTTAAGTTTACGAACCTGCTTTTACTTTAATCCAAAGTTAAAGATTTGCTTTAACTTAGTTTAGACTTGTCTTTTCTAGGTGGTAGTGAAGCCTCAACAACCTCTACCTCGATTGTGAGTGTCACAACCTCGATCGGTTAAGTTAGTCTTGATCCTTGGATTACAAGTTTGGGTATTTGACATTAATCCTCACCTTTAGAATCTTTCTATATTGAGCCTCAACAACCTGTATAGAGAGTGCCTTGTAGGTGAGTTACATAAGGTTTTTGGAACTTCACCGTACGATTACCTTACATTAGCATACCTTTGCATATCTCAACTCTGTCTTTATATCATTAAGTATATCTTGAATCGATTGCCACAGCTGGATACTTGGATCTTTAGGATTGTTGTTTTCCTAATATTTGCAAAACTCTCATACTTACTCGCTTGATAATCTGCAATTGAATTTGTTCCCACCCAAATCCCTGTGTTCGATACTCTGGAATTCTTGCTTAACTACGTCGATCCGTACACTGCGGGTTCGCTGCTTGATTCTAGTTTTATAAATTTAAAGCTTATTTGCACACACCTTTAGGGGCGAACATATTTTACCTTATGTACATTTCAGCGGAGAGAGATGGGAGGTTCCTGTACACAAGATGTCAATAGGCTAATCAATTCCGATAACCCACAGATAAAGGTTAGTAAATTGAAATGTGCACTACATAGTTTACATTTGTTGATCATAAAGATAAACGCTTTTTCCATTTTATGTTTATGCAGTTTACCTACAGATGGACAGAAACAAAGAAATCAATAAATGGCAGAATCAATAGCTATATGAGGCTTCCTCTGATCCCTATGATTTTGGATGAGCTATCTACATCTGACAAAAACAGACTTAAGGCGTCAATTTTTGGGCCTCTGTTGGAGATGAGCACTAAAATCAAAATGTCCAACCAGCTCATTCATTTTATGTTAATGAGGGAGGTAAAGACGAGGAGACATTACTCAATGTGGTTTGCAATTAACAGTGTTCTTATGAGGTTTAGTGTTATGGAGTTTTGTGAGATTACCGGACTCCCAAATTCTTCGGAATCTGACACATCTGTTGAAGAAATGGAGGATGTCAACATGAGAGATGTAATTGGGATTGACAGATGCACAAATGATGAATTGGAGCAAATCTTCAAGGATGAACCGAAGGAGTCTCCCAACAAGTACAAAATGACACTCATTTTGTTCATTGAAGGTGTTTTAACATCAAAAAATGGAAAGACGTTGATAACGCAGCACACTATAAATCTCCTAAGTGACATGGAGTTGTTCAACAAATTTCCATGGGGTCATTTTGCTTACACCATAACGAGGAGATCACTTCAATCGTGTCATGCTGGAAAGGAGAGAAATAGCGGTGGATACCAGATTGGTGGATTCCCTTTGGCATTACAGGTAATGTATAGGTTCTAATTTTTTCAATGGTTAAGGACTATTTATTGATTGTTATGTACTATCTGTGTAACATGCTTATGTACAACATGCTTATGTATATGTACAGATTTTATACATAGTACCGAGCTGTAATAAACATGTGTCATGTTTATGTGCATATTAGTATTTACTGGATATTGTTTTATTTATTTCATGCTTATGTACTCATTCCATTATGGTAACTGTGTTACATCATTATGTTTAATGAATTATGTATTTATTAGATAGAGTTTTAACATATATGCACTCACTCTTATGTATACATATGTGTACTGACGCATTTGTGTTGATTAATTATAGTTTTCATTTTTGTAATATTTGTAGATACTTGTCTTCAATTCCATTCCAAAGTTTGCAAAGCATTTTGCAACTATAATCAATGCAGAGGCAACCCCATCATGCCTCAGGTATGTATCCAAATCTGGGAAGGGTGGCAAGCTATACCCTGGATATACTGAGCTGCAGGGTATTGCTGAAACTCTTCAAACAGAGGACATTAAGACAGTTGATGTTGAGAAGGAAGAGGATGAATATGAAAGCTGGTATATGGAGGGTGATGATGACAGGATTGATGCACTATTTGGTATTGGGTTTCATAATGTTGTCCCCATAGTGACTAGGCCTTTAATTTATCATGCAAAGGAGGAAGAGTTTAGGTGTGTTCTAAACAAAATTAGTAAACTGTTTTATTTCATACATTACGTGATATGTAACATATACCCTGTTAGTGTTATTATGTAGGCCTAGTACTGAGAACGTTGTCATTCGAGAAATCAATGATGACAAGGATGATAAAGATGACTTTGTGAACCCACCAAAAGACATTGGTATGTAGTAATCATTGGTTTTCATTTTATGTAAATTGAATGGTATGTAGTAGACATTTATGTACTACATCAAACATTATACTTCATGTGTTGTTGATTATATTAAACATGAAAGGTTCAGCCTGATAAACCATTTATTTACATTTACATATATTACATCAATGTTTATGTATTTATTAGATTTATGAAGTATAAGAAATATAACACTTCATATATACACATATAGTTCTGCGTCCAAAAGCACAGGAAAGAGGAAAAAGGAAACACCCAAGCCATCTCCAGAACCAACAAGGTTAAAATGATTTATATAAACAAATGACTTCAAGTTATATGTATTAATACTTACAGATTATATTATGTATCATTTTACAAATATGTAGATCATCAAAGCGCATTAACAAGACCAATGATTCACCACCACCACTCAATACCGATCAGACTCCTTCAGAACCCCATACAGAGGACCGACCTAATGTCAATACTTCTGCTCCAAAGAAGTCCACCCCTGTTCCACATGACACAACTAAGTAAGTAAAATAAAATGCAGTTTTATGTACAATAATATTATCTTATGTATACTCATAAATATGGTGTACCTTATGTATGTTCATAATAAACAGCATTCAATCTGAACAAGCACAACCATCATGGGTTCAAGTGTTGATGTCAAAAATGGATTCACTGCAGAAGGGACAAGACATTCTTGCTGCAAGATTCGATGCAATGCAGAAGGTCCAGAGTAGTCTGTGTGAAAAAGTGGAGGAACAAGGCATTCTGATTGATGATCTGACGACGTACGCAGGAGACCTAGGTTCTCTCTACGAGCAGTTAGACACAACTCTGTTCGTGTCCAGCAAGAGAATTGAAAAGAACATAAAGAGTTGTGTAAATGATGCTATGAAACAATATGCGTCAGCTGAAGTTCATAAATCTCACGCAACAGAAAGCGATCATCAAACAGTTGATGTCGATCAAATTCCTAGCAAAGATGCCATGGATGATGTAATGGTAGAGGAAATTGGTGCTGAATCCAGTGAGGTATGATATATTTATGAAAAACTATCAACTTTATGTACACTGCCAGTGATTGATACATAAAGTTATGATTATGAATCTGTTATATTATGTAGTCTATAATGTCCATGCATATGAACTGTATATAGTTTAGAATAGCAAATTATGTAGGAAATTGTGTACATTAATAATGTATGTGCACATGATATTTGTAATTGTTTATGTATTAACACAATATATATATTTATGTACAGAATTCTGAAAAAGCCGTGCCAGAAAGGAAGGTGGGTTTAAGAATGCCCAAATAAAGTAAATATAAACGCACACCCTTCCGTAAAAATGTCAAGCTACCTAAAGAACCACACATGGGTATGCTGACATTAAAAGAGCGACAAACCCTATACAACTGGGTCAAAAACAAAGACGGGAATGGGTCAATCAGAGGTTTCATAAAGACCATATCCAAGGACACAATTCAATCCATTATTAAGCCTGGCGGTTGGATTAAAGATGAGGTTTGTATACTACACTGAATTTATGTACATATCTATATATGTCATTTACATAATATTGTCATGTGTTTCTAATGTAAATTAGGTCATTGATGAGCTGATTATGCATATCCGTATGAGCATCTGTGAAAATTCAGAAAAATATGGACGCATCTCTGTACTACCAACCGGATGGACCCGAGCTTACAACCGTACAACATTTTCAAATTTCGTGGACATCAAGAATGACAAACCAAACTTCAAAGAAAGTATGTTTCAAGTCATCACCGGCGATGTTCCACAAATGTTCCCCAAATCACTGTATGATGTCGACATCATTTACTCCCCATTCAACCTTTTGGACACTCACTGGGTTGCATTGGAAATAAACTTGCTTGACTGGTGTATTTATGTGTATGACGCACAAGT
The DNA here is from genome assembly GCA_033239045.1 of Fagopyrum esculentum. NCBI lineage: Eukaryota > Viridiplantae > Streptophyta > Magnoliopsida > Caryophyllales > Polygonaceae > Fagopyrum > Fagopyrum esculentum. The sequence goes on from BSUD01000003.1 coordinate 37,367,741, forward strand.
CACGTACATAAAGGAGGACAAATTACAGCACATTATCGAGCCCCTTGCTGTTATGTTCCCACAAGTTCTGAGGGTCCATGGTAAGCATTCTAGACTGGAAGACAAGCTCAAGATCCCATTGAAAGTGATCAGGAAGAATGATTTAAACACAAATGCTGATGGGTATGTACAGTATTTTGCTAATTAATTTTGTGTTACATTTTTTATGTGTTAACCACAATGAAACATAAACTGATTTCATTTTATCCCTTTGCAATGTAGGGGTAGCTGTGGAATATACACGTTGAAATACATTCAATATCTTGCATCTGGTAGGAAGGATTTCAGCTACATAGATGATGAAGTCGTTCAAGCGGTTAGGGAGCAGATTGCAAATGCTGTGTTTACAAGACAATGGAAGAATTGGGCCGAAGAAATGTGATTGTGTTCAAACAATATGCATGCTGTTTATGAACATACTTATGTAGACAGGAGTTGTGAAATACTTATGTAGCCATCCTTTTATGTGTTGTTATTTTATGTACGGTTTCGATTTGTTATGTAGACATCTATTATGAACATAATTGTTTCCTTTGACCTTATGTAATGTTTGCTATGCACAAATTCTCATATTATGTATATATTTAGTTCCAACATAATTATGTACTGATATAGTGTGCACTGTTTTTTTTTATTTTAGTACCAACATACTACTTTTACATATACATAAGTGTATGTTTATGCACTAGCATATGTAACATCATCAGTATATAGAGTGCTCTCCAACATATGTGATGGATTTATGTACCTATGTAGTTCAGTTGCCAATTTCAATGATGTATCGTTAAGTATGATAATCGAGGTTATAGTTCAAAATATAGTCAAATAAACGTAACTACAGTAATATCCACCAAATGTGTTAAACAAACAACGAAGTCAAGCAATATTAGTCAAAACTGGTGCATCTACATAAACATAAACTCTATTTTGGTTGATTCTGACAAGTTCTCTTCGTGTGCCCGCTGCAGCCGCAACAACTGCATTTCCTATTGCTGCTTTGTTCCCACGTCGAACGGAATCTGGCTTTTGGCATTCTCCCACACCTTTTACGCTTCAATGGAGGCTCACATTTCATTTCTGCTATTGAAGTAGGAATACACCACTCTGACTTACTAGGTATTGGATAGATGATATCCACATAACCAGCCCTCCAACTGTCTGATGAATAGTACTTGCCAACTAGAAAGGATGGGCTCATACCCACATGTTTTGCAGCTGCAATGGTATGTATGCATGGTATTTCTTCAATATCAAACTCCTTACATGTACACGTTTTCTTCTCCAAACAAACAATCACGTGCTCTTCACACATCTTTACTTCAAATTCCGGCTTCTCTGCATCAAGGACGCACACAAAGTACATCGCACACGCATCAAACCGCTTCTGAATAATTGCCTCAATCTTAGGAGTCGATACCTCTACACAAGCTTTGGACTTTTGATGCCGTTCAACAAACCATCGGGTCATAAATTGCCTTATTTCATCCAGCATTGCCATGATAGGATACTCTCTACCTTCTTTCATCAATGCATTTACACACTCTGCGTTGTTACTAGTCATTATGTTGTATCTTTTCGCAAGTGAGAAGGAGCATGCCCATGTAGAAATCCCTATTTCATTCAGCAATTCTGCCACCTTCGGTTTCTCCTATACATACATAAATCATGTGTAAGGTAATCATCATAATATAAGATATACAGTACATAATTTATATGCTTATGTACCTCCGATATTTTACGTAATATTTGAATGCAAATGTTGTCTTTGTAGCTCGTTGCCGCATCAATGAACATTTGTAGGATCCTGTTTGATCTTGTCCTCTTCCTCAGATTACCTTTTAGATGTCAAATACAGTACCCATGGAAGGCTAGTTGGTAATTCGATGCTATACCCTTCTTAATCGATGCATGTCGATCGGACACAAACACAAGCTCCTTGCTGTCCATTACGACACGTCTCATATTCTTGAAAAAGAAATTCCAAGATGCATCATTTTCACTATCAACAATACCAAAAGCAACGGGGTATATTTGTTGGTTTGCATCTTGTGCAGTGGCGAATAGCAATACCCCACCATATTTTCCACTAAGATGTGTCTCATCAACGGTGATTACCTACATAAACCGTATACGTGTTCACAAACCAACTTATGCACACAAAACTGAACATGAATATATGCACAGAAACAAGTGTATCCAACATTATGTAACAGAAACTGCAATGCAAAAACAAAATCAGGGTTTTTATTATTATGTACCTTTCTCATCACACTCAAACCCCGAACGGACGGTCCGAACGACAGAAAAACATATTTGAACCTACTCTCGTCGTCGTGTATGAAGTCCACAATCGTTCCTTCATTCACCTCCACCAACATAAATAAGTATGCAGGTATTGTGTTATAATTGTCCACGGATATATCTCTAATCATGTCCTTCACTGTCTCTTGAGCTTTCCAACACTTCCAATAGCTAGCGTCAATTCGATGCAAACTCTTCATTACAATGATGATTTGATGCACCGAAGGTAATTTCTTTGAATTACCGTACCTACATAAACTTGATTGTCACTAAAAGTAGGATACATAACATATAATTCATACGCATTAGCAGATACATAAATTCCGTCCAAAAATACATGCAACTTACATTGTCTTAACCTTATCAGTTATTACGTGATACGAAGCTCCCCTATTTGCCTCCCGTCGCAAATGGAACGAGCAGGTGTGTGTGTCGAAACATACTTTGTGGTGGTGAATTATGTTGTTTGACCGAGCATTGAAAAGCGGACCCTCCACTTACAATCTTCATCTACACATCTCGTAGTCACTGCCTTCATTTTCGACTTTACTATCTTGTATTGTGAGCATTCAAAAATTGAATGTAGACACAATGCGTTTTTAACTTCAGTCTTCGAATGATATATCTTCCCAACTTGTAGTTGCAAATCGTCTCCTGGTGATACATAACTATTGATATGTGGAACTATTGCAAGTGCGTTATTGTTTGCATCTCCTACCGACTCGCTCCCAATCACACTAGAACCTGTTGTACATAAATCAGGTTCTATATCTGCTACATCAGTTTGTACTTCATGATTCAAAATATGACCTGAATCTTGTGTTCCATCTTTCAATTCAGCTTCCTGACCATGTAGTTCGGTTGGAATCTCTCTCACACTCTTATGCAGTTCAACTTTATTCACACATAAAGGGAGACTCCAGCTAAACTGTGGGAGCCCATTTATGTGTACAAAAGTATCCAAATCATCCTTTGTGTTAACATCAAATGGTTTTAGACCCTCATTGAAAGGATTCTTGTATGACAAGCATAAATTAAACATTGTTAAAGATATTCCAAATAGCAACACAATCTTCTCTTTTAACACATCAAATGTGCATTCAACTGATAGCAACAACGGCTTACTTGATTGTACTTCAATGTAGCTCCACACACCTTCATCAAATTTTCAATGTCCGTCAAAATATATTGTCACAAACCCCACCCCCATGATTCCTACAAGAAAGGTACAAAATATAAGAAATATGTCAATAGCTTCCTCACGATTTGTACATAATATTTCAGTAATTACATTGTAATAACCGAAAATTTTAAATCCGGATCTAACCGGATTCCGGTTCGCCAACCTTATTCTCTTAAACAAAATAAAATGATATATAATTTCTATCATTTTATGTGATCTGAATTCACATAAAATGATAAATTACGTAACTGGAAATAATTCCGTACGAGTAACGAGTAATAGTTTCAGCTTTGTTTTCTTGATTAAAAGAGCAGGCCCATTTGAAAATCCTTCTGCAGGCCCAATAACTTCTTAATCCAGCCCATCCTTAATTGTGTAATTAAAATCTAATTAACCTAACCCTAATTTACACTCTAAGCTAAACCGTAATCATCCCTTACCTTCAGACGATACGCCGCTGGCCTGGGAGAAGAGCAGCTACGCCGCGCGCCGGAAATCGAGCCACTGCGCCGCCTTCCGTCGACCACCAGGTGAGCCACCAGTCCCTATTCCGTCTCTCTTCTGAGTAACTCCTCCCTCTCACCTGCTGAACGTTATACACCAGCGACGCCGTACCACAGCAGCAGCAACGCGCATCGTCTTCTCCGACGCCGAAGCCAGGGCAGCCGCAGGAGCCGCCTCGTCTCGCCGGACCGTTACCCTGGTAAGCCGCTGTTCTTCCCCCTCGTTACTCTCTTCCCGACCCCAATACCGCTAATGTTCCGGATTGTCGCACCGCAGGCGAGCCGTCTGCATCAGCCAACCGGACGAGCCGTGCACCGCCTTTCGCCAGCGAGTAGTCGGACGCCGCTGCAGACTTGGTAACCGGTGAGTCCTCGTCCCAATCTTCTTTCCCTCCACCTCCTGCTTCTCTCTGGTTCGTGTGGCTGAGACAGTGGGCTCGTTCCTCTGCTCCCTGCAGGGACTAAAGAGGACTTAGAGTGCACCGACGGGAGTGAAGACGGTCGGCGTGCAAATCGGTCCAAGACGCCCCGCCACGCTCCAACAGTCGTAAACACCGGACCATCGACAACCGCCGTAGGTGAGTCCTTTCTCGAGCCATTCTCAGTGCACTGCGGTATAATCTAAATTAATTAGATACATATGTATGAGAGCATGAAAGTATACAGAGTTAATGCAAATGCGATATTATGATAATGTAGTTTTGAGAAGAGTGTAGGGCATATATATATATACACGGACATAGGAGTTAAAGTATATATAAAAAAACAAAAAGTAACAGTGATGTGTATAAAGAAAGGAAGGTATAAATACGTATATATAGGTTAATGCAGAATATACAAGTAGGTATACGTAGAGAGAGTGTATATTTAAGTTGTATATAAGTATATACATGTAGGTAGATATATGAGTTTACGTATATAAGTGCGAGTTTGGGAGATATGAAATTATGTAGGATATATGGTGGTACACGAGTAGCTATATATTATAAGTGAGTTGAGGTGAAATGTTAAAGTCTATGGTACGGATAAAATATGTAGTAGAGTAGATGGTAACCGAGAAGGAAGAAGAGTGTTATTCTTTTCCGAGTAGATTCAAGTTTGAACTTATAACCTATAAGAGAGCTTTTTCCGTAATTCCTTCGCATGAGGTTGGACTTCTGGATGAGATATTGATCCACATGCCTTATTTGACAGGCGTTTGAGTTACCACGAGTACGGATTGTTTTGAGACTTGTTAGAGTGTGATTTTACTCAGGTAAGTCCTTGCGACTTACTTAGCTGGTTTCTGGATATTAGTTGGATGATAATGGTTGTGTGTGTACAATGTGTGTTATAATAAATAACAACTTGTTAGGACGACCGTGGTTTATGTTTTAAGGCCCAAGTGTATGTATAACGGGCCGTGACATCACTGCCCAGCTCTGCCAGGAGACTGGGAGGTTCTCTATACCCAGACCATACAGGTACACGGTGAGATGCATCAGATCAACTCCTGATGGGTACACGGGGGCGGAGGCAAGGTTTGGGAATCCCTCGTGTCACAAAATAAGTATCATTAGAGTGAATGACTTAAATGAAGATAATAAATGGATTGTTTGAAAGCATGATGAGTGTTTATTATTTTATGTGTGTGTGTGCTATTATTATTCTCCTGATGTTTAGATAACTAGCTAATGGTTGTTTTGTTGTGTTTTTAGTTTTACTGCAGGTTAGAACAGCAACTGAGTGATCCGGAAGTAGTGGTCAGCCGGGTCTCCGTACTCCTTAGAGTGGGGGTTGAGGTTGTGTTTGTCTTTCTTTCTTTTGGTTAATACAGTTGTTCGTTTCTTTTGTTTAAGAACTTTAGGCTGCTAGACCATGTTGCATTCATTACCTTAAAAATACTATTTTATGAATTTCGGTTTTCTTTATTTGTGTCTTGTTGCAAGATCCTAAGTAATATTGTTGTCAAACTGAGGTCGGGACCCATTGTGAGGTCCTAACCAGTAATGTCCCGAGTTCTGAGAATTCGGGGTGTTACATACATAAACCGAACTTATGTACACATATACATAGAACATTATCCTCGTTAACTACATGAATAGTTTGTCAAACAATACATAACTTAGACATTACATAACTTATGTTAACATAAATATTTCACATATTTTATATAATCTACATAATCTTACCAACTTACATATTATATAACACAAACATAAACCAAATTTATACTTTCAACAGTTATCTACAATCAACTACATGAACATAAATTTTTGCACTTATACATAAACATACACCGAAATTATGTAAACATACGCACATAAAACTATGTTCATCACATTCTGCATAAAATTATGTTCATCACCGAAATTATGTAAACATACACCTTGATTTCTGCACTTATACATAAACATACACCGAAATTATGTAAACATACGCACATAAAATTATGTTATTCACTGTTACATAAATTTAACTACTACATAATATTAAGCAGATACATAAACCGAACTTATGTACACATAAACACATTAGATTATGTTCGTCAATTTCATCATTACTGACCCTCACCACATTAAACTCAAAGACACATACATTTTACAACTACATAAATCTAAGCAGATACATAAAATACGCAGGCATATCACATTACTTTCTCAACTACAATGTTATAAACTTGAACATTTACAAACTTATGTACACATATAGACATAAAATTATGTTCGTCTCCTTCATCAATATCAACACTCAGCACATAAAAGATCACCGACATGTAAATATACGAAGTACAAAGTATGAACCATATACATAAATTACGCAGAGTAAATGTGCGAATTAGCTACCAATTAAACGATTGAACGTACATACCTCACAGATCTGGAAAAAAAATGTCTCAGAACGATTGGATCTACAGATCGAGTTCTTTGTCTCAAAAATCGCACAAAACAAACGATTGAATCTACAGATTGACAATCCGAATGTTGATGATCTCACAGCCGTAACGATTGAACAAACAGATCATCAAACCGAAATAAATCGGCAGTAATCGAACAAAAAATAGAGAAAATGTATATGACAGTAGACGAAAGCTCTGTAGAAATGGTGGTTATGGATGCAGAAATGGGGAAATTTCGTGATTCTTGTATCACGTTTACAAGGAATGTATATTTCCTTTCCTAACAACTTCCTGATTTGTAGGGGACCATATTAAATAACTATATTTATTTAGAAAAATGCCACATCATAATTTTTTATTTCCATCGGGGGGGTATGCATTTAAATGGGAATTAATCTTTATTAGAAAATTAATAGGGGCCTACTTTATCTACATTATTGCAAAAGAGACTAGTTAATCTACATTAATACATAATTGGCCTACTTACCCTTTTAACTCAAAGTAAATTTAGGATTTTTTTAGTTTTAAAAAAATATTGTATTTTTAAAAAAAAAATTGAATTAAAAAAAATATAGAAATTAAACTAAAACTAAATCAAAAAGTTATTAATTCAAAATTTATAAATATGTTAATAATAAAAAATTATTAAATATACTTTATTAAAAGTTTCCTCTTGAATTATAAAAACAATTACGTCTACATTTCCGTTTCTATATTTTAAATATATTTATAATTTTTTTTGACAACATATTTTGAATTAGGTTTATTTTTAATTTTTAGTTTTTAATTTTGTTTTAATTAAAATATAAATATAATTTTTTTTTTTATATCTTTTAGTTAAAAATAAAAAATTTAGACCCAAATTTAATATTTAAAATTAAAAACATAAAATTACTTCTTTACTAATATTCATAAAATTTTTATCTGAAAAACGGAAAAGAGAAAGTAAGTTAGTTTTTTTTATTATAAAGTTAATTAATTTAAAATTTAATGTGATTATAATTAGTTTTACAAATATATTTTTTATTTTAAAAATAGAAAATAAAAAGTAAGTTGATTTTTTTTATTCGGAATTAATTTTGAATTTTTAAAATATTTTTTTATTTTATAATTGAATTATTAATGAAATCTATTAAAAAAAGGTATAAAGAGGAAATAAATTATACCACGTGGGTACCAAGAGGAAACTTAAAACAATGTGGATATCAAGAGGAAAATTTCATATTTGAGGAATACCAAGAGGAAATATCCAATAATATGTTTGTTTTTAGCCAAAAATGTTATGAATGTATGTGATGCTTACTTGATATCCGATGTGATATAGCAAAATCCATGACAATATGACCGAATTTAAAATAATTTAAAAGTAATTAGGAGAAAATGACATGTTATTTTTAGTAAAAGTAAAAACTCACGTAAATTTTTTGTGTGATGTATCGAAATTGAGAGTCAACATTATATATCACGTTAAGTGTTAAATCAAATACCATATTGCTATTCGTACCACCTGTTCCATGCTATGTGTACCACATTTACGCCTACGCATCGCGTATGCGTAGCGTTAATACCAATATGAGCTACGCGTCTAGCATGCGTAGGCGTAAGCGCTTTTTTTTTAAAAAAAATTATTTATTTGAGCGCCGGCTCCTAGCGCCTGCGCTCAAATCGTAAATCTAATTAAAATTCCGGTATTTTTCGATGTAAAGTGTGAAAGTTGCGTTGAAAAAAAAATAGGATCAAATTTTTTTTTAAAAAAATAAAAAAAAAATTTTCATAAAAAACGAAACAAAAAAACGCTAACTACTGCTACGCAACGCGTAGTCGTACAAGCGGTATGAATAGCATGTTCACTATGGTACGAATAGTAATAACCAATGAAATACTTTACAAAATAATTATAATTTATTAAAAAAAAATTAATGACTTAATTACAAAATTAAAAAAATATATTACGAAGAAAAAGCAATACCAACACGTTGTCTAGTATATGTATAAAGATATAGATTATATAGATTCAAATGAATAAAATATAATATTATCTCAAGTGTATATTGAGTCTATAATGCAGGTGATAAAATCACCATCATCCGAGAGCCCGTCACCCACCCGAATTTTATTGAATATTTATTCATTTTATTGGATAGTTAGATATTCGTTAGATCATGTGAATGAGATTGTCCGTCTTAGGTATTTATGTCTCCATTCAACTTTTTTTAATCAGTGACCAATTATGATGATTAAATATACGTAAATGACCACTCTAATCTTAAACTCAATCTCCATCATCAATTTTTTATATATTTATTTTCAAACAAATCTAACAAACTATTTATTACACTATATATGTTAAAATTATATAATTACCACTAATTTTGTCTTATATATATATATATATTATTGATGTAACATTTAAATTTTAATTTTGAGAACAATATAGATTTAAATATAACATATTACCTACTATTAAAATGAATTTATTTTTTAAAAATAATTTTTTTTAAACTTTAATTTGTTTAGTTAAGAATTTTATAGGTAAGAATATTTAAAAGTTTTATAGGTAAGAATATAGATTTAAATATAACATAGTTTTTTTTTTATTTAAGACTTTGGTAATTATTAATACTAAATTTATTAAATAACTTTTTACTACATGATCTAATTAGATTTGTATAAATATATCCTTTTTAAACATTTTTTGATACATCAAAGGACGTTAACGCCTATTTTAAAAAATATATAATTTATTTAACTAATAATTATTTAATTAATAATTAATTTTTTTATAATGCTAAGGGAAGTTGGGTTGATAGTATATAAACCATATCATTATGAGAATTTCTTGTTATACATGGTGAATTGTTTTTGTGTTTCACATATTGTCTTCGCGTGATAAAGTATATACATGATTATGGGTTGTCTGATATTCCTCGACGAGAGCCTAAGGATCGTTAGCTAACGGTTTATACCAAACTCTTTTTAGATAATCGTATGGACATGTTCACTATAAGGACGTCAATTGAAGATGGTGGTTAGCTGAGACAATGTGCGCCACAGGTATGGTGAGTTGGGGTTATTGTGTTTGTTAAACTGCATGTAGACGGATGTGTATGCTCACATGAAAACAACATTGTAAGTTTGTTGATGATGTAGGTTAAAGGTTACTAGTGTAAAGTTTATGTTGTTTTGTTAATGATGTAGGTTAAAGGCTGTTAGTGTGAAGTTTATGTTTTTTTGTTATGTTGTTGGATACATGAAATAGTGAAATAGAGCTTCTCTTGCAACTTTTACGTTAAAATAGATTATTTGAGATTTTATATTTTTTGTGATTATTCCACATTTTTACTATTTTTTTAATTAAATTTTAGGTTAAAAAGAGCTTCTCCCGCAAGTTTTACGTTAAAAATATCTTATTTGAGAAATTTTCCTTTTTGTGATTATTCCACAAGTTTTACTATTTTTTAATTAAAATTTTAGGTTACTATAGAGCTTCTCCAACGATTGATCAAATCTTTACATTACATTATAAAGATAACCAACACAATTATTTTTTGGAATCTAGTTTTAGTAAAAAAATTTATGTACTTAATTACTAATTTAGTAAAAAAAAATTACTCTGAAAAAAATCATAAAGACGCCCCACCATCATCTACTTTTGTAAATATGTGTAGATACTTAATCCTAATAATCTAAATCATTCAATTTCAATGTGCACATTTGAGGCCTCAAATTTGAGACCATTTGTAAATAATAGGACCTCCTTTATCAACTAGCCTATTATACATTTTTTCCTAAAATGAGGCCCCAAAATTCTAAGATTGTAAGATCTCAGTTTTGACCTTCACCACCCCCGGGGTGAAGAAGGCCGCCCTTGCGGCCTTGAGGTCTGTCACCGCCCCCGCGGTGACAATGGGCCGCCCCTGCGGCTGAGGCAAACCGTCCCTGCGGATTTGCTGCAGATCGCCCGATCTGTTTTTCGTTCGTTTTATCTTCCTTCCATAGAATATCCGATCTTCTATCTTATGGGCCGGCTTCCTTATCTTCTTCTTAACCTAGACATCCTTCCTTTCTATCTTTCCCGCCTCTCCTATATATTCCTGTATTTCCTCCTTTTTTTTTCGTTTTTCGCTTACGTCTCGTTCAACCCTGAAGCTGCAACCGTCTCCTTGCTTCTTGTGACCTTGCTGAACGTGTAAGTCTTCTCCTCTGTGTTCTTATTCATCACGTTCATGTAGTTGTTGCATGCCTTTCCCTTCTGTTTCGTTTCTTTTTCGTTCTTCCCTTTTCTTCTTCTCCAAGGATCAAACTTGAGCCTTGATTGTTGGTAAAGCATTCCGTTGTTGATTCCTTGATGTTCACAGGCTCCCTTGGTTGAGTTGTGACGTGGTTGTGTGTTGAGAAAGGCAAGCTTTGGCCTTTGGTGAAGTTTCTTGCTGTCAAAGGAGAAGTCGGCGTTTCTGTTGCAAAAACCGCCCCCGCGCCTCTGTTGTGCCGCCCCCGCAGATTCCCGCCCATGCGCCTGTCCAACCGCCCCTGCGGTTTCCTCTGTAGTAACTCCCATTCTTGTGAGTTGCTTCCTTGCTTTCCTCGTTCCTTTCCTAGTTCCTATGGGTTGTTCCTGGACCCTTTAGTGTGCTGTAAGACTAAGGTTGAGCCCTTAGCTTGTGGAGATTTCTTAGAGATCATTGAGACTAGAAGTTATACACTTCTAGCAACCGTTTCGTTCCTGATTCGTGATGCTTGTGTGAACAAACTTTCCTTGCTCCTTTTCCGAGGAAAACTGAGTGTTCTCTGAGTTGTTGCTGAGCTTTTAGATTACCTTCGAGTGAGGTAAGTCCCTTGGACTTACTTAGCTTCATTCCGTATATTGGTTTGAGTGTTTTGGCTTGTTTGCGTTATTATTATTGTTATAACGGATAATCAAAATAGGATTAGTCCTTTATAACCTTAACTGGCCCAAGTGTATGATAACCGGGAGGTGACAACTTGTCTAGTTATACAGGAGACTATAATGTGCTCTTGCAACCCAAACCTGTAGGTAACGGATAGTACTGATCTATTCCTATTGGTAGACGGAAGCGGAGCCGAGTTTCGGGTGATTCTCGTGTGACAAAAGAAGTCGAATTAGTAATGGATAACTTAAGAAATATAATAACCGGTTGTGTGCGAGCATGCTATATGTTTACATTTACCTTATATGTGTTTGTGCCTTTATGTTCTCTCCGATATCTAGAATGTTAGGTAACGGTTTATACCGTCGTTGTAGATGTTCCGCGGGTTCAGGATGCTGCTGAGTGATCCGGATGGTGTGGTCAGCCAGGGATTCCCATACATTATAGGACGAGATCGGGTTTATGTTTTTGTCGTTGCTTTTCCCTTTTGTTTTAAATTCGGCTACCAGTCTTTTACGATTTTCTTTGTTTAAACCTTTGGTTTTATATTGAGTTTTAGTTTTTATTCGTTTGTGCCTTGTTGTAAGATTCGTTGTGTTATTGCTAATTATGTGGTCTTACCCGCCCGTAACACTTTAAGTTTCCAGAACTTGGGGTGTTACAAAGACCCTCATCATAATTTTTGGTGACACCGTCTACAAATTGGGCCTGTTATAAATGACGCTCAAGCTCAACCACGCCAGTTATGCATTAGTATTTTCGACGCCGTTATTCATCAAACTCCACTTTTTTGCTTTATATACATGTAGATAGTAATATATAGTTATATACAAGTTATTGTACAAGCTCGCTGAATCGAAAAAATGCACATTTTCTCCACGTCATTGGTGTTATTGTATGATTGATTTTGATAAATTTATACAACGACATCACCATAATGTCGCAATCATTTTGAAAAACATCAACTTGTAATTAATAAAAGATAAGCTTTTAGTTATATTTTGGAAAAAAAGATTTTAATAAATTAAAATAAAAACCATTTTACTTTGTATTAAATAAAATATTTAAGAATATAGTTTTTTTTGAAAAATAACTCAAAATAATACCAAGTATCAACATTAAACCAAAAATAATACGAACTTTAAAATTTACTAGGAGTAATACAAATTATAATGTATTTACCAAAAATAATACGTCATATATCTTCAGGCAAAAACCTACCTTCGGCGACGACGTGGCAGCCGGAATGTTACATGTCATCAAATAAATGGATTAAATATGTGATGTGGATTTTATTTTTTTTAAAAATCAATTTAATAATACTTAAAACATTAAAAAATAAAAAATATTATTGTTAAAAATTTAAGTAATAAATTTTTTAAATAATATAATAATTTTTAGAATTTTTTTAATCAAAATTTTTGGATTTTTTTAAAAAAATTATTATTTTTAAAATTTTAAATAATAATTTTCTAAAAATAAATTTATTTTTATATTTTTCCAAAAATTATAAAAATATGATAATTTTTAGAATTTTTTTAATCAATTTTTTTTTTTGTATTTTTGTATAAAATGAAAATTTTAATTCTAAAAAATGATTTGTAAAAAAAATATTCGAATTAAAAAAAAAATTTAATCAATTTTTTTTCGTATTTTTGTATAAAATGAAAATTTTAATTCTAAAAAAATAATATGTAAAAAACATATTCGAATTAAATTTTTTTTAATCTTGTTACCTAATCCCTTTTTTCCTAATTTTGTTAAAAATATATTTTATTAAAAATTAATAAAAATATATACTAAAAATATACCCCCAAAAAACATTTTTAAAAAAAATTCACAACAAAATGATTTATTTTTTTATTAAAAAAATTTCATAAAAAACAAAATATTTTTACATTTTTTTACAAACGTGTTTAAGAAAATGTTCAAACTTTATTTTAAATTTTTTTTGAGCTAATTTGGTTTACTAGGTTTTTTCTAGTTTTGTGTTTAGTAAATGTACCCCTTGAGAGAATAATGTGTAGAGTTTGAGAATAAATACAAAAGGTTGGGGTATATTTACTTAAATGAAACATTAAAAAGTCTAGTTACTACTATAGTTTTTCAAAAAGGCCTAGTTACCAAAATTGCCCAATTTTTTTTACAAAAAAATTTTTGTTTAAAAAAATTTGTACACATGTTTTTTACAAAAAATATTATTTAAAATTTTAAAATATTAAATTTTTAATTTTTAATATTTTTAATATTATTAATTTATTTTTAAAAAATAAAATCCATATCACACATTTAATCCATTTATTTGATGACATGTAACATTCCGACTGCCAGGTCATCGCCTGAACTGGGGTTTTTGCCGAAAAAATATGACATATTATTATTGGTAAATACAGTGATAGTTTGTATTGCTCATAGTAATTTTCAAAGTTCGTATTATTTTCGGTTCAATGTTACTATTTGATATTATTTTGGATTATTTTTCCTAGTTTTTTTTGTAGATGATATGTTTACTTGATCCACCGAATTTGTTAAGCAACATAGACTTTGTCGAATTCACCATTCAAACAATATGATCAAAGAAAAATAATAATCTTGTTGTTGTACTTTAAATATACTTATTCATGCAAAATATATTCTCTCTCAAATTTTCTCACGAAACCTATATTTGATACCAAACATTATTATAACAATTCACTTCATACACTTTGCATTTCATTATGAATCGTAAAACTCTAAATAAGATTTTGTGTTATACAACTCGGATCTCTTCATACGGACACGCTTGGAAATTGGCAAGTCCCGTTACCTATCCAACCATTAAAACAAGTAAACATTAACAAAACTTACTACACAAATTCATTTCATTATGATAATATTACACAAATTTTCTAGTTATGCAACATCTTAAATTTAATTATATATTTTATTAGTTGATTTTTATTGTTAAATAGTGGAGTATATAAAAAATAGGGATAGGAAGAGCGAAACTCACTTGGATTAGTAGTGGTTTGGATAGCAAGTCCAGAGAAATGGCAATGGGCTCCAGAACTTCTAAATTTGGCCCAATAAGCACTGAACACGTAGCTTGCGTGCCATACTACAGACACAGGCTCATAACAACCCTTAACCGGAGAAAGCGCGTCTTCACAATCTCCGTTCAACCTCTCGCATGCCGACTTTACAGCCTCCCCCAATGCGCTCACGTTTGCATCGCTCGCCACAACGCACCAAATTTCTCCAGAGAACGGCCGATTATTTTCCGCCGCTGGCAACGCGTCCCCGTAGTGGCTCTTTCTTCCGGTGAAATCGACCTCGTACACTGGAACACCATCTGGCCTGAGGATTCCCCAATGCCGCTTGGTTCCTGGACCTTCCTTGAGATTCTCGTTGTAGAGTGAGAAGAGGAATGCTGGAATCATTACTCCAGGCCTTGCCGGGGTTCCTAACGGAGGTTCTGCTGTCACTTTCCGGATGAGGTTCCGATTGTAGGTTGCGGCGTTGTACACGTTTGCTCCTGGCTCGTCGACATCGCCGGAGTTTGGCCAACCTGTCTCGGCAATCGCGATCCGGATGTTTCCAAACCCTAGCCTTTCCATTGCGAAGATGACGGAGTCAAGCATTTGATCTAGAAGGTTCGTGTAGAGTAGTCCGGTTCCAGGATCTTTGTATGTGAGGTGTCCACCTCGGAAGAGCGCAAAATCAAGGCTGATGTTGATTGGATCGGCTGACCATGGGAGGTACGGGTATATGTCAAGGTATAAGAATGAACTCGTTGAGTTTAGAAAGTAAAGGAGGGAGACAATTGTTGGGAGAAGATCCTGCCGGAAGGTCCCGTTCGAAGGTGGGAAAGTCGAATTCAAAATATCCATGGCGAGAGGGCTTCCGACCTTGACATTGTGGATGTTCCGCGTTCTAATAGAATTCCGGATGAAACGCATCGCAGGGACAAGACCGTTCCATTGTTGGGAGTTGTAATGGCTGAGGACATCATTTCCTACCATGATCGTACGGATTAGAGTGTTCGGGTAGTAAGGAAGGAAGTTGTCCATAATCCACTGATCCGCCATGGAAGCGTTGGAGGCGATCAAGGGAATGAGGTCATTCGGGACTGTGATAGTGACTCGGAGGTCGGTGCCTACGAGGAGCTTCAAAATCTCTGGATCTGCGTTGTAGAGCTTCACATAACCAACGTTCATGGCCTTTATGACCTCAATAGATCGGTAGGGGGAGAGTAGGTTGTTTCCTTGGGTTCCATAGTTGATTCCAATCCTCTGATTGATGCCCGTGTTGCTTGCATTATTTGCACTAGTGGATGTACTGGTTGCATTGGTTGTCGTAGCTGTGCTGGCTGTGTTGGTTGCATTGGTTGGCTTGGCTATGTTCGTTGCGTTTGCCGGCATGGGTGTGTTTGTTGTGTTTGCTGGCATGGATGTGTTCGTTGTGTTGGAGGTGGTGTTTTCTACAACTCCATGGCAATACAGTACTGGAAACAAGCATAATTCAAAATCAATTGGTATGGTAAGAGAAAATTACTCAATTAAGATCATGGCTTTTATGTTAATGTTGAGCTTTTCAAAGTAAACTTATATGCCATGGATGGGTTACAATAACAATCAAACTACAGTAAAGATAATAGCATAGTGTGTGTTATTTGAGTGAAGCTCACCGTTGGAGGAGTAGATGAAGGCTAAAAAGAGCAGAAAGAAGAGTGTGGTGACACTCATGCTTTTTGATTTGCTTCTTCGTGTGATCTTCTATGGTGAGGAAGATTGCAGCCTAATTAATTGAATACATTATAATGATTTATAGGGAGATTAAGGAAGTGGATATAAGAGCCCTTTTCAGGAGATTGAAGATAGTTGAACTGCATGCATGCTTGAATATCTTACATTTGATTATCAGTGTTAGGAGAAAGCTTGGTTGGATTAAGGTTTGTGAAACATGATATATTTGCTTGCACATAAGGCAAGAGGCGTGTGAATATAGACTTTTATGAAGGTAATATCATAGGTGATTATAAGATAGGTTATTGGTTTGATTATTTTTCAGGAGCTGCATGCAATGTGCATGAATTTGCATCTTCTTTTCTTCTTGAATGGTTAGATTATTAGTATAAAATTAGGATGTTTTGTGTTGTTCCAATTGTTTGGTGAAGAGCTTATTTGGGGTGATTTGTTTATGCAATAGTAAAATTCACTACTAAAAAATGTGTTGATATCCACATATGTTTTTTGAGGCGGAAGATTTTATTTTTGCGGATTATCAACGGAAGTAATGGACAACCAACGCTCAAAAGTGTTGGTTATGGTAAAAAATTATAATTTAAAACGTTAGGAAACTAAACTCCATGATATTTGGTTAGAGATGTATAGTGAACAAATTTTGTATACACATTGGTGAAGTTTAATGTTGATGACTATCCTTTAATTAAGTCTGCAAATTAGTATTATTGAAGTTAAGTGGTGTTTTAGTGTTATTTTGAGTAAACTCTCAAGAGTGGTTCAAGTAATCAATGTTTGTGTAGCCATCTAGTGGACTCAATCATTTTATTTTAATCTTCGGTCTAGGTAAGTTGATTTCTCACGTGATTTTATATTATTTATTTACTAATGTCATTATACAACAAATGATAATATCAAGGCTAAACTTGTAAATACGTGGTGTGATTTGTTGTAGTTGTGTTGGTTCATATATTCATTGGACTAATTCGTTTTATTCCCGTCTTCAATTTAATAACTCGAAAGTTAAATATACGCCGAAAAATTAATTAGACACACTAAAATCCCATGCACCTCTTAAGCCACACGGAACACAGGATATCAAACGGTACACAGAGCATGCGCCTCCTAAGGTGCACCATAGCATGTACAACAAGCGACGTACAAAGCATGCACCTCCTAAGGCGCATCAATGCATGCACATCAAACGGCGCATCAAAGTAATTTCAAAACGCTAAGCAAATCCTGGGTTTGTTATTGTATCGGGAAAAACAAATCATGGGCTTGGATACAGTGTCATGCATTTCCTAATGCCCATAAGGGTAGTTTTTAAAAATTTTGCGTTCTATAAATGGAGTTGTAAGGAATCATCGTAGAACACAATTTCGAAGGCATATTGTTTTATTAAGTACAAAAAGACTTATTAAAATATGGATTCGGATGATGGTGATCAAAACCTCGAAGCACAAGCTCTGACTATACTCTTCTTATATGGAGTTAACCACATACCCTCGAGATAAATGCGGTCAGAGGTTAAATATACTCTTCTGCGTTCTATAAATGGCGTTATTTTATAAACTTATAGGGTGGAGTTTGTACACTCTATTTTGAAAAGAAGGTTGATTTTTTTAATCGGAGGATTTGACACGGTGATCACGTGTATATGTCGTTTCATCATGAACCAAATTAATGCGGTTAGGGGTTCTTTGGAGATTGCACGAACAACCAGTCCAACCAAAATGACTCATCACTCCATATTTGTACGGTTAGTTGGCAAGATCTCGGAACAATGTTTTTATAGGTTGTTTGACACATACAAGAAAGTAAACTCGGAAAAAGTACAAGATGAGTGCTTTGATAAGTGGTTGTCAACTTGTCTTTGACCCCCTTGCCTATATGGTATTTCCATGTGTATTCAAAATAATGTTTCAATCATGCCCGGACAAATTCACAAGTTCTGGAAACAATTGGCTTGATGACTTCAAAATAATGCACAAGATGATCCTGTCCCTATTTCAGCATGACATGTCCATTATCAGGTATTCGTCAAGATATTTCTTGCCAATGAAGTGAGTCATGATGTTATTAACAAGGTTGGAAACACGTTCAACTATGCAACGAATCCAAACAGTTCGACTCTACAAGAACCGATTGTAAAAGTGGTTAGGGGGCGTCCAAAGAATAACCCATGTCAAAGAGAGAAGAGTGCATGAAAGATAAATGAGATGGTATTGAATAAGTCAAAATTCCAAAAGTCAACACACGACAATAGAGAACACAACCGTGGCAGAGGCAGATCTGGACGAAGGAAGAATATGGTTTCCCTAACCACTTCTAATATGTGTAGTGCTGATTACATGGAGGCACCCTTAGACACAAATCTCTATCCAACACAAGAGGTGGAATACGGTATTAATTGGGTTTGCTCATGATGCCATATGTTGACGGGGTTATGGACGTCTGACTAGACGGCAACTGTGGGTATCGCTTATTTGCCGAGTTGTTGGGTAGAGGGCAAGATGCATACATTGAACTTCGGTGGGAGTTGGTGGAGGATCAATGTATATACGAGTTGGCTAGTATCCTTATCCCAATACCAGATTTGATATTCAACGTCAACTACACGGCGTCGAATGCTCCTCCTTCATATTGATGGATGTGCCTATTGTTGGTTTGACATTTCCAACTAGATATCTTATATCTCTTGTCTACCATACTTGGATTTAACCCTGCACATATCTCTCAATGGTTTCGAATGACCCTCTCAACGAACCGCTCAGGGTGTATTGCATAGCGCATGTCAGCAATATCGAGAACGTGATGATCATTCATTATTGTAATTTTTTAAGTTGTTTAAGTTGCGCTTGGATTATTTTTATATGTAAATTTCTTTCGTTTTATCACTAGTACAATAAAAGTGTTTTATGGCACTTCTTTTTTTTACTTAATTTAGTATTTGTCATTTGTTATAAGTTTTATATTGTGTAAATAATTTAAATGTGTTGGATCCATTTAAATTAATAGGGACATATAACTAATTATATATATATATATATATATATATATATATATATATATATATATATATATATATATATCAATTTTATATATTAATTTTATATATATTTTAACAATAAAATATAATTTGATTGATAAATTTAAAAGTGTTGCATGTATTATAATTAATATATACTGCTTTGTAAATAATTTTTTAATTTAAGATGTGGATTTAATATGAAAATTTTCAATTAACATATAATTGCTAGATGAACTTGTAAATAAATAATAAGTTTGATTAAAATAAATGAACAATTAAAAAAACCCGTAACAGTATCACTTAAATTTTAACAAACTTATCTACAAATCAAAAGTAATTAATAACAAGTATAAAACTTGGACCGGTAAAGCGTAGATTCGTCGACGGATGTTGTTTTAAAATTTTATGTTCCTATGCGCATCACATGCGCATGCTATTATCTATATAATGCGCTCCAAGAGGCGCACATGGGTAGCACAACAACTCCCTCAAATAATATTGTATCATGCGCCTTTAGATGTGCATATAAGAGTTTAATCTCTTAGCGTTTCAAGAGGTGCACAAGGTTTGCACAATAGCTTCCCTCAATTTCATCCACCTGCCGACGTTGTTGCTTCAATTCAGGCTACGATGATAGATCGTGGTCTCAATGCCTCTTCCAGTTGCAAATATGTCTATTTTGAGGGAGGAAGATGAAGAAGAACCTAGTAGATGTGAATAACTCCAACCAAGGAAAAAATAAATAAAGCGGCAACCGAGGAAGTAGTCTGCAGAGTACATGAAGATGGTAGTTTTAGGTTTTTTTGAAAGCTGACTGGTTAGTTTCTTAGATCTATAATTGTTTGTAGTTAGAATTTTTTAGGATTTAGGTAATTTAAAATTATTTCTTGCATTTTGATTCCTTCTTTTCCCTCAAATTTCATTTCTGAAAATCTATTTATGTAGTTGTCTTGTCACTTGTGGCACTTTGTTTAATTAAAACCGTTTCTTGAACTATTTGATATGAGCCTTAGTAGAATACGGAAGATCATATTCAAAACACAATAAGAAGAGCTTACAAATAGACACTCGAAGATGTATCATCTGTCAATGTGTATTCTTGCTCTACCCCATACCTACATTAGAATTTGCAATTCAAACAGACACTCAAAAAAATTAGTCATCTGTGTAGGATCCAAAATTTGTAGATAAGAAAAAACTATTCAGTCACACAAACTCATTTTATGTGGTATGTGTAAGTTAGATCATGTTTCCAGCAAGCTTACCAAGATGTTGTTGCTGCCACAAAAAGGGTTCTTGAAGATTGCCTGAGGACTGCAAAAAGGATTCAATAGTGACAAAAATAAAGAACATATGCAACGCAATCAATCCACCATCTAAGAAACCTGAAATTTCAGTGCTTGAAGGTGCTAATGGAAAGATTGTACTGAAAATAGACGGGAAGATTTGGATATGAAAAACTTCAGTTTTGACCTTTTTCTCGATAAAAAAATTGGCAGGACAACTGGAGCCACCATCCATGCAACAAATGTAACTTTCACTTTGTTTATCTTGTTGAATTGAAATTATTTTTATTCCACATTAATTTATACTTGCTTATTTGGGATTCGAGTTTTCAATTTATTAATTTTGAATTCTAAATTGTTTGCGTTTTCTTATAGTTGTGGATTAAATACTCTAAAAATGTTATAATTTTGTTAGAAATAGCCTCAATCTTATATTGTCAAGTGAAGGGTGCAAATCAAAAAAAAAATTCATCTTTGGATTATAGTTTTTGGTTTGTTTAAAGACTCACTTAGGAACTGAAAAGCATACAAAAAAGGCTTTAAACTCAAGATTTTGCGTAGCTTTCTCAAATAAAGAAACAAACAATCGAACAATGATTAGTCTAAGTAGGGACCATAGAGTGCTGAGTTGCTGACTGCGTTGTTGACCTTCGTTTGTTCATATCATCAAGGACCTTCTCATTAATGACAAATTTATTATTTGGACATTCCTTAATAATTTGCAAGGACTTACATGAAATTGACCTAGAGAGAAAGGCAACCAACATTTGTTTCATAATTGATTTCCAATCAAAGCAACCCAGCTTCTTTTGACAATAATTTTGGAGCAAACATGTGAAAAATAACATCTTAAGACCTCTCTTTCTCTACGATTCCATTACCATAAGTCTTCTAAAAACAATATTTGTGAATCCATTTGTAACACCCTAAATTCTCAAAACTCAAGGAGTTACGGGTTAGGACCTCACAGTAAGTCCCGATCCTAGTTTGATAACACTTTCACAAGATCTTACAACAAGACACAAATAAGGAAACCGAAACTCATAAAACGATATTGTAATGTGATGAATGCAACGACATGCTACTAACAACCAATAATGTACTTAAGATCAAGATGTCTAAAAGTCAACATACTAAGAGGGAAACAATAATAAAATATCCAACCCTGTCCTAGGGAGTACGGAGACCCGGTTGACCACTACTTCCGGATCACTCAACCGTTGCTCTAGCTAAACTGTGAATACTCTAAACAACAAAAGTAATAAACCATTATCTAACCATCCAAAAGTTAGACAAATGAAAATAGCACACACATAATAGCAGAATAAATCACTCATCATGCTTTCAGAGAATTTCATGTATTATCTTTATTTCAGTCATACACTTTACTAATGATACTTATTTTGTGACACAAGGGATTCCCAAACCTCGCTTCCGCCCCCGTGTAACCAACAGGAGTGGATCCGATGCACCTCACCCTATACCTGTCTAGTCTGGGTATAGAGAACCTCCCAATCTCGTGTCAGAGTTGGACAGTGATGTCACCGCCCATTATACATACACTTGAGCCATAAACGTATAAAAGGTCGTCTTATGCATGCTATAATTATTAAACACGCAACACACACCACCACCATCATTCAAATAACATCTAGAAACCAAGTAAGTAAGCCCCAAAGGACTTACCTATATCAAATCTCAATTCCCGTTATCTCAACTCGGTTTACAATCGCATAAAATGAACTGCATGTTATAAAAGGCCAGTGGATCAATAATATATCTATCATCTAGAAGTTTATAACTTCTAAGTTAATGATGACTATTCGAGAATATATACTAAGCTAACACGTTTTTTATGAAAAGGCGGCTTTACCCCTAATGATTCTAAAACCCTAATGGCTCTAGAAAGGTTCATAAATCTCTAACTAATATTCAAGGTCTTGATATAAACTCTTAAACAAAGAATCTAATGTGTTTGAAAGTTTTTTCAAACTTTCCAACTTCTTATTTAATCTCAACCTATATCCAAAGTAGTTAAGGTCTTACTTTGGTCTAAAATTAAAATCTCCTAATAACCTCTGAAAATTCCAAGGAAAATATCTAGCAATACCATGACATATATGCTCTCATATAGAGGGAGCTAAACTCACAAACTCCCGTCCATCAATTCTACATAAATTCACAAAGATGTCTGCACAATACCATTCCAACACTTAAGAAAATTTTCAGGACAATAATTACTCAACTTAGTTTTGGTCCAACTTCATAAAATTATATCTCATG
Source organism: Fagopyrum esculentum (assembly GCA_033239045.1). NCBI lineage: Eukaryota > Viridiplantae > Streptophyta > Magnoliopsida > Caryophyllales > Polygonaceae > Fagopyrum > Fagopyrum esculentum. The sequence continues at coordinate 37,390,858 of BSUD01000003.1, forward strand.
ATACTGTTGGATCTCCCTCAAATTCAAACATGGTGAACTATATCCTATCAAAATTTCAAGCCCATCAAAAAAGTCTAACCCAATCGTATTTGGTTTTAGAACATGCATCAAACTGCTTTTTGCTCAACTTTGAAAAATCGTAACTTCTAAAGTAATTGTTGGATGCTTCTCAAATTTTGATATGTTTTACTACAGTACCCCAACCACAACATATAAAAAATTTAGCCAGAAAGGAGGAGGTTTTCGTAAACAGATCTGGCTCCAAAGTTGGTTTCTTAACACAGTTTTAAAACTAAAAAAAAAAAAAAAAACTGAACAGAGTGCTTACTGTTTCTCCTGGCTGCTGAGCAAGGCTGGAGAAAGTGAAAGCATTCATTAGCCATGAATATGTAGAAGGAAGGCAAGAAGAAGGAGGCTTACTCAGTCACTAACCCAACAACGTGAAAGAGAGGCCTCGGCTTGGTTCCCGGAGTGAGGCTGCTGTGTGAAGATGGTGCTGGTTGCTGCACTGTTTATGTGAGCAACGAGGAGGAGAGGGCTGTAGCAGCTTCATGTAAGGGAGGAATGAAGGCTGATAGTTCGGTTAAATTGCAACCATAAGTATAGGGAATGAAGAGATGATTTTCCTTGGCTGCTGCGTCTTTGCGTGAGGGAAAGGAGGGCAACTGTTATGTTGCTGTTGTTTTCAAATGAGGGAGAAGGGAGCACTAAGCTTTACGTGAGTCAAGGCTCTTGGGGGTTACAAAAGGAGAGGGCAAGGTGGCAATTATGAGCATTAAAAAGGTTAGGTATATGGGTTTAAATGGTATCAAGCAAGGCTGATCACATGGGTTTAAATGTCATGAATGAGTGTCATTATGAGGGAGGTGCAATGGCTGCATTTATACGTGTGGAAGGAGAAGGCAACACTATGATTTACCTGACTTTTCCTTCATGTAATTAGATAAAGTCATGTATAAGGGGGGCCATCTAGGTGTGGTATAAATAGGTAGCCAAAATTGCTTGCTTCCTGATGTAGTTTGTGGGGGTAAGTTTGACGATGTTTGCGAGGTTGGCAACACTATGATTTACCTGACTTTTGTTGGTTCATGAGAGTTTGGTAGCGTGGTCGAGTATTCAGCCATGGTGATATTATCGTATTTGGATCGACAATATCTGATACCATATAAGCAGATGAACTCAACTGTGTTCATTATTGAAGTAATCGTGTAATATATATATTCTGTAGAGATATTCTACTAACAAACCACATCTTCACTCTAACTAATAAATCTGTAACTGAACGGATATTATTGTTATCAAATATACCCACCTAAACTTTGACTCTAAACTCATATAAGATGATATGTATAATTTGGTAATGTATAAATATACCCACATAAATTAATAAGAAGGTTAAGCATGTAGAAGGTGACCATGAAAATACCACCCATGACTTCGAAAATAAAATGAAACGAGTCCAAACCAGTCTAAATTTGGTTTGACTCGAATTTTATCGGAAATAAAATTTTCGAATATTACACCATTACCCTGAGTATTCTTTTTTGTGTTTTTTATTCTCTCATAAACATTTAGAGTTGTTAATATTTTTTTTTTCTCTATGATCTTTGGAGGATCTTCTTACATTTTGTGCATATATTTGATCATGTGCTTATCTACTAATATTTCCATAGCCATTAAGTCATGTTTTTGCAAGAATCCCTTGTAACTTGAAGCAAATCAAGTGTATGGGTTATTCTCATATCTAGTCTGGTTCGAAGATCCAAAAATGCATAATTATGGTTTAAGCAGTAAAAATCAGAATCTGTCCGTGATTAGGACAGTAAAACGACACAACCAAGCATAAGTTAGCCCGTTGGATTACATATATAAATTCATTGAATAGTATATTGGATTTACTGATTTATGTATAAGGCATTGAGAAAGTTGAGATCTGGCAGCAAGCACAATATATTCATTTAAGAATACTCCTTTATCAGTTTCATAACCTGCATTAGAATAAGGAAAGAGCAAATGACCACTGAGTTGATCATCATATTGTCATGAGCTATTTCAAAAATATGGATTTTATGCTCTAGGACTACGTCATTTTCTGGTTAGTAGGTAAAGGTTTGAACTGAAATCAATAAAACTAAGATCTTCATGATGAACTTATGTCTTTTCTTCATAGTTTCAACATTCAGTTGCAATTTACCTAAAGAACTAATAGATAAAAAACAAGAAGCTGATTGGAATACTCATCTAAATCAGTCCTTAATTAAATAGGTAAATACCAATATATTACAATTCAAAAATCAGCACTTCAGATCGTGCTTCAGCTGGACTTCAACATTGATTTTATTTTATTTGCTTCTTCACAAGTATCTTCTTGCATTTTCTAGCTCTATCGCATGTTGTTGATCAACTAGGTGAGATACACACGTTTAAAGATATACCATTAGTCAGAACAAACACAGAAAGAAAACACAACAGTTTTACTGTATAGTACATCTAAGTTATCGTCTGTGACTGTTTGTGCAAGTTAATACAAACCCAATTCCTCAGCAAACATTGTTCCTCGACATTTATTTAGCTGCAGAAATTATACATACTGTTATTCTCATTGAATTTTCATGTTAGGGCCTAAATAAAATTACAAAGTATTCTACATCCTACTGTAAGATGAATATGGCTCTATTCTCTCAAGGGGCTTCTACATTTTTCTATACAGTGTGGACTATGATTATTTATAAACCAGGAAAAAAGACAATTATAATATATAATTTCAAGTGAAAATGATATACAGTAAGAACAATGCCAAATGTAACAGTTTAGCAATCCCTAAGCCAACACTGCATCACTTGAGTGCTGAATTCTAGGTTGGACTACTGGGTAAGTAAACATTTGATGAGGCCAACCAAATTGACTAATACATTAGCTTCCCCAAGGAAACCTATAATGTAATTGTGTAAAAAATATGGATGAATGACAGATAAGCCACCAGCATCAACCCAAGGTTACAATTTACAAAATGTAGAATATATGTGGACTAGATTATCCATTCCTGAACTAGATAATTTTCCACTTAATAGGCCAAAATATGATTAGGAAACACTACTTGAACATAGTGAATTACAAAGATGACAGTCTCATAAAAGATAAAATAGGAGTGCTAGGGGAGTACCTGATCAAGTACAGATGGTAACTGATCGACAAAGTAATCGAGGATGGTGATAACTTCTTCTTCATAATTAACCAAGGAAGAAGCAACTTCACGTAGAGCCTTCTGTTGACTTAACCCTGAAGATAGCTTGAGTTAAAAGATATCCTAATCCTAACCGAGCTATTAAGAGATAAAGATCACAGTATATTTAGGAGATATCTAAATATAAGATAGTTCTAATAGGATTAAGATTGGTATATGCTTATTTTATATAAGGAGATATCTAGGTATGACAGTAGGTATGAATTTGGGGAGAGCTTAAATTTTGAGTTATTTTCTTAAGCAATAAAGAGAGTTATTCCTTTGAACCTTTGAGTTCTCTAAATTTCTATAATTGGTATCACACTTGGCAAGTTCATGAGAGAAGAAATTTTTGCGGGATACATCGCAAAAAAACATGAGTGACATTACGGAGACATCGAAGGAAGGAGGACCTTCCTCAATCAAGTGCCGATGCTAACTTCAATCAACTACATGGTATGTGTTGAAATGTGATTCAAACTTGGAGCCAAATTTGCAGGAAATTCAGTTATGTTTTGTTAGCTATCATTTAGGCAAGATTGGTCTTTGCTATTTTCTTTAATTAAACCACTAGTTTTAGGTGTGAAGTTAGACGTGGTTAGTGGAGTATTAGTTGGTTTTTTTCTCAATTATTTAAGCTTGGTAATCATGTTCATTTTCCTTCAACATGAAACAAACACAGCAGTTTGTATTCCTCTTTTGTGTTCTTCCCATTTCTGGTGTTGTACTATCTTCAAATTCCAACAGATTGGTATCAGAGCTGTAGACATTTTTCCGGGTTCATATCCAGGGAATTAAGGTGAGGAAGAGTGTGGGAAAATACAGGGAAACACAAGAGAGAAAGAAGGTTGTTCATAATGCAGAACAACGGAGGAAACAATGGGACATCTCAATTGTCCATTTTCAAGGGAGTCAATTACCAATTCTGGAGCCTAAAGATGAAGACTTTGTTTAAGTCTCAGGAGTTGTGGACTTTAGTTGAGTATGGGTTCGAGGATAATGCAACTGAAGACCCAGATCAGGCTCTAAGGGAGAAGAGGAAGAAGGACTCCAAGGCATTGTTCATGATCTAGCAGGCTTTGGATGATGAAATCTTCCCACGAATTGCATCAGCCACCACATCAACAGCAACATGGGATACTCTAAGGCAAGAGTATCTTGGTGACAAGAAGGTCATCAAAGTTAGGTTGCAATCCTTGAGAAGAGAGTTTGAGACTTCTCTTATGAAGAACAAAGAATCTGTGCAAGATTATTTGTCAAGGGTGACTGGAGTGGTGCAGAAGATGAGGTCGTATGGGGAAACTATGTCAGATGAGCATGTGGTTGGAAAGGTCCTAAGAAGCCTAACAAAAGAGTTCGACCATGTAGTGGCTGCCATTGAGGAATCAAAGGACATGTCCACTTACACCTTTGATGAATTAATGGGGTCACTGCAAGCACATGAAGAAAGGATCAAGAGGCCAAGTGACAAGAAGGAAGAGAAGGCTTTCTTTGGGAGGGATGAGTCTTCTCACAGAGAGGGAACTTGGCAGTCCAATTGGAGAGGAAGAGGTAGAGGTGACTCAAGAGGCAGAGGAAAAGGAAGAGGACAAAGCTGGGAAGGTAGAGATAAGCCTTCTCAGTCCAACCAGAACTCAATCAAATGCTATTACTGCAAGAAACCAGGTCACAAGAAAGCCAATTGCTGGAAGAAAGAGGGTGATCAAGGAGATCAGAAGAGGGACTCTAAGTCAAATTTTGAGGAGCAAGAAGAGAAGTTGTTCTTGGCTCAGTATGAATCAGCAAGTGATGCAGGAAATGTGTGGTACATAGACAGTGGGTGTTCAAACCACATGTCTGGAACAAGATCTATGTTTAAGGAACTAGATAACTCAAAGAAGAGCAAGGTGAGGATTGGAGATGGAAATCAACTGGATGTGGAAGGAAAAGGAATCATTGCAATCAAGTCTGAGCAAGGTAAAGTCAAGCTCTTACATGATGTGCAATATGTACCTCACTTGGCTTACAATTTGTTGAGTGTAGGACAACTCTTATGCAGTGGTTATTCTTTAGTATTTGAGGATGAATCATGTGTGATAAGAGACAGGAAGTCCAAGGAGATTGTAGTAAAAGTACACATGGGAAAGAACAAAGTTTTTCCCTTGGATTTGATTGAGAACAGAAGTCGAGCCTTGTTAGTCAAGTGTGATAGTGATGCAAGGCTGTGGCATTTGAGGTATGGGCACCTGAATGTGCAGGGATTGAAGCTACTGAACACCAAGGAAATGGTGGTAGGTCTACCAAGCATTGGAGAGCTGGAGATATGTGAAGGCTGCTTGTATGGAAAGCAGTTCAAAGGGTCATTCCCAACAGGGAAGGCTTGGAGAGCAGATAAATGCCTAGAGCTGTTGCATGCTGATCTTTGTGGTCCAATGCAGACAACTTCACTTGGTGGTAGCAAGTACTTCTTGCTGATCACAGATGATCACAGCAGGATGAGCTGGGTCTACTTCCTTACAGCAAAATCTGAAGCTTTTGAGAACTTCAAAAAGTTCAAAGCCTTGGTGGAGAAGGAAAGTGGCAATTCAGTGAAGGCTCTAAGAACTGATCGAGGAGGAGAAATCTTGTCCCAAGAATTCATCACTTTCTGTGAAGAAGAAGGGATAAGAAGAGAGCTCACTGCACCATACACACCAGAGCAGAATGGTGTTGCAGAAAGGAAGAATAGAACTGTGGTGGAGATGGCTAGGAGCATGTTAAAGGCCAAGAGAATGCCAAATGAATTTTGGTGTGAAGCAGTTGCCACAGCAGTCTACATTCTCAACATCTCTCCAACAAAGGCAGTCATGAATATGACTCCATTTGAAGCCTGGAAGAAGAGGAAACCACTTGTAAGTCATCTCAAAGTCTTTGGTTGTATTGCCTATGCATTGGTTAATTTAAGATTAAAACTAGATGACAAGTTAGTAAAATGTGTATTCAATGGCTATGCTGCTCAGTCTAAAGCTTACAAGTTGTATAATCCAGTAGATGGAAAGATTATTATCAGTAGAAATGTAGTGTTTCATGAAGATGCAGAATGGAATTAGAAAGAGCAAGAGAATGGTGAAGAAAGGCAGAAAGATGTCATCTTTGACAACTTAGAAGAGCCTACACCAGCAACTGAGCATGCAGTAGCTACACCACCAAATTCACCAGGCTCACCGAACTCATCATCCACTACATCAAGCAGTTCAGGTGGTTCAAGCAATAGCTCAAGTGGCTCGAGCAGTAGCTCACCACCAAGAAGAATGAGATCTCTAGAGGAGATATATGAGAGCTGTGATTTTGCTCTCTCAGCCATTGAACCTACAAGCTTTGAAGAGGCAGCAGATGAAGCTAATTGGCAGATTGCTATGGAAGAGGAGATGAAGTCAATTCAGAAGAACAACACTTGGGAGCTAATTGAGCTTCCTAAGGAGAAGAACATCATTGGTCTGAAGTGGGTGTTCAGAACGAAGTTCAACACAGATGGGAGCATCCAAAAGTATAAAGCAAGGCTGGTTGCTAAGTGTTACTCTCAAATGAAAGGAGTTGATGTTGATGAGACATTCTCACCTGTTGCAAGATTTGAAACAGTGAGAATTGTTCTTGCTTTAGCTGCTCAGAAGGAATTGCCTGTATTCCAGTTTGATGTCAAGTCAGCATTTTTGAATGGAGATCTGCAGGAGGAAGTCTATGTTGAACAACCTCAAGGGTTCATCAGACAAGGAGAAGAGAGCAAGGTGTACAAGCTCAGAAAGGCCCTCTATGGTTTGAAGCAGGCTCCAAGAGCCTGGTACAGCAAAATTGATACTTTCTTCTTGAAGAATCAGTTTGAAAGAAGTGAGAATGAGCCAACTCTCTATGTCAAGAAGAGAGAGGATCTGTTAGAAGAGTTCAAACTTTCCATGATGGAAGAGTTTGAAATGACAGACCTTGGAATGCTTCAATACTTCCTTGGTCTAGAAGTAAAGCAGAGAAAGTGTGGCATCTTTATGTGTCAAAAGAAGTATGCTAAGGATCTCTTGAAGAAGTTTCATTTGGAGAACTGTGATGCTGCTATAACTCCAATGAACACCAATGAGAAGCTGCAAAGAGAGGATGAAACAGAGAAGGCTGATGTAAAGGTGTTCAGGAGCTTGGTAGGAGGGTTAAATTACCTTACACACACCAGACCAGACATTGCCTACTGTGTTAGTGTGGTGTCAAGGTATATGCAAAGTCCAACAAGGCAGCATCTTGGAGCAGCAAAGAGAATACTCAGGTATGTCTCTGGCACAACAGACTATGGGATATGGTATGAGAAGGTGGAGGGCTTCAAGCTGAGAGGTTACACTGATAGTGATTGGGCCGGCTGCATTGATGATAGGAAGAGCACATCAGGTTCTGTGTTTAATCTTGGATCAGGGGCTATTACATGGAGTTCCAAGAAACAAGACACTGTGGCCTTGTCTTCCTCTGAAGCTGAATATGTAGCAGCTGGGTCAGCATCAAGGCAAGCATTGTGGTTGAGAAAGCTGCTCAGTGATTTGTGTTGTGTTCAAAGTGAAGCAACTGAACTATGGTGTGACAACAAGTCGACTATTGCTATGACAAAGAACCCAGCCTTTCATGCCAGAACCAAGCATATAGATGTGCAACATCACTTCATCAGGAAATTGGTTTCTGAGGAGAAGATTGTTCCAAAATTCTGTGGAACAAATGAGCAGGATGCTGATTTATTTACAAAGGCCCTAAGTCAAGCTAATCATCATTTCTTTATGGAGAAAATCGGAATGAGAAAGTTTGAATCAAGGGAAGGTGTTGAAATGTGATTCAAACTTGGAGCCAAATTTGCAGGAAATTCAGTTATGTTTTGTTAGCTATTATTTAGGCAGAATTGGTCTTTGCTATTTTCTTTAATTAAACCACTAGTTTTAGGTGTGAAGTTAGACGTGGTTAGTGGAGTATTAGTTGGTTTTTTTTTCTCAATTATTTAAGCTTGGTAATCATGTTCATTTTCCTTCAACATGAAACAAACACAGCAGTTTGTATTCCTCTTTTGTGTTCTTCCCATTTCTGGTGTTGTACTATCTTCAAATTCCAACAGTATGGGCTATAAGAATGAAAATTCTACTTAAGGTACACAAGGTGTGGGAAATCATTGAAACACCAACAAACGATAGTGAGAAGAACGACATGGCCACAACCTTGTTGTTTCAATTGATCCCCGATGCGCTTATCTTACAAGTTGGTGAATTAGACACGGCAAAGAAAGTTTGGGAGGCCATAAAAGCAAGACATGTGGGAGCATAGAGAGTCGAAGAAGCTCGGTTGCAAACATTGTTGGCAAAATTTGATCGTCTTAAGATGAAAGATACCGGGACAATCGACGATTTTGTTGAAAATTATCAGAAATCTCATCAAAGTCGGATGCCCTAGGAGAAGAGATCGAAGAATCTAAGCTTGTTAAAAAGTTTCTTAAGAGTCTCCCTCATAAGAAATACATACACATCGTAACGGCGCTTGAACAAGTGCTAGATCTTAAGAATACAAGTTTTGAAGACATCATAGGACGTCTATAGGCTATGAGGAGCATATCTCCGAGAAAGAAGAGGCACAAGAAGATCAAAGCAAACTAATATATGAAAATATGGAATCCCAATCAACACAACCAAACCGCGATTACAATGGAGGATATAATGGCAGAGGTCGTGGAGGACGCTTCTATAACAGGGGGAGAGGTCGCAGAAGGTCTAATGGAGCAAGAGACTTGTCGGAAATAGCGTGTTTGATAAATTTGACGACTATGCCTCAAAGTGTCCAGATTGATTACTCGAACTACAAGAAGCACAATAGAATGACAACAAAAATACAGAAGACGCAGATGAGCTCATGATGCATGAGGTTGTCTACTTACATGATTGGAGATCGACGATACTTCTCTTTCTTAGATGATTCCATTACCGAAAAGGTGAAATTTGGTGAGGATTGTCGCATAGATATCAATGGGAAGGGTATGATTGAATTCATCAGTTTGAACGATGAACTAAGAACGTTGTCTAATGTAAATTTCATTCCCAATTTAAAGAGTAACAACATTAGTCTTGGGCAAACTACGGAATCAGGATGTGGCGTGAGAATAAAGAGAGAAATCCTAACAATGCATGACCGTGAGGGAAAATTGCTCATCAAAGCAATTAGATCAAGAAATCGACTTTACAAGGTTCGTATAAGGATAAAGAATATGAGTATGAGGATAAAGAATATGATGCGTCTTCACTCAATGGAGCGACTCAAGCAAATGGCATACAAGGTTAGGTCACATTAATTTTGAAGCAATGAAATCCATGATGCAAAGAAAACTTGTCATACGAGCTCCATGTGTTAACTTCAAGAAGGAAGTCTGCGGTTCGTGCTTGCTTGGAAAGCAAACAAGAAAACTGTTTCCACAAGCTACTGTGTATTGAGTAGATAAGATACTTGAGCTTATACATGGCGATATTTGTGGCCCCATATATAACGCCAAATACGATGGCTGAAAACAAGTATATCATCGCTCTCGTTGATGATCACTCTAGATACATGTGGACAATACTTTTGAAGGAGAAGGGTGATGCGTTTAACAAGTTCAAGAGATTCAAACGTTTGACAAAGCAAGAATCAAGAGCAAACATACAAGTCTTTAGAACGGATAGAGGAGGAGAATTTTGTCACAAGAACTCAACTCCTTCTGCGATAGTTCAAGCATAAGACGACACCTCACAACTCCATATACACCTTAACAAAACGAAGTTGTTGAGAGACGTAATAGGAACTATTGGAGATGACTTGAAGTATCCTAGAACACATGCATATTTTGAATTCTCTATGGGGAGAAGCAATAAGGCATTCTACATATCTCTTGAATCGGATAGCTACAAGAGCACTCAAGGATAGAACCCCATATGACATCTTCTGCGCTAAGAAACCCAATATCAATCATCTCCTAGTTTTTGGCTACATCGGGTACGTAAAAACAAAGGCAACACATCTAAAGAAGTTGGATGATAGATCACGTGTGTTAGTTCATCTAGACACATAGCCGGGATCAAAGGCGTATCGTTTGTTTGATCCAAAAACTCGGAAGAAAGTGGTGAGTCGAGATGTTATTTTTGATCAAACAAAAGGGTGGAACTGGAATCAAAACAAATCAGAGTAGAATAAAGCCGGAAGCTTCAAGATTAGCTTTGAAGTTTTTGCAAATCATGGAGTTCAAAAAAATAGAGAACAATGACGACGCCATCAGAGATGCTGAAGGATCAATAACTAACAATGATAACGATGAGGATGAAGAGCACAATGTTGATGATGAAGAACATGATGGTGGTGATGACGAGTACAATGACGATGATGATGATGATAATGATGATAATGATGAGGATCATGATGATGACGACGAGTATCCAACTCAACCGATGCTAAGAAGAACAACAAGGTAGAGGACGAGACCGAAATAACTTGAGAACTATGTGCTACTTGCCGAAGAAGAACGGGAGCGGTTGTGATGTGTTTGAACAATGAGCCTAGAGATTTTTATGAGGCAAATGAATCAAAGAATTGGGTACTTGCGTGTGAAGATGAGATTCACTCAATCACAAAGAACCATACTTGGAATCTTGTAGACCTTCCACAAGGGGCAAATCCAATAGGTTTAAAGTGGGTGTTTAAGATCGAGAAAACCTCCGATAGTAGCATAAATAAATACAAAGCCAGACTCGTCGCAAAGGGATATGTGCAAAGATATGGGATCGATTTTAATGAAGTATTTGCCCCGGTACCGCAGATAGAGACAATCAACCTTCTCATCAATCTTACAGCGTCTTATGGATGGGAAATACATCATCTTGATGTAGAAACAACATTTCTTCATGGCTAGTTGAAAGAAACAGTTTATGTTACGCAACCAGAGGGATTTATAGTAAAAGGGTGTGAAGACAAAGTTTACAAGCTCAATAAAGGCTTGTATGGCTTAAAACAAGCCCCGAGAGCATGGAACAATAAGTTGAATCAAATTCTCAAGGAATTGTAACACCCCAAATTCAAAGAGCTCGGAGAGTTACAGGTTAGGACCTCACAGTGGGTCCCGACCCTTGTTTAAAAATGCTTTCACTTGATCTTGTAACAAGACACAAATAAGGAAACCGAAAATCATAAAACAACGTTTAATGTTATGAATGAAACGACATGATACTATCAGCCAAAAACGTACTTAAGATCAAAATATCTAAAGCCAACATACTAAGAAGGAAAAATAATTATAAAAATATCCAACCCCATCCTATGGAGTACGGAGACCTGACTAACCACTACCTTTCGCATCACTCGGTCGTTGTTCTAACATGTGGTAAGTCTAAACAACAAAATAATCAACCGTTAGCTAGCTATCCAAAAGTTAGAAGAACAATAATAGCACACACACACACATCATAACAAAAATAAAACACCCATTATGCTTTCACAAAAATCCATTTGTTATCTTAATTTAAGTCATACACTTTACTAATTCAACTTATTTTGTGACACGAGGGATTTCCAAACCTCACCTATGTCCCCGTGTACCAATAGGAATGGGCCCGATGCACCTCACCGTGTACCTGTATGGTCTGACCAGAGAGAACTTCCCAGACTCCTCTCAAAGGAAAGCTTTGTTACACTTAAAAGATTTATCCAATTTCTTGACTCTCTCAAAAAGTCACTAAGACTCAACTTTGACTTAAAATATAACACTCCTATAAAAACATGAAAAATCAAAGAAAATTATCTAGGCCTTCTATGCTATGCACTATACACATAGGAGCAAAGAAATCCCAAAAACAACCAACAACAATTCCTACACAAAACTCCAAAGTTGACTCCTCAACCCAAAGTTTCTATACTTAGCCAAAAATCTGCAATTTTCCAAACTACATCACTAGTCAAATTTGGAATCTTATAAATCTAGATTTGACCGTTGGATCAACCCCATCTTTTGATATATACTAGCATGCATAACCCTTTACGACATATTGAAAACTAAACGGTGAAAAATAATTCTCACGTATCGAAACAGGGGTCCAAAGATGACAACTCACCAACAAAAATTGGAACTCACAAGAGGCTATAGGTTGTGAGTTCGAGACTCACTGCTTCCTCTTTATCAAATTTAACTCCACTGCTTCATCACCTGCTCATTACTAGACTCAAATCTCCTACATTGAAGGTAGGACTAACTCCATATTCCTCCGAAAGCTCCAAGAGATAAGCATTGTTACCAACCTTACGCTTGACTCAAAATGGTCCGTGTCTCCTTGGAAATAGCTTAGACTTCCTCTTTTTTGGAAATTGCTCTTCTTTTAGATGTAACAAAACTAGATCTTTCGGTTTGAATAACATTTCCTTGCGATTCCGATTTGTCTTGGTAGCTACGGCCTTCCGTTTCTCTTCCAGCCTTATGCGTGTCCTCTCATGCAGATTATTGATGAACTCCACATGTTTTCCTACATTAAAATCTACTTGCTCCTCTGTAGGCAACAATATAAGGTCAAAAGAGGTCAAATGATTCAACTCATAGACACACTCAAAAGGTGTTTGATTAGTAGATGAATAAATGGTACGATTATATGCAAACTCAACATGTGGTAACATATCCTCCCAAGCACTCAAATTGTCTTCCAAAACAACCCGCAAAATAGTAGTTAAGGTCCTATTAGTAACCTCCGTTTGACCATCCGTTTGAGGATGACTAGAGGTTTAAAATAACAACCTAGTTCCTAGCTTTTCCCAAAGACTCTTCCAAAAGAAACTATGGAACTTAACATCTCTATCACTCACAATAGTCATAGATACTCCATGTAATAAAAACCTAAGACTTTAGAATCCATAGTAGTGATCAAAGAATGTTTCCTAGAAAGGGCATCAGCAACACCATTATCTTTTCCCTTTTTATACTTAATGATATATAGAAAAGTTTCTATAAACTCCATCCATCTACCATGTCTCCTATCCAACTTATCTTTACTCATAAAATTCTATAAGGACTCATGATCAGTTCTAAGAATAAATTCATTAGGCCAAAAGTAATGTTGTCATGTCTTGAAAACTCGAAATAATGCATACAATTCCTTATCATATGCTGAATAATTCAAGCCTACTGCTTTCAGTTTCTCAACAAAGAATGCAAGTGGCTTACCTTCTTGCATGAGCACTCCTCCAATGCTAATTCCCGATGTATCATACTTAACCTCACATGGTTTAGTAAAGTTCGGAAGTGCTAGAAGAGGTGCATGCGATAGTTGCCACTTTAACTCTTTAAAAGCCTTCTCTTGTGCTTCTCCCCACTCGAGTTGTACTTGCTTCTTCGTGAGAGACGTGAGGGGGCTACAATGGTGCTAAAATCCCGTACAAAACGTCTATAAAATGTGGCAACCCATGGAATGATCAAACATGTCCAATAATTGTAGGTGCGGGCGACTCTTGGATTGCTTTGACCTTCTCTTCATCTACTTCTAGACCTCTTGTCCTTACTACAAATCCAAGGAAGATAACTTATTTAGTACTAAGCTCACATTTCTTAATGTTAGCATATAAAGATTCATTTCTAAGAGTTCATAGTACTTCCCTCAAGTGTTCTTCATGTTCCTCAAGTGATTTGTTGTAGAAGAGGATGTCATCAAAGTAGACAACCACAAAATTCCCAATGAAATGATGTAAGATATGATTCATTAATCTCATAAAAGTTGTAGGAGCGTTAGTCACACCAAAAGGCATAACCAACCACTCATAAGCATTTGGATACGACATATCTTGAATTTGCATTGGACTCTCGCAGTGTTCGGTTGTCATTATTTACAAATGGTTTTAACCCATATAACCAATTTGGAAAAACTTATTCTTGTTGGCTAGTCACTATAGCACCATATAATCTTTCAACGTGGATGTGTTAAAAAACACATACATTTCTTGACGTTGATTATACTCGATCCACATAACCTAAAGAAGCTTACAAATGTTTACTTGAAAGTTGTAATTGATGAATTGAAGTTGATATATAGATTCTCGGTGTCCCAATATTGTTATATCTCAAAATGAAACATTTTTTTATGCGGCTACCTTGTTATGGACAATTAATGATTTTACAACTTATATTGATGATGGTAGGTAGGAGTACGGGAGGACCGATTGCTTTCCCATATTGTATGGAAGATACCAAATCATTTTGGTTATATCATTGTAAAAATATTCTTGGTTTGCTGATCATCAAAAATGTACTAGTGTTGATAATCCCTTTAGGAGAAATAAAAAGTCCTTTTACAAAAATCGTGTTGAGAAGTCTTCTCCTTCTAAAATAGACATGCTATTAGGATCGTGTTAATGATATATCAATAGTGATTGATGCTTCTCATTTAACTCCCGACAAATAATGCTTGGAATTTTTATTCCGGTTAGTGAGCGGTTTAGCGGCCTTTCCGCAGGCGCGGCTTAATCTTTCCATAGGCAAGATGTCCTGAGTGACGGGATTTTATACCGATTCCGTTCCGACCCTTCATTTTCCCACTTTCCGCTTTTGACCCCTCGTTCCTTACCCAAAGGAGAGTCTTGTGGGCTGTTGACCCCTTATTTCCCCCAAAAGTGAGAGCACCTTTTCCCTTCCCCTTTCTCCACTCATTCACGTTAGTGCATTCTCCCCTTCTCCTTGCTTCCTCTCTTCTCTCCCTTCTACCTTGGTTCTTGCTTATGAGCTATCCAGCAAAGGTAGGGATCTATAGTTGTGTAGGTAATCTTTCCTCTCCCTTTCTTCTTTCTCTTCATCCCTTTTCATTCTCTTCTTCTCCTTCCTCCATTGTTGTGGATGGAGCTTTGAAAAAGGTTCTTTGATGGCATTCTTTGGTCATGTGTTCCTAGCAAGCTTAAGACGTGGAGGAGGGCTTTGATCTTGTGGATGAAGTTTTAAGAAGACCCAGCCAGAGAAGGAAGCCATAAAAGCTCAAGTGCACAACCGAAGATCGAAGAAAATGTTGTTTTTGGAGTTCGACCGCAGGGGCGGCAACACAGAGACGTGGGGGCGGACACAGTCAGCTGCAGGGGTGGCGTCAGGATTACCAGCAGCTGCAGGGGCGGTGTCTAGACCTGTGGGGGCGGTGGCCTTCAGCCCCGCAGTCACGCCTTCTGATTCCGCGGCTGCGTTTCTTCAACAATAGGCTCTTCTTCTCCCTTATTCTTCTTTCCTTCCTTCGTTTTGAGGTTGATCCATGTTATTGTCATGCCTCAGATGGACCTAAGATAGTTGTGAATGCCACCTAGTGGTTGTGAACCTTAGGAACCCTTAGAGTCTCGGATGTTGCCTTAGGATGACTCAAAGTGTAATGATCATGTTGTACCTCCTAGACTAGTTGTGTTCTAGCTTGGATGATGAGTTATCTGTGTAGGAGACGGGGCTGTTGTAGTACCTTTGCATATGCTTGATGAGTTATGGTCCCTTGGAGCCTAGGAGTGTTTCCTAGCTTATGAGTTGTAGCCAGTGGCGGCCGCAGGATTTAAAAAGGGGGGGGGGG
>BSUD01000003.1:37406800-37582630 GCA_033239045.1 Fagopyrum esculentum
TTTATTTTCGATAAACATATCTAGGAAAATAAAATAGCGATAAAAACAAAGTCAATATGTCATCTACTTACAATAAACAAAAATAAAAAAAAAATCATTACATCACGACCGCGTCTAAAATTTTTTTTTTAAAAAAAAATAGCTGCCCTATAGGCGCGTCTATAACCGCGCCTCTTTAGTTTTTTTTTCTTTGAAAAACGTTACACTATAGCCGCCGTCTAGGACCGCACCTCTATTTGTGTTTTTATTATCTTTGTCCTAGACAACGCGTTTTACAAATCATAGTGCGGTCTAAGACCGCGCTTCTACTTCAAACAACAAATCTCGTGCATTTTGGTGAATTATTTCACTCCGAGCCTAAAACGGAAAATTCTTTTGAAGTTTCGTTTACTTCGGCGAAACATCCAAAACAACATTTAAATATAACACAAGAATATTTATATTTAAAAAATTTATAAATCGTAGAAATTTTTTTTATAAACGAGAAGCCACAACCCATTTTAAAACGATTTTTTTTCAAAAAAAAAAAAAAAAAATTTTCGGAGTAGGACCTTGTGTTCGTTTGCTAGATTGCGAAGTCCAAGGACTTCTAGCCTATGAGAGTGTTGTTGATGGTTGCCTTGTTTTATCAAGCTTGATTGTATTCCTACGGGAAGTGAGATTGGTTATACTTGGTTAGCTCTGAGACGAGATAAGTCCCCGGACTTACTTAGCTCGCTTTTATGTATTAGTTGGATGTGTGACGGTGGTGTGTGCTTTAGTTTTTTTCGATAATCATGAAACCGAATTAGGATGACTTGTATATATCGTTGGCCCATTTTTATATTATTATCGGGCGGTAACATCACTGCCCAGCTCCCGAGGGAGACTGAGAGGTTCTTTGCGACCAGGCCATACACGGTATATGAGCGGGTACTGCACCACTCCATATGGTATACGGGAGGTGCGCTGCACCACTCTTGTTGGTTACACGGGGACAGGTTCGAGAGTCATAAGACTTCCCGTGTCACAATCTTGAGAAATGGAACTAGTAATGGAATGACGTAAAGAGAAGATAAGAACCGGATTGTATGTATCTGAGCATGATGTGTGTTATGTTTACCTATGTGTGTTTGTGCCCTCTGTTCGCTCCAAACGGTGTGTGCAAGCTTTAAATTTATAACCCTAGACTTAAGCTTAAAACAAGGATGCGAACCCGCAGTGTACGGGTCAATCGTAGTAAAAGCAAGAAAATTCCAGGGGTCGATCACAGGGACTTGGTGAAACAAAGTCAACACGGTATGCTAATGTCAATACTAACCACAAGAGCAATTAACACAATCAAAGATGAATAAGATGTCAAATAAGCAAACATGCAATTCTAGGGATTAAAGCATCAAGTTGTGGTTCCAACTCAAGATCTATAGATAAGCGGACAAAGCTGAGATTTTTTTTGCGTGGGGAAGGTGTTACTAAAGTGGAGTAGATCACCGGGTAAGTCTCACTACACACTAATCCTAAACCGTAACTCCTATTACCGGGTAAGTCTCAAGGAATCAAGATAAAGAACTATAACCTCAAACTAACACACCATCTAAGGGAATAGAATCAACCTTTACCGGGTAAGTCTCCGGCTAACTCACAAAGATGGGATGGAAGCACACTCAAACCCCAATAAAGGATACACCTTTATTACCTACACTTATGATCGTCGGTACACAAACTAAGGAATTACCGGGTAAGTCTCATCCTAAGCTTGCATTGAACCAGAAAGGTGAAATAAGAATAGGATTTAGCAAACTCTAACACTTAACTTTCTGTTTTAGGTCGGATAAGTCACCTCGGTCAGAAGAATTCCACCCCGGCCGAGATGTTCATCAACCGAACGAGATGCTTAGGGTTAAGGTTAAAGACTCGAACTTTCAGGATCCTACTGGAATCTAAGATTATTCTATCATTGTTTTTCCCACAACCTTCAGCCAATCACCCTAGAATCACACAAGGAAATTAGCCACTCATCATCATAATGAAAGTATTAAAATATATGGGAAGAAGGTGAATATTTGAACAAAGAAGAATTTAATGAAAAGACTTCAATTAATGAATCAAATATCACAACAAAGCGTTCCTTGGATAGCAATCCAACAAGACAAGACAATCAATGAGGGAATTGAAGACAATCTTACAAAACCCTTCAAAAAGCTATAAAAAGCTATGGACTTTAATCTTCCTTCAACCTTCAAAAAGGTTCTTCAACAACTCCCAAGTTGGAGTATACTGCGGCTGCTGCGTTGTATGCGACCTTCCTGCGTCGTATGCGAGATGTTGGATTTGTGAAAATCCAACCCTTTTTATAGGAAAATAAACCTCCAAAGATAAAATATCTTAGAAAGATATATTCCCATAAAAATAGGTAAATATATGATTCTGCATATCTCCTTCCTTCCAGAAACTCAGCCCAAAAATATAAGATCACTTTCCAAATTTAAAAGATCTCTTCCAAGAATAAAATATTCTCGCCGCGTCCTAGGTATTCGCCTCGGTCGAGTCGGTGTCTCTGGATCGCCTCGGTCGAGGTGAACCTCTGGTCAACCGAGGTGAATCACTACAGAATGTGAAATCTCTCGAATCTGCTCCAAAGTAAATCTTCAATCCATGGCTATGCTTCCTGGATGTAGCTCCAAATGACTCTTGACTTCTTTTGCTCCTTTTTGATGCAAATCGTACCATATTACCTGCAATTACAACGAAACTAGGTGTAGACCTCGATTCTCGCAAAGGTAGATGAAATGGTAGTAAAATCACATAATGTACATACAAACATGCAGAATATGAAAGATAAAACGTCCAAACAAACCCCAAAATATGGACTATAATTCATGCTATCACCCTCACTATCTATGTAATCTCTATAATGTGAGTTAACGGTTTTATACCGATTTTTGTAGATGCCCTGCAGGTTAGGGATACAGCCGAGTGACTCGGAGGAGTGGACACTCGGGGTCTTTGTACATTATAGGACGGGGATGAATTATGTTGTTATGTTGTGGAATTTACGTTTTTCGTATTGGAGTTATGTTGTTTTGAGGACTCGTCTGAGTTTCCACCTTGTATTGTTATTTCCGTACTCTCTCACTTGCATTAAAAACGATTTCGGATTTGCCTTTATTTGTCTCTTGTTAGAAAGATCCGGTGAATTTGTTGTCAGGCTAAGGGTCGGGACCCATTGTGAGGTCTCCGCCCGTAGCATCCCGAGTCCCAGGATTCGGGGTTTTACACGAAGGATACAAGAACTTTCATTAATGGACAAAGCAAAGTATATTTTGACAAATTTCCTATTGGAGAACCTTTTGATTTGACATAATCTCGATGTTATGCATGTCAAGAAAAATGTCTTAGATAATGTTTTTAACACAGTGATGAATGACAAAGACAAGTCAAATCATACATTAAATGCGAGAAAAGATTTGAAACTATATTGTGACTGTACAAAGTTACAGGTTGATGAGGATTACAAGGGGACAAAACCAAAGTCTATATATTAGGGTCAAGTGATGACATGAATTATGTATCATCATATTCATGCATATTACAGAAGATTATCTCAATTTACCTTGCATTTAGAGAGATTTTGTGTGCCTTTTATGTTCTATTCAATTAATTGTCGGAAATAGAGGTCTACACGAGTTTTTGATGAATTATAGGTAAACGGAGTGGAATTAGAAGCAAAAGCAAAGCAAGGAGTATCTAAGGATGTTAAGGAAGCTAAAGGAACCAGAAAGGGGTCATAAAGAGTTGAAGAATTGCAAGGGAAAAGCATAGAAAACGAGCCAAGAGTAGAGCACTTTCTGTTGAAGAAAATCGTGTCAATATGTACATAAATCGGACGATTTTCCCCTCAAGAATTCGAACGATTTTGTACATAAATCGCCTGGGTCGATTTATTCTGTTTTTCGGCTAAATGGAAAGACGACACAAAGCCCAATTCTTTTGGGCTTGAAGAGAGTTTTGCCAAACAACCCATTTGCAAGAAACTATAGAAGAGAACCCTACGAACGAAAACGAGGAGGCCGCAGCGGGAAATCTTTACACGTTTGAGAGAATTCGAAGATTCTTGGAGGAAGATTGAAGTATTCTTTGCCGGGAAGTTAATTTGGATTCTAGTTGTGAGATTTCTTTGTCCATTGAAGTACTTGCTGTTTTTTTGAGCACGAATTTGAGTTGTTTAAGAGATACATTGATTTGTTTTAACAATCGTTTACAGATTTGAAGGTTTTTGGAATTTTTATTCAAGATTCGATTTCTTTGTGATGTCTCTCTCAATAACTAATTTGATTCGATTTTGAAAATGGTTGGCTAAAACCTTTGTGATTCTGGGGAGAATAGTTGATGATTAAGGCTTAGATGATGATAGACTGAACTCATTCAATCATTAGGACCCTGAGAGTTTAGATTTTAGTTTTGCGATAACAGGAAAATCGGTCTGTTCTTGAGTAAATCGGCCGATTTTCTTATGAACAGCCCGATTTATTCCTATGACGAATCTTAATTGAATCAATCTTTAACCAAAACTAATCCTTGCCTAAATCCCAACCTTGATTAACCTTTTTACCCTCTAATTGAATGTATGAAGACACTTCAAGCCTGATTCTACATTTAATAGATTAAGATTTCAAGATTTGGGTAATAAAGAGACTCAACATCCTTTATTAAGATTTTAATTGTGCTTGCTATTCTTTACTTTGGAGAGTCATATCCTGGAGTTTTAGATAGTTAGTTTGAACATAATTCTTGTCTCTAGATCTTTCTATATTGCAGCCTCAACAACCCCTATAGAGAGAACCTTTAGATTAGTCATATAGGCTTCGGAACTTCACCGTACGAATCCTACCTTTGAACATTTAATCTTGACAATATAAACTCTGTCCTATATCTATAGAAGTGTCTTGAATCGATAGCCGAAATCGGATACTTGAATCCTTGGAATCATTTTACCCTTATTTGATCACAAAAGCTTTTCACACTTTTCGCTAGATAATTGAAATCGAAATTATTCTCATCAAATCCCTGAGTTCAACTCTGGAATTCTTACCTTACTACAGCTGATCCGTACACTGCAGGTTTGCTTTGCTTTGAGTTCTAGATATAAATTTAAGACTTTGACGCACACACTTTTTGAGCGAACATCAAGTTTCGGAGAGAACTATTCTTAGGGAGAGGAATGAAAACCTCTAAGAGCTATTAGATTATTATATGAACCGTCCATGATAAATCCTTAATACAATAAGTATTAGTTGGCTACAAGGTGATAATATTATGTGCATGCATATTAGGTAACATTATTATTTTTAGGCATTGAATATTATTTTCATGAACACGGTTGTTGCTTATTATACGATTAATCATAATCTTTGAAAAATTTGATCTTGGAGATCGTGTAAGCTTTAGGCATTTTGTAACGTTTAATTTGTTGTCATGAACATTTCGTGTTGGTATTTTCAATCGTATCTTGTCATACTGAACCTTAGTCGTGTTTTCATGGCGTGTTGTTACTAGTGCTTTGTCCGTCTTCATTCATGTTCATGAACATAAACCAAAGACACAATCAAATAACCAACACCATCAAGCTATATTTATTGACACGAGCAACATAAACCAACGTCAATAATCAATGAGTTCATGAACATAGTGTGCATGAACATGCAAACGTGTTCATGAACATAGTGTGCATGAACACAATGTGCATACACGAACATATAAACATAAATCAAAGACATGTTCAAGAACTAATGCCACCAAATTATATTTATTGACGCGAGCAACATAAATCAACATGTTCATGAATATAGTGTGTATACACGAACATAATGTGCATTTTTTGTCTTCAATCTTGTTCGTCACTCGTTACAAATCGTTAGGTTTTAGTATATTCAAATTAATGATGCATTATTTTTGGTAATTGCACAACCATTATACAAACACGTAGAAGGAATGTAATAATTCGAGATAGGAAATAAATTTTACAAAATAATTCAAAGAAAGGAGGTCAATCTCAACCGTTCATATTTACGATCGAACGAACATTAGAGCTTCTCATTCCTCTCCGTAAAATTGGTTCTCACCCAAATCAATTCTTATATATATATATATATATATATATATATATATATATATATATATATATATATATATATATATATATATATATATATATATATATATATATATATATATATATATATATATATATATATATATATATATGGTGTGGTTCCCATGAGAACACCCCTAACGTGAGAACATGAGAACAATCGTACACCGTTGGATGTGAGTATTAAGGGTTGAGATTTAGAGTAGATATCAAAAATAATAATAACTACGAATAATAATAATTAGGAAACCAACAATAACTACGAATAATCTACTCAACCAACAATAACTACGAATAATACATTAAATGATATGACACATTCGTAACAAAACTGCTAATAATTACGAATCTGTTCTCATGTTCTCACCTTAGGGGTGTTCTCACAGGATCCATACTCTATATATATATATATACACATATAGATATGAGAACGTAACTCAAAGAAATGAGTTTGTTAATGGACCAATTCCTTCAAGTTTAGGATAAATATGCTTCTAATATTGGTCGATATGTACAAACCGATTACTACAAGTTAACTGGGATGAAGAGTCATGATTGTCACGTGTCCATGTAGAGATTGATATTAGTTGCTTTTAGAGAGATGTTACCAAAGACTGTTTGTGGATCATTGATTGAAATAAGTCAATTCTTCTACTTCATATGTTCAGGGACTTTATTAGTTGTTGAAATAGAAGAATTGAATAAGGTTGTTCCACTGATTCTACGTAACGTGAAGGTGATTATCCTCCATCATTTTTTGAGCATTTGGATTTTCATTAAAATCAAACCCATGATACTTTTAGAGTGAACGTCATTATTTGTAGTTGAATGTAAGGAACCACTACATTTTACTGCAACTTTGATATCTTCATTCACATCAAGTTTTATATTGTATCCATGATGTACGTTGTTGACGGGGATACATTTGAGTGGTAAAACATTTAGATCAATTACACATTTCTTTCTCTCTCTCTACCATCTTTGTTGAGCTTCTCCATTGTAAACCAAAAATGAGATGCAACAACCTTACATTTTATAAAACTAATAAATACAACATACTAAAATTCAAAAATACCATTATATAACAACTTAGTAAAGATAATTACCTCGTAGCAGTTTTCTAACTAATTTACCAAATTGATGATTATATGTGAATTGTCTAAGCCCTTTTAGCGGTATTTTATAGGTAATTGGATGAGAAAACTTTGATTAAAATAACTATTAAAGTTAATAATAATTCCATTATAATTGTTCAAGTTAGGCGAGACTTATTGAAATTTCCCCATTATAACACTTGATCCTTGCCTTGAGTATTTATGGAAAAACCCAAACAAATTCAAACCTACCCCAACGTAGATTTAGTATATACTAGTTCACAATGGCGGCCACAAGATTTTTCAAGGGGGTCGAAAAAAGTATTAACGAAGATAATATTATAATTTTTTTTACTAGCAAATGGAAATGCTGAGAACATATAAGGTTGGCTAATTATAAACTTTCTTCACTATGGTTATACATAATTAAAGAAGATTGAGTGGAAGAAGATGCAATTTTATCTGGTCAAATGAAATCCAATAAATTGAAATCATATATAGAAACCAAAATTAAAAATCTGGTCAAATGAAATCCAATAAATTGACCACATATAGGAAAGTATATGTAAGAAGAATACGACTCGCATACTAAGTGCGGAGTACTACTTTATGTTTTTCATTATAGCAAAAACATTTCCAATTTTGCTTCAAACGAAGGACACATTGCCATTTTCTCCTTTCAAATAAAGGGTAGGTATTCAACTCTAATAGTTGAATGAAAGGAAGGTAATTAAATCAGAAATTCAATGGATTTTTTTTAAATGATCATTATAATTATAAATAGATCTATAAAAATACTAATTATCTTCATTCCATCAGAAAAAATTAAAAAAAAAGAGGAGAAAAAAAATGAGAAAAGAAAAGAAAATAGCCAAAACAATACAAAGATACTTCTCTTCGGTGATTTCAGGCATCAAAAGTCAAATCCTAAATTTCACAAATCAACCGCTATGAAGGTCTTTCATGGCAGCAGAAAACCTAAAAGCCTCCCCTTCTCAACCGCAGCTACATTGGATGACGTCGATTGGTTTCTCTATGAGAACTTTCGATAATTCGATCTCTCTATGGCGAATCGAAGGAGGATAATCACCTTCACGTTCACTCTAAAAGATTTATTATGTTTTAGTAAAAGAAAATTGTTCCACTGATTCTATGACCTAATTTCAAAATTCGTAGATAATAAATAATTTTAAAAAATAATTATCAGATAAAAGATTTATTATGTTTTAGTAAAAGAAAATTTCTAGTAATTTTTTTGCGTGATGTATTTGGAAAAATTGAGATTATCACGTTAGGAGATGAACCAAATCTCATAAAAAAATAGTTGTAATTTAGTAAAAAAGATTTGATGGCTCAATTATAAAATTAGAAGAAAAACCGTGAGATCACTAGTTCAACATTATTGTCGTTTGCTTTAGGGTGTGTTTGGCATGCAACACAAAACACTAGTGTTTAGTGTTTAAAAGTGTTTTGTGAATGGTTTTCGGGAAACACTAGTGTTTAGTGTTTAAAAATACTATCGAGTGTTTGGTTGTCGTGCTTACCTACAGTAGTGTTTCGGGAAACACTTTCTTCTTCAATTCGCCAAAAAATTGAGACTAGTGAATATCTTGTTTAACAGAAACAACTGAAATTGAAGACAAAAACACTCCAATCTAGCTGACCTTTAAATCAACTACAATGGAAGACAAAAAGAAATACATATGAACTGAACGTACTCTTTCACCAACCTCAATTTGAATTATGTACTCAGTTAAAAAAGATGCATTAGGGCTCAATTAAAATGAAAAGAAAATAAGAATATATAGAGAAACGGGAAAAGAATTCAAAGGGGGAATGAAATCTTCATTAATAATCTCTCGTTTAACAGAAGCAATAGGCTCCTTAGAATTCAATCCCATGAAAAATCGCACTTTCGAGGCCATAGTTGTGGAGTGTTGTTCTCTTCGTAACCCTAAACCTACTTCCTTACCTAACTTACCTTTCACAAGACTTCCTATTCCACCTTCTTCGTCAACCCTTTCTCTCTCTCGGAATCATCTCCTTATGCTATATGTCGTCTCTCTCACCTATTTTGCCTTCTTCGCCAACCTCATGGACTCTCCGCCCCTGCCTTACTCTCTTTCAACAATCGCCATTCATTTGCTATGTTGGCCGCTTCTCACAGAAATTTGGTGAGCTCGACCTTCTGCTATACCAATGCACATGATCTGATCTACAAACGATCGAAGAGGAGAGAGACATGGGAAGAACAACGAAGAAGAAAGTAGAGATTTTTGGTAAGGGAAGGTCACTTTTATAGATGGTTTTGTGGTAATTACAGTAAAAGTGTAGGGGCAACAAAGTCATTTTACGCAAACAAAACACTAGTGTGTTCGCTCCAAAAGGTGTGTGCAGGATTTAATATTTATAAACCAAGAAGTATGCTTGAACAATATGCGAACCCGCAGTGTATGGATCAATTGTAATAAAAGCAAAAATTTCAGGGGTCGATCACAGGGACTATGGTGAAACAAAGTTCGGTAAATTAGGTTGTCAATCAACAAATCACGCAACAAATCAAAGATGATGTAAAAGTCAATTAAAGGGAATGCGGATTCTAGGGATTAAAGCATCTAGTTGTGGTTCCGAGTCAAGGTCTCAAAAAATAACGTGGACAAAGCTGAGGTTTGCAAAGGGAAGGTGTTTCTAAGATGGGAATAGATCACCGGGTAAGTCTCACTACTCACTATCCCAAACCAAAGATCCTATCACCGGGTAAGTCTCAAGGTACTAAGGAAAGGAACTATAATCACAAATCAACACACCACCCAAGGGAATAGATTTAACCTTTACCGGGTAAGTCTCAGGCTAACTCTCAAAGATGGGATGAGGCACACTCAAACCCCAATAAAGGATAAACCTTTATTACCTTTACTTATGATCTTGGGTAAACAAACAAAGGAATCACCAGGTAAGTCTCATCCTAGACTTGCTTTGAACCAGGAAGGTATAATAAGAATAGAATTTGGCAAAGTGGAATCTTAACTCAGATAAGGTTCAGGAAAGGTTCACCTCGTTCAGTTATATTCCATCCCGGCCGAGATGTTCAATGACTGACCGAGGTGTTCAACGGATAAGGTAAAGGCTCGAGCTTTCAGGGTCCTGCTGGGATTAAGATCATTCTATCATCGTCTTTCCCATAACTTTCATCCAATCACCCTAGAACCGCATAAGAAACTTAGCCAACAATCATCATGATAACAATAATCAAATTTATAAGAAAGGAATCAATATTCAAACAAAAAAACCTTAAGACAAAGGTCTCAATAACTCAATGAATCAAACAAATAAACAATCAACGTTCCTCAATCATAATTAGAAAAGACAACAAAACCAAAAGCCAACTAAGAAGATCTTACAAACTCCTTCAAAGCCAACTTCAACTTAATTCCTTCATTCCTTGAATTTCAACCTTCAAACTTCCTTCAAACTTCCTTTAGAGAATGGTTGATCCAAAATTATCCAAGGATGGCTGCATTGCAGAAAATCCAACCCTTTATATAGGAGAATTATCTTCCAAAGATAATAATATTTTAAAAAGATAATTTCCTAGAAAATATATCCATATCTTCCAAAATATATCAACCAATAATATTATCTTCCTTCCAGAAATCCAACCAAAAATATGTGATATTCATCTTTCCAAAAATAGAAGATCTCAGCCAAAAATAAAGATCTTATGGCTGTTACGATATTCGCCTCGGTCGAGTCGCTCCTGAAGATCACCTTAGTCGAGGTGGTACTGTAGCTGACCAAGGTGAGTCTCAGCTGAGAGTGCAACTCTCTAATCTGGTCCATAATCAATTGTCTAAATCATTTCTATGCTTCTTGAGATCTTCTTATAAATCCTCAATGCTCCAGAATGTAGCTTCAATGACTCCTTAGCTTCCTTAGCTCCATTTTAGTCCAAAACGTTCCATTTTCCCTACAGTTACAACAAAATTAGGTCTAGACCTCGATTCCCGAAAAGATAGACAAAACAACAATATAATCAAAGAATATAAATCCATACATGCAGATTTATGAAGATAAAACGTCTAAACCAATCCCAAAATATAGACTATAATACATGCTATCAAAGTGTAAATGAGAACCCTTGTTGGAATGAGGGTTTCGAAAACACTTCCGAAAACACTAATCACTTGTTTATTTTGGAAGGCCAAACAATTGTTAAGAATGGAAACAATCGTAAACACTTGTTTACACTAGTGTTTTTGCGCTGTCAAATGGGTCAACCATTTAACAATGCAGTTGACTTCTCTGAAAACATACTTAGTATGACCTTCGTCAAAGAAGCAAAGATTCAGTTTGTTGTCGGTTACATCATCTCAACCTCCCAAGGGAAACTCCAAAGACCTCAGAGTGCCTTGATGACGCACAAATTGTCATTCTCGATTTTGATTTTAATTATTTATAATTTGATAGCTTCTTCTAAGATAGTTTTAAGAGCAAATACTTCCTCTTTTAATACCAAATTAAATTGATTTTTTGCATCTAGACTAATAACATCGCCGTTTTGGTTCCGGATAAAAAACCGATGAAGATAGCCCCAAAATCAAGTTTCAAGATATCAAAATTAAATATGTAGAATACAAGTTTTGATTTTTCCATTTGATATTATTTTTATTCCGTTTGGTAGCATTGCTTTTTGGTTGGGGTCTAATGTCATAGTCACATTTTGTTGTCGAATAAAATCATCTCCACTCCCTAGGAGGATGCTTGCTACCGTCGTCGCTTTCCCAGTCCAACGCAAACAACATCAACCATTGTCAAGAGTGTTGTCGAGTCTCTCGGCGCCACCTTCGCCTCTCTTCGTCTTGGATTGTAGTCGACCCAGATCCGCCACTAGTAGCCACGCCTTTATTGCATGAGCCGCGCCAGTGGCCAACTTTCTTCGTCCTTGCCATCGTTGGAAGAACACTTGCCGGATACGAAGATTGCTGCCGCCGCATTGTTCGATTTAAAACCTAATTGGGTCTTATGATTTTGGGTATAATTATGGATTTACGGCCATATTTCTTGTCTATGTTAAATGGCCAAAATTTCAAAATCTGCAAAAACTATCCCAAAATGGATAATTACAGGAAATGACTCATATTTATATTTACAAGAATGACCTAGACTATTGGAAATTCATAAAATGCCCTGAGTTAAATAATTACAAGATATGACCTATATTTATAATCACATAAAATATCCCAAACATTTATAATTATACTTAATAGCCCAAGTTTTTACAAATGGAGTTAAACTTGTGTGGTTGACTTGTTTAGGTTCTTGGATGCACGTTTAGATGAGAAGATAGTCTTTTTCAACTTCGATACACGATTTTCTACATTGTTTGACTTCAAGACGTGAGCCTCCTAAACCCTTACTTGAGTATCGTTCTGTTTGAACGTTTGTTATAGGTTTGAGATTTTGCTTGATTAGATTGGTTATATATTGTGATATTATTATTATTATTATTATTAGGTATTTGGTTGTTTGGATTTGTATTGGTCATTATTTGAGTTTGTCCTTTGAGGTAAGTCATATTGACTTATTTAGTTGTTGTTTTGTTTAGGTTAAATTTGTTGTTGATTGTGACTAGTACTTGTTTTGTGGTTATGTTGAACCCCTATATATGTTTCTATGTTTGAAATTAGATTGTGTGATGGCTTTTGTACCTTAGAGGCTTAGATAATACATGCTGATTGTGGGAGTAGTCGAGAGTCTTGTTTGTGATTCTTTTATAATGATTGAGACAATGACAAATATACTTATGGTTGAGATTGTAGTAGACAAAGTTATTATTAAAGTTATGATTGAGATTATAGCAGATTGAGATTATGGCAAATTGAGTTATGGTTGAGATTGTGAGATGTGTTGAAAAAAGGGTAAATGGTTATGTTACGCACTGAGAATTACGCCTAAAGGGTAATTGGTTGTAACACCCCAAATTCACGGGACTCGGCATGCTACGGGCGAGACCTCACAATGGGTCCCGACCCTTAGCCTAACAACAATTTCACCGGACCTTTCCAACAAAAGGCACAAATAAAGGAAAATACTTAAAGTATTTTATAATGTATGCGAGAGAATAACGTACAAGGTGGAAACTCAGTTAGTCCTCAAAACGACAACTACTCCAATACATAAGCAAGTAATCCAACAACATAACAAAATAACCCAAAGCGTCCCCGTCCTATAATGTACGGAGACCCCGGTTGTCTACTCCTCAACCTCACTCGGCGGCGTCCCTAACCTCCAGGGCATCTACACAATCGGTTTTAAACCGTTAGCTAATATTTCAAGGCATTAGAATCAAGGTGAAAGACACAAACACAAGTAAATCATCACAACACGCAACATGCTCCGAACACACAAGTCTATTTTATTATCTTTTTATTATTAAGTCATATACCGTTCTAATTCAACTTCTTTTGTGACACGAGAATCTCCCGAAACTCACCTCGCTCCCTACTTACCGGTAAGGAATGATACTAATACATCCGACCGTCTACCCGCCGGGCTAGTCGCCGAGAACCTCCTAGCTCTCGCAAGAGCTAGGCAGTGATGTTATCACCCGTTATCATACTCTTGGGCCAAAATAATATAAAAGTCGGTGGTCCTATTACCGGTTTAGTTGTTATAACATAAACAATAAAACACACACCATCAAGCACGCATCAATGCTAATACAAGGAATACAAGCTAAGTAAGTCCGAAGACTTACCTCGTCCCAAACGCTAACTCATAAAACACTCTCGCTTCCATTGGGAAGAAGCCCACAACCTGCTCACAAGAAGGTATATATATCAATAACTCACTCCACTCAAGAAGTCTTAGACTTCACTCAAGTGATCTATGCAAGATCACCTAACTCTCAAGCTAGGACCATATCCTAGAATCCATGATACTTACAACATTCTCAACAAATAAAGGAATCTCATAACAACCTATTAACTCTCATGATCAAACACCACAACCAAGAAGGAGCAACCTAGCCTAGGAGGTCCAACATGCTCATCATACTCGAATCCATCAAACTACAATAAGCCTTAAGGGCTCCTAGGTTCACAACCACTAGATGGAAATCCCAACTACCCTAGATCCATCCTAGGCATGCTACTACCATGATGCAACCTCATAACTAAGGAAGGAACGAAGAGGAAGGGAGAAGAAGGTCCTACTGTTGAAGAAACGCGGCCGTGGAGTTAAGTTGGTGCGATAACAAATGCACTGTCACCACCCCGCGGGTCCTGGCGCCGCCCCTGCGGTGGCTTGGTGCTCTGGTGCCACCCCTGCAGCTCTGAAGATCCGTCCCATGGTCGAACAGTAGAGGGTAGTCTTCTTCGTCTTCAATTGTGGATCTTGAGCTCCAAAGGTCTCCTTTTCTTGTTGAGTCTCCTCCAAACACCAACCACTGAATCTAAACTCCTCTCCATGACCTAATCGTTCTAGTAATACATGCATGCAAAGGATTCAAGATCAACTCTCTTCCAAACCTTCAACCATGAAAATGAAGAATGAGGGAAGAAGAAGAAGGTAAGAGCGGGGAAGAAGGAAGAATAAAGGAGAGAAAGCATACCCAAACAGAATCCAAAGCTTCTCACTGTTGTAGATCACAAGCCAAGATCTCCAAGGAGAAGGAAGAGGAAAGAGCACCAAGAGAAGAGTGTGAAAGAGAGTGTAACGTGAAAGAGGTTGTGAGGAGAGAGGGAAGAGACACAAGGTTGCACAAAAGGGAATGAACCAAGGGGTCAGCTGAACTCTTGTCCCTTGTGCTGGAATCGAAAGGTCCAAAGCAAGATGGAAGAACGAGGGATCGGAACGGGATTTGGATAATTCCCGTTACTTAATACTTCGTTCCTGCGGGAAAATTGAGCTGCTAATGCGGGAAGGTCGATAAACCGCTCAAGGATCGGAACAAAAATTCCGGAGGCCTTGAAACCACAAATGAAGTGGTTTTTAATACTAACAAATTATCGTGAAAACTCTACCTTGATTATATTTTTGTATAGGTGATGATGGATGACTGAAACACAAATAAAGTGGTTTTTAATACTAACAAATTATCGTTTATATAGGTTTGTTTTGGTATTTTGTCTAGAATGTATGCAGGCCTTCAAACGCATTTTGAAGGACTAACGGAGGCCTTGAAATCAAATACAAGGGACAAATAAAGAGTTTAGAGAGATTCAACATGGAGGCCTTGAAAGTCATTTCAAGGGATCAGAAGTCAAAGCCTTGAAGAAGAAATAAAGCGGCTGGAGGATTTCAAAACTCTAACAACCAAATCTACCAAGCATCAAAGAAGATCTTCTAAGGAGATATGCCCAACAAGAAGATACGCTCAAAAGAAGATCTTAAGCGACCACGCTCAAAGAAGATCTTAACCGATCAAGTAGATTGGATTCAAAATAGGATCTTACAAAGATCATCAAAGCGCAAAGATCCTCTCTCAACGGATTTCGGATATCTTTACAACAAGTTTGAAAAGATTACGGACAAGGGAGATCAACGTTCTTTAAGGAGATAAAGACGATAGAAGATCTACAACGTCTACCTCATCTCAATAAAGATGCAACTTTCATGGAGAAGAAGAATCATCTTCAACAGTCATCTTCCTAATGGATAGAAGACCTCTCCATCAAAGACTATAAATGAAGATGTTGATTGAAGAAGAAGGGACACAAGCTGACACGGAAACATTCAAAGTCTTCAAGCGATCCAAAGCATCTTCATTCGATCAAACAAGTTTTTCTTTCTCTCTTTTATAAAAAGCTTTATCCCCTAGAGATAGATAAAACTCGAGAGCTCCATTGGAATATCTAAAGAGTGTTATACTAGAATGTGTGTTACTTTGCGAAGTAACTAGGCTATTATAGCAAGGTGAAGAGTTTGAGCTAGATCGTAGCGTTGGCTACAGTGAGAGAAGAAGGGGATTTCTTCTAGTTTTTATCTAGGGCTCTTTGAAGCTGATAATAGATAGTTAGATCCTACGGCTATACCCTGGGACGGAGAGTAGGCTATTTAGAGCCGAACTTTGTAAACATATTCTTGTGTCGATCTTTTACTTCCGCACTTTATCTACTTTATTGTGACTAACTTTGTTTTACAAGTGAACAAAGTCAAGGCCCTTGAAATTAGTTTCAAAGCCCTTGAAATGAAAGTGTGTCACAAAGAGCTCAAATCGACATCAAGGCCTTTGAAATCAGTTTCAAAGCCTTGAGATAGGTTTTCGTGAAAAGTTCTCATACTCTATTCAACCCCCCTTCTAGAGTATCTTTTATCTTTTATATTCACCTAACGATTCTTCAATTGGTATCAGAGCTAGACTCACTTATATTGATTTAACCATCAGCGATGTAATGTCCGGAATTTTTATTCCGTTTAATTCCGAATTAATTCGGACTTCGAGCCGTTGACGGTTCCCATTTTATCTAGTATTTCTTTCTTCAAAAATTTTATCATTTTATATAGAATTTAATTCACATAAAATGATAGAATTATATCAAACCCTAATTCTTATAATTATTTATCATTTTATGTAGAATTTAATTCATATAAAATGATAGAATTATATCAAATCCTAATTCTTATAATTAATCCTTAACGACGACTTTAGACGAGATCATGACAAGGTTGAGACGAGACTGTGACAAAGCTGTGACGAGACCATGACAGAGCTGAGACGAGGTCATGACGAAGCCCGACAACTCTGTGACGAAGTCATGCATGAGCGTGACAAAGTCATGACGAGTTTCGACAAGGCCTTGACAACATCAACCCACTCTTATTTTTACCTTGTTTCAGCCCAACCTTTACCTTACCTCAGCCCACATTCTTTTGTCCAGCCAGCCAAGGATGCAACAGCCCATCGGGATCCAGTAGATGACAACCCAGATCCGTGCAGACCCGCGCACTGCTCTCCTTCCTCGCCAGTCCAAGAAGCCCAGCGCTGACTCACCCATCTCCTTCAGCCGTTGCGCCTCCTTCCTCAGATCGTGAGTTACGCCCTCAATCTCGTAACCGATGGATGACCGTCCTCTTCAGTTCCCAGCAAGCGCAGATGATGCCTCCATCACCTTCCTCTCCGATTCCCAACATGCTGAAGACAACTCCACCGTCCTCCTCGTCGATCGCCGAGCACAATGCAGCAGCGGTTCCTCGCCTCGCTCTCCTCTTTCCCTTCATCGTCAACAGAGGCGTCGGTCTCCTCCCTTCCCTGGACACACCCTCCTTGACCTGTTGCAACCAACCATGCTAATTTCGGACCTCCTTCTGCGTGCACTCAGTGAAACGAACCGAGCCAGCCCTCCGTTCACCTGGCTGCTAGAAGACAGTGCACAGATAGTCTCGAAAACCCTCTTCATTCTTGCCACATCGGCACAAGTCTCTTGCCCTAACCTTGGCCTTCAGTGCAGCAATGAGGACTCTTCTGCACATGACCTGGAGTGACACGGAAACTCCCAGCCTCCCCTCTTCCGTGCAACAACTAGCTCGACAATAATCTTGGCTCACCTTCTCACTTCCCCTCGAGTCCTGGAATCGGGTAAGGTTGATACCCTTCTCTTTCTTGCACTTCCATCCATGTAATTCATGCCTAATGAGTGCCTTTTATGTATCGTAACTCTACCCAGAACAGCCATAGAGGAGCAGTAAAGATTCATGCTGTTTTCCGAGTTTTTAGGACGTGACAAGCAGGCATTTTCCAGTCCAGATTTTGGTATGTTAGATACCTCCTCTATTGCTAAATTTTGGATATGTTGTAGCCAATAGTACATAGTAGATCATACTAAATTTGGGAAGAACCGGAGTTACGGTTTGAGAGTTATGATGTTGCAAAGTTGACTCCTCATGCAGTTTTTATAAATGTGCTGAGTTGAGAAAAACAGCATGGGATGCTGTTTTGGGAGATAGTTTTGAATAGGCTTTTGATCTCTGTTGGGCTTGAATTTTGGATATGATATAGTTGACATATTGTTGTAGCTCATATTAAAATTTGGGAGGAATCCAACGAGTGGTTTAGGATTTACAATTTTTCAAAGATTGGGTCGTAAGTAGTTTTTTCTGTTGTGCTGAAATTACTAGGTGTTGAGAAAAACTGCTTGTGATGCAGTTTTGTGAGATAGGTCTGAATAGGTTATTGACCTCTATTGGACATAAATTTTGGATATGTCTTAGTTAGGCTTACATAGTATAGTATATCAAAATTTGATAGGATTTAATCGAGAGGTTTAGGAGTTATGATTTTTCAATGTTAAGACAGTGTGCTGTTTTGTTAAGTGGTTGCTGAATTTCCAGAAATTGTGTTGATCAGTCACATTTAAGCATACTTTTTGATGCCTTAGAGATAAGATCCACCGTTCAGGTTTTGAGATGTTGTTTAGTGCCATGTATAGGTTTTGAGATGTTGTTTTGTGCCATGTACAGGTTTTGAGATGTTGTTTAGTGCCATGTATAAGATCCACCGTTCAGGTTTTGACAGTGTGCTGTGACGAGTCTGCGACAAGGCCAGACAAGGCTGTGACAAGTCTGTGACAAGCCCAGACAAGGCTGTGACAAGTCTGTGACAAGCCCACACAGGTTGTTGATAGCCTAGCGCCAGCAACGCCAGCAGCCCGTTCAGCCCAGCGCCAGCCAGTGCCTTCTCCAACCCAGCGTGTGCTCAGCCCAGGAAGAGCTGCGGCCTTGTCATCTTCAGCCCAGGAAGAGCTGCTGCCTTGCCCGTCTTCAGCCCAGTTCGGCCTTGCATTCTGCAGCTCTAGTCCGCAGCCCAGCAGCCCACTGTTGCGCCCTGTCTACAGCCCAGCAGCCCACTGTTGTGTCTTGTTCGCAGCACCAGCTTCAGCCCAGCAACGGAAGGCCTCGCAAACAGCCCCAGCTTTAGCCCAGGAAGCGCCAGCCCAAGGAGAAGGCAACTGCTGAGACGCTAGAAGTTGCTGAGCTGGAATGTAACGCAGATCTGCTTCACATAACTGCCCTTAAATTACACTAGACGTTTTCCTTCTGCACACAGCCTTCCGTCCTACATTCTGGCCACATTCAGAACTCCTCCTTCGCCTCTATTCTACAACAAAGTACGCCATTGATCCATACAACTTTCAGCCGCAACATTTGTTCCATCGAAAGTCTACAACGGGAGGAAACCGCTACAGCTGCAGTCATTACCGTCGCCAACCAGTCCATCATCGTCAAGCGCCTGGAACCCGAATGATCTGAGTTCCTTCGTTCCTCCGGTAAGACACAGCTTCGATTCCTTCTCTCCCTTCTGCTGTGATTAATCGCTTATACGTTCTTCTCTGTGCTGGACGGGTCTGCCACGATCCAGGAGAGTTGTTTTCCACCGCAGACGGGACTTTCACCCTCGATTCCTTGAGCCAGTGGTGCCGGACAGCGCAGTAACCACGAGCCCCTCCTCTACTGAAATCCGAGAGGTGAGATGCTTCTGAGGATAACTTCTGCAGTAGTTGTTTTAAGCTGATGTATATAAGAGTTGATTATACCGTAAGAAAAACCTAGGACATTGGATTAGTCGGTATATAAGTTGTAAGCTGTAGGTTTCGAACTAGAGATCCAAGAGTAGAACGAGATAGAACCGTGCTTGGACATGGTTAAGTTGGTATTGCGTAGCTGCTGAGTTGTATAAATAAAATGGTAGAAATAAAGGGCTGCTGTATTTTCAACTCTTTTCTTTCAACTTTTAAGTTAGAAACGGCCTACCTTATCGACCAATGTTTGAGAGTTTGAATGAAGATCCACCGTTGAAATTTTAATAGGTGATAGATGGATATATGTAGTTTAGCATATTGAAATTTGAGAAGGAATGAACGGTCGGATTAGAAGTTATAAGGTCCCAAAGTAGGGTAGTTAAGCAGTTTTGTAAACCTTAGAATTTTGGCTAAGTATAGAATTTGTAAAGGGAGTAGTCAACTTTGAGAATTTTTATAAAAATAATGGGTGAACAGTTTTGAGAAATTCTTTTTCCTAAGGTTAGTTGGAGCATCATAGATGATTTAGAGAATGATTTCGGAGATTTTATAAGCTGTTACGAATTTTATATTTCAAACCGAAATTAGACCTTTACGATCTTTCGGAAAATAGGAAAATAGGAAAAGTGTCAGTTTGTAACCAAACTAAACTTTAGGAGTTAGAATATGACTTTAGGGTCTCGAATAGGAGTTTAGACATGAAATTCGGAAAATTTGGAAGATCCGGGACCAAGGGTAAAATGGTCATTTTACCCTAAATTAGTACTGTAACTAGTTATGTCTTACTACGTTCTTCTATCTTAGAAGTCTTAGACTTCTTATTACTTGGGAGTGTGCTAATGCACTTATCCCCTTTGACAGGCAACTGAGTTGCTACACTTTACAGAGCGAGTCTGGTTTACAAAGAGTCGAGCTTTATAGCAGGTAAGTCCTTTGGGCTTACTTAGCTGACTTCTAAATATGAGCATGAATGATGATAGTGGCGTGTGATTGAAATGTTTAGAGAGATAGGTTGTGATATATATTTACCGACCTATACTTGGCCTAAGAGTAACGGGCGGTGGCATTCTGCTCAGTTAGCTTGCGAGCGCTGGGGGTTTCTTTAGGGACTAGTTCATACTCGGTTTGTAGTGATGCTACCGGCGGAGGTCAGCTAGACCTACACCCAGTTGGATAAGGAACGGAGGCGAGAGCTGTTAATAGCTCTCGTGCCACAACTTAAATTGAATAATGTGAATCACTTAAATAATAGATAATAAACGGTTGAGTGCCAGCATGATGTTTGTTTATTTTATTTCTGCTTGTGTTTGTGCTGTTGTCATTCTACTTATATTTGGATAGTTAGCTAACTGTTGATATGTCGTGTAGATTTGCCACAGGTTAGAGCAGATGCCGAGGGATCCGGACGGTAGTGGTCAGCCGGGGTGTCGTACTTTAGGACGTTTTACAGTTTCTCCTATTGTGGGTTTTCAGTTGGACTTTGTTTTTTTTGTCGTTCTTTCCGTACTTTGTTAGATTACGTTTTCCGGCTGTTAGTTGTTCTGGTCACATTCATACATTGTTAAGAATTATTTTATGATTTCTGGTTTTCCTTATCTGTGCCTTGTTGTAAGATCATGTTAAGTTGTTGTCAAACTAAGGTCGGGACCCACTGTGCGGTCCTCACTAGTAACTCCCCAAGTTGTAAAATTTGGGGTGTTACAACATGGTATCAGAGCTCTAGGTTGGCAACAATGGCAATTGAAATCTTCTAAAAAGGTCATATAAGTAAATAAACAGAACCCGAAAGGGGTCTGAGTTTTCCAAAGAGGATTTTGGTTTTAAAATGCATACAGAGTCGGGTTGGGATAGAAAGTACGGATGACCACCACTACCTCTGTGGATCTCGGTATTCTTAGAATAATTATAGACTTTTACTGTTATGATAGATTAGCTAGTTTATAACTGTAGTTGTTACTATTCGTGCAGATGGCACGTACTAGGGCTGCACAAGTGACTGGCCGAGGTAGGGGTCGTCCCCCCTTCCCCCAGTCAGACAGGATCGAGCTGATAGCACCCCTGCTGTTAGAGGGCGTGGTCGTGGGGATAGACCTCCACTAGGGAGAGGTCGAGGACGAGTTCTTCGAGAGGACCCACCTGCAGCAAGCATACCAGAGGCTGTTGTAGAAGAGGTAGCTGAGAGTGTAGGCCCCGAGGTCAGGCCTGAGACCGCCGCTAGGTCAGGAGCGCATGGAGCACGTTCTACTGAGTCAGGACGTGTTTCTATTGGAGGATCGGAGTATAGGGAGTACAAAGCCTACGTTGAGCGCATGGAGGAAGCTGCCAGAGTTGAGAGGCTTACCCAGGTACCACCGGTGGTACCGGCTAGGTCAGCTCAGGTGACACAGGGAGTGTCTCAGGTGCCGGCTGTATTTGAGAGGAGGGCTAATGCTGATAGAGCGCCTACTGGGTCTAGAGCACCGAGACCGGATGAGTGGTTGAAGGCTTACAACTCCCAGAAGGTTCCTTCATTCAGTGGAGAAATAGGGCTAGAGGTGGAGCACTGGATAGGGAAGATAGAGACTGCTTTGGAGGCAATACGTTGCCCCGGGGATCGACAAGTGGATTTGGTGCAGACCTGTTTCACAGATGATGCCCATTCATGGTGGCGTACCATTCGTAGCCGAGTCACCAGCTGGGAGCAGATGAGGAACATTGTTAGGGACAGGTACTGTCCAGTTTCGCTGAGGAGAGAGAGATTCCAAGATTTCATTGAGGCGGGATTTGAGGATATCCCGATTGCTGCAGCCATAAAGAAGTTTCAGAAAGAGTTGACCTTACTTGGACCATCTGCACCTCCAGAAGAGCAACATGTTTACCTTTTCTCCAGGAGATTGAGAGAGAGTACCCGATCCTATCTGGCTAGATTCTGCTGTGAGACTTTGTCTGATTATCAGGATAGGGCCTCTACTTATGAGAGAGATAGGCCAGCTTCGAGGAAAGCAGCTCAGTCTAGTGGGCCGGATAAGCGGCAGAGGACAGGACATGCTGGTAGCAGTGCAGCAGTAGCGGGTTATGGTCGAGGACAGACTCAGGGGAGGTCCAGCTACCACTCTACAGTTCAGACTCCTAGTAGAGATCGACAGTGCTTTAACTGTGGTAGCCTTGATCACATTAAGACAGATTGCCAGAGACCACCTACGACTTGCTTCACTTGTGGGAAGCCGGGACACAGAGCTACTTTCTGCCGTCAGGGTAGGGCCCCTTCTCAGCAGGGATCTTCTCCTGCAGGTGCTGAGAAGAGTGTATAGAGACCTCCTCAGTACCGAGCCCCGAGTCAGCAGCAGCAACAATACTGGGCTCCAGGACATCCTGCTTCATACAGTACGACACAGGGATCAAGTCGTGGCAGGGGACGTGGTAGTACCACTGACACCAGAGGAGGACCATTGAGAGTGTTCGAGTTGAGGAGCACTGAGCAGCCTGCAGCACCTGCGACCACAGGTACTATTTGGATCCATGACTTACCTGTGCGAGTTTTATTTGATACGGGTGCTACGCACTCCTTTATATCAGATGCATGTGTAGATAGGTTGTCCTTAGCTACCGTAGAGGGTGTACCTTTTGTGGTTGGGTTACCCGATGGGGGTAAGGTTAGAGGATCTCGAGAGATTTATGACTGCCCTATTCACCTGGGAGGCCGGATTTGGTTGGTAAATTTTCTAGTCATGCCCTTAGCACATGAGGACGTGATATTGGGGATAGATTGGATGACTAGACATGGAGCAGTCTTAGATATTGGTAGGAGAACTGTGACTGTCGCCACTGAGGAGGGTCACAGAGTGATATTCCGAGGTTGGGACCTCGGAAAGTCCGGCACAGTTATCAGTGCAGTGAGAGCAGCCAGATTGATAGCACAGGGTTGCGAGGCCTTCTGGTGTTATGCCATGAAGGAGCGCAGGAGCCTGACAGTAGAGGAGATACCAGTTGCCTGCGAGTTTGCAGAGGCATTCAGTGACGACTTACCAGGGCTACCTCCACAGAGGAGTGTTGATTTTGGCATCGAGTTAGAGCCGGGCACGAGACCGATCTCGAAGGCCCCGTACCGCATGGCCCCGATAGAGCTGCTTGAGCTGAAGAAGCAGCTAGAGGAGTTAGCAGAGAAGGGCTTCATACGCCCTAGTGTCTCTCCCTGGGGCGCACCAGTGTTATTTGTGAGAAAGAAGGATGGATCGATGAGGCTGTGTATTGACTACCGGGAGTTGAACAAGGTCACCATCAAGAATAAGTATCCACTGCCTCGCATAGATGATCTGCTAGACCAGCTGCATGGAGCGTCAGTGTTCTCGAGGATAGACTTGAGATCGGGTTATCACCAGCTTAGAGTGAGAGACCAGGACATACCTAAGACGGCATTCCGGACTAGGTATGGTCACTATAAGTTTGTAGTGATGCCATTCGGGCTCACTAATGCGCCAGCAGTTTTTATGGAGTTGATGAATGGGATTTTCATTGACTTCTTAGACCAGTTTGTAGTGGTCTTCATTGACGACATTCTAGTTTACTCTAGAAGTCGAGAGGAGCATGCCGGACACTTGAGGACAGTGTTACAGATTCTACAGGATAGCAACTATATGCTAAGCTATCCAAGTGTGAGTTCTGGATGTCAGAGGTGGCTTTCCTAGGCCATGTAGTGACTGCTGAGGGGATTAAGGTCGACCCGGCGAAGATTGAGTCAGTGTCCTCTTGGCAACCTCCGAAGAATGTTAAGGAGGTTCGCAGTTTCCTTGGATTGGCAGGTTATTACTGTCGGTTTGTGGAAGGGTTTTCCCTGGTCGCCCGACCACTTACTTCTCTCCTAAGGAAGACTACTCGGTTCATCTGATCTGAGCCGTGTCAACAGAGTTTTGAGGAGCTGAAGAGGAGATTGACGTCTGCTCCGATCTTAGCACAGCCTGAGGGTACAGAGGACTTTGTAGTGTACAGTGACGCATCCAAGCTGGGCTTGGGGTGTGTTTTGATGCAGAGGGGTAAGGTCATACCATATGCGTCTCGACAGCTGAAGACGTATGAGGAGAACTACCCCACTCATGACCTGGAGTTAGCAGCGGTAGTGCATGCTCTTAAGATCTGGCGTCATTATCTCTATGGAGCGACCTGTCAGATCTTCACAGACCATAAGAGTCTGAAGTACATATTCACTCAGCGGGAGTTGAATAACCGCCAGAGGTGGTGGCTAGAGTTGATCAAGGATTTCGACCTTGAGATACTCTACCACCCCGGGAAGGCGAATGTAGTTGCTGACACTTTGATTCGGAAGACGCCTCGGGAGAAGGCGATAGCTCGGTTGACAGTACAACCACAGTTGCAGAGAGACTTAGCTTGGTTGGAGGTAGAGATCCAGTTCCCCGATACAGCTCATCAGTTAGCCACCTTAGAGTTACTTCCTAACCTGTTGGGTGAGATCCGACAGAAGCAGGAGACTTGTCCGACTTTGACCCGGATCCGAGACCGGATGTCACGAGATGAGGCACCTCAGTTCACTATCGGTGCCGATGGAGTGATGAGACGGCAGGACCGTATCTGTGTGCCATCAGACGGTGAGCTGAGATAGAGGATACTAGGTGAGGCTCATGCTACCCCTTACTCCGTACATCCAAGAGCGAGTAAGATGTATAAGGACGTGAGATGTTCCTTCTGGTGGGGTGGTTTGAAGCCTGATGTGGCTCGGTATGTAGCCTAGTGTGCGACCTGTCAGCAGGTCAAGATTGAGCATCGTAGGTCCGGAGGAGAGCTCCACCCCCTTCCAGTACCACATTGGAAGTGGGAAGATATATCTATGGATTTTGTTATAGGATTGAGGCTCAGCAGAGGTTTTGATGCCATTTGGGTAGTGGTAGATCGTCTGACAAAGACCGCACGTTTCATTCTGATTAAGGAAACATGGCCGGTAAGTCGTCTAGTAGAGGAGTTCACCAGGCACATTGTTAGACTCCATGGAG
The DNA here is from genome assembly GCA_033239045.1 of Fagopyrum esculentum. Lineage (NCBI taxonomy): Eukaryota > Viridiplantae > Streptophyta > Magnoliopsida > Caryophyllales > Polygonaceae > Fagopyrum > Fagopyrum esculentum. The sequence goes on from BSUD01000003.1 coordinate 37,432,524, forward strand.
TACCGAGGACTATCGTCTCCGACAGGGATGGATGTTTTACCTCGAGGTTTTGGCAGCAGGTACATACCGCTTTGGGGACGAGTCTCCACTTTACCACTGCCTACCACCCACAGACAGACGGTCAGTCTGAGAGGACCATTCAGACCTTAGAGGACATGTTACGGGCATGTGTGCTAGATTGGGGACAGGTATGGCCAGATCATCTCCCACTGGTAGAGTTTTCATATAATAACAGCTGGCATGCTTCTATTGGGATGGCACCTTATGAGGCTTTGTACGGACGGAGATGTCGTACACCGTTGTGCTGGGATGAGCCTAGCAAGGCTGAGGGGGTTGTACCAGACCAGATACAGGATGACATCGCCCGGATTGCCTTAGTCCGGGAGAGGATGTTAGCAGCTCAGAGTCGTCAGAAGTTCTACGCCGACAAAAGGCGTCGACCTTTGGAGTTTAGAGTAGGTGCACATGTGTGGTTGAGAGTGTCACCTACGAGAGGAGTTAGACGTTTCGGCATTAAGGGGAAGCTGAGTCCCCGATACGTCGGTCCATTTGAGATCGTAGAGAGAGTCGGAGAGGTTGCCTACCGACTAGCACTGCCCCCGAGATTAGAGGGAGTACACCCGGTTTTTCATGTATCTCAGCTGAGAGAGTACATACCGGATCCTAGACACGTCATTAGTCATGAAGACCTGATAGTCGAGCCAGACCACACTTTTGTGGAGTATCCAGTGGCCGTCCTAGAGCGTAGTATTAGGCGCCTGCGTTCTAAGGAGATACCGATGCTGAGGATTCAGTGGTCTAGACGAGGAGTTGATGAGGCTACCTGGGAGACAGAGGAGAGTATTAGACGTAATGAGTTCTTTGCGGAGTTAGCCGCTACCTCAGTACCGACGGGTTAGTACTGAGACGATACCTTATATGATTTCTGTGATTATATGTTTAAAAGATTGTTTATGTTTATGTGCTTGATGACGTGATTAGTTTGCATGCTAGAATATAACTCTTGAAGGGAAATGTTTGGGGTAGATACCTTATTCTAAGTTTCGGGACGAAACTTATTTTAAGGGGGTACTGATGTAATATCCGGAATTTTTATTCCATCTATTTCTGTTATAAACCCGATCTCGATCAGTTGATTCATATCCGTCTACTTAGTTAGACATATTATGATAAAATTTATCATTTTATGTAGATCCCCTTCACATAAAATGATGGAATCCTTTAAAAGTTTATCATTTTATGTAGCTTCCCCTTCACATAAAATGATAGGATCTTTATAAAATTTATCATTTTAGGTAGCTTACCTTCACATAAAATAATAAGTTTAGCCCTAATTTAGAATATGACAAGGCCCGGACAAGTCTGTGACGATTCTGTGACAAGGCCAAACAAGGCTGTGACAAGCCCAGACAGGCTGTTGACAGCCCAGCGCCAGCAACGCCAGCAGCCCGTTCAGCCCAGCACCAGCCAGTGCCTTCTCCAGCCCAGCGTGTGCTCAGCCCAGGAAGAGCTGCAGCCTTGTCATCTTCAGCCCAGGAAGAGCTGCTGCCTTGCCCGTCTTCAGCCTAGTTCGGCCTTGCATTCTACAGCTCTAGTCCGCAGCCCAACAGCCCACTGTTGCGCCCTGTCTGCAGCCCAACAGCCCACTGTTGTGTCTTGTCCGCAGCACCAGCTTCAGCCCAGCAACGGAAGGCCTCGCAAACAACCCCAGCTTTAGCCCAGGAAGCGCCAGCCCAAGGAGAAGGCAACTGCTGAGACTCTAGAAGTTGCTGAGCTGGAATGTAACGCAGATCTGCTTGACATAACTGCCCTTAAATTACGCTAGACGTTTTCCTTCTGCACACAGCCTTCCGTCCTACATTCTGGCCACATTCAGAACTCCTCCTTCGCCTCTATTCTACAGCACAATACGCCATTGATCCATACAGCTTTCAGCCGCAACATTTGTTCCATCGAAAGTCTACAACGGGAGGAAACCGCTACAGCTGCAGTCATTACCGTCGCCAACCAGTCCATCATCGTCAAGCGCCTGGAACCCAAATGATCTGAGTTCCTTCGTTCCTCCGGTAAGACACAGCTTCGATTCCTTCTCTCCCTTCTGCTGTGATTAATCGCTTATACGTTCTTCTCTGTGCTGGACGGGTCTGCCACGATCCAGGAGAGTTGTTTTCCACCGCAGACGGGACTTTCACCCTCAATTCCTTGAGCCAGTGGTGCCGGACAGCGCAGTAACCACGAGCCCCTCCTCTGCTGAAATCCGAGAGGTGAGATGCTTCTGAGGATAACTTCTGCAGTAGTTGTTTTAAGCTGATGTATATAAGAGTTGATTATACCGTAAGAAAAACCTAGGACATTGGATTAGTCGGTATATAAGTTGTAAGCTGTAGGTTTCGAACTAGAGATCCAAGAGTAGAACGAGATAGAACCGTGCTTGGACATGGTTAAGTTGGTATTGCGTAGCTGCTGAGTTGTATAAATAAAATGGTAGAAATAAAGGGTTGCTGTGTTTTCAACTCTTTTCTTTCAACTTTTAAGTTAGAAACGGCCTACCTTATCGACCAATGTTTGAGAGTTTGAATGAAGATCCACCGTTGAAATTTTAATAGGTGATAGATGGATATATGTAGTTTAGCATATTGAAATTTGAGAAGGAATGAACGGTCGGATTAGAAGTTATAAGCTCCCAAAGTAGGGTAGTTAAGCAGTTTTGTAAACCTTAGAATTTTGGCTAAGTATAGAATTTGTAAAGGGAGTAGTCAACTTTGAGAATTTTTATAAAAATAATGGGTGAACAGTTTTGAGAAATTCTTTTTCCTAAGGTTAGTTGGAACATCATAGATGATTTAGAGAATGAGTTCGGAGATTTTATAAGCTGTTACGAATTTTATATTTGAAACCGAAATTAGACCTTTACGATCTTTCGGAAAATAGGAAAGTAGGAAAAGTGTCAGTTTGTAACCAAACTAAACTTTAGGAGTTAGAATATGACTTTAGGGTCTCGAATAGGAGTTTAGACATGAAATTCGGAAAATTTGGAAGATCCGGGACCAAGGGTAAAATGGTCATTTTACCCTAAATTAGTATTGTAACTAGTTATGTCTTACTACGTTCTTCTATCTTAGAAGTCTTAGACTTCTAATTACTTGGGAGTGTGCTAATGCACTTATCCCCTTTGACAGGCAACTGAGTTGCTACACTTTACAGAGCGAGTCTGGTTTACAAAGAGTCGAGCTTTATACCAGGTAAGTCCTTTGGGCTTACTTAGCTGACTTCTAAATATGAGCATGAATGATGATAGTGGCGTGTGATTGAAATGTTTAGAGAGATAGATTGTGATATATATTTACCGACCTATACTTGGCCTAAGAGTAACGGGCGGTGGCATTCTGCTCAATTAGCTTGCGAGCGCTGGGGGTTTCCTTAGGACTAGTCCATACTCGGTTTGTAGTGATGCTACCGGCGGAGGTCAGCTAGACCTACACCCAGTTGGATAAGGAACGGAGGCGAGAGCTGTGAATAGCTCTCGTGCCACAACTTAAATTGAATAATGTGAATCACTTAAATAATAGATAATAAACGGTTGAGTGCCAGCATGATGTTTGTTTATTTTATTTTTGCTTGTGTTTGTGCTGTTGTCATTCTACTTATATTTGGATAGTTAGCTAACTGTTGATATGTCGTGTAGATTTGCCACAGGTTAGAGCAGATGCCGAGGGATCCGGACGGTAGTGGTCAGCCGGGGTGTCGTACTTTAGGACGTTTTACAGTTTCTCCTATTGTGGGTTTTCAGTTGGACTTTGTTTTTTTGTCGTTCTTTTCGTACTTTGTTATATTACGTTTTCCGGCTGTTAGTTGTTCTGGTCACATTCATACATTGTTAAAAATTATTTTATGATTTCTGGTTTTCCTTATCTGTGCCTTGTTGTAAGATCATGTTAAGTTGTTGTCAAACTAAGGTCGGGACCCACTGTGCAGTCCTCACCAGTAACTCCCCAAGTTGTAAAATTTGGGGTGTTACAGTGTCGTTGACTTGTTTAGATTCTTGGATGCACGTTTAGATGAGAAGATAGTCTTTTTCAACTTCGATACTCGATATTCTACATTGTTTGACTTCAAGACGTGAGCCTCCTAAACCCTTACTTGAGTATCGTTCTGTTTGAACGTTTGTTATAGGTTTGAGATTTTGCTTGATTAGATTGGTTATATATTGTGATATTATTATTATTAGGTATTTGGTTGTTTGGATTTGTATTGGTCATTATTTGAGTTTGTCCTTCGAGGTAAGTCATATTGACTTATTTAGTTGTTGTTTTGTTTAGGTTAAATTTGTTGTTGATTGTGACTAGTACTTGTTTTGTGGTTATGTTGAACCCCTATATATGTTTCTATGTTTGAAATTAGATTGTGTGTGGCTTTTGTACCTTAGAGGCTTAGATAATTCATGCTGATTGTGGGAGTAGTCGAGAGTCTTGTTTGTGATTCTTTTACAATGATTGAGACAATGACAAATATAGTTATGGTTGAGATTGTAGTAGACAAAGTTATTATTAAAGTTATGATTGAGATTATAGCAGATTGAGATTATGGCAAATTGAGTTATGGTTGAGATTGTGAGATGTGTTGAAAATAGGGTAAATGGTTATGTTACGCACTAAGAATTACGCCTAAAGGGTAATTGGTTGTAACACCCCAAATTCACGGGACTCGGCATGCTACGGGCGAGACCTCACAATGGGTCCCGACCCTTAGCCAAACAACAATTTCACCGGACCTTTCCAACAAAAGGCACAAATAAAGGAAAATACATAAAGTATTTTATAATGTATGCGAGAGAATAACGTACAAGGTGGAAACTCAGTGAGTCCTCAAAACGACAACTACTCCAATACATAAGCAAGTAAATCCAACAACATAACAAAAAAACCCAAAGCGTCCCCGTCCTATAATGTACGGAGACCCCGGTTGTCTACTCCTCCACCTCACTCGGCGGCATCCCTAACCTCCAGGGCATCTACACAATCGGTTTTAAACCGTTAGCTAATATTTCAAGGCAGTAGAATCAAGGTGAAAGACACAAACACAAGTAAATCATCACAACACGCAACATGCTCCGAACACACAAGTCTAGTTTATTATCTTTTTATTATTAAGTCATATACCGTTCTAATTCAACTTCTTTTGTGACACGAGAATCTCCCGAAACTCGCCTCGCTCCCTACTTACCGGTAAGGAATGGTACTAATACATCCGACCGTCTACCTGCCGGGCTAGTCGCCGAGAACCTCCTAGCTCTCGCAAGAGCTAGGCAGTGATGTTATCACCCGTTATCATACTCTTGGGCCAAAATAATATAAAAGTCGGTGGTCCTATTACCGGTTTAGTTGTTATAACATAAACAATAAAACACACACCATCAAGCACGCATTAATGCTAATACAATGAATACAAGCTAAGTAAGTCCGAAGACTTACCTCGTCCCAAACGCTAACTCATAAAACACTCTCGCTTCCATTGGGAAGAAGCCCACAACCTGCTCACAAGAAGGTATATATATCAATAACTCACTCCACTCAAGAAGTCTTAGACTTCACTCAAGTGATCTATGCAAGATCACCTAACTCTCAAGCTAGGACCATATCCTAGAATCCATGATACTTACAACATTCTCAACAAATAAAGGAATCTCATAACAACATATTACCTCTCATGATCAAACACCACAACCAAGAAGGAGCAACCTAGCCTAGGAGGTCCAACATGCTCATCATACTCGAATCCATCAAACTACAACAAGCCTTAAGGGCTCCTAGGTTCACAACCACTAGATGGAAATCCCAACTACCCTAGATCCATCCTAGGCATGCTACAACCATGATGCAACCTCATAACTAAGGAAGCAACAAAGAGGAAGGGAGAAGAAGGTCCTACTGTTGAAGAAACGCGGCCGCGGAGTCAAGTTGGTGCGATAACGGATGCACTGTCACCACCCCGCGGGTCCTGGCGCCGCCCCTGCGGTGGCTTGGTGCTCTGGTGCCGCCCCTGCAGCTCTGAAGATTCGTCCCATGATTGAACAGTAGAGGGTAGTCTTCTTCGTCTTCAATTGTGGATCTTGAGCTCCAAAGGTCTCCTTTTCTTGTTGAGTCTCCTCCAAACACCAACCACTGAATCTAAACTCCTCTCCATGACCTAATCGTTCTAGTAATACCTGTATGAAAAGGATTCAAGATCAACTCTCTTCCAAACCTTCAACCATGGAAATGAAGAATGAGGGAAGAAGAAGAAGGTAAGAGCGGGGAAGAAGGAAGAATAAAGGAGAGAAAGCATACCCAAACAGAATCCAAAGTTTCTCACTGTTGTAGATCACAAGCCAAGATCTCCAAGGAGAAGGAAGATGAAAGAGCACCAAGAGAAGAGTGTGAAAGAGAGTGTAACGTGAAAGAGGTTGTGAGGAGAGAGGGAAGGGACACAAGGTTGCACAAAAGGGAATGAACCAAGGGGTCAGCTGAACTCTTGTCCCTTGTGCTGGAATCGAAAGGTCCAAAGCAAGATGGAAGAATGAGGGATCGGAACGGGATTTGGATAGTTCCCGTTACTTAATACTTCGTTCCTGCGGGAAAATTGAGCTGCTAACGCGGGAAGGTCGATAAACCGCTCAAGGATCGGAACAAAAATTCCGGAGGCCTTGAAATCACAAATGAAGTGGTTTTTAATACTAACAAATTATCGTGAAAACTCCACCTTGATTATATTTTTGTATAGGTGATGATGGATGACTGAAACACAAATGAAGTGGTTTTTAATACTAACAAATTATCGTTTATATAGGTTTGTTTTGGTGTTTTGTCTAGAATGTATGTAGGCCTTCAAACGCATTTCGAAGGACTAACGGAGGCCTTGAAATCAAATACAAGGGACAGATAAAGAGTTTAGAGAGATTCAACATGGAGGCCTTGAAAGTCATTTCAAGGGATCAGAAGTCAAAGCCTTGAAGAAGAAATAAAGCGGCTGGAGGATTTCAAAACTCTAATAACCAAATCTACCAAGCATCAAAGAAGATCTTCTATGGAGATATGCCCAACAAGAAGATACGCTCAAAAGAAGATCTTAAGCGACCACGCTCAAAGAAGATCTTAACCGATCAAGTAGATTGGATTCAAAATAGGATCTTACAAAGATCATCAAAGCGCAAAGATCCTCTCTCAACGGATTTCGGATATCTTTACAACAAGTTTGAAAAGATTACGGACAAGGGAGATCAACGTTCTTTAAGGAGATAAAGACGATAGAAGATCTACAACGTCTACCTCATCTCAATAAAGATGCAACTTTCATGGAGAAGAAGAATCATCTTCAACAGTCATCTTCCTAATGGATAGAAGACCTCTCCATCAAAGACTATAAATGAAGATGTTGATTGAAGAAGAAGGGACACAAGCTGACACGAAAACATTCAAAGTCTTCAAGCGATCCAAAGCATCTTCATTCGATCAAACAAGTTTTTCTTTCTCTCTTTTATAAAAAGCTTTATCCCCTAGAGATAGATAAAACTCGAGAGCTCCATTGGAATATCTAAAGAGTGTTATACTAGAATGTGTGTTACTTTGCGAAGTAACTAGGCTATTATAGCAAGGTGAAGAGTTTGAGCTAGATCGTAGCGTTGGCTACAGTGAGAGAAGAAGGGGATTTCTTCTAGTTTTTATCTAGGGCTCTTTGAAGCTGATAATAGATAGTTAGATCCTACGGCTATACCCTGGGACGGAGAGTAGGCTATTTAGAGCCGAACTTCGTAAACATATTCTTGTGTCGATCTTTTACTTCCGCACTTTATCTACTTTATTGTGACTAACTTTGTTTTACAAGTGAACAAAGTCAAGGCCCTTGAAATTAGTTTCAAAGCCCTTGAAATCAAAGTGTGTCACAAAGAGCTCAGATCGACATCAAGGCCTTTGAAATCAGTTTCAAAGCCTTGAGATAGGTTTTCGTGAAAAGTTCTCATACTCTATTCAACCCCCCTTCTAGAGTATCTTTTATCTTTTATATTCACCTAACGATTCTTCAATTGGTATCAGAGCTAGACTCACTTATATTGATTTAACCATCAGCGATGTAATGTCCGGAATTTTTATTCCGTTTAATTCCGAATTAATTCGGACTTCGAGCCGTTGACGGTTCCCATTTTATCTAGTATTTCTTTCTTCAAAAATTTTATAATTATATATAGAATTTAATTCACATAAAATGATAGAATTATATCAAACCCTAATTCTTATAATTATTTATCATTTTATGTAGAATTTAATTCACATAAAATGATAGAATTATATCAAACCCTAATTCTTATAATTATTTATCATTTTATGTAGAATTTAATTCATATAAAATGATAGAATTATATCAAATCCTAATTCTTATAATTAATCCTTAACGACGACTTTAGACGAGATCATGACAAGGCTGAGACGAGACTGTGACAAAGCTGTGACGAGACCATGACAGAGCTGAGACGAGGTCATGACGAAGCCCGAAAACTCTGTGACGAAGTCATGCATGAGCGTGACAAAGTCATGACGAGTTTCGACAAGGCCTTGACAACATCAAACCACTCTTATTTTTACCTTGTTTCAGCCCAACCTTTACCTTACCTCAGCCCACATTCTTTAGTCCAGCCAGCCAAGGATGCAACAACCCATCGGGATCCAGTAGATGACAACCCAGATCCGTGCAGGCCCGCGCACTGCTCTCCTTCCTCGCCAGTCCAAGAAGCCCAGCGCTGACTCACCCATCTCCTTCAGCCGTTGCGCCTCCTTCCTCAGATCGTGAGTTACGCCCTCAATCTCGTAACCGATGGATGACCGTCCTCTTCAATTCCCAGCAAGCGCAGATGATGCCTCCATCACCTTCCTCTCCGATTCCCAACATGCTGAAGACAACTCCACCGTCCTCCTCGTCGATCGCCGAGCACAATGCAGCAGCGGTTCCTCGCCTCGCTCTCCTCTTTCCCTTCATCGTCAACAGAGGCGTCGGCCTCCTCCCTTCCCTGGACACACCCTCCTTGCCCTGTTGCAACCAACCATGCTAATTTCGGACCTCCTTCTGCGTGCACTCAGTGAAACGAACCGAGCCAGCCCTCCGTTCACCTGGCTGCTAGAAGACAGTGCATAGATAGTCTCGAAAACCCTCTTCATTCTTGCCACATCTGCACAAGTCTCTTGCCCTAACCTTGGCCTTCAGTGCAGCAATGAGGACTCTTCTGCACATGACCTGAAGTGACACGGAAACTCCCAGCCTCCCCTCTTCCGTGCAACAACTAGCTCGACAATAATCTTGGCTCACCTTCTCACTTCCCCTCGAGTCCTGGAATCGGGTAAGGTTGATACCCTTCTCTTTCTTGCACTTCCGTCCATGTAATTCATGCCTAATGAGTGCCTTTTATGTATCCTAACTCTACCCAGAACAGCCATAGAGGAGCAGTAAAGATTCATGCTGTTTTCCGAATTTTCAGGACGTGACAAGCAGGCATTTTCCAGTCCAGATTTTGGTATGTTAGATACCTCCTCTATTGCTAAATTTTGGATATGTTGTAGTCAGTAGTACATAGTAGATCATACTAAATTTGGGAAGAACCGGAGTTACGGTTTGAGAGTTATGATGTTGCAAAGTTGACTCCTCATGCAGTTTTTATAAATGTGCTGAGTTGAGAAAAACAGCATGGGATGCTGTTTTGGGAGATAGTTTTGAATAGGCTTTTGATCTCTGTTGGGCTTGAATTTTGGATATGATATAGTTGACATATTGTTGTAGCTCATATTAAAATTTGGGAGGAATCCAACGAGTGGTTTAGGATTTACGATTTTTCAAAGATTGGGTCGTAAGTAGTTTTATCTGTTGTGCTGAAATTTCTAGGTGTTGAGACAAACTGTTTGTGATGCAGTTTTGTGAGATAGGTCTGAATAGGTTATTGACCTCTATTGGACATAAATTTTGGATATGTCTTAGTTAGGCTTACATAGTATAGTATATCAAATTTTGATAGGATTTAATCGAGAGGTTTAGGAGTTATGATTTTTCAATGTTAAGACAGTGTGCTGTTTTGTTAAGTGGTTGCTGAATTTCCAGAAATTGTGTTGATCAGTCACATTTAAGCATACTTTTTGATGCCTTAGAGATAAGATCCACCGTTCAGGTTTTGAGATGTTGTTTAGTGCCATGTATAGGTTAATATGTCAAAAGTTGGGATGAATCCAACGGCGGGATTTAGAATCATAGAGGCTCAAAGTGGACTTGTTGTATAGTTAGAAAACATAGTTTTTGGCTAAGTATAGAAAACTTCAAGTGTTGTAACCAACTTTGGAAATTTTTGTAGAAGTGATGGTTGAACAGTTTTAAGAAATTCTTGTTCCTAGGAGTAGATGAGATATCATAGATGATCTAGAGAATTATTTCAGAATTTTTATAAGTTTATTTGAATTTCATATTTGAAACCAAAGTTGGACCCTAGTGACCTTTTTAGAAGGTTAAAGAAAACATGTAATGTTCTAGTCTTGACCTAAACTCAACTTTAAGAGTTAGAATATGATAGTTAGTCTCAAGTAAGAACTTAAGTACATATTACGAGATTTTTAGAAGATTCGGGACCAAGGGTAAAATGGTAATTTTACCTTAGACGTGTATTTTAGTATATTTCTCTTCTGTAGGATCTTATATCTTAGAAGTCTTAGACTTCTAAGTATATTGGATATGTGTTGATCCACTTGCCTCCTTTGACAGGCAACCGAGTTATATAGTTACAGATTGAGTCGTGATTAAGAGAGTCGAAATCTGATTCAGGTAAGTCCACGGACTTACTTAGCTGGCTTCTTGTATGAGTGTAATGTGTATGAGTGGTGTTTGTTAGTTATGATAAACAACGAAATTGGATTAGACCGACTTCATTATATTATGTAATCGATCCAAGTGTATGATAACGGGTCGTGACATCATCTGCCTAGCTCTTGCGAGAGTCTAGGAGGTTCCCTTTGACCAGCCCAGTAAGGTAGATGGTCAGATGCATTAGTACCATTCCTCGTTGGTAAACGGGGACAGGGGCGAGGTTTGGGAATCCCTCGTGTCACAAAATAAGTATCATTAGTAATGACATATCACCTAATTAAAGATAATAAAAGGATTGATTGTTGCATGTTGATTGTGTATGTTGTGGGTTTGTGCTTTTACTTTTATACTTATGCATAGAATGTTAGCTAACGGTTTTATACCGCTTGTAGATGCCTTGCAGGTTAAGACAGTGGTAGAGAGATCCGGAGGAAATGGTCAGCCGGGTCCACGTACTCTTTTAGTTGGGGACGGGGATGTCTTCTGTTCTTCATATGCGTCGTTGTAGTATATTTTTCTTGTAAGGCTGATACATATCCTTCATGTATATATTGTTTAAAGTTTTTGAAATGTTTTTAATACTTTTGTGCCTTGTTGTAAGATCCTAGTAAAATTGTTGTCAAACTAAGGTCGGAACCCATTGTGAGGTCCTAACCAGTAGCTCCCCGATTTCTCAGAATTTGGGGTGTTACAAGCGAGACTAATCATGAATCTTGTAGGTGATGGAGGATTTGCTTAAGGAAGATCCTCATCTCGACCACCACTTTTTTGTGGCAACAACTTTGCCCATTGGATAGCAGTCATGTGCATGTTCATTATTGATCAGGACATGGAAATATGGAGCATCATTCACAATGGCCCCAAAGTCCCAACTACCATAAATGAAGGTGTCCAAGTCGCAAAGAAGGAAGTTGACTTCACCCAAGCCGACCTGGATAGTGTGTCAAAGAACTACAAGGCCATGAACCTGCTCTACTGTGGATTAGAATGAGTGAATTTGACAAGTGCAGTCTTCTGGTCTCAACATGAATCTGATCTCACACAATTCCTTAAAGATATTATCATATGTGATAAAGAACACAGAGTATAGTAAGGATAAATTCCTTAAAAGAAAAGCTTCTTGAACAAGAGAAAACTAAGTGAGATGTCTCTGGAGATCGAAAATCTTAACATGGAAAAGGTAGACCTTGATGACACACAAATTGTCATTCTCGATTTTGATTTTAATTATTTATAATTTGATAGCTTCTTCTAAGATAGTTTTAAGAGCAAATACTTCCTCTTTTAATACCAAATTAAATTGATTTTTTGCATCTAGACTAATAACATCGCCGTTTTGGTTCCGGATAAAAAACCGATGAAGATAGCCCCAAAATCAAGTTTCAAGATATCAAAATTAAATATGTAGAATACAAGTTTTGTTTTTTCCATTTGATATTATTTTTATTCCGTTTGGTAGCATTGCTCTTTGGTTGGGGTCTAATGTCATAGTCACATTTTGTTGTCGAATAAAATCATCTCCACTCCCTAGGAGGATGCTCGCTACCGTCGTCGCTTTCCCAGTCCAACGCCAACAACATCAACCATTGTCAAGAGTGTTGTCGAGTCTCTCGGCGCCACCTTCGCCTCTCTTCGTCTTGGATTGCAGTCGACCCAGATCCGCCACTAGTAGCCACGCCTTCATTGCATGAGCCGCGCCAGTGGCCAACTTTCTTCGTCCTTGCCATCGTTGGAAGAACACTTGCCGGATACGAAGATTGCTGCCGCCACATTGTTCGATTTAAAACCTAATTGGGTCTTACGATTTTGGGTATAATTATGGATTTACGGCCATATTTCTTGTCTATGTTAAATGGCCAAATTTTCAAAATTTGCAAAAACTATCCCAAAATGGATAATTATAGGAAATGACTCATATTTATATTTACAAGAATGACCTAGACTATTGGAAATTCATAAAATGCCATGAGTTAAATAATTACAAGATATGACCTATATTTATAATCACATAAAATATCCCAAACATTTATAATTATACTTATTAGCCCAAGTTTTAACAAATGGAGTTAAACTTGTGTGGTTTACTTGTTTAGGTTCTTGGATGCACGTTTAGATGAGAAGATAGTCTTTTTCAACTTCGATACTCGATATTCTACATTGTTTGACTTCAAGACGTGAGCCTCCTAAACCCTTACTTGAGTATCGTTCTGTTTGAACGTTTGTTATAGGTTTGAGATTTTGCTTGATTAGATTGGTTATATATTGTGATATTATTATTATTAGGTATTTGGTTGTTTGGATTTGTATTGGTCATTATTTGAGTTTGTCCTTTGAGGTAAGTCATATTGACTTATTTAGTTGTTGTTTTGTTTAGGTTAAATTTGTTGTTGATTGTGACTAGTACTTGTTTTGTGGTTATGTTGAACCCCTATATATGTTTCTATGTTTGAAATTAGATTGTGTGATGGCTTTTGTACCTTAGAGGCTTAGATAATACATGTTGATTGTGGGAGTAGTCGAGAGTCTTGTTTGTGATTCTTTTACAATGATTGAGACAATGACAAATATAGTTATGGTTGAGATTGTAGTAGACAAAGTTATTATTAAAGTTATGATTGAGATTATAGCAGATTGAGATTATGGCAAATTGAGTTATGGTTGAGATTGTAAGATGTGTTGAAAATAGGGTAAATAGTTATGTTACGCACTGAGAATTACGCCTAAAGGTTAATTGGTTGTAACACCCCAAATTCACGGGACTCGGCATGCTACGGGCGAGACCTCACAATGGGTCCCGACCCTTAGCCTAACAACAATTTCACCGGACCTTTCCAACAAAAGACACAAATAAAGGCAAATACTTAAAGTATTTTATAATGTATGCGAGAGAATAACGTACAAGGTGGAAACTCAGTGAGTCCTCAAAACGACAACTACTCCAATACATAAGCAAGTAAATCCAACAACATAACAAAATAACCCAAAGCGTCCCCGTCCTATAATGTACGGAGACCCCGGTTGTCTACTCCTCCACCTCACTCGACGGCGTCCCTAACCTCCAGGGCATCTACACAATCGGTTTTAAACCGTTAGCTAATATTTCAAGGCATTAGAATCAAGGTGAAAGACACAAACACAAGTAAATCATCACAACACGCAACATGCTCCGAACACACAAGTCTAGTTTATTATCTTTTTATTATTAAGTCATATACCGTTCTAATTCAACTTCTTTTGTGACACGAGAATCTCCCGAAACTCGCCTCGCTCCCTATTACCGTAAGGAATGGTACTAATACATCCGACCGTCTACCCGCCGGGCTAGTCGCCGAGAACCTCCTAGCTCTCGCAAGAGCTAGGCAGTGATGTTATCACCCGTTATCATACTCTTGGGCCAAAATAATATAAAAGTCGGTGGTCCTATTACCGGTTTAGTTGTTATAACATAAACAATAAAACACACACCATCAAGCACGCATCAATGCTAATACAAGGAATACAAGCTAAGTAAGTCCGAAGACTTACCTCGTCCCAAACGCTAGCTCATAAAACACTCTCGCTTCCATTGGGAAGAAGCCCACAACCTGCTCACAAGAAGGTATATATATCAATAACTAACTCCACTCAAGAAGTCTTAGACTTCACTCAAGTGATCTATGCAAGATCACCTAACTCTCAAGCTAGGACCATATCCTAGAATCCATGATACTTACAACATTCTCAACAAATAAAGGAATCTCATAACAACCTATTACCTCTCATGATCAAACACCACAACCAAGAAGGAGCAACCTAGCCTAGGAGGTCCAGCATGCTCATCATACTCGAATCCATCAAACTACAACAAGCCTTAAGGGCTCCTAGGTTCACAACCACTAGATGGAAATCCCAACTACCCTAGATCCATCCTAGGCATGCTACTACCATGATGCAACCTCATAACTAAGGAAGCAACGAACAGGAAGGGAGAAGAAGGTCCTACTGTTGAAGAAACGCGGCCGCGGAGTCAAGTTGGTTCGATAACGGATGCACTGTCACCACCCCGCGGGTCCTGGCGCCGCCCCTGCGGTGGCTTGGTGCTCTGGTGCCGCCCCTGCAGCTCTGAAGATCCGTCCCATGGTGGAACAGTAGAGGGTAGTCTTCTTCGTCTTCAATTGTGGATCTTGAGCTCCAAAGGTCTCTTTTTCTTGTTGAGTCTCCTCCGAACACCAACCACTGAATCTAAACTCCTCTCCATGACCTAATCGTTCTAGTAATACATGCATGCAAAGGATTCAAGATCAACTCTCTTCCAAACCTTCAACCATGGAAATGAAGAATGAGGGAAGAAGAAGAAGGTAAGAGCGGGGAAGAAGGAAGAATAAAGGAGAGAAAGCATACCCAAACAGAATCCAAAGCTTCTCACTGTTGTAGATCACAAGCCAAGATCTCCAAGGAGAAGGAAGAGGAAAGAGCACCAAGAGAAGAGTGTGAAAGAGAGTGTAACATGAAAGAGGTTGTGAGGAGAGAGGGAAGGGACACAAGGTTGCACAAAAGGGAATGAACCAAGGGGTCAGCTGAACTCTTGTCCCTTGTGCTGGAATCGAAAGGTCCAAAGCAAGATGGAAGAACGAGGGATCGGAACGGGATTCGGATAATTCCTGTTACTTAATACTTCGTTCCTGCGGGAAAATTGAGCTGCTAACGCGGGAAGGTCGATAAACCGCTCAAGGATCGGAACAAAAATTCCGGAGGCCTTGAAATCACAAATGAAGTGGTTTTTAATACTAACAAATTATCGTGAAAACACCACCTTGATTATATTATTGTATAGGTGATGATGGATGACTGAAACACAAATGAAGTGGTTTTTAATACTAACAAATTATCGTTTATATAGGTTTGTTTTGGTGTTTTGTCTAGAATGTATGCAGGCCTTCAAACGCATTTCGAAGGACTAACGGAGGCCTTGAAATCAAATACAAGGGACAGATAAAGAGTTTAGAGAGATTCAACATGGAGGCCTTGAAAGTCATTTCAAGGGATCAAAAGTCAAAGCCTTGAAGAAGAAATAAAGCGGTTGGAGGATTTCAAAACTCTAACAACCAAATCTACCAAGCATCAAAGAAGATCTTCTAAGGAGATATGCCCAACAAGAAGATACGCTCAAAAGAAGATCTTAAGCGACCACGCTCAAAGAAGATCTTAACCGATCAAGTAGATTGGATTCAAAATAGGATCTTACAAAGATCATCAAAGCGCAAAGATCCTCTCTCAACGGATTTCGGATATCTTTACAACAAGTTTGAAAAGATTACGGACAAGGGAGATCAACGTTCTTTAAGGAGATAAAGACGATAGAAGATCTACAACGTCTACCTCATCTCAATAAAGATGCAACTTTCATGGAGAAGAAGAATCATCTTCAACAGTCATCTTCCTAATGGATAGAAGACCTCTCCATCAAAGACTATAAATGAAGATGTTGATTGAAGAAGAAGGGACACAAGCTGACACGGAAACATTCAAAGTCTTCAAGCGATCCAAAGCATCTTCATTCGATCAAACAAGTTTTTCTTTCTCTCTTTTATAAAAAGCTTTATCCCCTAGAGATAGATAAAACTCGAGAGCTCCATTGGAATATCTAAAGAGTGTTATACTAGAATGTGTGTTACTTTGCGAAGTAACTAGGCTATTATAGCAAGGTGAAGAGTTTGAGCTAGATCGTAGCGTTGGCTACAGTGAGAGAAGAAGGGGATTTCTTCTAGTTTTTATCTAGGACTCTTTGAAGCTGATAATAGATAGGTAGATCCTACGGCTATACCCTGGGACGGAGAGTAGGCTATTTAGAGCCGAACTTCGTAAACATATTCTTGTGTCGATCTTTTACTTCCGCACTTTATCTACTTTATTGTGATTAACTTTGTTTTACAAGTGAACAAAGTCAAGGCCCTTGAAATTAGTTTCAAAGCCCTTGAAATCAAAGTGTGTCACAAAGAGCTCAGATAGACATCAAGGCCTTTGAAATCAGTTTCAAAGCCTTGAGATAGGTTTTCGTGAAAAGTTCTCATCCTCTATTCAACCCCCCTTCTAGAGTATCTTTTATCTTTTATATTCACCTAACGATTCTTCAATTGGTATCAGAGCTAGACTCACTTATATTGATTTAACCATCAGCGATGTCCGGAATTTTTATTCCGTTTAATTCCGAATTAATTCGGACTTCGAGCCGTTGACGGTTCCCATTTTATCTAGTATTTCTTTCTTCAAAAATTTTATCATTTTATATAGAATTTAATTCACATAAAATGATAGAATTATATCAAACCCTAATTCTTATAATTATTCATCATTTTATTTAGAATTTAATTCACATAAAATGATAGAATTATATCAAACCCTGATTCTTATAATTATTTATCATTTTATGTAGAATTTAATTCATATAAAATGATAGAATTATATCAAATCCTAATTCTTATAATTAATCCTTAACGACGACTTTAGACGAGATCATGACAAGGCTGAGACGAGACTGTGACAAAGCTGTGACGAGATCATGACAGAGCTGAGACGAGGTCATGACGAAGCCCGACAACTCTGTGACGAAGTCATGCATGGGCCTGACAAAGTCATGACGAGTTTTGACAAGGCCTTGACAACATCAACCCACTCTTATTTTTACCTTGTTTCAGCCCAACCTTTACCTTACCTCAGCCCACATTCTTTTGTCCAGCCAGCCAAGGATGCAACAGCCCATCGGGATCCAGTAGATGACAACCCAGATCCGTGCAGGCCCGCGCATTGCTCTCCTTCCTCGCTAGTCCAAGAAGCCCAGTGCCGACTCACCCATCTCCTTCAGCCGTTGCGCCTCCTTCCTCAGATCGTGAGTTACGCCCTCAATCTCGTAACCGATGGATGACCGTCCTCTTCAGTTCCCAGCAAGCGCAGATGATGCCTCCATCACCTTCCTCTCCGATTCCCAACATGCTGAAGACAACTCCACCGTCCTCCTCGTCGATCGCCGAGCACAATGCAACAGCGGTTCCTCGCCTCGCTCTCCTCTTTCCCTTCATCGTCAACAGAGGCGTCGGCCTCCTCCCTTCCCTGGACACACCCTCCTTGCCCTGTTGCAACCAACCATGCTAATTTCGGACCTCCTTCTGCGTGCACTCAGTGAAACGAACCGAGCCAGCCCTCCGTTCACCTGGCTGCTAGAAGACAGTGCATAGATAGTCTCGAAAACCCTCTTCATTCTTGCCACATCTGCACAAGTCTCTTGCCCTAACCTTGGCCTTCAGTGCAGCAATGAGGACTCTTCTGCACATGACCTGGAGTGACACGGAAACTCCCAGCCTCCCCTCTTCCGTGCAACAACTAGCTCGACAATAATCTTGGCTCACCTTCTCACTTCCCCCCGAGTCCTGGATTCGGGTAAGGTTGATACCCTTCTCTTTCTTGTACTTCCGTCCATGTAATTCATGCCTAATGAGTGCCTTTTATGTATCCTAACTCTACCCAGAACAGCCATAGAGGAGCAGTAAAGATTCATGTTGTTTTCCCAGTTTTCAGGACGTGACAAGCAGACATTTTCCAGTCCAGATTTTGGTATGTTAGATACCTCCTCTATTGCTAAATTTTGGATATGTTGTAGTCAGTAGTACATAGTAGATCATACTAAATTTGGGAAGAACCGGAGTTACGGTTTGAGAGTTATGATGTTGCAAAGGTTACTCCTCATGCAGTTTTTATAAATGTGCTGAGTTGAGAAAAACAGCATGGGATGCTGTTTTGGTAGATAGTTTTGAATAGGCTTTTGATCTCTGTTGGGCTTGAATTTTGGATATGATATAGTTGACATATTGTTGTAGCTCATATTAAAATTTTGGATATGATATAGTTGACATATTGTTTTGGGAGATAGTTTTTTCTGTTGGGCTGAAATTTCTAGGTGTTGAGAAAAACTGCTTGTGATGCAGTTTTGTGAGATAGGTCTGAATAGGTTATTGATCTCTACTGGACATAAATTTTGGATATGTCTTAGTTAGGCTTACATAGTATAGTATATCAAAATTTGATAGGATTTAATCGAGAGGTTTAGGAGTTATGATTTTTCAATGTTAAGACAGTGTGCTGTATTGTTAAGTGGTTGCTGAATTTCCAAAAATTGTGTTGATCAGTCACATTTAAGCATACTTTTTGATGCCTTAGAGATAAGATCCACCATTCAGGTTTTGAGATTTTGTTTAGTGCCATGTATAGGTTAATATGTCAAAAGTTGGGATGAATCCAACGGTGGGATTTAGAATCATGGAGGCTCAAAGTGGACTTGTTGTACAGTTAGAAAACATAGTTTTTGGCTAAGTATAGAAAACTTCAAGTGTTGTAACCAACTTTGGAAATTTTTGTAGAAGTGATGGTTGAACAGTTTTAAGAAATTCTTGTTCCTAGGAGTTGATGAGATATCATAGATAATCTAGAGAATTATTTCACAATTTTTATAAGTTTATTCGAATTTCATATTTGAAACCAAAGTTGGACCCTAGTGACCATTTTAGAAGGTTAAAGAAAACATGTAATGTTCTAGTCTTGACCTAAACTCAACTTTAAGGCTGATACATATCCTTCATGTATATATTGTTTAAAGTTTTTGAAATGTTTTTAATACTTTTGTGCCTTGTTGTAAGATCCTAGTAAAATTGTTGTCAAACTAAGGTCGGGACCCATTGTGAGGTCCTAACCAGTAGCTCCCCGAGTTCTCAGAATTTGGGGTGTTACAAGCGAGACTAATCATGAATCTTGTAGGTGATGGAGGATTTGCTTAAGGAAGATCCTCATCTCGACCACCACTTTTTTGTGGCATTAACTTTGCCCATTGGATAGCAGTCATGTGCATGCTCATTATTGATCAGGACATGGAAATATGGAGCATCATTCACAATGGCCCCAAAGTCCCAACTACCATAGTTGAAGGTGTCCAAGTCGCAAAGAAGGAAGTTGACTTCACCCAAGCCGACTTGGATAGTGTGTCAAAGAACTACAAGGCCATGAACCTGCTCTACTGTGGATTAGAACGAGTGAATTTGACAAGTGCAGTCTTCTGGTCTCAACATGAATCTGATCTTACACAATTCCTTAAAGATATTATCATATGTGATAAAGAACACAGAGTATAGTAAGGATAAATTCCTTAAAAGAAAAGCTTCTTGAACAAGAGAAAACTAAGTGAGATGTCTTTGGAGATCGAAAATCTTAGCATGGAAAAGGTAGACCTTGATGACGGTATCAAGGCCTTGGAATCGGAAAATGTGATTCTTAAGGACAACCTCTCTTCTCTTCATCGAAACTATATCGATCTAGAGAAAGAGAAAGTTGATCTAACTTTGGCATGTCAAGACCAGAAGACTGCACATGTCAAATTCACGCGTTCAAAAGCCAATCATGAAAGAATGATTGGTGAAAAACAGTCCTCACTTAACAAATATGGTATAGGTTATCATAGGAGTTTTCCTAAAAAACCAAGTACCACCTTTGTTAAGGCAAAATGAAGTATTCATATGCCCACATGTTTCCATTGTTGTAAAAAGGGTCATGTAAAATCTACATGTCCATATAGAAGAAATGATCCTTACATCATTAGAAATACTTATCCTCTATGTTTAAGGAAACAAGTTAAACAAATATGGGTTCCTAAAGGTACTAGACCACCAACCATGATTGAGCCTGAATATGGACCAAAATATGTCATTTGGTCGACCCAAAAATATTGATGTTTGTTGTTTTGCAGGATATCACCAAGGTAAAGGAGCATAAATGGATATTAGATAGTGCTTGCTCAAGACACATGAGTGAAAAAAGTTCGCTATTCTCATATTTAAAGAAGCAATCATCTGGAACCATTACGATTGATGATAAAGGAAAGTGTGACATTATTGACATTAATAAAAATATGTTATAATTTATCTAACTTTATTGATGATACATATCTTGTTGAACGTTTGAAGTATAACTTTCTTAGCATCTCTCAAATATGTGATAAATGCAACAAGGTAATGTTTGATTCATAAAAATGTGAAGTTCAAGACAAGATGACGGGTGACATTGTACTTACTGCTCCTAGATGTAACAATGTTTATTCTATGAGTACTAACCAAGTTTCAGGAAATAAGCTAAAATGTCTCAAGGCCTTGACTGATGATCCAAGGCTTTGGCATAGAAGACTTGGTCACATAAGCATGCATACAATGTAGAACTTACTTTCAAAGGATTTGGTACATGGCTTGTCAAACCTAAACTTCAAGGTAGATGAACTATGTAAATCTTGTACACAAGTGATGCGTCCTTGGACACGTCAATGAAGTATTCCGGATCTAGATCAAGCTGAAGCTCAACTACTCCTTAGTTGAAGTGCGAATGCAATTGAAGATGGATTGCGGAAGCTTAGAGATGGAGGCGGAAGTTGTATGATTGAATCGATCTAGATTGATCGATCAAACCTTGAAGTGGGTCGGTTGAGTTGGTTCTTGAAGAACCCTCAAATATGGTTGAGTTTGGATCGAAGATCCAAAAGAAGAACTTTGAGAGGGTTGGAAGAGGGATTGATGCTCAAGTAAGTAGGAGGAAAATACTTCTCATTACTTAATCAAATTGAACATGCTTTACAAATGAGCCAAGCATCCCCTTATATAGTGGATGAAGGCCATACAAAGAGTCGGAAATTAAATGACGGAAATAAAGTCGGAATTTAAGTTCCGGAAATGAAACACCTAAAAATATGAAAGGTTGAGAATTTAAGTTCGGAATTAAGTTTCCGAATTAAATTCCGAAACCAAAAGTCTAATCTTAAATTCGGGAAATTACGTTCCGGAAATAAAGTCCCGGAAATTAATAATCCGAAAATAAAAAGACTTATTATTACAAAAACGCTAAATTATGGAAAATGCGGAAAATGTGTCGGAACGGTGCCGTCTTGACAAGCTTCAAGTCATAGTGGCGTAGAGACACGGTTTGCAACCAATGGGTCCGTGACAAGCAACGGTGCGGCTAATGATGGAGCCGGTAACTTTAGCGATTGCTTTAGCACGGGAACGGGTGAGCGGTCCATCGGAGCGAACCCGAAGTGCCTCGTCTTTCTCGTCTTGGGACATAGGGGTCAAGGGCGCATCAGTCCCCCCATCTTGGATGTGAAACGTCCCCATTTCACCTTCATCAAATAGGGGCTCAATGTATGGTGCAAGGTCCTTGACATTGAACGTCGGGTGCACGCCATAGTCGTCCGGAAGCTCCAATTTGTAAGCATTCGGGTCATGGCGGGATAAGATGCGGAATGGTCCATCACCGCGGTCCGAGAGCTTGCCTTTGCGGCGGGATGGAAAATGCTCCTTCCTTAAGTGGAGCCAAACAAGATCACCGGGCTCGAATGACATTGGACGGCGCCCTTTGTTGCGTTTTGTGGCAAGTTGATCGGCACGCCGTTGGAGTTGTGTCCTAGTCCGCTCATGAAGCTCAATGATGTGAGCGGCACGACTTGCTCCGGTGATGTGTTCTCCGTCTTTGAGTGGACGCGGAGTGAAGTCCATCGGGGTGTGTGGATTAAGGCCGTAGACAACTTCAAAGGGTGAAAGCTTTGTTACCGAGTGTCAAGACCTGTTATAAGAAAACTCCACAATAGAAAGTAAGTCCTCCCACTTGCGTGGGTTGTTCCTAAGGGTCGCTCTAAGTAGAGCGCTGAGAGTCCAATTGGTCACCTCCGTTTGACCATCGGTTTGGGGATGATAGCTACTTGAGAACAACAAGTTGGTTCCAAGTTTCCCCCATAAGGTTCTCCAAAAATGGCTCACAAACTTTACGTCCCGATCACTAAGGATGGAACGCGGTATTCCATGTAAGCGCACAACATTGTCAAAGAAAAGGGTAGCTACTTCACTAGCATTTTGTGTGCTCTTACATGCAATAAAATGTGCCATTTTCGAAAAACGATCGACTACCACGAAAATGGAGTCTTTGCCTCGTTTTGACATGGATAGGCCAACCACAAAGTCCATAGAAAGATCCTCCCAAGGTCCCATTGGTATAGGCAAAGGAGAATACAATCCATTCGGACCTTGGCGCGATTTTGCATGGTGACATGTGATGCAACTTGTGCAAAACCGTGTCACATGCTTGCGTATGTGGGGCCAAAAGAAGTGCTCTTGTAGAGCTGCGAGAGTCTTGGTAGCACCGAAGTGACCACGACCCTCATGGGCCTCTTTTATCAACAAATGACGAATACTCGAGCGCGGGATACAAAGTTTGCCCGCACGGAATAAGTAGCCATCGTTAATAAAGAAAGACTCATGCTCTCGGAGGTCAAGGCATTGAGCAAATATATCCTTGAAGTCAAGATCCGTGGCATATAACTCTTTGATAAGAGCAAAGTCATGGATCTTGGCGTCCATATGCACAAGAAGGATATATCTGCGAGAAAGGGCGTCGGCTACCACATTCTCTTTACCTTTCTTATGTCGAATGACATAAGGAAAGGTCTCAAGAAACTCTACCCAACTCGCATGGCGCCAACTCAAGGTAGTTTGACCCTTGAGATACGAAAGAGCCGCATGATCCGAATGAATCACGAACTCCTTCGGCCATAAGTAGTGTTGCCATGTTTTAAGACAACGACCTAAAGCATATAGTTCCTTGTCATAAGTTGGATAGTTGAGTGAGGGACCGGAAAGTTTTTCGCTAAAATAAGAAATGGGCCGATTCTCTTGTAGGAGAACCCCCCAAAGCCTACATTAGATGCGTCACACTTCACCTCGAAGGTTTTCGAAAAGTTTGGGAGTTGGAGTAGTGGCGCATTACAAAGACGGTCTTTGAGCGACTCAAACGCTCGAGCATGGGTG
Source organism: Fagopyrum esculentum (assembly GCA_033239045.1). Lineage (NCBI taxonomy): Eukaryota > Viridiplantae > Streptophyta > Magnoliopsida > Caryophyllales > Polygonaceae > Fagopyrum > Fagopyrum esculentum. The sequence goes on from BSUD01000003.1 coordinate 37,456,256, forward strand.
TCACGCCACTCAAACGTGACACCTTTATTAGTAAGTTCATGTAGCGGTGCCGCTATCGAGCTAAAGTGCTTGACAAAGCGTCGATAGAAACCCGCTAAGCCGAGAAAGGCTCGAACCATGGTGGTCGTGGTAGGAGTAGGCCACTCCCGAATGGCGCGAACTTTTGATTTGTCCACTCGTAGTCCGTCCTTAGACACGACATAGCCAAGAAAAATTGTGGTGTCCGAGCAAAAGACACATTTCTCCAAATTGACATATAATTGCTCTTGTCTAAAGCACTCGAGCACTTGGCGAAGGTGCTCGATGTGGGCATCCAAAGACTTGTTAAAGACTAAGATATCATCGAAATAGACAACTACGAAAATACCCAAAAATTTGCGCAAGACGTGATACATGAGGCGCATGAAGGTGGATGGTGTGTTGGAGAGGTCAAATGGCATGACAAGCCACTCGTAGAGGCCATGCTTCGTCTTGAAAGCCGTCTTCCATTCATCACCTTCGGCCATGCGGATTTGATGGTATCCGCTCCGGAGATCGATCTTTGAGAATATGGTGGCGCCATGGAGCTCGTCCAACATATCATCGAGGCGCGGGATCGGATGGCGGTACTTGACGGTAATTTGATTGATGGCTCGACAATCGACGCACATCCGCCAAGATCCGTCTTTCTTGGGCACAAGTATGACCGGCACGGCACATGGAGACAAAGACTCACGAACATATCCCCGGTCTAGGAGCTCTTGGACTTGGCGTTGTAGCTCCTTGGTCTCTTCTGGAGTTGCACGGTATGCGGCACGGTTGGGCAAAGACGGGCCGGGCACTAAGTCGATTTGGTGCTCAATTCCTCGGATTGGTGGCAAGCCGGGTGGTAGTTTGTCGGTCAAAATATCCTGAAATTTGGACAACAACAAAGACACCTCGTGTGGCACGTTACTTGGGTCATGGGAAATAGATAAGCAAAAAGGGACAAGTAAGAAACAAGGAAACTTACCTTCCATGACCGGTGTCAAATCATGTCGTCGAGCCAATAGGATTCGTGGCTCACATCGCCCTTGAATGGTAGGAGCAGGAGGTGCATGTGTCGGGACAATGCTCTTACTACCTCTTGCTTCGGTAGCATTACCCTTAGGGCCGGAATTACGGGAACCGGAAGTAGGAACATCCACAACATCGGGAGAGAGGCGAGGAGGGTCCGATGTGGCCGGCGGTGTAGTGGTGTCATCGATCACTTGTTGCCGCTTTCGTTCTACATAGTCAACTAAGATTTCTTGCGGAGTCATAGGCAAAAGTGTGATCCGTTTTCCATTGTATTGGAACATGTAACGGTTGAGATAACCATCATGAAAAGTTTTACGGTCAAATTGCCATGGTCGTCCCAATAATACATGTGTGGTGTCCATTTTGATAACATCACAAAGGACCTTATCAACATAGGCGCCAATAGAAAACGTCACCCACGCTTGTTGTGTGACGGTGTCACTTGCCTTATCGGAAATTCATTGGAGTCCGTAAGGTTGTGGGTGGGGGGTTGTAGGCAACTTAAAGTTTTTCACCACTTTTTCGTTGACAATATTACAACACGAACCCCCATCGATGATTAGAGAGAGACTAGTGTTATTGACCAAGCAACGAGAGTGGAAGAGATTCTCGCGTTGGTCAATAGGGAGATGCTCTTTGATAGCCAAATTACGACGAGAGACTAGAGCAAACTTACCTGGTTGTGCCGGACCGTAAGCAAGTTGGTCATCGCATGGCTCCATGCCACAGTAGGGATCGGTATCTTGGTCATCTTCCAAGAGGATATCACCATTATATTCCTCTTCGCCATCGTCATATGATGGGTTGGGAAACATCACCCGCTTGGTGTTCGGGCAACCACGTTGGACATGACCAAAACCGCTACATTTGAAACACACGGGTTCTCTTGGACGGGCCACCGTTTGAGATCCTTGTTGGGGTCGGCCCGGAGGCATTTGTGGTGGAGCAACGGTGCCACGGTATGGTGGTTTCTCGGTAGCCACTTGCCGGGTGGGTTGACTCATCCGTGGTGATCCTTTAGCGGCTCCGGAATCTTGGGGACTAGAAACATCTTGAGAACGCGAATTAGTGGTATAAGAGTATTGACTAGTGGAAGAATTATACCTTGAGTATCGAGGCGTTTCGAGTTGTTGCTTGTGAAGTTTTATGGCGGCATGACATAAGGCTCCTAAGTCCTTGTATGGGACAATCTCGAGGGGCCGCCGAATTGATGGATTAAGGCCGCTCATGAATTTGGTTCGAAGGGCAGAGGCCGAGGCCGAGATGCCGGCCTTCATATGCATGTCCTCCAGCTTGGCTAAGTAAGCCACCGGAGTAAGGCTTCCTTGTTGGAATTCGGCAATTTGCAACCGCATGTCGTTTTTGAAGTCGTCGGGCACGTACTTCTTAGTCATGACATAGATCAATTGATCAAATGTCGCAACCGGTTCCCATCCTCGGTTCTCACGGTTGGTCTCATACCGGTTCCACCAAGATTTTGCATCACCTTCAAAGTAAAGTGTCGCCCCTTCGATTTTCTCATACTCTTCATAATGGCAATGCTTGAGAGCTCTTTTCATATCATGTGCCCAATCAAGAAACGCACAAGGATCATATTCACCATAAAAGATCGGAAATTTGACCTTACCTTCCCTACGAGCTCGGTAGGGATCCGGTCGAGGCGGTGCCATGTATGCCTCTTCGTGATGGGCTCGCCGGTGGCCATCGTTGTGCCGTTGGCGCCCATGATTAGGTGGGGCACGCCTTGGTGGGTTAGAAGGAGGCAACCATTCTTCTCCTCTATCCTGGTTCTCAAAAGGCTCTCGGATGGGTGGGTGCCATGGACGGACATGTGACACCCGTTCCAAGTCCGACTCATCATCGGAGAACTCGTCAAAGTCATCCCTTTCGTCATACACTTCATAATCATGATACATCGGTTACCGGCTATGCCGTTGGCGGTATTGTCCGGACCGATCATTCTCGGGACGTTGAGAGCGGTCATTTGTTTGATGATGGTACCGGTCATCAATCCGGGAGGAACGGTTGGTGCGTTGGGCACTAGATGGAGGAGGGGAAGTGCCATACTTACGTCGGTTGTGCTCATAACGCTTGTGCCGGTTCTCCGTGTCAACATATAGCAAATCATTTGGAGAAGGGTCAGGGTTCTCGTCACCTTCATTGTGGGACTTATGACCGTCATTTTGGGAGGGACCGTGGTTTTCAATGACGGAGGCAAGCCGTCAACCGTTAGATGGTTCGGCTCCCAAGATACCTTTGCCTTTGCGACGTCCATCGGACGTGGAAGCATCGACCAAGTTCCATTTGGATTCGGTGGAGCGGTCGTAAGGGCAAGCATTTGGGCCTTCAAAGCTTCAAGCTCTTGCCTAAGGGAGGCATTTTCTTCGGTCAAAGTAGAGAGCTCTTGCCTTTCACTAGATTCTTGAGAATTTTCCATTGTGACGTTAGTCATAACTTCAAGATTGGACACAAAATTGCAAGCTATCAAATGAGCAAGGTGACAAGATAAGTCAACGTTACCCAAGTTCAAGTGCGTTAGGGTTCTACCTTTGGGAAAGCCGTTTGGCGGTTAGGCAAGGAAGGCAAATCCAACAAATTTGAACCAAAATGCACACAAATTTAAGAGAAAATTTGCAACTTGTAAGAAAATGGAGAGATAGGAAATGGACGGATTGTTTATCGGCAAGTTTTACTTGCTTTGGTCTTTGACCTTTTCAAAAATCCGATTTTTCGGATGGACCGGTTTGCCGGACGTCTTTTACTTTTGTTTTTGTGGAATTGTTTCTTTTTGAAACTTTTGAATGCAACCTTTGGTATGTAAGAGATGAATCCACTTTTCTTTGAAACGAATCCGTTTTTGGAAGAGTTTTTGCTTTGTTTTTGGTTTTTGGAATATCAAAAGGCGTGATATCCGATTTTGTCAACAAAAAAATCCCAAGAAAATGGTGAAGTTGATTAACAAAAATGTCGGATTGGGTGAGGAAAAATGTTGTTTTTGATTAATGGTTTGATGGCAAATCAAAAATCTCCTAAATTTGCTTTGCAAAATGGATCGAGAAAAAAAAATTTCAAGAACGTGGATGAAGATGCGAAGAACAAGATGAAGATGGTGATGAAAAAAAGGCAAAAAAGGATGAATATTATAACGCACAAAAACAAGAGTAAAGATAACTTAGCTTAGATCCCTTTGCTCTGATGCCAATTTGATGCGCCCTTGGACACGTCAATGAAGTATTCCGGATCTAGATCAAGCTGAAGCTCAACTACTCCTTAGTTGAAGTGTGAATGCAATTGAAGATGGGTTGCGGAAGCTTAGAGATGGAGGCGGAAGTTGTATGATTGAGTCGATCTAGATTGATCGATCAAACCTTGAAGTGGGTCGGTTGAGTTGGTTCTTGAAGAACCCTCGAATATGGTTGAGTTTGGATCGAAGATCCAAAAGAAGAACTTTGAGAGGGTTGGAAGAGGGATTGATGCTCAAGTAAGTAGGAGGAAAATACTTCTCATTACTTAATCAAATTGAACATGCTTTACAAATGAGCCAAGCATCCCCTTATATAGTGGATGAAGGCCATACAAAGAGTCGGAAATTAAATAACGGAAATAAAGTCGGAATTTAAGTTCCGGAAATGAAACACCTAAAAATATGAAAGGTTGAGAATTTAAGTTCGGAATTAAGTTTCCGAATTAAATTCCGAAACCAAAAGTCTAATCTTAAATTCGGGAAATTAAGTTCCGGAAATAAAGTCCCGGAAATTAATAATCCGAAAATAAAAAGACTTATTATTACAAAAACGCTAAATTATGGAAAATGCGGAAAATGTGCCGGAATGGTGCCGTCTTGACAAGCTTCAAGTCATAGTGGCGTAGAGACACGGTTTGCAACCAATGGGTCCGTGACAAGCAACTGTGCGGCTAATGATGGAGCTGGTAGCTTGAGCGATTGCTTTAGCACGGGAACGGGGGAGCGGTCTATCGGAGCGAACCCGAAGTGCCTCGTCATCCTCATCTTGGGACATAGGGGTCAAGGGCGCATCAACAAGGTAAACAAACAAGAGGTTCATTCAAACCAAAGAAGGTTCTAAGTTCTTCTCGACCCATTGAACTTTTATACATGGATCTTTGTGGACCTATGCGTGTCAAATCTCCCAAAGGTAAACAGTACATCCTTGTCATTGTGGGTGATTTTTCTCGCTTTACATGGATATCATTCTTACGGGAAAAATCTGAAGCATTGTTTGAGTTTTCAAATTTGTGTAAGGAGTTGCAAACTTTGAAAAACCTACCAATCGTTTCTATAAGGAGTGACCATGGTAGAGCATTTGATCAACTAAAGTTTGATTTGTTTTATGCAAAATATGGTATTTCACACAACTTTTCAGCTCCTAGAACTCCTCAACAGAACGGGGTTGTGGACCAACCGCACCCTAGAGGATATGCCTAGGACTATGCTTTTAGAAAACAGTTTGCCGAAACGTTTTTGGGCAGAAGTAGTAAACACTATAAATTAATCTTGAATAGATGTTTAATTCACCATATTTTGAAAATGACTCCTTATGAACTCTTTAAGGGTAGAAAACCTAATATTTCTTATTTTAAACCTTTGGATGTACTGTTCATAACAATGGAAAAGATAACCTTGGGAAATTTGATGCACGAAGTGATGAAGCTATATTCATTGGATATGCTTCAAATAGCAAAGCTTATCGGGTTTATAATAAGCGTACCAAAATTATTGAGGAAAGTATTCATGTCATATTTGATGAAAGCAATGATGGTACTTTGAGTGAAAGTTTTGCAGATCTTAATCAGAATCAACGAGAAGATCACAATTCTGATGAAGAAGAAGATCCTAAGAATCAAGAAAAGAATATGCAAGAGAAGATTCAAGATACCGGAGAAAACCCTCAAGACCTTGAAACACATCTTAAAGACCTTAAAACAGAAAACTGCGATGTCAGAACTCCGTTTCAAGGCCTTGAAACCCAAATTAAAGGCCTTGAGATAGGATCCAAGAGCAACACTCCAACGGTACCTGAATTTAGTCAAGCATATGAGCCTCAATCGTCAGGATCTGTTCCATCTTACAAACGAAGAAAGTTTCAACACTCTTTATACCATCCACAAGAGAATGCGATCTCAGATCCAAACGCAAGAGTTCAAACTCGATCTAAAGTAAACAACCTATGTGCGTTCTCTGCGTTCGTATCTCTTATTAAGCCAAAAAATTATGTTCAAGCTCTTCAAGAACCCGACTGGATCATTATCATGCATAATGAACTAAATGAGTTTGAGAGAAACAAGGTTTGAACTCTTACTACAAGACCAAAGCAACAATCCGTCATTGGCACGTAATAGGTTTTTCGAAAAAAGTTGGATGAAAACGGTAAAGTCATCAGAAATAAAGCACGACTTGTAGCTCAAGGCTATAACCAAGAGGAAGGTATTGATTATGAGGAGAATTTTGCTCCGGTTGCCAAATTAGAAGCCATACGGATGTTACTTGCATTTGCATCTTTCATGAGCATAAAGTTATTTCAAATGGATGTAAAATGTGTTTTTCTAAACGGCTTCTTAGAGAAAGAAGTCTACATTGCTCAACCACTTGGTTTTGAAAATGATGAATTTTCTGATCATGTTTTTAAATTGGACAAGGCTCTTTATGGTCTTAAGCAAGCTCCTCGAGCTTGGTATGAAAGATTGTCCAAGTATCTCCTTGAAAACAATTTCAAAAGAGGTTTGATTGATAAAAATTTATTTATCAAAACCAGAGGAAACGATATTTTAGTAGTACAAATCTATGTAGATGATATATTATTCGGTACTACTAACGATTCCCTATACAAGGAATTTTCAGATATTATGTGCAGGGAATTCGAAATGAGCCTAATGGGTGAGCTAAATTTTTTTCTTGGACTTCAAGTTACACAAGCAAAGAAAGGAATTTTTCTCAATCAAAGCAAGTATACCAAGGACTTGCTTAAGAAGTATAAGATGGATCAATCTAAGGTCGCAAAGACTCCAATGAGTTCTACACTTTTGCTTGACCATGACAAAGATGGCAAAAGTTTTGTACAAAAGGAGTATCGATGTATGATCAGTTCTTTGTTATATCTAACCGCTAGTCGACCTACATTGTGTTTTGCGTGTGCATGTGTGCAAGATTTCAAGCTGATCCTAAAGAGTCACACTTGATAGCTGTAAAAAGGATATTTCGGTATCTCAATGGCAATAAGGATTTAGGGTTATGGTACCCACGTCAAAGCTCGTTTCATCTCATTGGCTATTCAGATGCAGACTTTTCATGTTATAAGGTCGATAGAAAGAGCACTTCTAGATGTTGCTAATTCTTAGGGGCTTCCCTAATTAGTTCGCACTCCAAGAAGCAAAACTCTGTCAATTACTAAAAACCTTGTGCAGCATTCAAGGACTAAGCATATCGATGTAAGGCATCACTTCATACGTGATCATGTCGAGAAAGGTGATGCTTCGATTTCTTTTATATCAACTGACTTGCAGCTTCCAGATATATTTACCAAGCCTCTACCTAAAGATCAATTCAATTTTATTCGTTTAGAGCTTGACATGTTAAACAAGGAAGCATTAACGTAGGGGGAGTAAATCGTTTTATTTTCTCCTTCGTATGCAGCCCACTTTTTGTTTTCAAGGGCCATGAAATGCAATTCAAGGGCGAAATTGAATATCACGGATCTTTTAGGGATTAATATCTTTAAAATATTTTGATTCCTAAAATTATTTTAGAGAAAGAATTTTAAAAGTGATTTCAAAAGATTTTATTTTCAGATTCAAAGAATTTTAAAAAGTGGTTACAAAATTTATGGAAATAATTCTAATCAAAATTGATTCTCCCAAGATTTTGAGTCTCTCAAGATCCTAGTGAACTAACGTTCATGTAACTTCTTCCCTTAAATACCACTTCTCTTCTTTCTTTATCTCTTCCGCTTCAACTAATCTTTACAAAACCCCATCGCTTTACTCTTTTGCTTTCACAAACTGCTTCATCTTCTTTCAAAAATATTCATGGCTTCCAAGAGATCTTCGGTCGATGACGCTACATCCTCTGCCCCAAACGCTAGAGGATCGTTCATCTCTCCTCTAACTCTGACTCCGACTCCGACTCAAGATCCAGTTCCCCATCCCACATGGACGTCGCGGACATCTGCACTAAAACAGGTCTTCCTTCACACTAGTTCGGAAGCCAAACCGCAGTAAAGAAATGGCTTGCTGGGTTTAACGAACGGGAGATATGCATGTGCGAATTAGTTGATCGAGAGCCCTTCACCTGTCTTTCTCTACCAGGTCTCAGCGTGCTTCAAGCCAGTTCAATCTGGATCATTCTCAACCCCGGAGAGACAACATATCCAAGGTTAACCAAGTTGTTCTATGTCAACCTGACAGCTAGAAGAGAACGAGGAGAACTTGTCCTGGAATCAGTGGTTAAAGGTAAAAAAATCACTCTTTCCTCGTCGATTATTGCTGAGATTCAAGGCCTTCCTTCCTTTAACTCATTTGACCATCCCACTCCCTCTAGAACTGTTAAAATGGCCAAAGAGCAATTTCTTCTGCCCAACCTACCACTACATGTTTAACTCTTGAACCTAGAATTGTGTGTACCTTGCTGGTAAGATGTGTGGTACCAAGGATTAACAATAGGGATGTGCTTACAAACCAATTGCTTTGTTTTCTGTATCATATACTGAATGGGTTGGATGTTAACCTTCCTGAGATTATTTTGTCCCATATGATTCACTCCATCAATTCTCCTAGTGATTCTCATCTGCCCTATGGAAACTTGCTCCCTAAATTTTTTCGATACTTTTCTATTGATTACTCTGATGAGGAACAAAGTTATATTGTTGGAGAACTGGATGAAGAATTTTTTGACAGCATGGGCATTAAGAAAACAACAACACGGGAATGGGTTCTGAAAGAGGAACCGGCTTGGAATTACATGATTGTACAAAGACTAGAGGCTGTAGAAAGAGGCCTCGAATACTATGAGACATGATCTCATAACCTTCAGATCAGTAGTTACTGATCGTCTGGATGAGACACAAGACTTATTAGGGATTTTAAACCAGAAGATAAACCAGATGTTTTACGTGAATGTTGTGTCTCTTATTGCGGCTAATAGCATTGAGCCGTTGACTAAAGAAGCTGGTCAAGCTACCACCAAAGATGCTGAAAAGGTCATGACTTAGTGTTACAAGATCATCAAGGATCGCCCTATTGGTCAACCGTCACCTAAGGATCTAGACGTCTTGCAAATAGAAGAGTTTGGGGTTGTCAAAAACTACAAAGATGATTCTAATCAAAGACGTACTGACATATCTCTCATGCATCATGACATCTCGAATGCTAAAGACCGATGAAAGAGAATATGCATGAGGGATCATTACGGGAAGGGGCGTCTTAATCCGAGGCGGTACCATGAATGAAGATTCTCTGCCTAACCATGGATTGCAAGGCCCTTGATTTTGATATCAAATCCTTGTTATGCGTTTTTGAAAGACTTGGTTTTACAGTGGTTTTTGAAATACTTTTTCTGGGGTTGTAATCGTTTAAAACTTCCATGCTTTAACTATTTTTCTCCCTTGTTGAAAGACAAAGGGGGCAAAATTAATGATCCGACATTTCGATATTTCTACATTTTGCATTTTAAGTTGGTTTTGATATTCATATATGCATCGCTAACTTTACAATGCAGGTACGATATTTGTGTTGTCTTCCATCAAGGGGGAGAATGAATACTCCACCTTGATTATATATTTGTATAGGTGATGATGGAAGACTTAAACACAAATGAAGTGCTTTTTAATACTAACAAATTATTGTTTATATGTCTAGTTGCTTGATTTGTTTTGGTATTTTGTCTAACATGTATGCAGGCCTTAAAAAACGCATTTCAAAGGATCGACGGAGGCCTTGAAATCACATACAAGGGACAAATGAAGAGTTTAGAGAGATTTAACACGGAGGCCTTGAAACCCATTTCAAAGGATCAGAAACCAAAGCCTTGAAGAAGAAATAAAGCGACTGGAAGGATTTCAAAACTCTAACAACCAAATCTACCAAGCATCAAAGAAGATCTTCTAAGGAGATATACCCAACAAGAAGATACGCTCAAAAGAAGATCTTAAGCGATCACACTCAAAGAAGATCTCAACCGATCAATTAGATTGGATTCAAAACATGATCTTACAAAGATCCTCAAAGCGCAAAGATCCTCTCTCAACGGATTTCGGATATCTTTACAACAAGTTTAAAAAGATTACGGACAAGGGAGATCAATGTTCTTTAAGGAGATAAAGACGATAGAAGATCTACAACGTCTACCTCATCTCAACCAAGAAGCGGCTTTCATGGAGAAGAAGAAACATCTTCAACGATCATCTTTCCAATGGATAGAAGACCTCTCCATCAAAGACTATAAATGAAGATGTCAATTGAAGAAGAAGGGACACAAGCTTACACGGAAACATTCAAAGTCTTCAAACGATCCAAAGCATCTTCATTCGATCAATTAAGTTTTTCTTTCTCTCTTTTACAAAAAGTTTTATCCCCTAGAGAGAGATAAAACTCGAGAGCTCCATTGAAATATCTAAAGAGTGTTATACTAAAATGTGTGTTACTCTGCGAAGTAATTAAGCTATTATAGTAAGGTGAAGAGTTGGAGCTAGATCGTAGCGTTGGCTACAGGAGAAGAAAGGGATTTCTTCTAGTTTGTATCTAGGACTCTTTGAAGCTGATAATAAATAGTTAGATCCTATGGTTATACCCTGGAACGGAGAGTAGGCTATTTAAGGCCAAACTTCGTAAACATATCCTCGTGTCGATCTTTTACTTCCGCACTTTATCTGCTTTATTTGTGACTAACTTTGTTTTGCAGGTGAAAAAAGTCAAGGCCCTTGAAATTAGTTTCAAAGGCGTTGAAATCAAAGTGTGTCACAAAGAGCTTATAGATCGACATCAAGGCTTTTGAAATCAGTTTCAAAGCCTTGAGATAGGTTTTTGCGAAAAGTTCTCATACTCTATTCAACCCCCCTTCTAGAGTATCTTTTATCCTTTATATTCACCTAATGATTCTTCATTACGCATTGAAAATTATGCCTCATGATGCTAGTTTACGACAAATGTTATATGATATATTGGGTCAGGCTAATTGGTTATGTTACACATTGACAATTAAGCCTAGAGGGTAATTGGTTATATTGCACACTAACAATTATGCATCAAGAGACTTATTTGTGATGGACGGTTTATAAGAATTGTTGATTGTTGTATATGAGAAATGTAGGTATAGTCAGGGATGATGAGAGTTATTGATGGATATAGATAGGATCAGGATTAGCGTTACCTTACATTGTTTCTATTTGTTGTTAGAATTTTGTTAAATTGAGATTAAACATGCAAACCAAATTCATCCATTTCTACTTTGTAATTAAAAGTTAATTATTTTTTTGAGTTTTCTTTTGTTTAATTTGTGAGTTTTATAAGGTGTTAAATGTTAGAAGTTTTGAGGTTTAAAAACAATCAAATTGTTTATGGTGTTATGTTTTGTAATAGCATTATACATTCATGCAACTTTATTATGGTATTTGAGAGATTGACAATGATAGTTGCATATGGGTATCAATTATACGACTTGATGCATATCTATCCCTCCAAACACCATAATCATCACTAACCTTATCTATTTTTTGATTAAAGAAAGTCAAATTCATTATAGGTATAATGGGTCAAACAAGAACCTACTTCAATCATCATGGTCAAAACCTCACTAATTATAATGGTTACGTACCTTAAATGAACCAACTCTTATAAACAATAACTTGACTAAAATATTGCAAATTATTTTCTAGAAAAAAAGAAAGGTATAGAACTTATGAAGGCATGTGCAATAGGACAAAAAAAAGTCTTCTTTATTAGAAGCCTTTAAAAGAAACCTAAACCCAAACTACCCTAAACACGTGCCTTGTTTCTACTTCCGTTGATTAACATATATGATAATTACTTCTCAACTACAAATCGTTGGAATCAATTTTATCAACTTGGATCGAAAGAATTTTTTTTGGAAATTTTTCGGTGGATTCCGGTCAATATCAATGCCGGAAAACAGAATCGTTAGTTTTGTGGGGTCGAGTATTACAATTTGGTATACTTATATGTATAAAATGATGTCCAAATGATTGAAAAATTATTGCTCAAAGATGAGTGTATCAAAGATATAAATGTGGAAGAACTTGTCCCACATCGCCAATGTGGAGATTGGTTAGACATTATATACAGGAGAATAAGTAATATTATGGTTAAGTAAATCTATGAACAGACGCTCTAGTGTTTGCTAGACTGCACGCCCCCGAGGCGTGAAGCAGTCGCGGTGCAGCGATCCCTCTACTGCTGGAAATTCAGTTGTTATTTCCGGATTTTTTTTACTTTCCGATTTTTTAAAATTTCTGAGTTATTTATTGAAATTATTATTTTCGTAATATTTTTCGAAAATGAACTGTTTTTAATCTTTTTGATTCAGTGTATCGGGTATTTATTTCAAAATTTTAATTTTCTTACAAATATTTTGAAATATTTTATTTTATAAAAATAAAAATATTCACAAAAACTATTTGAATCAAATTCAAAGTTGTATGCGAATGTTTATCTCGTAAATATAATTTCGAATAAATTCATCGAAATATTTTATAAAATATTTTCGGATACATTTTATTTTCGGGATTATCGTCTTTTTGGAAAAAAGATTAATTCAGGAAAAATTTGATATTTAAACTGAAGTTTTCCCCATTAAACTAAATTTTGTATAAATCCCTACTAATAAAGGGTTGCTTTTTTGAACCAGATTTCTACTATGGGTGAAACTGTTAATTGAGTTGCCTCCGACCCAATTATCGACCCTGCTTCGTTGACACCCAATATTGTGTTTGAGACTGGTCTATCAGTTGCAAATCTACCGATCGAGACCTTTTGGGGACCGAACCTCTCGGCTTAATCCACACTGATTTGTGTAATTGAAGTTTGTGCAGGCGAGAGGTGGTAAAAAGTATTTTGTAACCTTCATAGATGATTGCACGAAATACTGTCATGTATAAGTGCTAATAAGTAAGGATGAAACTTTGAAAAAAGATTAAAGGATAAAATTTAGAAGTAGAAAATCAACTTGAGAAAAGGATAAAAACTATCCAAATTGATGGAGGAGGAGAGTATGATGTTCACTTTAATGTGTTATGTAGAGAATATGGGATAATACATCAAACGACTACTCCTTACTCTCCGGAATCCAATGGAGTTGCGGAATGAAAGAACCGAACTGAAAAGGAATTGTTGAATCAATGTTGCAGGAATTTGGGTTAGCCCAATTCATATGGAGGGAAGCTTTTCTTACCACCAATTACATCCGGAACAAAATACCTCACAAGGTAACATACAAATGCCATATGAACTTTGGCATGGTAGAGTACCAATGTACAAATACTTCAAAGTGTAGGGTGCCTGGCAAAAGTGGTTGTACCACCTCCGAAAAGGGTCACTATTAGACCAAAAACTATTGATTGTATATTTATCCAATATGCACATAACAATAAGCGCTTATCGATTTTTGGTACACAAATCATAAATAACGGATACCCATGCTTATACAATCATGGAATCACGGAATGCGTCTTTTGAAGACATTTTTCCATGCAAGAAAAAATAATATCTTAACCGCACTCATAAAGAAGAAGACAACAAAACGTTTGTACGCAATACAGATATAGAGGATGAAGCTCAACGGTGAAAACGAGCTTGATAGAAAGTTGAATCTCGAAGGAGCAAAAGTGTAAGAGCCTTAGTTCTTTAGTGATCCTACGACCGTGCCTCGGCCTAGCTGCAGGTGCGGCGCCGCCCCGCGGTAGTGAGGACCAGCCCCCGCGGTTTTGCAAGGTGGGGGACCGTCCTTTTATCCGCCTTGCTTTTCTGTTTGCTTCTTCTCTAAGTCTCTCTTCTTCTCCTAGCTATGAAGGTTTTCTTTTCTAAACTTCATCTCTTCTCCCACGTTTTCTTTCTCCTTCTCTTTTCCTTGGTTCCTTCTTGTGAATTTTCCTTGATCTTGATCCAAGAGTTAGCTTGGTGAAGCTTCGTTGATGATGATGTTGAGATGTTGAAGATGAGTTGTTGTTGTTGTTGTGCTAGGATTAGCCAGTTGTTAAGTTCTCCCCGTTCCCGAGTTGTAGTGCTGAGTTCCTCTCCTTTTGCTCATCTTCTTTCCTTCCTTTCTCTTCCTTAGATCGAAATCCCACAAGATATATTTGTGTTTGGTCTTCTTGGACATTGATGATGGTTTATATATATATATGTATATGTAATGTGGTTTTCCTTGGACAATGAAGAAGTGAAGAGATCGAGCGAGAGGAGAGAAGAGAAGCAGAGAAGCGCCTTCTGCACAATTGATCACCTCCGTGCCTTGGCAGTGCCGCCCTTGCGGCAGAGTTGTGTCACCGCCCCCGCGGCTGAGTGCCACAGCTCCTGCGGCATCACCGCTCTTGGCCTTGTTGCTTCCGCAGATGCGTTCGTCCAAGACATACCAAGTGTGGTATGTGTCTTTCCTTTCCTTTTGACCTTAGCTTGAGAGTGTGGTTGGCCTAGTGTTGTTTAGGTTGAGCTTGTTGATGTATATGTTAAGGTAATGCATTAGGCATTTGTGAGGTTTGTTGAGATATTGAGGTTTAGATACGAGTTATGTTTGGGTATGATCATGGGGTGTATGAGGTGGAATATCCTAACCTTGGTAATGTTTGATTGTGTGTGCCTTGCTGATGCAGGCACTGATTGTTTCCTCAAGATGAAATTGTGACCACGTGATACATGTTTATGTTTGGGATAGCTAAGTCCATTGGACTTACTTAGTTAGCGGTTATGGATTTGAATGATTGTGATAGTGGTGATTGTGCATATGAATGTTGCATTTATAACCTAAATCGGACCAAGACGACCATATATGTATATTAAATGGCCCAAGTATATTATAACGGGTCGTGACCACTTGCTTGTAGCTCGCTGAGAGTGTGGAGGTGCTCTGCGACCAATTGATCCCCTATACCAAACCTGGATGTTAAAGGGGACATAGGCGAGTTTCTAGGGCTCCTCGTGTTACAAAATAAGTTGAATTAGTAATGGTATAACGTAATGAAGATAATAAACGGTTTTGATGTGAGCATTGCATAATGTGATATGATGATGTGTTTGTATGTGCTATTATGATTATTCTTATTCATGAATTTTTAGCTAACGGTTTTATACCGTGTTATAGATGTTTTGCGGGATAGGAAGACTGTAGTGTGAGCCAGATGGGTGATCAGCCGAGGGCTTCCGTATATTAGGTTGTGCGAGGGTTTTGGGATGTTTTTACACATTTGTATACGATGTTTCTGTTTTGTACTCGGCTGTGATTTTGCATACGTTGATGTATGTTTATACAGTTTTATGGATTTAGTTTTACATCTATCTGTGCCTTATTGTAAGATCCAGTGAACTTGTTGTCAGGTTAGGGTCAGGATCCATTGTGAGATCCTAGCCCAGTAGCGCCCCGAGTCCCGCGGATTTGGGGTGTTACAAAAAGAGCTCGAAAAGAGATAACTTTTGGTGATGAGTTCATAATGGTTTTATATTTAGAGAACGAACCAATAAATTATATAAAAGTTATGTCTACACCAAATGCACCTACCTGGAAAGAAGCAGCCAAAAGTGAGATCGACTCCATTATGTAAAATCATACATGAGAGTTAATTGACTTACCACAAGGGTGTAAAACACTTGGAAGCAAATGGATTTTCAAAACTAAGTTGAAAACCGATGACTTCATTGAAAAATATAAGGCTAGACTTGTAGTGCAATGATTCTGGCAGAAAGAAGGCTTGGATTTATTTGACATAAATTATCCGGTAACAAGAATAACATCAATAAGAATGTTGGTAGCAACAGCATTGAGAAACCTATAGATACACTAAATGGATGTAAAAACAGCCTTTCTAAACGAAGATTTAGAAGAGGAGGTTTATATGAAACAACCCGAGGGACATGTCGTTCTTGGACAGGAACATAAGGTGTATAGACTCGTCAAATCCTTATATGGAATTAAACAAGCTCCTAAACAATGGCATAAATAATTTAACATTGTAATAATGTCAAATGGATTCAACATAAATGAATGTGATAAATGTGTCTACTATAAAGACACACTTAATATTTACATTATACCGTGTCTATATGTAGATGGTATGTTGATAATAGGCAGCAACAAAGACATAATAAACAACACTAAAAATATGCTTAGTGGAAAGTTTGACATGAAGGACTTAAGACAGGAAGATGTAATACTAGGAATGAAAATCACAAGAGATACTTTAAGGCTTATCCTGTCTCAATCGCATTATGTAGAGACAATTTTTGCAAGATTTAGGAACTCCACTAGTGGGACTGCGAGGAGTCCTATAGACCATAATATCACCTGACCAAAAACTCAAGGGATGTTGTATCTGAACTGGAATATGCAAGGGTATTTGGTAGTCTTATGTACTTAACCAACTGTACCAAACTTGAATTGGCGCATGCGGTTAATGTATTTATCCGTTACACGAGAAATCTAGGACATAAACACTCAAAAGGCATAACTTAGGTATTGAACTACTTACATTTTACTAAAAGAGTTTGGGCTGCATTATAGCACCCATCCAACTGTATTAGAAAGATACAATGATGCCAACTGGATTTCTAACTCGAAAAACACCAAATCTACTAGTGGATATGTATTCACACTAGGTGGAGCAACGGTATCTTGGAAATTTTTCAAACAAACTCTCTTGGTAAAATCCACGGTGGAATTTGAGTTCATTGCTTTGGATCAAGCAGTTGAAGAAGTTGAGTGGCGTCGGAATTTCCTAGGAGATATTCCTATATGGAACAAACATGTGTCAGCAATATGTGTACACTATGTAGTCATTCGGCAATAGATCGGGCACAGAATTATAGATATATAATGGCGAGTCTCGTCACATTAGACGGAGACATGACACTAGTAGACAAATACTCTCGACAAGCGTGATTGTGATAGACTATTTCAAATTAGCAAACAACCTAGTGGGTCCATTTAATAAGGGTTTGTCACGAGATCAAGTTGCAAAATCATCAAAAGAAATGAGTTTACATCTTATTACAAAAGATGATGCTTGGTTGTCAACCCCACCTACATGAATAGGATCTCACGATGTAAGTTCAAAGGGAAAACCAACTCGAGTAGAATCTAGGTGTAGACTGGGAGACCAATGTCTTTGCCTAGTTCCTCGATGAAGCAAGTGTTGCCTGATAAAGCATTGAGGTTAAGCTTTTAATGATTCCATATCCTTGAAAATTGAAATAGAGTCGGGGTATGATAAATACTCTTTATGGTATATCACATTGTGAGTGTGACACGGGGCTGTGTCTAGGAGAATCTTGGGAAGACTGATTTTCTCCAAGTTCACTCATGATTTAACCAGGGTTGTTCAATGCTGAAATGAACACAACAAAGAGAACATCGTTTTGGGAGAAGATGAAATTGTGTGATAGTTATTGTCTAGCTTTACATCAAATTCCGTGTGGTTCAAGACATCATGTTCACCAACAAGTCAAGTAAATCCGATGACTATTCACCACGGAAGGTTTAAGGTTGAAAAACACCACCAACCCAAATACAATGATTCTTCGATTGTACTCTCAAAAGTCCATTGCCTTTTTTTATCAAAGACAAAACATGTTTAAGATTCATTTCTATATATGTGGGGATTATTGAAATCAGTTTTATGAACTTGCGTTGAAAGGATTTTCTGGGCAATTTTCCGATGGGTCCAGGCAATATCAACGCCGGAAAACGGGAGCGTTAGCTTCGTGGTTCCGAGTAGTACAACTTAATATACTCATATGTATAAAATGATGTCCAAATGAATGAGAAAGTAATCCTAAAATGAGTGTATCAAATGCACCTTGGGAGATTTAATTATGGAGAAACTTGTCCTACATCGACAATGTGAAGATTAAATAGACACCATATATATGAGAATGAATATATTATGGTTAACTAATTTTATGGAGAGACTCTCTAGCCTTTGCTAGACCACACAGGCGAGCCGAGGCGCGGTCGCAGTCGGTGTTTGCGAGAATGGATTTAGGCTGAGGGTCTTATGGACTTGATGTTGAGCTAGTCACCTATCATTGTGTTTATGGGCTGACGTAGATCCTTTCTCACCTGGTTTTACTTTCAGTCAAACACAAGCCCAAAGCCTTCGGGAATGGGTGGATGATAGTGATTATCTCAATACAAAACCTCCTTCAAATTCCTATACAAGGAGAGTTGATATCTTATTCTAAAACAACCAAAAGCAGCGATCCCTCTACTACTCTCTTCTCTCTCTCTTTCCCTATCCGAAATTCCGAGTCTCAGAGTACTCCACTGAAGGTTCTCGTAGGCTTCTAGAGCTCGTTACGTAGTCGAAAGCAAAGGGCAATTGTATCTTAGGATTCTGAATCGATCAAAATCCTTCGTAATAATAACGGTTTTAGAATTGAGGAAAGAGCATCTCGCATTTTCCACTCATTCCTAAATTCAATTCGTACGATTGGATTAATGTTAAATTTTCCATGATATTCTTGATAATCGAGTTTCTACACAAATAAATACATAACTAATAATATTTTTTTCAAAATCAATAATGGACAATTAGGGTTGTTATGAGCCGCGGCTACTCGAGTTCAATTTTGAATCGGCTAGAAAAAAATAACCTAAAGTGGTAAGGTGAGGAGAACATAAGTATATTTTTTAAAATGTGGACATGTTTTTTGGATTATTCCTCTTCGTACCTTTGAACTTTTCCTCTTATTATCCACATGTTTTAAAAATTCCTCTTGCTACCCTCAAACTTCTAATCTACTCCGCTCCATGCCCTTTTTATTTTTTTCATTATTTTAAACAAGTTATTTTAGTAAATTTTTGAAAGAAAAAGAAAATCAAAAGGTTTACTTATTTTTTTAAAGTAAGTTTTAAAAAATAAAACAAACAAAATTTTCTTTTTTATTTAAAAATTATAAATATTTCCTCTTTGATGAACATGAGTAATAACTAAAAAATAACTTTAATATTTTAAACAACAAAACAGTATCTTATATATATATTAAAGCAGGAGCCTCTATTACTACGTGTCAAGCCATGGTTCTCCCAGCTCCCCAAATTTTTTTGAAAAAGTGATTTTTAAAATTTAAAATCTATAAAAAATATTTCATTAAAGTCGTTAATTAAAGTTAAATATATTTAAAATATCTTTGAATTTTTTTATAGTAAATGTCAGTAAAACAATTAAATTTTAATTTTAGAAAATATCTTCTCTTATCTTATCAATAAAATCGAGATCTCACATTAAAGCTACAAAATCTTTATTTTTTTGAATTATTAATTCATTAATATTGTTTATAAAATTGTTTAAAGCTACAAAATATTTATTTTTTTGAATTACTAATTCATTAAAATTGTTTGTAAAATTGTTTAAAGTTACCAAATCTTCTCCAATGGTACTATCTAAAGCCTTCGTAGCATCCATATTCCTGAAATTTTAAGAGTATAATTAAAGAGTGTTTGTATTAGTTACACTTAATACACTAGTTAAAACTCAACCCGCACAAAGTGCGGGTAATACACTAGTTAGACATTGTATCAGTTGTTAGTATTATATATAAAACAAATTATTTAATAAAATAAGAAGTTTATATTAGTTACACTTAATAATCAAATATTTTATATTACTTACACTTAACAATCAAATATTTATAACTTTTAAATATAAAAGAAATCTATGTTTGTTTCTTTTTTTTTAAATTTATTTTACTTAAAAATGTAAAATAAAAAATTTTCTTTTTCTTTCAAAAATTTAGTTAAGATAATTTGTATAAAAAAACGAGTATTATATAAATTAAAAAGGGCATGGAGGGTAATGAATTAGAATTTTGAGGGTACCAACAAGAATTTAAAAACTTGTGAATACCAAAAGTTCAAACCTCGAAGTTACAAGAGAAAAAATCCTTTTTTTTTAAACTTGATTTATCTAACTTGACTTGTTTTTTTTATTTAAAAAAAAGGTTCTATTCGGTTCTTCTTCATATTCAATTTAATGACCGGTATGGTTTAGAGAAAAAATATTTTTTAAAAATGAAAAGTAAGTCCCTTAAACTAAAAAATGGACAGAATATGGAAATAAGTATTATTTTGTAACGAAACCCATGTAATGGGGAATTATGAGCAATTGACTAACTAATGAATGAGTGGTTAGTTACAAAATGACCCAAATTATTGGGTGGTTTTCGTAATTTTCTCCCTAAATAAATCTTAACATCAACATCTTGGCAATTGTAAAAATCTGCTTTTCCTTCAATCTTTCCAGCTTATATCCAACTCAGAATTCCGAATCACTTGAATTCAACCTTTCATTTTCTTTGTCAACTTTATCTTCAGCAATAATTCACAAAAACAAGTGGGGAGGGGAATAAATAAAAAAATTCTGGGCCTCAGTAAACAGCCTGGACATGCAAATATTCTCACTGTATCCATACAAAGCACATGCATATTAATTTCTCCCTTTTATAATAACCAATAAGTATTACTCTTTTGAAATCTTAACGCAAAATACTCACTCCTTGAAGAAGCAATTAACCAAATCAGACAAAAAATCAATAAATTTAACAAATATACAAAACTTCTGAATCTTTCTATTTGTGCCTTTTCTACTGATCACACAACCCCATGTTGCAGATCTTCCTCCATACCAAACCCATGTGTTGCTGCACTTCAAACATAGACATATACAACATGGACAACCAAATCCTAACCAGTTGGACTTTAGAAAGAGGGTCAAAGGCCATAAAACAAAAGAATATCACAACAATGTCTGTCCATGAATGAAGAAAAAGAATGCCTTGTGAGCTTCAAAGGGAAAATGGATACATACAATTTCAGGTTTCTGAAGCTTCATCGGCAATCTGTCGAGTGAAACGAGTCAGGGAAACCGGAAGGCTTAGAAGGAATACTTGCATTTGTTCTGCTGAAAGATATATCACTGAACATGGCGGATGTGCCTTCGTCCGCTTGCCATCTTTGTAAAGCCTGAGGAAGGCTCATGTGAAGGTCAATACCATAGCTTTCTTCTTCTTCGTGGCAAGAAGGCTTCCATTGCTCAACAAGCGGGCCCAAGACATTAACTGCGTGGCCCATGTCTGGTCTTTGATGAGGTTCGCGGGCTGTGCAGTGACCTGCCAGCTCAGCAACCCTCAAAATGCTCTCGTATGTCTCGTCATCTGGGTCTAGGACACTATCTATTGACTTTCGGATGTTATCCTTGTTGATTAGGATTCTGCGGAACCATGTGACGAGATGACACCTTTCCTCCGGCATGGATTCGTCAAGGGCTTTTCTACCGGTGATTATTTCCATTAGAATCACGCCAAATGCATAGACGTCAACTTTCGTGGTCACTCTTCCAGTAGCTGTGAAGGGACAGAATTGAGATGTAAAGTTAGATTGGAGCACGTGAAAGAATATAACAGTTAACAAAATGTATAAAACTGAACCTCCTGGACGAAAAAGTAGATAGATAGCTATTAATCTATACAACCAGGCAGGTATTTCTTTCCATCAAGCTTCCAGAACTTCTAAAGACAACTCAACAAAACAAAATGATAAAGCCAACTTCAGAAAACCGCCTATTATCAAATACAAAAATATTCTTACAATAGAATCATGAAAGTCTCTGTTTTACTGTCCAAGTCCTCGGGAAATGGCATACTAATAAGTTAGTTCATCAACAGCATGAGAACGACAGCTAACACAAAACTGAAATGGCATACTAATAAGTTAGGCATGGCAGAATGCTTGAATGCAGATCATTAAGAGCTTAAAATCATGAAACCAAGCTATTAAATTTCACATTCTGCCAAGTCGTTGCTGACATTTCCACACAACTTTTGTTGAGAACATCCAAGTCAACGCCCTATGCTGATCTCCTATATTTATTAATACACTTAAATGCAGAAAAGAAACAAGGGTGTTTTGTTATTCCGAAAATACACAGATAAGAGTCTTTGATTTACCCACTAAACAAAAATTTTGGCAAGCATGGAACTTTTGAGTAGAGACTTACCAGCATATTCGGGAGCAAGATACCCGAAGGTTCCAGCCAATCGAGTCTCCATGGAGTATTTTCCGTCAGGAGCGTTTTTCACCAAACCAAAATCTGCAACCTTGGCCCTCATATCATCTCCAAGCAATATGTTAGAAGGTTTCAGATCTCTATGGATAAAACTAGACTGAGCCAAGCTGTGCAGATATTCAACTCCTCTTGCTACATCTAATGCGATTGTTACTCTTTGCTTCCAGGTAAGGGGAGGAAAACCAAGTTCCTGCCATTCAAACAAGTGTTGGCCTAATGTCCCTTGTGGCATGTACTCGTAAACCAAAAGCCTCTCATTTCCATTGATGCAATAGCCAAGGAGAGCTACCAAATGCCTATGCCGAACCTTTGTGAGGACGGCAATCTCTGCTTGGAACTCTTTCATCCCCTTCGTACCCATAGCAGAGGATTCCATCCTCTTCACAGCAATTTTTGTTCCATCATGAAGTTCTCCTTTATACACAACTCCAAATCCCCCCCTACCCAAAATATTCTCTTCACTGAAGTTATTTGTAACTTGTCGAATAACTTGAATTGATATGACAACGTTACCTCCTTCAAAGACAGGCATTTCACTATAATCCCCACTACTCTGACTCTGCAAATCACTAGGAACCCCGGCATACCCGTTAACACTAGCCACACCATTAACAGTAGTCGCACCGTTAGTCTTCACCATTTCTGCTCCAAGTTCTGGATTTTGAACTTGGGTAAATTTCCCATGTCTTCTGCTAACATAGCATTTATACAAAACAAACATCACAACACCAACGAAAATAATAACAGCAATCACCAAACCAGCCACCAGACCAGACGATATAGATGATTTTCGGGATGATCCACTTGATCCAGCATCCGAGCTTGTGGAATTCGACCCTGAACTACTGCCACCTCCTGTGCTGATATCAGTCCCAATGAACTGGTTACCCTTCTTATTTACAGTCACACCAGATCGAAACTTTGGCACTTGACCACTAATATTATTATTTGAAACATCAAGCGTTACCAGGTGAGCCAATGTAATCAAATTCTCAGGAATTGTACCAGTCAAATTGTTATCATTCAAATACAAAGTCCTCAGATATGTCAAATTAGCAAAAGCAGGGGAGATGGTTCCATTCAAATGCTGCTTAGCAAGATTAACCGAAGTCACATTTCCAGACGAATCACAACTAATAAATGGCCATTGATTGCAAGGGTTATTACCTTGCCAAGACTCGGCAAGAAACATGGGATAATCAAACGCACCAGCAGCCGTGATTAGAGCATTCACCTGAGGGTCACACGCCTCCCCAGGCTTGTTCGTGCAAAAGCTGTTGGTTGTCCCAAGCTCAACATTTACCCCAGACTTGAACTCCGGGCAGGGGCCTTGTAGCTTGTTGTTTTGCAGAGTGACATTCAGCAAATTAGGCAAGGAAGTTAACGAAGGTGGAACCACGCCGGTTAATTGATTATCCCTGAGCTGAAGGTCAAATATACTCGTGCAGTTGGAGAGATCAGGGATTGGACCAGTGAACGAGTTTCCATGGAGCCAAACCTGAGAGAGCTGCAGCATCTCTCCAATGACGTTAATTGAAGCGGTGAGGCTCGAACCCCCTTGATTGTTGTTGTTGAGCCAGAGAGTTTGAATGGAGGAGCCACCGAGCGAACTCGGAAGAGAACCAGTGAAGCTATTATAAGAAAGCTGAAGATCGATCAACACCTGGAAAGAATCGAAGATCTCCGGTATGGATCCAGTGAGGTTGCAGCTGCTAGCATAGAGGCGAACAAGCCCACTGGAATCAGTCAACTCGGAAGGAAACTTCCACGGGCTGAGATTCGTGTTTGAGCTGATGGAGAGGTTCTGGAGACTAGTGAGGCCGGCGAAGGCGTTGGTGGCTACAGACGAGAAGTTGTTATTATTGAGGTAGGCTTCCTGAAGATTGGAGAGGTTTTCGAGAGAAGGGAGCTCGCCGGTGAAGTGGTTCCCTTGGATAGAGAGGGTTGTGAGCTGAGAGAGGGAGTTGAGGTCGGAAGGGAGAGTACCGGTGAGAGACTGGGCGTTTAGGTTGATGGAGATAACTTGGCCGCCATTGTTACAGGTTATGCCGGACCACTTGCAGAAGGTGGTGCCGGTCCAGGAAGACGGTGTCGGCGAGATGGAGGAAGCGAGCTTGGACATGACGGAGGCATCGTCGGCGGTGGAGAAGGACAGTAGGAGGAGGAGGATTAGGGTTAGAAAGGAAGAAGACGCCATTGTTGGAGATAGAAGGTTGTTCTTTTTCTCAGCAGGGATCTGAAACTTGTTCTGGTTTTTGTGCTGGGGTGGATTGTGTGGGGAGACTGGCTAGTGGGATTGGGACGTATCTTACACTAACGTGACAGTCTGTTATAAATTGTTATAGTATTATGGGAGATAATAAGATGTTACGTACAAAATTTGGGGCATTTTGACGTTGGTGGACTAATATTGTTATTGTTTATTATATACGATGGGTTTAGGTCTAATGTGTACGTGTACTTGTTGTATGTACAAGTTTTTTTTTTTTTTATCAACGAGGTAAGATACTCGACTACACCAAACAAGCTTGATGTATCGAGAGGCCTATAACCGGCAAACGGATCAACCTTCATGCAAATAGCAACGAAAACAATAGATAAACACTTCAAGCAAATGACCGAAAACTAGAATATGATTAAAACAAGTCCATGGGCTGAGATTTGTATCTTACTAACCCATCATCATGTGCGCCCGTATGTGTGCTTTCTATTTAATTATCATTTGTTTTTATGGAAACTAAGATCTTCAAAAGAGATTAGGAACATAAACGCATAAGTGTGGATTTACAAATGGCTCGTGTCTTGATAGTATTAGTAGATCGATGGGCATCGGATTATGGTGGAAGGGTGTCACAGTAGATATTGTTTCTTTCTCCAGGAATCATATCAAAGCAACAATAGGCATTATTGACGTAGGATATGTATGGAGGTGTATAGGCATACGGGCATCTAGATCGACAAGAGAAATAGAAGACTTTGTTTAGATGCGTCTTGAAGCTGTTGATTTGACCCTATCATTGCTATTTTGGGAGAACTTCAACCAGATTGTATCATTAGTATCATTATGAGATAAGTTGGGTGGTGTCGCACCACTGGAAACTGAAATGCAGCCATTTTGCAATGTAATTGAGGACCTTGGTTTGTGTGATCTAGGTTCCTATAATGGTTTATTTACTTGACAATAAGGATTATATAATGGTCCCATTTTACGCTATCACTTGTACAAGGACTTTGTACGGTATATTGATATTTAATTCTTCCTGAAGAACCGAGGAGGTGATTAATAAGGATATAAATATTCTAGAAGGGGGTTGAATAGAGTATGAAACTTTTCGCAATATCAGATATCAAGGCTTTGAAACGAATCTCATGGCCTTGAAGTCAATCTTTGCGCTTAGTGACAAAATTGTTTCTCAAGGATTTGAAGTAGATCTCAAGGCCTTGAAGTCGACACTTGCAGAAGGTTGTTAGTCACAATATAAAGCGATAGAAAGTGCGAAAATTATAAGATCGACACACGATATGTTTATGAAGTTCGGTCCTAACAGCCTACTCTCAGCGTAGGTTTCCGACCCTAGGATTCTTACTATCTATTATCTGCTTGTTGTGAGTCCTAGATACAACCTAGAAGAACTTCCCTTATTCTCTCAATGTAGTCTCAATGCTACGATCTAGTCAACTCTATTCTAGCAATAATAGTCTAGTTACTTCGCAGAGTAACACACTCGAATATAACACTAAGATGATATGTCAATGTAGCTCTTGTGTTTATCTCACTCTAACAAATGAACTTAAGAAAGCTCAAAGAGGAAGATAAACTTTTAGATCGATGAAGATGACTTGGATTGTTTCACTTGTAAGCTCTGTCTTTTCATCTTCAATCGATGTCTTCTTTTATAGTCTTCCATGAAGGATCTTCTTCTAGCCGTTTATCTCTTAGCCGTTGCAAATTCTTTCTTCCATAGGATCCGATGTTTATTGAAGGAGATCTTCTCATGTGTCGTTTGAGTACTAGCCGCTGAGTAGAATCTTCAACCAAGATCTTCTCTAAGATCTTCTCTTCAAATGTTTGCTTGATAGCCGTTTGATGTTCTTCACGATCTTCTCCAAGATCTTCTCTACAACTGTTCGAGATCTTCAACAAACTTCATAGCCGTTTGAAATTTTCACTGAGATCTTCTCCAAGATTCTCTCTTCAAACGCCTATCTTCTCCAACAAGATCTTCTTGGTTGGGCGTTTGGTCGATTTAAGATCTTCATCTCCTAGATCTTCTCCTTTGTATGTTGGTTGTTGTAGTAAATCTTCAGCCGAGATCTTCCCTTGTAATATCGTCCAAGACCTACACACATATTTAACAAACAAACCAAGACAATCAATCTATACATATAATCGAAATTTGTTACTTCATAATAACCACATTTTATGTTAAGTCTTCCATCATTTAAATAGAACAATTAATAATTATTATCAAATGTGGAGTTATCAATCTCCCCCTTGATGGAAGACAAAACAAATATCGTACTTGCATTTAATGTTAGATATAAGCATGCATAAAAATACTCGAAAATAATACAAAATGCAGAAATATTGGATCGCATATTTTTCTCCACTTTGTCTTTCAACAAGGGAGAAAACCAGTTAAAGCACGGGAGTTCAAAAATATTACAGACCCAAGTTTAACAAAAATAAGTTTTTAAAAATAGCCCAAAACACATTTCAAGGCCTTGAAAACAAAAACAAGGAACATTTAAAGTGCATGTCAAGGCCTTGACATCCAATTTCAAGGCCTTGAAATTGATTTCAAGGCTTTCAAATCCACTCCTAGTACCAACGAGTGTTGCGCCTGCCTCATACATCGTCTTGACACTTCTTCTTCCACCTTGCATGAGCTTTGTCCAAGATCTTCATTTTCTTGTACTCATTAACCCGACGCTCTTGCTCAGCATCCCTGTACTTCCTAATTACCCCATCTTCCTCGAGGGTCAAAACTGTTGGCTCTTCTTGTATTGGGCGAAGAATAGGCTGATTCTTCACCCTCTTTTGACAATCAAGTAACACATTTGCCGCTCTCTCCCTAGTTTGTTGAGCATCATCCTTACTCACGGGCAAGATACTTCCATCAGCAGTGAAAGTAAGTGCATTTAAATAAAATATTTGATTTATCTTTGCATGCACAATTGACAACAGCTCATGTGTGACATCAAGCTTGTCCGACATATCAGACCGGAAATCAACCATCTCCCTTCGAAGATTTTCCAACCCAAATTCCAGTGCTTCCAGCCTCTGTTCGGGCAATTCAGGAGCAGAAGACAATGAAGCTACAACTCTGTTCTTTAACTTCCATTCTCCAGCCAACGTCTTTTCAATCCCGAGACATTCAAAACACTCTTTGTCTATCTTCCCCGTGGACACTTGTTGGTCCTCATTCGAGGTGTCAATAGAAAAGTAGGCAAAACTTTTGGGAAGGAGGTTGGCATATGGTAAAGGAATGGTGCGTATGGAGTTAATTGTATGGAGCATGTGGTTGAGGATAAGTTTGGGTGCATCCACATCGAGGTCATTGAGCACTTGATAGATCAATTCCAAAGTTTGATCAGTCAACAATTCTCTAGAATTTGACCTAGAAATTACACACCTAACCAACAAGGTAAAAACGATCTTGGCTTCAAGGGTTGATGTATGTGTGAGTTGGCGAGATGTGGAGTTGGAAATAAGGAATTTTTCCTTTGCTAGCCGGACACTCTCCGTTCTAGAGGGGTGGTGGTAGAAGGTAGAAGTGGGAAGACCTAGAATATGTGCAATGAGAGTTGAGGTAAGGGAAATCGACTTACCTTTCACGATTGAGTCTAGGGTTAGAGTTCCTTTATCCCTTCTTGCCGTGAGATTCACATAGAAGAGTCTTGTGAGCCTCGTCTAAGCCACCACTCCTAGATTTAACATCTTCTAGATTGAACACCCTTGGAGCAGTGTACTACATGGTAGTAGCAGTTTCTTCAAGAATTACAAATCCACAGATTCACACATGCACAATGGTCTAGTATAAAATCCACCTAGCCAAGTGCCCGATGCTTTGAAAATTTTGAACCAATTTGACAACAACCCTGTTTGAGCAGAAATTTCAAGATTTGATACCAAAGGGGAGGGCGTTGCCAAATTTGAGGAAATGTGAACCGACACATCTTTGAACGGTGCCGGTGAGGAGCTTCTTGGTTTCTTTGCTAATGAAAGTGAAGCAACCCGGTTGAAGGTTCTCTTGGGAGTCATGGATGAGCATTTGTGAGAGAGAGTTTGAGAAAACCGAAAGAGTAAAGTGCAAAAGGGTTTGAAAATTTTTGAGCACAAGGAAAGAGGTGATAAGAGAGGAAAGGATGGTTGCTTTTAAAAGATATGTCAAATCAATTTAAGGCAAAGCAAAATCTTGATAGGATCAAGACTTTGATAGCCGAAATTGATTTGCATATCTTCCCTCATAAATCTCAACCAATTTTCAAAACTAAGATTTGAATTTTGAAATCAAAATCTTGGTGAAAAAATTTGAAATAATTTTAAAAATTCTTCTTTAAAACGATTTAATGATCAAACATCTAGAAAGATGTAAATCATAAATCCGATCTAGGTTTATCACTTCTGTCTTTAGAATCCATGTCAAGACCTTGAATTGCATTTCAAGGCCTTGAAATAAAAAAGTAGACTGCATTATAAGGAGAAAATAAAACGATTTACTCCCCCTAAGATAATGCTTCCTTGTTCAACATACCAAGCTCCAATCTAATAAAATAGAATCGATCTTCAGGTAGAGGCTTAGTGAATATATCTACAAGCTACAAGTTAGTCAAAATGAAAGATATCGATACGTCACCTTTTTCAACATGATCACGTATGAAGTGATGTCGTACGTCGATATGCTTTGTTCTTGAATGTTGCACATGATTTTTGGTTATCGAAATAACACTATTATTATCACATTTAATAGGTATATCTTTGAGATCAAAATCAAGATCACATAGTTGTTGAGCTATCCATAGAATTTGTGAGCAATAGGCTCTAACAGCTATGTATTCGGCCTTAGGTGTGGATAGGGCAACAAAAAATTTGCTTCTTGGAGTGCCAACTAATTAGGGATGACTATAAGAGTTGGTAGCATCTAGAAGTGCTCTTTCTATCAAACTTATAGCCTACAAAATTTGCATCTGAATAGCCAACGAGGTGAAACGAGGTTTGTCGTGGATACCATTACCCTAGATCCTTAGTGTCATTAAGATATCGAAAAATCCTTTTCACAACTATCAAGTGTTACTCTTTGGGATTAGCTTGAAATCTAGAACGCATGCACACACTAAACATAATATCAGGTTGACTAGCGGTTAAATATAACAAAGACCCGATCATACCTCGATACTCCTTTTGTACGACACTCTTACCATTCTTTTCGTGATCTAATGAAGGAGTAGAACTCATTAGATTCTTTGCGACCTTGGATTGATCCATTTTATACTTCTTGAGCAAATCCTTGGTATACTTGCTTTGGTTTAGAAAGATATCTTTCTCGACTTGAGTAACTTGCAAACAAAGAAAAATATTTAACTCTCCCATTAAGCTCATTTCGAACTCTCTACACATAATATCTGAAAATTCCTTGCATAGAGAATCATTAGTAGCACCAAATAATATATCATCAACATAGCTTTGTACAACTAACAAATCGTTGCCTCTGATTTTGACAAACAAAGTTTTGTCAACCAAACCTCTTTTAAATTCATTTTTTAGAAGATACTTGGACAATCTTTCATACCAAGTTCAAGGAGCTTGTTTAAGACCATAAAGAGCTTTGTCCAATTTAAATACATGATCCGGAAATTCATCATTTTTAAAACAAGGAGGTTGAGCAACGTAGACTTCTCCTTCTAAGAAGCCATTAAGAAAAGCACACTTAACATCCGTTTGAAAAAGCTTTAAGTTCATGAAGGATGCAAAAACAAGTACCATACATATGGCTTATAACCTAGCAACCAAAGCAAAGGTATCCTCATAATCAATACCTTCTTCTTGATTATAGCCTTGAGCTACAAGTCGTGCTTTGTTTCGAATGACTTTACCATGTTCATCCAATTTGTTTCGAAACACCCATTTTGTTTCTGTGACGGATGATGCTTAGGTCTAGACCTAAGGGTCCAGACTTTGTTTCTCTCGAACTCATTTTTCTCATTTTGCTTGGCAATAATCCAATCTGGTTCTTGAAGTGCTTGAACGTAGTTTTTGGGCTCTATAAGAGACACAAACGCGGAAAAAGCACAGAAGTTGTTTACCCTAGATCGAGTTTGCACACATGTTTTGGATATGAGATCACGTTCTCTTGTGGATGAGATGAAGAGTGCTTGGACTTTCTTCTCTTGGTGTGTGGAACGTTGAAGATTCTAGAGGCTCAGTTGTTTGGCTTGATTCAGGTACCGTTGGAGTTTCATCGTTGTTTTCGATGCCAAGGCCTTGAGATTGATCATTAATAGTGTTGTTGTTGGTCATTCCAAGGTCTTGAGGTTGTTCTCTGGTGTCCTGAATTTGTTCTTACATATTCTTTTACTTGAGCCTTAGGATCTTCTTCTCCATCAAAATTTTGATATCCATGTCGATCAGATTAAAATTTGTAAAATTATCACTCAAAGTACCATCATTGCTTTCGTAAAAAATAACATGAATACTTTCCTCGACAATTTTGGTATGTTTATTGTAAACCCGATAAGCTTTACTATTTGAAACATATCCTATAAAGTTAGCTTCATCACTACGTGCATCAAACTTTCCAAGGTTGTCTTTGCCATTGTTATGGACAAAACACGTACATCTAAAGGATTTAAAATATGAAATATTAGGTTTTTCCTTTAAAAAGTTCGTAAGGAGTCTTTTTCAAGATAGGGCGTATCAAACATCTATTTAAGATGTAGTTAGCCGTGTTTACAACCTCAACCCAAAAACTTTTTGGCAAACTATTTTCTAAAAGTATAGTCCTAGACATGTCCTTCAAGGTGCGGTTCTTACATTCCACAACCCCGTTTTGTTGAGGTGATCTAGGAGCTGAAAAGTTGTGAGAAATACCATATTTTGCCCAAAAAAAATCAAAATTAAGTTGGTCAAATTATCTACCATGATCGATTCGAATAGAAACTATAGGTAGGTTTTTCAAAGTTTGCAACTCCACAAAGTTTTGAAAACTCATACAAAGCTTCCGATTTTTCTCATGAGATGAGATCCATGTAAAACGAGAATAATCATCCAAAATGAAAAGGATGTATTGTTTTCACTTGGGAGATTTGACACGCATAGGACCACATAAATCCATATGTAAAAGTTCAATAGGTCGAGAAGAACTTACAACCTTTTTTGGTTTAAAAGAACCTCTTGTTTGTTTACCTTGTGTACAAGCCTTACATAGTTCATCAACCTTGAAGTTTAGATTTGGTAATCCACGTACCAAATCCTTTGAAATAAGTTTCTTCATTGTATGCATGCTTACGTGACCAAGTCGTCTATGCCGAAGCCTTGGATCGTCCATCAAGGCCTTGAGACACGCTAATCTTGAACCTGGAACTTGGTTAGTGCTCATAGAGTATACATTGTTGCATCGAGGAGCAGTAAGCATGATCACTAGATGATTTATTTTGAACTTTACATTTTTCCGAATCAAAGATCACTTTGTTACCTTTGTCACAATTATAACCGATTTTACCTATACCAAAGATGTTTCACTTCCCTTTATCACCAAGAGTAATGGTTCCAGATGATTACTTCTTTAAATCTGAAAATAGTGAACTTTTTTCACTCATATGTCTTGAGCAACCACTATCTAATATCCATTTATGCTCCTTAATCTTGGTGATATCCTGCAAAACAACAAACTTAAACCTTTCCAACTAGACCAAATGACAAATTTTGGTCCATACTCAGGTTGAACCATGTTTGGTGGTCTAGTCCCTTTAGGAACCCAAATTTGCTTAACCTATTCTTTTATACATAGAGGATTAGTGTTTCGTATGATGTAGGGATCATTTCTCCTATATGGGCAAGTTGATTTTACATGTCCCTATTTACAACAATAGAACATGTGGGTGTACGTGACCTTCCTTTAGCTTTAACAAAAGTGGCAACCATTTTTCTTGGAAAATATGTGTTATAACCAATACCACTCTTGTTAAAAGAGGATTGTTGTTCACCCATCATCATTTAGAGATTAGTTTTAGAACGAGTGAATTGAACGAGTTCAGCCTTTTGGTCTCTACACGTCACAGTTAGATCAATCTTCTCTTTCTCTAGATTAGTATAATTTTGATGCAGAGAAGAGAGATTTTCCTTAAGAATCGCATTTTCGAATTCAAAGGCCTTGACATTGGCATCAAGGTCTAACTTTGAAGTGTTGAGATTTTCAACTTTCAAAGACAATTCACTCGCTCTTTTCTCTTGTTTGATTAGCCTTTCTCTTAAGAGACTTATTCTCATTCTATGTTCTTTATCACTTATGATAATATCTGTAAGGAATTCAAGAAGCTCTTGGCTAGGTTGAGACATTAGGGTTCTTACCACTCCTTCAAGATAAAAAGTTAGGGATCTTCTTCTTGATTGGCCATTAAGCATAAGTTTGCTTCATCGTTTTCATCATCTGACTCATTTGTAGAATTTGAGTCACTTCATGATGCTACCATACCGATAAATTTGGTAGCATCATGAATGACTATTCTTTCACAGTTTGACTTAACAACACAAATTTGACTTAACAACACAAATTTTATAAAGCTCTTGGCCTTGTGGGAATGAATGATTTCGACTATTCTTTCACAATTTGACTTAACAACACAAATTTTAGTCTTCTATAGTTATAATTTTATGTTGGATTGTGTTTTGATGATTCTTATATTATACCTCTTACTTTTGCAGACGCAAAGCGAGATGGGAAGTTCAAGAGAAACAACAATTCACAATCCTTTTTTCTTGTCTAACATATATTCCAAGTAACCCCGACATGAATTAATCTTTTGTTCAAAAATTTGATGTTGTTCGACTACATGCAAATTATTCCAGCACGCATAATTGAGTGAAAAAGTGAATGCCTATTGTCCTTATTGTGTGTTCATCATTTTAACCAAGGATTATACTACTTGATTGAATATTCTAGACTTACGATCAAGGTCCTTTATAAGTACAATTTGTTTACTTGTCACTTTGTGGACTTACGTGCAATGCTAAGTGGGAACTTCTAGTAAAAAAGTGAATGCTTATTGTCCTTGTTGTTTGCGGTCGCGCCGACTTTGTCACTGCGGGTGTGCCTCATCCTTGTCGTGATCGCGCCGACACTTCATCACCGCAGCCGCGTCTCTTTCCTCCTCGGTCGCGGAATCTCTCCAGAAGGTTCATAAGTTCGATCTTTCGACTTAGAAGTTGGGTCTAGGTATAAGATTCTTTCCTCTTAGTACCTCTTGTTTGATTCATGAGTATATAGGGGTATTTCATAGTATGAGACTTATGGTTAATGGATTGACCTTGTGATGATCATTGAGGACTAGAAGTGGGAACTTTTAGTAGTTGGATAGATTGTGATGTGTATGCCTTGGTTTATATCAGGCAATTGAGGATTCCTGTACGGATCAGGAAGTGTGATTAGCTGGACTTATCTTGTTACAATTAAGTTGATAACACGATTTATAGCATAGTTTTAGGTGTACATTTAGATAGGATTCTCGCTCAATCATGCATGATCTAGCACTAGTCCAATACGTTTTGCGCTCAAAACATGTATTTTGTCGAGATAGACGTCTACACGGACTTGTGTGCGTTTTGTAGGTATTTCGGGAAGTTTAGAGCTAAAACGATGCGTTAAAGGACCGTCCATTTAGATGACACGTCCTCGGACTCATTAGGACACATCAAAGGGGTAAGGAGGACTCATGAAACCTGCCAACACTAGCCATGCACCAAACCACAGCTCAATGATCCAAAGTGAAGTTTCTGCATAGAATCACGGTTTCCTGAAGAACCACGGCCGTGGAAATGACCGTGGATTTTGCCAGATTCTCGTGACAGCTGTGCCACGACTCTCATGGCCAGCTCATGAAGAATTTGTTATAAAAGTGGTCCTTGATGGGTTGTTTGAGGCAGCTGGGGTAGTTTGGGAGCAGCTCATCCATTCTCCATTTCTCTAACAAATATATTTTCAAAAGAAGAGGATTTTTTCTAGGAAGGAAAGTGCCAAAGAGAAGAAGAAAGGTGCCATTGAAGAAGAGAGGAGAACACACACTTAGCTCCTTGTATTTCGGATTTATTTCTAGAGATTTGTGAACCCTTGAACCTTCTTTTGGAAGGGTTGTAAGTTGTTCTAATTCCATCTTCAGATTGGTTTGTGTTTAAAGTTCACTTGTTCATCTTCTTTCTTTCTTTCATTATCTTGCAATGAATGCTATGATTTTATGTTTGTTTGCTTTGATTTCCATTATGAATGTTGTAGGCTGAATTGACGTGATTCTAGGGTAAGGAAAGGATGGTTATGGCTAGATCTATGATAAGATGAATTTAGATTTACCTTTGGATGATTTTTGTTTATAAACGTAGCTGCTGTTAGAAATCACGGGTAGTTCTTGAAGAACCACGGTCGTGGTTTCTGTAGAACAAACCGTGATTCTTCCTGGTTCGAAGGATCTTACCTTAGATTCATAAAAATTGTTGAAACCCTAAGTTTTTGCTGAGTTTAACCTACCCTAGGGTGTCCTAGTGTAGTGACTAAGTGATAGGAGAGACTTACCCGGTAATCCCTTCCCTTAGAATCTAAAATAGCAAAACCTTAGGTAGTGGTGAACCTAACAAGTCGCCATTGGATTAGATGTGCTAGGAATGTTGATTAGGACTTCCCATTCCAAGACTTACCCGGTAAGGATAGGTTAGATCCTTAATTAACGATTCCGGTTTGTTTAGAATTCCTAACCTTAGGTTCTTAGAGACCTAACCGGTAATAAGACCTTAGGTGTGGATTAGCTGGATCATGAGACTTACCCGGTAATTGATCCTAATTTAGAAACACTTAATCCCAACATGTCACAATCAATCCAAAGAATGAATAGATAACTTGAGCTCTATGCCATAACCGGAATTTCCGACCCCTAGAATTCGTCTTTCCTTTCACTTGATCAATATCTTGTTTGATTTGTTATTTGCGATTTTTGGTTTAGTTTGATTGTTTGCTTCGCATGAGTCGTGATCCTTGATCACCTAAAACCAAACAAAAACAATTGAGATTTTTGTTCTTTGTTTTCCTCCTTTCTAACTTTAGACCTTCACTAAATTTAATCACGAAACCGAATCAATTTCACCTTAGTTCTTGTGTTCGACCTCGGAGTACTATCCATACTACAAACGTCCCGTACACTGCGGGTGCGCTAGAAGTTAGGATAATTATAACGAGTATAAATTTAAGGCTTATTGCGTGCACACTTTTTAGCGTAACAAGTTTTTGGCGCCGTTGCCGGGGACTAGGTCTAGATTGAGTCTATTTTGTGATTGTTTCTAGTGTAGATCTTTCTTGTTGCTTTTGATCTCTCTTTGTTTGTGTCTTTGCTTTTCAGGACATCTATTGCTCTTTAGGTGTATGCGAAGATCTCGTGGCAAGGATTTAGCTCCATTCGATCCCGAACCGGAGAAAACCCTTCGATCTAGATCCAAGAACATCCGAAAGGAGAAAGAGATGGCCGGAAGAAACCTCCAAGCTGAATTGGATGAAGCCTTAGAGCAAATAAGGCTAAGAGATGAGCTCTTGGAGGAAGAAAGGAGACTTGCCAATGAGAGGCAAGAGGAAACAAGGAGGGAGATTGAGGAGATTAGGCAAGCTCTTGTTCAAGGAGAGCTTAATCGCTGACAACCACCACCTCCTCCACCACAACCGCAGCCGGCGGCCAATGTTAGGGTCGTTCCTATTGCTATTGAGGATCCACAAACCCTAGGGAGACGGATGGATCCGGCACAAAGAGCACACCGACCGGGTGTGAATCTAGGAGATCCCGCAACCCACAACTATGAACTCCGCCCTCAAGTTCTTCAAATGATCCGGCATAATCAATTTGGAGGGATGGAAGGAGAGTCTCCTCACCAACATTTGATGAACTATGAGATTTTGATGGAGACTCTTAGACCACCAAGATTGGAGAGCAACAACCATAAGCTAAGGGCCTTTTCCTTCTCTCTTAAGGACAAAGCCTTGGCTTGGTATCAATCTATTCCACAAGGGCGAGTTGGTACTTGGGAAGAGATGACAACCGAGTTCTTGACCAAGTTCTTCCCACCTTCCAAGACCACCGAATTAAGAGGGAAGATCAATGCCTTTGTGATGAGGGATAGAGAAAGTTTGTTCAAGTCTTGGGAGAGATTCAAAGACCTTCTCCTAGATTGTCCGCACCATGGCATACCAAAGATTGAGCTATTAGAGATCTACTTCAAAGGGCTTGATGAAGATAGCCAATTCAAGCTTCAATCTCTTTCCGGTGGGACATTTATGGAGAAACATGTAGATGATGCTTGGGAGTTTGTGGAGAAGCAAGCTCTAGTGATTGAAAAGTACTCTCATAGGAAGAGCGAAGGAAGAAAGGCGGGAGCATATGAGGTGAGTGAAGTCACCATGAGCAATTTCAAGCTTGACGCCATCAACAACGAGTTGAAGTCCTTGAGAGAGTTGTGTACTACCACCTTGAAGAGCCAAGCAACTCCTCAAGCACCTCCACAAGCTAACTTGTCTTCCAAGGAGGAAGATGTGAATTATATGGGAAGGGGCAATTTCAACAATTACCAAGGCCCAAGAAATTTCAACAACAACCGGCAATTCAACAATTACCGGCCAAACCACAACCATCCCGGATTTTCTTACTCTAATCCGGATGGAGCCTTGAACCCTCCCACCTCCACAAGCACAACTCCACCACAAAGAGTTTCACAAGAACCTCCACCCGGTTTTACTCAACCTTCAAAGGATAGGACCGAAGTCATGTTTGAACAATTGCTAGGAAGATTGAGTGGACTTGAGAGCACCGTGACTTCAATCTCTAAAGCTCAAAAGGTCTTGGAAGCACAAGTCTTTCAAAAGGCGGGTGAAGCACATAGGGATCCGGGAAAGCTTCTGATAGCATGAATTATAGTCTAGTCTTTGGGGTTTGTTTGGACGTTTTATCTTTCATAATTTGCATGTTTGTATGTACATTATGTGATTTTACTACCATTTCATCTACCTTTGCGAGAATCGAGGTCTACACCTAGTTTCGTTGTAATTGCAGGTAATATGGTACGTTTTGCATCAAAAAGGAGCAGAAAGGAGTCATGAGTCATTTGGAGCTACATCCAGGGAGCATAGCCATGGATTGAAGATTCACTTTGGAGCAGATTCGAGAGATTTCACATTCTGTCGTGAGTCACCTCGGTTGACCATTGATTCACCTCGACCGAGGTGATCCAGAGACGCCGACTCGACCGAGGCGAACACCTAGGACGCGGCGAGAATATTTTATTCTTGGAAGAGATCTTTTAAATTTGGAAAGTGATCTTATATTTTTGGGCTTGGCTTCTGGAAGGAAGGAGATATGCAGAATATATATTTTACCTATATTTATGGGATAATATCTTCTTAAGATTTATTATCTTTGGAGGTTTATTTTCCTATAAAGAGGGTTGGATTTTCACAAATCAAGGAGGCCGCATACATCTCGCATACGACGCAGCAGCCGCAGCATACTCCAATTTGGGAGTTTTCGAAGAACCTTTTTGAAGGTTGAAGGAAGATTGAAGTCCATAGCTTTTATAGCTTTATTGAAGGGTTTTGTAAGATTGTCTTCAATTCCCTCCATTGTTGTCTTGTCTTGTTGGATTATTATCCAAGGAACGCTTTGTTGTGATATTTGATTCATTTATTGAAGTCTTTTCATTAAATTCTTCTTTGTTCAAATATTCACCTTCTTCCCATATATTTTAATACTTTCATTATGATGATGAGTGGCTAATTTCCTTGTGTGATTCTAGGGTGATTGGCTGAAGGTTGTGGGAAAAACAATGATAGAATAATCTTAGATTCCAGTAGGATCCTGAAAGTTCGAGTCTTTAACCTTAACCCTAAGCATCTCGTTCGGTTGATGAACATCTCGGCCGGGGTGGAATTCTTCTGACCGAGGTGACTTATCCGACCTAAAACAGAAAGTTAAGTGTTAGAGTTTGCTAAATCCTATTCTTATTACACCTTCCTGGTTCAATGCAAGCTTAGGATGAGACTTACCCGGTAATTCCTTAGTTTGTTTACCAACGATCATAAGTGTAGGTAATAAAGGTTTATCCTTTATTGGGGTTTGAGTGTGCTTCCTTCCCATCTTTGTGAGTTAGCCTGAGACTTACCCGGTAAAGGTTGATTCTATTCCCTTAGATGGTGTGTTAGTTTGAGGTTATAGTTCTTTATCTTGATCCCTTGAGACTTACCCGGTAATAGGAGTTACGGTTTAGGATTAGTGTGTAGTGAGACTTACCCGGTGATCTACTCCACTTTAGTAACACCTTCCCCATGCAAAAATCTCAGCTTTGTCCGCTTATCTATAGATCTTGAGTTGGAACCACAACTGGATGCTTTAATCCCTAGAATTGCATGTTTGCTTTATTGACTTCTTATTCATCTTTGATTGTGTTAAATTGCTCTTGTGGTTAGTATTGACATTAGCATACCGTATTGACTCTGTTTCACCGAGTCCCTGTGATCGACCCCTGGAATTTTCTTGCTTTTACTACGATTGACCCGTACACTGCGGGTTCGCATCCTTGTTTTAAGCTTAAGTCTAGGGTTATAAATTTAAAGCTTGCACACGCCGTTTGGAGCGAACAAGTTTTTGGCGCCGTTGCCGGGGACTTGGTCTAGACCGAGCCGGTACGGTTTGCTCTTGGGGCGCTTGCCCCTGTTGCTACTAACTACTCTTTCTATGAGTTTTGTAGTTTTCAGGATTTCCGATGACTACATTTGATCCAGCCTGGATAGCAAGGCAAAGTGCTAGGGCGGACCATTATGAATACTTGGAGGAGAAGTACTCCTTCTATTGGTTCAGCAATGAATGGGAAAGAGAAGAGGTCATTCAGCGTGAACTTGCGATATGGGATGAGAAGAATGTCCCTAAAAACATTTATGAGCAACCTTTTGAAGACTCTCTCGAATCAAGATTGGAGAAGTTGATGAAGAAGGTGGAGGAGCTCAAGGAAAGCACCCTATCCTATGCTAAGCCGAAAGAGGAGCATAAGGAAGTGTTGCACGTTCCAAGCATTCCTCTTGTTGAACCGGAAGTTTCTCCTGAAGCTTTTGTGGAAGCGGAGGATATGGAAGATCTCGATCCAACTGCCGAGACCTCGGCCGAGGTGTCAGAGATCTCGACCGAGATGGAAGAAGAATTTGTAGAACTGCAAGATGCAGCAAACCCTGACCAAATTACTGAGACTGTGGTCAAGGTGGAGGAAAGGAATGCACCGGAAAGTTGGAGGTCTCTTCCGAAAGAACCTCCTAAAATCAAGATGAAGTCTTCCTTGAAATTGTTGGAAGAAGAAGCTCCTTGGATTATAAGGAGTGGAGTTAGCAAGCACTTCACCGTTAAGGCAATGAAGTGTCTTTTGTTCAAGTATGGGGTCCCTCGCATGCTAAGGACCTTGTACCATCCCCAAGCTATAGAAGGGGAAGCTACTAGGATTCTCGAGAAGCTGTTTTCTCGATCAAGGAAAGGATGGGATGAAAGACTGAGTTATGTCCCATGGACAAAGAGGAAGACCGGTAGGATTCCGGTGAGAACCAAATCGTACAAGCTTGTACGTAGGAAATCCTACCATTTGCCGGTGAAATTAGGAACCGGAACCTTTTTGGAAGAATTTTATGATGGATGTGATGAGCACTCCATGGTGTTCAAGGTACATTGAGTAATTCTATGGAGAAGGGTCCAGCTAGCGACCTTAAACCAAGCGCTTCTTGGGAGGCAACCCAAGGTATTGCTTTCTTCTCCCCTTTCTAGTTTAGTTTAGATAGTTGCTTTGTTTTTGTTTTCCTCTAGACAACAACCAGGTATTCCAAAAGGAAGGATCACAGTTCAGGAGCTACACTAGAAGAACGAAGTTTCGAGAAGTTGAGGAAACGAGCTTTACTGAGATACATCTCGGGGACTGTCAGAACACCTCGACCGAGATGTACTTCGCCAACCGAGATGGTCTTATCTGGGAGCTGTTTCTTACTTCTTCATGCAGTTTAGCTATGTTCGGTGCGTATCCTGTCCTTAGACTTATTTCGACCCACTGGGACAGTGTGTCCCAAGTGTGGGGTGTTTATGTATTATTTGATATTTTATGCTTCAGTTGCTTCTACATGTTTATCTGATATTACATGCATACATACAGGTTATTTGATTAAGAAAAACGTCGAAAAAAAAATGGTTTTTTAAAAAAATTTTTTGACCTCGACCGAGTCAGTATTGGCCAAACGAGGCATTTCACCTCGGTTGAACCAAGAACATCTCGACCGAGGTGGCGTAACTGAGAGTTTTCGAAAACGATTTTTGTGTTACTTATCTGGATATGATCTCAGTGAAGATCTTGTTTACTGACTGGTTTTAAATTCTTTATATGTTTGAAATGTTTTATGATATGTTTAAGTTGCTAAATGCTTTGTTTGAAATTATTAGCATGTTTAATACTTTGTTTTATCCAAATTATGTTGAATTTGAAGGTTGACACCGCAGGATAAGTTCTCTCACTTTCTTCTTGGAAAGACCAAGGCAATTCATTCTCTTCTTCTTCTTCTTCTTGATCATGCTTAGCCCCTCATATACATTTTGCCTCCCTTTACCTATCCGGGAATTTGGAAGCAAGCGAAGTGGTGAAAGCAAGTCAAAAGTTGAGAAGTGGCTGAAAGTGAAAGTGTTAGAAAGCAATAATAGGTTTGGGGAAGTCAATCATGAAGATGAGTAACTCGGC
Source organism: Fagopyrum esculentum (assembly GCA_033239045.1). Taxonomy (NCBI): domain Eukaryota; kingdom Viridiplantae; phylum Streptophyta; class Magnoliopsida; order Caryophyllales; family Polygonaceae; genus Fagopyrum; species Fagopyrum esculentum. Next base: position 37,497,581 of record BSUD01000003.1, read on the forward strand.
ACCATTCACATAGCCGGGTGTTTGTGTCTTGCCAAAGTCGGATTGAGCGATATTCCTAACGGGTCATGGTATGTGCATCAAGGGTTTGACGCATCTCAAGAAATTGATGATTGCGGATTTCCTAGGCTTCGGTTATTGTGCACCTCTGTCCATGCATTCCAAAAAGTAAAGTAAAAAGAAAAAGTGTGAGATAAGCAAAGCTTATTGGTGGAAGATGTTGCAAGTCAAAGTGAAAGTGAAGTTCATCCTTTTCCCGGATTCTAGCACCACATTACCTTACATGCATCCCTACCCTACACGTTTCTTGACCTTTCTTTTGGGAAGCCCTTGAGACCTTGAGCTTGTTGATTGACTTAGCGGTTTAAATCGGATTATACATGATTAATTTTGATAATTATGATTTATTATGCATTCTATGATTTTATGCAAAGATGAACAACTTTCCTATATTTATAAAATGTTTTGATCATATTGAGTTTTTAATTTCCAGGAAGTACTCTCTTAGAGTGATCTATGATAGTTTCACACCATAAAAATATTTTTGAAGGACTTCTCATTGATTTTCTTGACTTATAATCCATTCTATCTTGATTTCTATATGAGGAACTTGCTTAGGGACAAGCAAGGGCTAAGTATGGGGTATTTTGATAGCATGAATTATAGTCTAGTCTTTGGGGTTTGTTTGGACGTTTTATCTTTCATAATTTGCATGTTTGTATGTACATTATGTGATTTTACTACCATTTCATCTACCTTTGCGAGAATCGAGGTCTACACCTAGTTTCGTTGTAATTGCAGGTAATATGGTACGTTTTGCATCAAAAAGGAGCAAAAGGAGTCAAGAGTCATTTGGAGCTACATCCAGGAAGCATAGCCATGGATTGAAGATTTACTTTGGAGCTGATTTGAGAGATTTCACATTCTGTCGTGAGATCACCTCGGTTGACCAGAGGTTCACCTCGACCGAGGCGATCCAGAGACACCGACTCGACCGAGGCGAATACCTAGGACGCGGCGAGAATATTTTATTCTTGGAAGAGATCTTTTAAATTTGGAAAGTGATCTTATATTTTTGGGCTGAGCTTCTGGAAGGAAGGAGATATGCAGAATCATATATTTTACCTATATTTATGGGATAATATCTTCTTAAGATTTATTATCTTTGGAGGTTTATTTTTCCTATAAAAAGGGTTGGATTTCCACAAATCCAACATCACGCTATACCGTCGATCAGGGTTTATACGACGCAGCAGCCGCAGCATACTCCAATTTGGGAGTTTTCGAAGAACCTTTTTGAAGGTTGAAGGAAGGTTGAAGATCATAGCTTTTTATAGCTTTTTGAAGGGTTTTTGTAAGATTGTCTTCAATTCCTTCCCTTGATTGTCTTGTCTTGTTGGATTGCTATCCAAGGAATGCTTTGTTTGTGATATTTGATTCAGTTATTGAAGTCTTTTCATTAAATTCTTCTTTGTTCAAATATTCACCTTCTTCCCATATATTTAATACTTTCATAATGATGATGAGTGGCTAATTTACTTGTGTGATTCTAGGGTGATTGGCTGAAGGTTGTGGGAAAAACAATGATAGAATAATCTTAGATTCCAGTAGGATCCTGAAAGTTCGAGTCTTTAACCTTAACCCTAAGCATCTCGTTCGGTTGATGAACATCTCGGCCGGGGTGGAATTCTTCTGACCGAGGTGACTTATCCGACCTAAAACAGAAAGTTAAGTGTTAGAGTTTGCTAAATCCTATTCTTATTACACCTTCCTGGTTCAATGCAAGCTTAGGATGAGACTTACCCGGTAATTCCTTAGTTTGTTTACCAACGATCATAAGTGTAGGTAATAAAGGTTTATCCTTTATTGGGGTTTGAGTGTGCTTCCTTCCCATCTTTGTGAGTTAGCCTGAGACTTACCCGGTAAAGGTTGATTCTATTCCCTTAGATGGTGTGTTAGTTTGAGGTTATAGTTCTTTATCTTGATCCCTTGAGACTTACCCGGTAATAGGAGTTACGGTTTAGGATTAGTGTGTAGTGAGACTTACCCGGTGATCTACTCCACTTTAGTAACACCTTCCCCATGCAAAAATCTCAGCTTTGTCCGCTTATCTATAGATCTTGAGTTGGAACCACAACTGGATGCTTTAATCCCTAGAATTGCATGTTTGCTTTATTGACTTCTTATTCATCTTTGATTGTGTTAAATTGCTCTTGTGGTTAGTATTGACATTAGCATACCGTATTGACTCTGTTTCACCGAGTCCCTGTGATCGACCCCTGGAATTTTCTTGCTTTTACTACGATTGACCCGTACACTGCGGGTTCGCATCCTTGTTTTAAGCTTAAGTCTAGGGTTATAAATTTAAAGCTTGCACACGCCGTTTGGAGCGAACAAGTTTTTGGCGCCGTTGCCGGGGACTTGGTCTAGACCGAGCCGGTACGGTTTGCTCTTGGGGCGCTTGCCCCGTTTCATCTAACCACTCTACTTGAGTGACGATCTTTGCAGGTTCTTTCTTAGGTACATGCGAAGAACCCGCACTGGGAAGGAAATCGTTCCTTACGATCCCGAACCAGAAAAGACATACAAGCGACGCTTAAGAGAAGCGAAGATGGCCCAACAAGACGATCACGATCTTGCGGCCCAATTGAGAGAGACGCAGGAGCTGCTACGTCTCAGTAAAGAAGAGCTAAGGCAAGAGAAAGAAGAGAATCGTGCCAAGACTGCAGCAATCGAAGCTGAGATTGCAGTCATACGAGATCAGATTCTACTTCGACCGAGGGAAGATCCTCCTGTTGATCCTCGACCGATGCAGAATCCAGTAGTAGATCCTCGACCGAGGCAAATTCCAGTACCTGACGCCCCGGTCGATATACTTCCACCTCGGATGCCAGTCCGAGATGTTCTTCTTGCAGGAATTCCGCAAACCCTAGGTCAAATGATGGACCCTAATCAACAGCTGAGGCGTCCAGGGGTGAACCTAGGAGATCCAGCGGATCATGACTACGAACTTTGACCACAAGTTCTATCTATGATTCGCCAATGTCAATTCGGAGGGCTAGAGAAGGAGTCGCCGCATCAACATCTTCAAAACTACGAGATCTTGATGGAGACCTTGCGACCTTCCAGAATTGAAAATAACAACTACAAGCTAAGACCTTTTTACTTTTCTTTAAAAGATAGAGCTCTTACTTGGTATCAATCTCTTCCTCCAGGAAAAATTAGCACATGGGAGGAGATGACTACGGAATTCTTAACCAAATTCTTTCCCCCCTCAAAGACTGCTGAAATGAGAGGGAAGATCAATGCTTTCATCATGAAGGACAAGGAGAGTTTGTCCAAATCTTGGGAGCGGTTCAAGGATATCCTTTTGGATTGCCCACATTATGGGATTCCAAAGATCGAGTTGTTGGAGATCTACTTCAAAGGGCTGGACGGAAGCACCCAGTTCAATCTCCAACTACTCTCCGCCGGTACCTTCATGGACATGGCGATTGATGATGCTTGGGACTTCATTGAGAAGCAAGCCTTGCACATGGAGAAGTATACCCACCAAGGAGCTGAAGGTGGAGTAAAAAGAGTCGACTTTCAAGAGACTCAACCCAACAACAATCAACTCACATCATTGAAGAATGACGTGAAGCAATTGAAGGAGCTCTTGATGGCTCAAACTAAGAAGGAAGAGCAAGGGCAAAGGAACAACAACAACAACAATAACGGGTACCGTAACAACAACAACGGACCCCGAAACAACAACTACAACAACAACAATAGAGGATCCAATAGCAACAACTGGAGGGCGAATAATCAAAACCACGGTAACAATTATTCAAACTCCAACTCTAATGATTCCTCTAATCCTTTCCTCTCTTCTCCTTCTTCTTCTTCTACTCCATTGAAAAGCCAAGGGCAAGGATCAAGTTCGTCTCAGCCAGAAAAGAAAGACGCAGTTCTGGAGGCAATCTTGATCAAGCTTAGCGCTATGGAGAATTCTATGACTTCATTTTTGAGGGCCCAAAAGTCCCTTGAACAACAACTTGCTAATAGGGCGAACGAAGCGCCAAGAGATCCAGGGAAGCTTCCAGCAAAGACGGAAACTAACCCTAAGGGCCAGTGCATGGCCATAACGACGAGGAGTGGACTCAAAACTGCAGATCCAGTACCTCGCTCGACGCAGACCACCTCGGTCCAGATCCAGTCGAAGAACACCTCGACCGAGATGCCAACCGAGGCGGAGCAACAGAAAGTGGGAGGAACGACAGAAACTTATGTTCCACCTCCTGCATATAAGCCACCACTTCCATTCCCTCAATCCAGAGCCAGAGCACATCTAGACAAGCACTTCGGTAAGTTTCTTGACTTGATGAATAAGCTACATATTAATATTCCTTTCCTTGATGCTATTTTAGGTATGCCCGCCTATGGGAAGTTCTTAAAAGAAATCTTATCAAGGAAGAGGAAGCTGGAGGATGTTGGTGAAGTTAGGATGACGTCTAAGTCTTCGGAGCTAATCAAAATCATGAAGGAGAAGATGCCACCTAAATTGAGAGATCCCGGCTCATTTTGCATTCCCATTCAAGTTGGGGATGTCACTTGTGAAGCCCTTTGTGATCTAGGAGCCAGCGTGAGCATCATCCCGCTGGAGTTATGCACTAAGATCGGTCTTGGAGAGCCCAAACCGGTCAAGATTCGACTTTACATGGCGGATCGCTCCATTACCCATCCCGTGGGCATTTTGGAAGACGTTCCGGTCAAGTTAGGTAACTTCTATCTACCTATAGATTTTGTCGTACTTGACATTCCCGCAGATTATCCTGTTCCTATCATTCTCGGGAGGCCATTTCTAGCAACTTCGGGTTGCAACGTGGATTGCAAGAACGCCAAGTTGAAATTCAACGTGGGTGGTGATGAGGTAGAGTTCGCACTACTTGCGGCCATGAAAGGGGAGCAACTTACTGATGATATCTTCAACATCTACGATGAAGAAGAATCAAGGGAATTGGTGAGCTCTATCCTTATTAACGACCCACTCGAAAGAGTTATTAGCTTCAGTTTAATGGAGGAAGGTATAGATGCTTCTTGTGATACAGATATACGGAGCTTGAAGGCATTGGAAGAGGATCCAGGAGCTAAAACTGAGAAGCTAGTCCAGGAGACGAAGATCTCCAGTCTCGGTTCCAGTAGCAGTACCTCGACCGAGGCACTTTCTGGACAGAGCGAGGCTACTGAAGAACACCTCGGTCAACACCTCTGCGCCTCGACCGAGGTCGACAGCGAGACGATGTCAACTGAAATTGCCGAGAATAACAATTTTCTTACTCCCTTCTCTGACATTCACCCACTGTTGGCGGACCATTCCCTCCACCAACTTTCTGATAATAAAGGTCCTTGGTATGCTGATATTGTGAATTATCTTGTTTGCCAGGAAATACCACCCGGATTGACGTACTCTCAAAAGAAGAGATTCTTCAAGGAAGTACGACATTACTACTGGGATGAGCCGCTGCTGTTCAAGCGCGGACCGGATGGGATGCTTCGAAGGTGCATTCCGGAGGATGAAGTTAATAGCGTCATAAAGCATTGTCATTCACTTCCTTGTGGGGGGCATGCTAGCACCGATAAAACATGCGCTAAGGTATTGCGTTCCGGTTTCTTTTGGCCTACATTATTTAAGGACGTGCAATCTTTTGTTGTTTCTTGTGATGCATGCCAAAGAACAGGGAACTTATCAAGGAGGAACGAGATGCCACTTAATAACATCCAAGAAGTGGAAATCTTTGATGTATGGGGGATTGACTTCATGGGACCTTTCCCATCCTCCGGAGGAAACCTCTACATTCTCCTTGCAGTTGATTACGTCTCTAGATGGGTTGAAGCCATTGCCTCTCCCACTAACGACGCCAAGGTGGTTGTGAAGTTCTTGAATAGAACTATCTTTCCACGATTTGGAACTCCACGCATCATCATTAGCGATGGAGGAACACATTTCATCAACCGGAAGTTTAAAGCACTTCTATCGAAGTATGGGGTAACCCACAAGGTATCAACCGCTTATCACCCTCAAACTAGTGGACAGGTCGAGATCTCGAATAGAGAAATCAAAGCAATTTTGGAGAAGACCGTCTCTAGAACGAGGAAGGATTGGTCCATGAAATTGGACGATGCTCTTTGGGCATACAGGACCGCATTCAAGACTCCCATAGGTACCACCCCTTATAATTTGGTATATGGGAAGTCTTGCCATTTGCCCGTTGAATTGGAGCACAAGGCGTATTGGGCTATCAAATGGTTGAACTTTGACATCAAGGAGGCTGGTGAGAAGCGACTATTGGAACTTAACGAGCTGGAGGAGCTGCGTTTGAACGCTTATGAGAATGCCAAAATCTACAAGGAAAGGACAAAGAGATGGCATGACAAGCGTATCATTCCAAAAGAGCTTAACGAAGGAGACTTAGTTCTACTCTTCAACTCCCACCTCCGCCTTTTTCCAGGCAAGTTGAAATCTAGATGGACCGGACCTTATGTTGTGAAACATGTTTTCCCTCATGGTGCAGTTGAGATATGGGGCGAAACTAGCGGAAGCTTCAAGGTCAACGGTCATAGACTTAAGAAGTACCAACCGGAAACGCCGGTTGAGGAGGTTGCACCGATATACCTCCTTTGAGACGCATCATGGTCCAGCTAGCGACCTTAAATCAAGCGCTTCTTGGGAGGCAACCCAAGGTATTGCTTTCTTTTCCCGTTTTCTAGTCTAGCTTAGATAGCTTTTGTTTTTGCTTTGCTTTGCTTTGTTTTTGGCGTTCTAGACAGACAACAGGAAGGAGCACATCTGGAAGGACAGAAGTTCGAGATTCTGAGAAGACAGAAGCACCTCGGTCACTGTCAGAGCACCTCGACCGAGTTGATTCTTGAAGCAACCGAGGCGACTAGGGTTTCTGCAAGACCGCCTCGGTCCATACCACCTCGGTCCAGTCGAGACCATCTCGACCGAGGTGACAGCAGATCCAGTAAAAGTATAAAAGGGGGAAAAATTACTTTTCACATTTTTTTATCCTCCTCGACCGCGGCGAACAGACGCACCTCGCTCACCTCGTTTCTTGCTCGTTTTCGACAATTTCTGCTTCCAAACCGAGATTGAAGGATAGAGGAGTCGATTGCAACTACAGATCTGCAAGAAATTTGAGCATTTCGACCGGAACGAGGTAAAAACGTTCGAAAACCTAAACTCGTTCGTTTACTGAAATTTGGGCTTTGGTTGCCCTTGATTCTGTTGAGGAAACCTTTAAGTACCCCTTAGGAAGCATCGGTAGTGATTTTTGGGGGAAAAGAACTGAAATTCAGAGAGTTGAAATCGCACTGCCTTCGCCTCGGTCCAGTCGTTCTGCACCTCGGTCGAGGTGATTCTTGGAGTTTGTCAGCCGACCGAGGTAGTCTGACAGTGTGTTTGAAGATGAGTTCAGATCGTCGTTTAGCCCTTAGTGATAGATCCTCTCCTTCCCCTTCTCCTTCCTCATCACGTCCTTACCGCCCGGTTATCCACGAGAGATGCCGGGTAGACTATGAGCGGATTGCTAGCCGTCCAGTTATCGCACCATGATTTCTGGACGTATCAGCTTTTGATTGCCTAGGGTTAGATGCTGACCTTAGGAGGATGATAGCTACTGTCGGGCTGGATCAGTTTACTGAGATCCGAGCCCCAGCCTACCTAGAGCCGACACTCGAGTTTGTTAGCTCCTTCTCCTACCTCCCCACAGACCGTTCTGTGAAGTACCGGTTGATGAACCGGAACTTCATAGTTCCTTTAGAGATATGGAGAGAGATTTTTGGCTTCCCTGACCCCACTGCCATAGACTTCCCCTCCCGATCCGTAGCTAGGGAGTTCTGGGGGCAGATTGCCCATATTACTGAGCACGCAGACAGATGGCGCCCTGGAGATTCCAGGGAGAAGGTCATCTTTCATCCGGCCTTCAGACTAGCTCACAGGATTTTCAGCGAGACGCTTCTGGCGCGTACTGAGACGCCCCAGAAGGTCCGACAGGGAGAGCTCTTTTCGCTTTACTGCATGGTTACAGGAGGTTTCCCAGACTTTGGCTTGCTCTTGGCAGAGGATCTGCACAAGATCAAGGCCAAGGCAAAGGGAGACATTTGCTGCGGAGGTCTGATCACCCACATCGCTACCTACCATGGGATGGACCTCAGCGTTTGCACATTGGCGGCGGCTCCGAAGCCGCTGGGATTACAGGAGATGATCACACGGAGGATTCTAGTTCCCCGTGGTTTGACCACTCCATACGTCGCCATGCCTTGGGAGCGGACTGCACCTCAGGGGATCCGCTGGTCTGCGCAGTTCACAGTCTTTGATCCACACTACTGGCAGACAGTATGGGATACACTGATAGAGGATCACAGAGAGGCAGCAGCTGCCCCTGCTGCAGCTGAGGAGGAGGCTGAGGATGAGGATGACAACGATGATGAGACAGTGGATGAGAGAGGAGGTGGCGTCCCGATGGACACAGGGACAGATACAGCTGGGACGAGCGCGCCACCTATTATAGACTTAGATGATGAGGAGGACACTGAGCCGGCGCCAGTTGAGACTTCTCCGGTCAGACCTGCTAGATGCAGGAGGCGGGGAGTGAGAGATAGAGCTGCACACCGACAGATCGATGACCTGACGGATCAGGTTATCGACTCATATGCTGCACTTTCGCTGGATATCCGCGAGATGCAGGAGCGTCAGCATCATCAGCACATGATGGCTCAGCTACAGTTTGAGCGTATCATGGGCCATCCCTATGATCCGACTCAGTTCCCCTACATACCACCACCACCACCGGATCGAGACTACTGAGGAGCTGCAGGGTTTTATTATTATATCTTTTTTATGCAGTTCGGCGTTTATCCGGTGAGTTCTCTTGTTTAGACTTTTATTATACCCACTGGGACAGTGTGTCTCAAGTATGGGGTGTTTGTTATTTGACTATGTGGCTACCTTTGATGTATTCGACACTTTTGATGTATTTTATTTATCGGATATTTTCATATTTATGCTTCATTTGCCTTTATATGATTATCTGATATTACATGCATACCTACAGGTTATTTGATTGAGAAAAACGTCGAAACCGAACCGAAAAAAATAAAAAAAAAATTGGTTTTAAAAAAAAATTTTTTTTGACCTCGACCGGGGATATTCTGGCGAAACGAGGTGTTTCACCTCGGTTGAACCAAGAACATCTCGACCGAGGTGGCGTAACAGAAAGTTTTCGAAAACAATTTTGTGTTACTTATCTGGATATGATCTCAGTGAAGATTTTGTTTACCTACTGGTTTTAAATTCTTTATGTGTTTGAAAGGTTTTATAATATGTTTAAGTTGCTAAATGCTTTGTTTGAAATTATTGGCATGTTTAATACTTTGTTTTTATCCAAATTATGTTGAATTTGAAGGTTGACACCGCAGGTTAAGTTCTCTCATTTTCTTCTTGGAAAGACCAAGGCAATTCATTTTCTTCTTCTCCTTCTTCTTGATCATGCTTAGCCCCTCATATACATTTTGCCTCCCTTTACCTATCCGGGAATTTGGAAGCAAGCGAAGTGGTGAAAGCAAGTTAAAATTGAGAAGTGGGCTGGAAGTGAAGTGTTAGAAAGCAATAATAGGTTTGGGGAAGTCAATCATGAAGATGAGTAACTCGGCACCATTCACATAGCCGGGTGTTTGTGTCTTGCCAAAGTCGGATTGAGCGATATTCCTAACGGGTCATGGTATGTGCATCAAGGGTTTGATGCATCTCGAGAAATTGATGATTGCAGATTTCCTAGGCTTCGGTTATTGTGCACCTCTGTCCATGCATCCCAAAAAGTAAAAAAAAAAGAAAAAGTGTGAGATAAGCAAAGCTTATTGGTGGAAGATGTTGCAAGTCAAAGTGAAAGTGAAGTTCATCCTTTTCCCGGATTCTAGCACCACATTACCTTACATACATCCCTACCCTACACGTTTCTTAACCTTTTCTTTTGGGAAGCCCTTGAGACCTTGAGCTTGTTGATTGACTTAGCGGTTTAAATTGGATTATACATGATTAATTTTGATAATTACGATTTATTTTGCATTCTATGATTTTATGCAAAGATGAACAACTTTCCTATATTTATAAAATGTTTTGATCATATTAAGTTTTTAATTCCAGGAAGTATTCTCTTAGAGTGATCTATGATAGTTGCACACCATAAAATGTTTTTTGAAAGACTTTTTCATTGATTTTCTTGACTTATAATCCATTCTATCTTGTCTTTTATATGAGGAACTTGCTTGGGGACAAGCAAGGGCTAAGTATGGGGTATTTTGATAGCATGAATTATAGTCTAGTTTTTGGGGTTTGTTTGGACGTTTTATCTTTCATAATTTGCATGTTTGTATGTACATTATGTGATTTTACTACCATTTCATCTACCTTTGCGAGAATCGAGGTCTACACCTAGTTTCGTTGTAATTGCAGGTAATATGGTACGTTTTGCATCAAAAAGGAGCAGAAAGGAGTCATGAGTCATTTGGAGCTACATCCAGGGAGCATAGCCATGGATTGAAGATTCACTTTGGAGCAGATTCGAGAGATTTCACATTCTGTCGTGAGTCACCTCGGTTGACCATTGATTCACCTCGACCGAGGTGATCCAGAGACGCCGACTCGACCGAGGCGAACACCTAGGACGCGGCGAGAATATTTTATTCTTGGAAGAGATCTTTTAAATTTGGAAAGTGATCTTGTATTTTTGGGCTTGGCTTCTGGAAGGAAGGAGATATGCAGAATATATATTTTACCTATATTTATGGGATAATATCTTCTTAAGATTTATTATCTTTGGAGGTTTATTTTCCTATAAAAAGGGTTGGATTTTCACAAATCAAGGAGGCCGCATACATCTCGCATACGACGCAGCAGCCGCAGCATACTCCAATTTGGGAGTTTTCGAAGAACCTTTTTGAAGGTTGAAGGAAGATTGAAGTCCATAGCTTTTATAGCTTTATTAAAGGGTTTTGTAAGATTGTCTTCAATTCCCTCCATTGTTGTCTTGTCTTGTTGGATTATTATCCAAGGAACGCTTTGTTGTGATATTTGATTCATTGATTGAAGTCTTTTCATTAAATTCTTCTTTGTTCAAATATTCACCTTCTTCCCATATATTTTAATACTTTCATTATGATGATGAGTGGCTAATTTCCTTGTGTGATTCTAGGGTGATTGGCTGAAGGTTGTGGGAAAAATAATGATAGAATAATCTTAGATTCCAGTAGGATCCTGAAAGTTCGAGTCTTTAACCTTAACCCTAAGCATCTCGTTCGGTTGATGAACATCTCGGCCGGGGTGAAATTCTTCTGACCGAGGTGACTTATCCGACCTAAAACAGAAAGTTAAGTGTTAGAGTTTGCTAAATCCTATTCTTATTACACCTTCCTGGTTCAATGCAAGCTTAGGATGAGACTTACCCGGTAATTCCTTAGTTTGTTTACCAACGATCATAAGTGTAGGTAATAAAGGTTTATCCTTTATTGGGGTTTGAGTGTGCTTCCTTCCCATCTTTGTGAGTTAGCCTGAGACTTACCCGGTAAAGGTTGATTCTATTCCCTTAGATGGTGTGTTAGTTTGAGGTTATAGTTCTTTATCTTGATCCCTTGAGACTTACCCGGTAATAGGAGTTACGGTTTAGGATTAGTGTGTAGTGAGACTTACCCGGTGATCTACTCCACTTTAGTAACACCTTCCCCATGCAAAAATCTCAGCTTTGTCCGCTTATCTATAGATCTTGAGTTGGAGCCACAACTGGATGCTTTAATCCCTAGAATTGCATGTTTGCTTTATTGACTTCTTATTCATCTTTGATTGTGTTAAATTGCTCTTGTGGTTAGTATTGACATTAGCATACCGTATTGACTCTGTTTCACCGAGTCCCTGTGATCGACCCCTGGAATTTTCTTGCTTTTACTACGATTGACCCGTACACTGCGGGTTCGCATCCTTGTTTTAAGCTTAAGTCTAGGGTTATAAATTTAAAGCTTGCACACGCCGTTTGGAGCGAACAGCTTCCCGGAAGAACCGAAGACAACCCAAGAGGCCAAGTGTTGGCTATCACAACAAGGAGTGGGTTGAGTATGAAGGATCCTTTGCCCAAGGACCAAGCTAAGGGAAAGCATGTAGTGGTAGAAGAGGGAAGAAAGCAAGATGATGGAGGAAAGAGCAAGGATGTAGAGCCAACCTATGTGGCACCGCCTCCATACAAGCCGCCACTACCATTCCCGCAATCAAGAGCAAGAGCTCGTTTGGATAATCATTTTGGTAAGTTCCTTGAACTAATGTCCAAGTTGCATATTAACATTCCGTTCATGGATGCCATCTTAGGAATGCCGGCGTATGGCAAGTTTTTGAAAGAGATACTCTCCAACAAAAGGAAATTGGAGGAGTATGGGGAGATAAGGATGACCAAGAGATCCTCGGAATTGATCCAAACGATGAAGGAAGAAATGCCGCCCAAGCTAAGAGATCCGGGCTCCTTTTGTGTTCCAATTGGGGTAGGAGACGTGAAGTACGAAGCCCTTTGTGATCTTGGGGCAAGTGTAAGCATCATACCGCTTGCACTTAGCAACAAGGTCGGGCTAGGAGAGCCGAAACCGGTCAAGATGACCCTCTATATGGCGGACCGCTCTATTACTCATCCGGTTGGGATTCTAGAGGACATTCCGGTGCAATTGGGAGGATTCTATGTACCCATCGACTTTGTAGTGTTGGACATTCCGGCGGATTATCCGGTTCCTATCATCTTGGGAAGGCCTTTCCTAGCCACCTCCGGATGCTTGGTGGATTGCAAGAACGGGACTCTCTCTTTCAACATCGGGGAAGAGAGCATCAAGTTCAAGCTGTCCACAATGATGAAAGGGCCAACCCTTGATGAAGATATCTTCAACATAGTCGAGCAAGAGGAATCTAGAGAAGTTGTGAGCTCAATCTTGATCAAAGATCCTTTGGAAAAGGTTCTTACCTTGAGTATGACGGAAGAAGATGATGAGGAGGCTTGCAATGAAGAAATCAAGGCCTTGGAGGCCTTGGAAGAGGAGCCAAGAGTTGGATTTGAGAGCCACAAAGAGGTTGCAAACAGCTGCAAGTTCCACGGTCGAGATTTACAAACCACGGCCGTCAAACTTTCTGGACAACTCCGAGAAGCAAACTTGGCAAAAACCACGGTCGTGGAAAATGAGCAACCCGTGTTTCCAACCGTGGTTTTCCCTGAATCAGCTCTTGATGATGATCAAGCTTCTAGGAGCCATGAGGAGTCTTCATTTGCTTTGGACTCATCTCATCCAACCTTATTTGGATCATCTTCAACCGATAAAGGTCCTCCCTCACTTGAACTTAAACCCCTCCCCTCTCATTTAAAGTATGCATTCCTTGGAGATAATTCTACATATCCTGTGATTGTTAATGCATGTTTGAGTGATGATGAACTTGCTAAATTGCTGCATGAACTAAGATTGCATAGGAAAGCCATTGGTTATACTATTGATGATTTGGTTGGCATTAAACCATCTTTGTGCATGCATAAGATAATGATGGAAGATAACCACAAACCCTCTATAGAACATCAAAGGAGATTAAATCCTATAATGAAAGAGGTGGTCAAAAAGGAAATCATTAAGTTGCTAGATGCGGGAATTATCTACCCTATCTCGGATAGTAAGTGGGTTAGTCCCGTTCATGTAGTGCCTAAGAAGGGTGGAATGACGGTAGTAACTAATGAGAGCAATGAACTAATACCAACTAGGACGGTCACGGGATGGAGGATGTGTATAGATTATAGGAAGTTAAACATGGCCTCTAGGAAAGATCACTTCCCTCTCCCTTTCATTGACCAAATGCTAGAAAGGTTAGCTCAACACTCTCATTTTTGCTATTTAGATGGGTATAGTGGATTTTTCCAAATCCCTATCCACCCCGATGACCAAGAGAAAACGACTTTTACATGTCCATGGGGTACCTTTGCATATAGGAGAATGCCATTCGGGTTGTGTAATGCACCCGCCACCTTCCAAAGGTGTATGATGGCTATCTTTTCGGAATACATAGAAAATATCATGGAAGTGTTCATGGATGATTTCTCTGTTTACGGTTCTTCTTTCGATAATTGCTGGGCTAACTTGTCATTGGTGTTGCAAAGATGTGAGGAGACAAATCTTGTCTTAAATTGGGAAAAATGCCACTTCATGGTAAGTGAAGGGATTGTGTTAGGACACTTGGTGTTTAACCGGGGCATTGAAGTTGATAGAGCTAAAATTGAAACAATAGAGAAGTTGCCACCACCTACCTCGGTGAAGGGGGTAAGGAGTTTCTTAGGGCATGCCGGTTTTTACCGGAGGTTCATTCAAGATTTCTCTAAAATTTCTAAGCCTCTCACTAACCTACTAATGAAGGATGTTGATTTTGTCTTTTCCAAAGATTGTCTTGAAGCGTTTTGTAGGTTGAAGAACGCCTTGATCTCCGCTCCTATCATGCAACCTCCGGATTAGGGTCTACCATTTGAAATCATGTGCGATGCAAGTGATGTGGCCGTTGGGGCCGTCTTGGGGCAAAGGAAAGAAGGGCGCACTCATGCTATTTATTATGCTAGCAAGACTCTAGATGATGCCCAACTCAACTATGCTACCACCGAGAAGGAGTTGTTGGCGGTGGTATATGCATTTGAGAAGTTCCGCTCGTACCTTGTTGGAGCGAAAGTCATAGTTTATACGGATCATGCGGCGATCCGTTATCTACTTACAAAGAAGGATGCCAAACCAAGATTGATTCGGTGGATCCTTCTTCTTCAAGAGTTTGATTTGGAGATACGAGATAAGAAGGGATCCGAGAACTCCGTGGCTGATCACCTTAGTAGACTCCCACCTTTGGAGCTTGGGAAAGACAACATCCCGATAGATGATTCATTCCGGGATGAAAAATTGCAAATGGTGGAGGAATGCTTGTTCCAGGTGGCTAGAGGAAATGAGCCATGGTATGCCGACATTGTGAATTACTTGGTGTGCGAGGAAGTGCCTCCCGGACTTACATATGCACAAAGGAAGAAGTTCTTCAACGATGTAAGGCATTACTATTGGAGCGAGCCACTTCTATTCAAGAGAGGCCCGGATGGGGTGCTTAGGAGATGCATACCGGAAGATGAAATGGAAAGTGTGATCCGGCATTGTCACTCCTTACCATGTGGAGGCCATGCTAGCTCACACAAAACGTGTGCCAAGGTATTGCAATCCGGTTTTTATTGGCCTAACTTGTTTAGAGATGTGCAAGGTTTTGTAGCGGCATGTGATGCTTGCCAAAGGACGGGGAACATCTCAAGGAGGAATGAAATGCCCTTGAATAACATCCAAGAAGTTGAGATTTTTGATGTGTGGGGTGTAGACTTCATGGGACCATTCCCTTCTTCATGTGGCAATCTCTACATCCTATTGGCGGTGGACTATGTGTCAAGATGGGTGGAGGCAATTGCCTCTCCTACAAATGATGCCAAGGTGGTGGTGCGGTTCTTCAACCGAGTGATCTTCCCTAGGTTTGGAACACCAAGGGTGATCATTAGTGATGGGGGGAAGCACTTCACAAATAGGAATTTTGGAGCACTTTTGGCTAAGTATGGGGTAACTCATAAGGTGGAAACACCTTACCACCCCCAAACTAGTGGTCAAGTGGAGATCTCCAACCGAGAGATAAAGGCCATCCTCGAGAAGACGGTGTCTAGGACAAGGAAGGATTGGGCTATGAAGCTCAATGACGCACTATGGGCATATAGAACCGCCTTCAAGACACCTATTGGCACCACCCCCTACAAGTTGGTCTATGGGAAGTCTTGCCACCTTCCGGTGGAAATGGAGCATAGAGCTTATTGGGCCATTAAGTGGCTAAATTTTGACCTCAAGGAAGCGGGAGAGAAGAGGTTGCTCGATATCAATGCCCTTGAAGAGCTCCGGTTGGAAGCCTATGAGAATGCCCGGATCTACAAGGAGAGAACCAAAAGATGGCATGACAAGAAGATTATTCCAAAGGAGTTGAGTGAAGGAGATCTTGTCCTCCTCTTCAACTCAAGGCTAAGGCTCTTTCCCAGAAAGCTCAAATCAAGATGGACCGGGCCATATGTGGTAAAGAAGATCTTTCCCCATGGAGCTATTGAAATAAGAGGGGAGCATTGTGGAAATTTCAAAGTGAATGGGCATCGCTTGAACAAGTATATTCCGGGAGCCCCGATAGACATGATTGCCCCACTTCACCTTGAATAGACGCTCCCGAAGTTTGGTCAAGCTAGTGACCTTAAAGAAGCGCTTGGTGGGAGGCAACCCATTGGTAACATTTTTCCTCCATTTTTGCTTAGATTTTTCTGTTTTTGTGTGCTTTGTGTGTGTTTCGTGTTTCGTGTGTGTGCTAGAAGCATTAGTGGCATTGGAAGCCTTTCTTGACATGGAAATGATGGTGATGAAACCCTCAACAATTATGGGTGGAGCGGACGCGGAACTTGGACGGCTAGCGGTGCCTAGCACGGGTTTCAAAGCTTGAAGGAATGGTTAGAGCTCTCTACCATGGTTGATGAGATCATCCAACATCAATTCACTTGAACAATCCCGAATACCATAGCAAACACTTTTACATTGTGAGAACCCTCTTTCACTCTCTTTACTTGTATACCACATTGGGGACAATGTGTTTCTAAGTATGGGGTGGGGTTTACATGATCCCTTGCATGATGAGCATCTAGGATAGGTTAATACTTGCACATGTCTTGCATTGTACATACTTAAACCGAAAATCCTATAAAAATCAGAAAATTTAAAAAAATTTTATGCTTTCTAGGCTTGGATATGATCCTAATGATGAAACTTGTCTTGTGATTGGCTATGAATGGCCTTATGTGTTGAATTGATAAATGCATATGTGGACTTGAACTACTTCTCTTGAATTCCATGAATGACTTAAGATCATGATGATTGCCTAGAATGGATTGAGTATTGAAAGTCGAAATTACATAATAGTTCTTGCATACCATCTAGGAATGAATGAGGCATTTCATTTTTCTCTACTTCTCATCTTGATCATAATTGCTTGAACACCTCAATTGATATAAATTCGACCTCCTTTAAACCCATCCGGGAATAGGAGCATGCTAGTGTGTTTGAATGTGTAAAAGCAAGTGCGGGGTGAAGATGTAATGAAAAGAATATCGTGAATGGAATGCTGAAATTATTGTGGAAGTGTAGCCAATATAGGTTTGGGGGCGTTGGTTTAAATGACAAGTAACTCGGTACACTTCACATAATCGGGTGTTGGTGCCTTGCCAAAGTCAAATGAACCAATAGTCCTAACGAGCTTTGGTATGTGTGCCCGGTGTGGATGCACCTCGAAAAAGAGAAAAAGCCCGAGGATGGCTAATCACCGAGGTTTCGGCTATTGTACACCAATGCCATTGTCTCAAAAATGAGTTAAAGAAAAAGAAAAGAAAGCAAGATAGAAAAAAATATACACTTGGGGGAAGTTGATCGAGGACAAGGAAGTGAAGTTAGTTCCATTCCCGGATTAGCATCACATACCTAGAAAATTCCCCTCCCAAATTACAACGTTTCTTAGCCTTTTATGTCACAAGCCCTTATGACCTACTTGCATGTTTGTAAGACTTAGTAATCTAGATTGGATAAACTCTTGATCTTCTTGACATCTTCGTCCCCCTATCTCATGCATGCTTTTGAGTTAAGTACAATTGTCTTTCCATGCCCTTATTGTTTGATACATAATTGCTTATCCAATTGCCATTGATCATGACTATGAAGGTGATCCAATAGTAGAAGCACAAAACCCAAAAAGACTTTGCCATTTTTCTGCATACATAAATCATGTCATCTTTTAGTCTATAGTTGGGAATTTGCTCGGGGACGAGCAAACCTTAAGTATGGGGTATTTTGATAACACGATTTATAGCATAGTTTTAGGTGTACATTTAGATAGGATTCTCGCTCAATCATGCATGATCTAGCACTAGTCCAATACGTTTTGCGCTCAAAACATGTATTTTGTCGAGATAGACGTCTACACGGACTTGTGTGTGTTTTGTAGGTATTTCGGGAAGTTTAGAGCTAAAACGATGCGTTAAAGGACCGTCCATTTAGATGACACGTCCTCGGACTCATTAGGACACATCAAAGGGGTAAGGAGGACTCATGAAACCTGCCAACACTAGCCATGCACCAAACCACAGCTCAATGATCCAAAGTGAAGTTTCTGCATAGAATCACGGTTTCCTGAAGAACCACGGCCGTGGAAATGACCGTGGATTTTGCCAGATTCTCGTGACAGCTGTGCCACGACTCTCATGGCCAGCTCATGAAGAATTTGTTATAAAAGTGGTCCTTGATGGGTTGTT
Organism: Fagopyrum esculentum; assembly: GCA_033239045.1. Classification (NCBI taxonomy): domain Eukaryota; kingdom Viridiplantae; phylum Streptophyta; class Magnoliopsida; order Caryophyllales; family Polygonaceae; genus Fagopyrum; species Fagopyrum esculentum. Next base: position 37,516,015 of record BSUD01000003.1, read on the forward strand.
TGAGGCAGCTGGGGTAGTTTGGGAGCAGCTCATCCATTCTCCATTTCTCTAACAAATATATTCTCCAAAGAAGAGGATTTTTTCTAGGAAGGAAAGTGCCAAAGAGAAGAAGAAAGGTGCCATTGAAGAAGAGAGGAGAACACACACTTAACTCCTTGTATTTCGGATTTATTTCTAGAGATTTGTGAACCCTTGAACCTTCTTTTGGAAGGGTTGTAAGTTGTTCTAATTCCATCTTCAGATTGGTTTGTGTTTAAAGTTTACTTGTTCATCTTCTTTCTTTCTTTCATTATCTTGCAATGAATGCTATGATTTTATGTTTGTTTGCTTTGATTTCCATTATGAATGTTGTAGGCTGAATTGATGTGATTCTAGGGTAAGGAAAGGATGGTTATGGCTAGATCTATGATAGGACGAATTTAGATTGACCTTTGGATGATTTTTGTTTATAAACGTAGCTGCTGTTAGAAATCACGGGTAGTTCTTGAAGAACCACGGTCGTGGTTTCTGTAGAACAAACCGTGATTCTTCCTGGTTCGAAGGATCTTACCTTAGATTCATAAAAATTGTTGAAACCCTATGTTTTTGGTGAGTTTAACCTACCCTAGGGTGTCCTAGTGTAGTGACTAAGTGATAGGAGAGACTTACCCGGTAATCCCTTCCCTTAGAATCTAAAATAGCAAAACCTTAGGTAGTGGTGAACCTAACAAGTCGCCATTGGATTAGATGTGCTAGGAATGTTGATTAGGACTTCCCATTCCAAGACTTACCCGGTAAGGATAGGTTAGATCCTTAATTAACGATTCCGGTTTGTTTAGAATTCCTAACCTTAGGTTCTTAGAGACCTAACCGGTAATAAGACCTTAGGTGTGGATTAGCTGGATCATGAGACTTACCCGGTAATTGATCCTAATTTAGAAACACTTAATCCCAACATGTCACAATCAATCCAAAGAATGAATAGATAACTTGAGCTCTATGCCATAACCGGAATTTCCGACCCCTAGAATTCGTCTTTCCTTTCACTTGATCAATATCTTGTTTGATTTGTTATTTGCAATTTTTGGTTTAGTTTGATTGTTTGCTTCGCATGAGTCGTGATCCTTGATCACCTAAAACCAAACAAAAACAATTGAGATTTTTGTTCTTTGTTTTCCTCCTTTCTAACTTTAGACCTTCACTAAATTTAATCACGAAACCGAATCAATTTCACCTTAGTTCTTGTGTTCGACCTCGGAGTACTATCCATACTACAAACGTCCCGTACACTGCGGGTGCGCTAGAAGTTAGGATAATTATAACGAGTATAAATTTAAGGCTTATTGCGTGCACACTTTTTAGCGTAACATAAGTCCTTTGGGCTTACTTAGTTACATCTGTATATTGGTTGAATGGCATGAGTGGTGTATGTTATTATGTGTTTATATTAATGATAACGGGATGAGGATGACTGGTTTATTTTTGTCCCAAGAGTAACGAACGGTTGCATCATCTGCCCAGATCCCGTATACAATTGGAACATGAAGCTCCAAGTCTATGGACTTTTTATATATTTCATTAATATATGTTATATGATTAAGTATGTAGTATGTTAATAGATATATTATAGCCTTTAGTGAAGATAGCGTGAGGCAATCATCGCCTCTTGATAAAACAATAGTAGACTTTGAAGAGTTTCAGTACAAAGTTAGTAGGGTCAGACTTCGGATTTCAGTAAATTTGGTAAGTTCTGCAATCTTCTGAAAACGGGTGATCAAAAGGTGAAGACCACGTGATGACACTAGCAACAAAAACGATCAGATGAGAAAGAAATTTTGAGTCAACTCAAACAGAAATGATAAAGAGCAGTACAAGGAACTTAGCGGTAGGAAGACAAGAGATGAGATTCGAAGAAGCATGTAAGGACTGACAAGTGCACGGATTGAAGATAATAATATTGGAACACAAATCAAGTAGAGTGGAGTACAAGCACGTTTGGCGGGTTAAATGACATTGCAATTAAAGTGGATGCCTCCATAGACAAATATGGGCATGAGAGACTAGATGAGATAAGGTGTCGACCCAAATATGAAGAATTAAAGGAGCAAAAAATGGAAATCTATGGTTGAGTTTAAAGGCGAAAAGTAGATTTCATAAGCTTGTAGACGGTTTGACTTCTTCGGAGATATAAGAATTTCGAAAGAAATTACGACGCATGTATGAAAAGGGGTAGAAGCCTTGTAGTAGAGTCAACATATTTCTATGAAGGCAACATTACAAAACTACCCAACGAAGGAAGAAGTGTGCATGAGAATGACCTTGGTGAACTCAAGAGTCCACAGTGACCTCTCACTTATCACGGGACTTAAGTTACTAACACCAACGGTCCATACTAGAGAAACCGCAAGTGAATGATAATCAAGATCATAGGAATAGAGAAGGCGCGCTTACAAGCTATCATGGAAGATTTGGAAGGACTATTGAGGTCAGATGGATGGCACAACTGGACTTCAGAAACGGAGTTAGCTCACAAAAGAACCAGAAGTGTGGAGTGTAGAACAAGCTAAAGGAGTATAATGGATGAATCCGAGTAAGTAGTGCTTCACAAGAAAATTCCGCGTCAGAAGCGGTAGGAAAAGGGTAAGTTCATGATCTTGGAGTCAGTCAACTACAAGTTGACCGGTGACAACCGAGAACGTACACGTGTCGTTTGGTTATTGTCGAGTTACTAACAGGTAGGAAGAGTAACCGTGACTGCGGATTTATATGGGAACTTTATCGACACCTTAGATTTCCTCAGGTGGTCAATGGAGACCCTCTTAGATCGTTTAGCAATATAAAGGGAAATTGTGTTAGAGGTTGCTTACCTACGGGTCAAGGAAGGACTCCGATTAGAGACAGTAGGGATGCATTTGTATAAGAAGAACTAAGAGAGTATGAGGAAGAGGTTGTTTTCCAATCGTTGTCTTATTTCATTAAAGGCATGTAAGGAGGGTACTTGGTACTTCTCCAAAGGGGACTAATGGTGTGTTTTAATGAACGAGAGTTGGGTCAATCAGTCAGACTTACGGGAGAAGCCTTTGCGACTAAGGATGTGATACAAAATAAGCAAAATTTATAGCGGCGATGCAAGTGTAGGGATTTTGATGTTAGCAACTTGGTGAAGTGACGTGTCGAGGTTTGGACGGTTTTAGTGGAATGTACACCTCGGATGGAGTTGACATTAGATAAGTTATGTTGAGTGACTGATGATGTTGATGGATCTCGTGTCACCCCGACAAGATAGATACAAGAAGGTCTGTATATAAAGAGTTCATCGAGAAAGGGTGGTACTTTGTTACAGGTCCAAGGCAATCAGGTAACCTCGTCATATAGCGACTGATGAGTAGTTTTGGAACTGAGTACATAATGTAGTACTCTAGATTCATCTTCCAACGGATTGGAGATGAGTTGATGAAAGTAACAAATTTATTCAACATGGGCCGTAAAGGTTGCACGAGAAAGCGCAAAAGGGAGTAACTATCCAATTGGGTATAAGGACTTATAAGATGATGTAGCGATATGATGACACTTGAAACCTGGTAAACTATCCGCTAAGCTCTCTAAGGGTGAGTTTTGGATGCCTTAGGTGGCCTTTCTGGGTCACATAGTTACTACTGAGGGGATCAAGGTTGATCTAGTGAAGATCGAGTCGGTATCTTCATGGCTAACTCCGAGGAATGTTAAGGAGGTACACATCTTTCTAGGTTTGGCAAGATATTACCGCTGGTTTGTGCAAAGGTTTTCGGTGATTGTCCGACCTCTTACTTGTCTATTATAAAAGATCACCCGATTCGTTTGGTCCGAGCCGTGCCACCAGAGTTTCGAGGAGCTGAAGAAAAGATTGACTTCCGCTCTAATTCTAGCACATCTAGAGGACATTGAGGATTTTGTTGTATACAGTGATGCACCCAAGCTAGGCTTGGGATGCGTATTCATGAAGCGAGGTTATGTCATTACATACACATCTAGACAATTGAGGACTTATGAGGAGAAGTATCTGACTCACGACCTCGAGTTAGTTGTAGTGATACATGCCCTTAAGAACCGGCACCTTTATCTTTATTTGGCAACGTGCCAAAACTTCACAGACCTTAGTCTGAAGTATATATTCACTCAAAGCGAGTTCTACCGGTACTTAGATGGTAGGAAAGGTGGTGAGAAAAAACTTTGTAATTGTGATTTTTGGGAAAATCAGAGCGAATGCTACCAGTACTATCAAGAGAAACCTTAAACCCTCGTAGTAGGGGGAATTTCCATTCAAAACGGATCTTCACCACTCTTTAGTGGGAATCAATTAGGAACGAACCTTTCAAACACACCTTAAGAGAGCCGGATGGAGTGGGTTGTAGCCCAAAATCAAAGAGTTGTAACCCGAGAAGATTGTTAACGGTGACAGAGATCGCAAACCTATTGCAAAAGGAATTTATTAGTATCCAAGACATCATGAGTTTATACACACAAAAGAAATTAAATAGACAAGGATCCAATAAAGCGAGGAAAGAATGTAGGTCATACATCCTGCTAAGGGTCCAAAATTTTTGTTCCATAGATAACATATTAGACGAGATCTTCTTCTTTCCCTTCACAAAGGCCCGAATAATTCAATTAATCTTTATTAGGGTACATATGTTAATCACCAGGGTAGAGAAATCACACTAGCAACACTTGTCAAGGCTTTTGCATTTGAATAGCAGACCATGGAATTTCTAGTTGTACCGGTTCATACATTTAGATTGTTCTACATAGACAAGGCATGTGAATTAATTTGCATAGCAAAAAATTCACCCTTTAAAGTATTGTCCAACATTTTGGTAATCCGAATTGGAACAAGGAGCTCCAAGGTGTTCACATTTGTGTGGTAAAATTGTTCCTACATAAGAAGCAGAAGCAATAACAGTTGTAAACCAGATAGGAAACCAAGAGAAAGGATCGGTTTTCACGTGTAGGTTACCAGGGTAAGCATTGTTAAACGTCAAGCAAAGCAAATCCTCTTACGAAGATTTCTGTTCGGACAAGATAGATATATACCAAAACATATATGACTCAAGGTCATTATTCTGGGGTCAAGAACAATCATAAGATTGACCAATTGTGTAAAGACATGCCGGATTGAGTAGTTATTGATGACTAGTAGATGATAAATAGAAGTGGTCTTAAAGCATAGTAAGGTAAAGAAAGGGGAACACGTGGAGGTAGGTGAAAAAGCGCAGATAAGACGCACACAAGAGGGGTTTGGCCCTTGATTTTTTTGCTTTATCTTGGAAGTTCCGTCGACCGCCATCAATCCAAAAAGAGATCTGACGCAAGCAATGGGGTCGGATCTATGAGAGCCAAAAGTGAAACTGAAGGAAAGTGATTTTTTTTTGGAGGGCATAGGAAGCCTTCCATAGAGAGGGAGCCAACCGTCGGGTCCTTTTCCTTAATACACAACTAAAGACGAGATCCAAGAATGGTGGAGAATAAAGGCACAACACAAGAATATTTTTTCCTCACTTTTTCCAAATGGTTGAGATCAAAGGCTGATTTCTTTGATTGGTCGGGAAGGACAGACCTCGCGTCTACACCCGAGCGTAATGGACTTTTGTAAGAGGAAGCTCGTTCTTTTTAGGATGGAGGAGGAGGCCAAGGCGAAGGTAGATGCATTTGATGAGGTTGAAGTCATTGTAATGGAGATAAACTTGGAGGAAACCATACCCGTAGAGAAGTTAGTTGATGAAGCTGATTTGCACAACACCGGAAAAGACAACGTCGTAGGTGGCCTGAGTGTGGTCGGATCCGTTGAGTGAGGGCCCGTTTCCTGAGCATAGTTGTCGTAAGTAGCTAATGGGTTCTCTATTTGAAAGGGAAAGTGGTGGTGTCGTTATCTCGTTGTTAGGGTTTTTTCTTTGGTGGCTACAATAAATAGCGTTAGGGAATTTTTAATAATGTTATAATGTTGAATCACACGGAATGGTTACTAAAGCTAACACATATATTAAAGTTTGGAAGTCATAAACGCACGTGTCAAGATTTAATAAAAGACACGACGTTTACGGATATCGTAACTGTCATAAGGTCACGGTTACGGGATCCGTAACCGTGACTAAAAGTTCACGGTTACGGATCCCGTAACCCTGACCAAAAGGTCACGGTAAAAAAACCCGTAACCGTCATGATTACGGGTTCCGGATCCGTGATCATTTTCTACATGAATTCTAACCCAAAAAAAAAAAATTCTGACAGTATTATGGTTACGGAACCTATAACCGTAATGTAAGGAAAAAAAGAATTTATTTTTTATACGGTTACGGAACCCGTGACCGCATGACCGTGACAGTCACGGATTTTGTAAGCGCCGTGCATTAACGAAATCTTGAACCGTGGCCGTAACTCCACTTATGGTTTAAGTAACTTTTGTTATATTATGTGTCATGTATCAATAGTTTAAATATATTCACTGTGCTACGTCACCTTACATGTCACATTAATTTTAGTTAAAGATTAGTTAAAACAAAAAAATTTATATCAAAATTAAACAAGAGAATCGGTATCTTAATCGATTTTTAACAATTAATCTTAATAATTAATAATTGTTAATAAAATGAATTAGTATCTTGGCCGATTGTTTTCACAAAATGAATAGTACCTATTCTAATAACTAATAAATGTAGATAAGAGGTAATCTTTTCTTTTATTTTGCAAATATAATACGTTAATTTTTTAATTATCAAATTCGCACAGTATGCGGACAATAAACTATTTTTGATCTAAAATACTGATATGGTTTCAATAAAATTAATAACGAGCTGTTAAATATTAAATTTTAAATTTTAAAGCAAACCACATAAAATATGGGTATTAGATTAATTATTTTTTATAATTTAAATTTTTATTTTTTATATATAATAATATTTACATCGAAATAAAAGTTAGACGAATAACCAATTATACCAACTTTGCGCTTGTTTTATAAACCCGCAACGTAATCATTCTCCTTATTGATCGTCATTTCATATGAATATACGATAATGATATTAAATATATTCTTGAATGAAGAATCTTGTAGTCAACATTTTTATTTACAGAGAATAGCAGCCGGATATGGTGGCGGTGGAGATTTCCTATTAGTCCACACTTGAACGGTATTATTCATTATTTACTTGACTTTTGATCTACAAATTATTTAATTAAAATAAATGATTATAATATAATAACTATTCTCTCACTCAATGATTTTTATTATAGAAATTATTTGTTGAAAAACTTATAATTAACATTTATTATCTTTTTCATCTTAATACTTTTTAAATTTACGAGAACAATATTTCAATATATATAAATATATATATTGAAATATATATTTTAGTTAATAATATATAATATAGAAGAAACTATGATTTTATATGAAAAAAATTGAAACGTCTTATTTCAATAACAAACTAACGATCATTACTTGTGTAAGGATTATTTTTTAACATGTAAGGTAGTTAACTATATATGTAAATGATGGTTAGCATAGGTTAGAAGAAACGATAAATATAAAATAATAATAATAATAATAATAAAATTTTTGAACGACCCTTAACATACGTTAACGATGTTTTTTTTTTAAATTTTTTATCGCACATTAACCTATATTAATGTTCGTTAACCTACAATTATTTTTTGTAAAGCACTTGGATGCTTGGATTGCTCGTTGGTATTGTCGGTTATCTGATTAACGAGGTCCGAGAAGCTTGAGTAGAAAGAGGAACGTTTAATGGAGCCACGAGCTCCTTGGACATAGTAGATCACAAGTTGTAGTTTATTCAAAGAATGTCCTACCTTCTTGAAGTTTCTGGATGACCAACATGTGATCCCGTGTTGTCCACATATCCGTTTGAGAGTAGTCGGACACACGGCAACCACACATCAATCTTATTAGAACAAAAAATAATATATATTAGATTCAACACAAGGGAAAGAAAACGTAAGCATTCCATCACCATTTAAGTATTCCTAGATAATCTTCAAATTGTACACAGAAAAACAATAGTAGATAATTATTTTTTTGTTGATGGGATTCAAGACGACTTTGTTGCATGTTTTGAATACTATATTGTCTAGTCGTGTTGAAGATTTGGATGCTAACAAAAGACTCCAATTCCCCTTTCCTAGGAAGGGTTCAAATGTCATGTTCTCAGAGAACCGTGTTGGAAAAATATTTTTGAGAAGGGGTTGAATGTTTATCAAAAATAACGAAAAAAAATACCTCTTTATAGAAAAGTGAGAGATTGATGAATTCACCACAGTTAGGGGTCGATACATATAGTGGAAAGTCAGGCTAAGTTACAATGGAACTTCCTCCGTAAGTTTTATGTTAGATGATAACTTATCTGAAAAGTTTTATTTTTTGTGATTATCTCACAAGTTTTACTATTTTTTTTAATTAAAATTTAGTAAAAAAAATTATTGGCTTAATTAGTTATTTAGAAAACAATTTATTCCGAGACAATGGTGAGGTTGTCACGTCAGAATCAACGTTGTTTACTTTAAAAAAAAAGATTTTAAGTAAACAACGATGAAGTTACCAAACGCCAACCGCATTCGCAATGCGTAACCGTCACGGTTACGTATTGCGAATACATTACATAACTAACATGGTTATGGAACCCGTAACTGCCACGGTGAAGGGTTCCGAAACCGTGATGGTTTTGATTTGGTCTTTAAAAATAGTTGTTGTGTAACAGTGATCAACTTGAAATATAACCGTCGTGGTTCGAACGTTATGTATGTTCGGTTATATATATTGAGAGTCAAAGAAGAAGTGGATCCACCTCTACAATGTAGCACCCCAAGTTCTCAGAACACGGGGAGTTACTGGTTAGTACCTCACAATGAGTCCCGACCTTGGTTTAACAACAACTTTATTAGGATCTTACAACAAGACACAAATATATTTAAATTCTTTGAAAATAATAAATAGTATACGTATGAATGTTCAACACATGACAACCTTACAAAACATAAATATATATAACATGCATGCCGAAAGGAAGACTCCCCCGTCTCCATCTAATGAGTATGTGGACCCGACTGACCATCTTTTCCGGATCTCTCTACAACTGTCTATCTCTACAAAATCAACAACACGGAATAACCGTTAGCTAACAATCCAAATATAAATAGAATAAAGATAGCACAAACACATCAAGGTAACATAAACACTCATCATGATGGCACACAATCCGGTTATTATCTAATAGCTTAGGTGACTCACTTTATTCCGTTTTAAAGTTGTGGCATGAGAAATCTTAAGATTTCTCGCCTCCGTTCCTTCCAATTGGTACAGGTCTAGTGATAGCATGAATTATTGTCTATATTTTGGGACCTGTTTAGACGTTTTATCTTCAATAATCTGCATGTTTGAATGTATATTATGTGATTATATTGTCGTTTCATCTACCTTTACGGGAATCGAGGTCTACACCAAGTTTCGTTGTAATCGTAGGTAAAATGGCATGTTTTGGACTAAAATGGAGCAAAAGGAGCTAAGGAGTCATTGGAGCTACATTCAGGAGCTTAAGGAAGAATCCAGGAAGCATGAAAATGGATTGAAGATTCACTTTGGACCAGATTTGAGAGACTTCACATTCAGTTGTGATTCACTTCGGTCAGCTACAGTACCATCTCGACCGAGGTGATCCAGAGGAGCTGCTCGACCGAGGCGAACACCTTGGACGCGTCGAGAGATGTTTTATTCTTGGTTGAGATCTTTTATTTTTGGAAAGAGGATCTTATATTTTTAGGCTGGATTCCTGAAAGGAAGAAGATAATTTAGCCCATATATTTTACCTATTTTTATGAGAAAATATCTTTCTAAGATATCTTATCTTTGGGAGGGAATTTTCCTATAAAAAGGGTTGGATTTTCCACAAATCGAACACCTGCTTACACCCCACAAAACCCGCTTACGCTTGAACACCTGCTTACACCCCGCAAGACCCGCTTACGCTTGAACATCCGCTTAGGGCTGGAAATCGTGCTTAGAGCATCCCACTATAGTTGGGAGATTTGAAGAACCTTTTTGAAGGTTGAAGGAAGATTGAAGGAAGGAAGTTGATAGCTTTTATAGCTTTTGTGAAGGGTTTTGTAAGACTTTCTTAGATTCCCTTCTTGTTGATTGTCTTGTTGGATTGTGATCCAAGGAACGCTTGTTTGTTTGATAATTGATTTAGTTATTGAAGCCTTGTTCTTAAGGTTTTCTTGTTCAATTATTCACTTTCTTCCCTTATATTTGATTATTGCATTCATGATGATGATTGGCTAATTTCTTTGTGTGATTCTAGGGTGATTGGCTGAAGGTTGTGGGAAAAACAATGATAAAATGATCTTAATCACAGTAGGACCCTGAAAGTTCGAGTCTTTATCCTTAACCCTTGAACATCTCGTTCAGTCGATGAACATCTCGGCCGGGGTGGAATTCGTCTGACCGAGGTGACCTATCTGATCCGAAACTGAGAGTTAAGTGTTAGAGTTTGCCAAATCCTATTCTTATTACACCTTTCCTGGTTCAATGCAAGCCTAGGATGAGACTTACCCGGTAATTCCTTTGTTTGTTTACCAAAGATCATAAGTGTAGGTGATAAAGGTTTATCCTTTATTGGGGTTTGAGTGTGCTTTCATTCCATCTTTGTGAGTTAGCCTAAGACTTATCCGGTAAAGGTTGATTCTATTCCCTTAGGTGGTGTGTTGGTTTGAGGATATAGTTCTTTTCCTTAATTCCTTGAGACTTACCCGGTAATAGGAGTTACGGTTTGGGATTAGTGAGTAGTGAGACTTACCCGGTGATCTATTCCACTTTAGTAACACCTTCCCTTTGCAAAATCTCAGCTTTGTCCGCTTATCTTTAGATCTTGAGTTGGAACCACAACTAGACACTTTAATCCCTAGAATTGCATATTCTTTTAATTGACTTTTTATCATCTTTGATTGTTTTAATCGCTTTTGTGGTTAGTAATTACATAGACAACCTACACCTGCTTTGTTTTACCAAGTCCCTGTGATCGACCCTTGGAATTTCTTGCTTTTTACTACGATTGACCCGTACACTGCGGGTTCGCATCCTTGTTTTAAGCTTACATCTAGGGTTATAAATTTAAAGCTTGCACACACCGTTTGGAGCGAACATCTAGCACACCTCCGCCGTTAGCGTCACCACAAACCAAGTATGGACTAGTCCTTAAACAAACCCCCAGCGCCCTCGGGCTAACTGGACAGAATGCCACCGCCCGTTACTCTTAGGCGAAATATGTAGGTCGGTCGATAATTAATAAAAGTACACTTATAAACACGTCATTCAAACACCACTATCGTTATTCACACTCATATCCAGAAGCTAGCTAAGTAAGCCCAAAAGACTTACCTGAATCAATCTCGATTCTCAAATCTCAACCTGGTCAGCATCCGTAGATTACTCAAAATTGCTTGTCACAAGAGGCAAGTGGATCAAAATATTTCCCATACACTTAGAAGTCTACGACTTCTAATATGTAAGGTTCTAACAGAAGAGAAATTACTAAAATACCCTCCCAGGGTAGAATGACAATTTTACCCTTTCTGAAACGTCCAAAAATCCCCTAAAATATTTCTATCCTCTTCTTTGGGACATAATTTCATATTCTAACTTTTAAGAATGAGTTTAGGTAGAAACTAGAAGAAACATGCATTCTCCTCACTTCTCAAAAAGGTCACTAGGATCCAACTCTAGCCTAGGATACGAGCCCCGAATAAAAATATAAAAATTCTAACAAAAATCTTTAAGTCTTCTATGCTATGCACTCTATCCGTAGAAGCAAGAATTTTCCCAAAAATACCTAATAACCACTTCTACACAAATTCCTAAAGTCTGTTCCAAAACCAGAAATTCACACTTAGCCAAAAATTGAGTATTTCTTAACTTCTCAACCAGTCAACTTTGGATCTTCATAAATCTACATCTAACCATTGGATCAACCTCAATTTTTGGTACATCACCCTATGTATGACACTCTATAACATACAAAAAACTGAACACTTATCAAAACTACTTACAACTGTTTTTTTGAAAAATCATAACTCATAAACCTCTTGATGATATCCTCTCAAATTTTGATATATTATACTATGTAATCCTAACTATGACATATCCGAAATCCAATTCCAAAAAAAATCAAAAACCTATTCAAAACTATTTCAGAAAACTGCATCACACGCAGTTTTTATCAACACTCAGCACACTTATGAAAACTGCACGAGGAGCCAACTTTGGGATACCATAACTCTCAAACTGTAACTCCGATTCTTCTCAAAATTTGATATGTTCTTCTACAATATGCTGACTATATCATATAAAAATTTCAGTAAAAAAGGAGGAGTTTTAATTGCATACATAAATCTGGCCCTGAAGTTGGGTGCTCGACACAATTTTGCAAAAAAGAAAAGTAATAGATTCACACTGCTTCTCCCTCCTCGATCTAAGTGAGTTTAAGCAAGATTTTGTAGCATCTATTAGTACATATTTATGGAGAGAAAGGTGATGAAAAGAGTTATGGGTCTTACTCGATTCTAGGGCTCGATTGTTGGAGGTTGCGGCCAGCTTGACTCGTGCTGATGTGTTGTTGTGCATGACAAAAGCAACGGAAGAGGTTTCTCCAGCTGCTCGTGACAACAACACAAGAAGAGGCACTCCCGCTTGCTGGTTGCCTCTCGTGACAGAATTACAGGGAGGGCGTTGCTGTTGCGGTGTCCTTGTACAGGAGGGTGTCGCGTTGCTGATGTTTTCAACATATCCAAGATGAGGCTGCGCTGCTTGAAGACGAAGGGAGTGAAGAGGTGGTTTCCCTCAGCCGGTGTGGACAAGAGGACCAGAGGTTGGCCTGGCATCGCTGCTAGGGTTTCCGAGGATGAAGACTGAAGACAAAAGGGTCGGCTAGGGTTGGGTCTCGTATGTGAACACCAGGGAATGGAGGGGGACGTAGATCTTTTGCACGTGCAGAAGGAAGACTGAGGATAGGAGAGAGGCCATGTCATGGAAGGAAACTAGATCTGAATGAGCGGTTTACGTGGAGAAGGAATTGTAGAAGGAAAGAGCGTTACCCTGGAGGCGTTGAAGACAGAAGGAAGAGATCTGCTTCCGGGCCTTGTTGGCGTTACTTGCACAAGGAGGGATGACATATGGGCTGAAGCAGAAGGAAGAAAAGGCTCGGATGACCTTGTCTAATGGGCCTGGATGGTATCTTGCATGGGTTAAAAACTTCTAGTTGGCAAGTTATAAGAATGGAATATATGTATAATAAGATTGATAAAACTAGAGCATAATATGTTAGTGATCCTCACATAAATTGATAGAAGTTCATAAAATCATGATATTAAGTATCCTATAAAAATTAAACTAGTCGATGTCCGGTTTGACTCGGAATAGAAAAATTGGAATTAAATTTTCGGCTATTACACACAAACTCTCCAAAAAGTTGGTACCGAAATGACAACATAAGATGATGAAGATATGTTGATTCCGTTCGATAATTCAAAATTTAGTTAGGAGACGAATTTCTTCCACATTTTGAAATAAGGATATTTTAACTTATTGTAATTTGATCATTAAACCGAAAAAAAAGAACCCTTATTTGTATTTTTTTCAATTAGGGTCTACCAAACTATTCGCGTGATGAAGGGACCGGTTATGCTCGCATGTTTGAAATTTGCGGTTTTTTCTACGATCGTAAGACAATGGTTGATTAAGCTCGTTTCATGGGAGGAACTATGAATATGGTATTAGTCACAAGTAGGTCATGGAGAAATGTTCTGAAATTCTTTATGTTTCGGTTGACATGCGAATGTTTCGGAAACGCTTGAAAGAAGAAAGACGTTGATCCTGATATCAAACCGTCATCTATCCTAGCACATAAATCGAGAAAAGATGGGTGCTCATTTGATCTTGAGGGCATACAAAGCAAAGTTGATAAATGGACGTTACATGTTATATGTCGAGTGCACAACCAAAAATTCCCCGAGCATTTAAAGGGACAAACATATGTTGGCCGATTGACGCACACACAGTTTCGGAGGGTGAGATGTGAACTTAGGTCGGGTTTCAAGCCAAGGAATATTTTGAAGTCACTATCGTTGGATGACTCCCACAACATTACCACCATAAGATAATTATACAATACTGGATTGAAGATTAGGATGCTACAAGTTAAAGGGCGAGGTCCACTCTAACAAGCACTCTACACATTAGAGCAACGTCATTACTATGCCAATGTGGGGAGATGCCCGCATTCAGATGAACTTTCAGATTTTTTCATCATGCATCCATATTCCAGACATCTTCTCAACTTAATTTTGTATGTCATCATAATAGACACGACATACAAGACGAATGAGTAAGTTTTAATATACATTCTTTTTAACAAATTTTATTATGTTACATGCACATTTGCTTTCAAGTCCAACGAAACTATAGTCTAGATTTTCTGCCCTCTAGGTACAAGATGTCATTGTTAAAGATTGTCGATATCACTAGCACGAGGTTGATATTTGCAATAGTATTTGTTTTCATGTCTAAGAAAAACTTGAATTACTATGAGTGGACATTAGAGAGACTCCGAGATGTGTGTGAAAATGTTACGCTGGGGGTTATTGAGATGGATAGAGATCTTGGACTTATAAGTGCACTATGTGTCGATTTCCCGGATGTGAAGCACATGATTTGCACATTTCATGCCAAGTGCAACATTCAACATTTATCTTGGACGGTGACACAATCAAATCAAGCACAAATAGTTTTTGTATCACACTACAATGCTTTGTTTGAATCTAGATCCTCTACGAGTTATGAGAGACATTTTGTTGAAATGAAAGTTAATTGTTAAAGTTATTTGAGGTTGATGGAGTATATGGAGGCTACATGGCTAATCTCATACAAAGAGCCAATTGTTCGAGCATGGGGCGGCTTGTATCATCATTTTGGCACGAGGACAATAAATGCTTAAGAACTCAATCCTACCTTCTTTATAAGTTTTTTTTAAATTTATATTAGTATATTGGTTTGATAATGATTCTTAGGTGTGAGTCAACACACTCTTTGTTGAAGAGTACATTGTATTTGAGTGTGCAAGGATTTTAGTTGGTGGTAGACAACATCGACTTGATGATAATTGATGAGATCGGAAAGATCCAAGCGTCCATAAAGACTTCACGCGAGAGGATGTTATTGGATGTGCGGGTTTCAATATTTGATTTGTTCACTAACAAAGTAATTAACGAGTGCTTCATTATATTGTTGGAGATCTATAGCAAGGCGAACAAACTTAGGAGCATAATAACATGTTATAATCCATATTGGAGAGAAGCTCATGGATTTCCTTGTGTCCATGAGTTCTTTCTTGCTATTAGGGCTTAGGTGCCAATACGTTTGGATTAGATCAATCTATATTGGAGGCAAGTACGATGGGAAATAGTGGATCCAACCGTAGAAGATGATGTTGTCCACATTGATCCACAAATTGTGTCATTAAGCAACTTTAAGGATTGAATGTATTTAAATTTGTTAAGTAAAGATCAGATTGAGCGGATGACTTCGACATATGAGGACATGATACATCCGGGCTCTTCAAATATGATGGAACTAGAGCAGAAGGTAAGAACTAAAGGAAGACCACTGAAATATGGTATTCGTTCAACAAGGAGAGCACCAAGTGGGTTCAAGGTCGGCATGGCCACATCCTCGGGGTCGCCCACCAAAATCAGGTCACCAAGCGGAAGTTAAGGTTGAAAAGGCCAACCCGGGTCAATATGCTTAAGTTAAGGTTAAGGATCCCGAACCAGAGAAATTAACTTCAGGTAGTAAACCACATGACAAGAAAATTATCTCCCGACGGTCTAAGGTTTATTGCTTCAAGGATGGTCAAGCAAGTTCATGAAACCCTTCATCATCTTGGCGTTGGATGCAAAAGTCGATGGACATTGTGGGGTTAGAGCTCTTGCTGTGGTTTTAGGATATTTTGAGGAAGATTATTTTATCGTATGAAAGGAATTGGCCACGGAGTTTTTCATGAGAAAGGACTTCTATGCAATTGTGAGTATCTCTTTTGTTCCTTAACCACTGTTTGTTCATCAAAGTTCATTCCTTCACCTTTATTTGTTTTATGACAAGATTCTTCTTACATCTGGCCTATTAATGAAGTTATAAGTCCGTTTTCCTGGACCAAGGCCCGCCGGAGATTTGTACGAAGTTACCAACTGTCGGTTTGACAACATCAACTTATTGTCATTGCGTTGTGGTTATACTTGGATGGTGTCCTGATACATGTTTACCTATGATGAGAATGGTTTGAGAACCAAGAACCCCTGACAAAGATTCGTACAATAACATTGGTTGGCGGTAATCACGCTGTAAGGTAGTTTACTTTAATAACTTGTTAATGATCCTACTATAATGACTTAGTGTAATGAGTATGATGTGGGACCATCTCCAATACAAGGACCAGTTACAAGCACAAAGGCTAAAGCATTAAAGGATAAGCCAACAACTCCTTCTTCAGATTCGATTATGGATGGAGCAATCACACGGTCAAGAGTTGTAATAATTCCTTAAATCTCTCATACTATCTTAAGGGATTATTTAGATTCTATCTTTTTAGATTTTATATTATACCTTTTAAAAGATATGTTTTCTAGATTATCTTTTTAAAAGATATATTTTATAGATCATATATTTTTAGTTTTTCCTAGTTTTAGTAGGTTAAGTCTCCCTTATAAATAGCCTTAGTGGCGGAGATTGTTTAGTAGATTAGATTTGATATTTTCCACAGATTTGTGTGACTTACGGCTTCACTTAAGGAGTTCGTATTTTATTCATTGCTATTCAATCAAAGGAGAGTTTTGGTTGAATTGTTGTTACGTTCTTGCTAGATTGTGCTTGTGTGTGTTAATCTTATTGAAGGTTGGTGCTCTTGGTCAATCCTAGTCCCTCCTTGTGCTTGTCTTACTTAGAAGGCTTGTGCAAGGTTAAAGAAGTGCGGGTTAAGGTGATATTCTCGTTCATTAGTTTTGACACATCATTGACCAAGTTTCTTTTGCGGAAATTATTCTTGGTTCATATCTTTATATATCTATCATTTATCATTCCATAATCATCTTCTTATCTTTCCATATCATTCACTAATCCATGTTCTGAGTTTCCAAGAAAATCGACTTGTTCTTCATATAAATTGGCCAATTTAATCCTAGAACAGCCCGATTTATATCCCATTTAAGGACTTTCAATCTGCTTGAACTCTTCAACATTATTTGATTTCAGGCAACTGCGCGTCCATTGATGTAACTCCTTACTATTGACATTGATCCACCGCGAATACTCCAAGCTCTTGTTCCCGATCCTATATGTTCCCATAGTCTTGTTTACTCTTCCCATCTACACACATCCAGAGATAGCCCGCACTTGTGTGTTCTCAGTTGTCACCGATTAACTTGTATCTAACCTTCTTCGAAGTTAACGACTTACCCTCCTACTATACTTCCATGCTACCATACTCCTGAAAGGATACCCTCCCGGGGTACTTTGTCTTAACTTCACTAGCTCATTTTACTCTGCTTCAACTCCGTTAGCTCTTTCTACGCTCCTTTCTTCCTTCCGCTTCTATAAGATAACCATATCTGCACAGCTCTCTCGTGTCATATGTCCCACCTTTATAGGTTTAACCGTTCTTCATGATGTTTAGCAAATTCACTCCTCAAATATTCTGACATTAATTAGCCTCCACTCGCATCCTTCTTGGTTGATAACTTAAGCTCTTCGATCCAGCTCCTTATTTTCTCTTTCATCTTCTGAAGATCATCCTCCTCACACACTTCCTCCTTCTTAGCGTGATTAGTCTTATCACAATGGCGAAAATCTATTGACTCTCACGGTAATTCCACTATGTAAATTTTCAACAGGTGATCCTCCTCGTTACTCTAAGAATTTTGAATAAGTCACCCGCTTAGAATCTCGCAAAGATCGTCACTACACCCTCCGTAAGCTTAACTTCCGGTTCTCGTCAATCTTTTCAAATTCTTTGACCACTCTTTTCATCTTGACTCTCATATTCAGGAGCACCTATTGAAAACTCGTCTTACTTAAAATGCCACTTTTATTCTCGAGCGAGAATGTAGTCCTCTTTACTTGATTCGCATCTTTAGTTGTCCACGCGTCTTCTCGAAGAACTTAAGTTCATTATCTCTATTGGTCTCGTTGTCGTTCAATCATGGCTTCTTTGGAACCGCTTCTACACTTTAATGTTGCTCCCTTCTCTTTTATTGCTTCCATATTTGTTCCTCTTAAGTTGTCTTGATTTTTCTTTTACTTGTTTGTCCTTTGGTTACGTCATCTCTAGTCTTCTTCTTCGACGTCCTCCTAAAAGAGTCCGGAAAATCACCGGGGTGCTTGTGGAAACATGATGCTCAACTTGATAACTTGAGCATACTCATATTCGTATGTATACTATCATAAGCCAAAAGGCGTTGTCCAAGGGGACGATGATAGCTTTCTATCATCTTAGCTATAAGGTCCACTATCACTAATATGATATTAGTATACCATATGTTTATATATATAACGATATAAATGCCATGCTACTACAATAAACATAACCAATCCAAAAACAACTTACAATTTAACATACAACTATAGTCCAAAAATATCCTAAGTCCACATATTCATATCTACATATGTACACATATATATACATATAATATAATAATCAATAACTACGTCGCCGAGGTCCTCGGAGGAAGTGGTGGTCCCGTACATTCTACCCCAACTGACTCATGCACATGATTTGAAAACAAAATTCATTTCTTTAAAACTCACAACCCTTGAGGGTTCTGTTTATTTTTATTCGGCCTTTAGAAGATTGCGAGTGCCATTGTTGTCAACCTAGGGCTCTGATACCACTTTTGTAACACCCCGAATCCGCGGGACTCGGGATGCTACGGGCGGAGACCTCACAATGGGTCCCGACCCTTAGCCTGACAACAATTTCACTGGATCTTGCAACAAGGCACAAATAAAGGCCAAAATCAAAATACATTTTTATGCAATGTTATGAAACCCGAAAATAAAAGAAAGGAAAGACTTCAGCCGTCCTTACAACAACATCAACATAATATATAACAACAACAACACAAGGACTCCAAAATCCAACTCAACCTAAGATGTACGGAACCCCGGCTGCCCACTCCTCCGGATCACTCGGCCACATCCTATCCTGCACATCAACTACAACAATCGGTATAAAACCGTTAGCTCACATTCTAGGCATTATAAGAATAATATGGCACAAACACACATAGGAACACAAACACACAACATGCTCATAAACATACACATCCGTTACTTATTATCTTTTTAGGTTATTCCATATCTAATTCATTCGTTCAAGTGTGACACGAGAGTCTTCTAAATCTCGGCTCTATCCCCGTCTAACCAACAGGAGTGTGGCGGCGCCCAACCCGTATACCCTGAGGGAGTGATGAAGAAGCCCGCCCATATACCGTGTATGGCCTGGTCGCAGAGATCCCCCCAGTCTCCCTCGGGAAACTGAGCGGTGATGTCACCGCCCGATAATAATAATAGTAGTAACGATGGGCCAATAAATAAAGTCAAGTAAATCCTAATCCATTTTCATGCTTAAAAGCGGTAAACACACACCACCATATATATCCAAATAAGGCATAAAAGCGGCTAAGTAAGTCCGAGGACTTACCTCGTCTCAAAGCTAAACGGAACCAATATCACTCTCCGAAGGAGTATAATCAAAGCCTGTTCAAGACAAGGCACGGTAATCAACAACCACTCACACAAACTAGGAGTCCTTAAACTATTACTCCTATATGATTTTATTAGGTCGTACACTCTCATAATCTAGGATACACTCCTAACCCTCATAAACTCACAAGATAGCATCTATAACCATATGCTAGGATACTTCCATCCTAACTCCACAATCTAAACGAACACATACTCACAACCTCAACAAAGCTCACATGATAACATACACACCTCAATCCTTAGAACGTTCAAACCCTCCTCAAAATCCTAACCTAACGTTCAAAGCCACTACTTGGCATTAACTCTAAGTTATGCCATCCTAGCATGATACTACTACTAAACATAACTAGCTCGAGAAAGGTACTCACACGAGGTCAAAGGCGGAAAACGGTCAACGGATGTCGAGTATGGATTCGTTGGGCCTTCAATGGGGCGCTCCCGAACCTAAAACAAAACTAATCAAATTTAGCTCATACGCTAAATTTGAACGGAACATATAATATGTATAAGTCTAAGGAAAACTCGGTTTTCAAAAGCCAATGTTAAAACTCGTTAAATCCTTTTCCGGGCAATTATCCAATAAGAAAATTTGGTCGAAAGCCGCAATTAAATCTTTTGGGTCATAACCCAAAAATATCAAGAAGGGCACAAAAGATAGTTGCACAAAGCTGGGTAATAATTTGCAATATAAAATATGGGTCTTTTATGTAATTAAAATCTGCAGAGGGTACAATTGCTACATTCCAAAACCTGGGTGCAAATTTGTAATAATATAAATCTGGGCACAAGTTGTAATTCTACCAAATTAAGGGGGCCCGAAATAATAAAGAAAAAGGGTTTTCAAAAACTCCTCTTTTCATTTTTGTTTTTGTGAGCAGACTAGATCGGTGCGGCAGGGACCTGGGCGGCAAGAATCTGGCAGGGCTCCGGTAGGGCTCGTGTAGGCAAGGCACGGAGAGGGCAAACGCTGGGCTCCAGCAGCGCAACCCGGCGACGGCTCCTGTTCGCTCCAAACGGTGTGTGCAAGCTTTAAATTTATAACCCTAGACTTAAGCTTAAAACAAGGATGCGAACCCGCAGTGTACGGGTCAATCGTAGTAAAAGCAAGAAAATTCCAGGGGTCGATCACAGGGACTCGGTGAAACAAAGTCAATACGGTATGCTATGTCAATTCTAACCACAAGAGCGATTAACACAATCAAAGATGAATAAGAAGTCAATAAAGCAAACATGCAATTCTAGGGATTAAAGCATCTAGTTGTGGTTCCAACTCAAGATCTATAGATAAGCGGACAAAGCTGAGATTTTTGCGTGGGGAAGGTGTTACTAAAGTGGAGTAGATCACCGGGTAAGTCTCACTACACACTAATCCTAAACCGTAACTCCTATTACCGGGTAAGTCTCAAGAAATCAAGATAAAGGACTATAACCTCAAACTAACATACCATCTAAGGGGATAGAATCAACCTTTACCGGGTAAGTCTCAGGCTAACTCACAAAGATGGGATAGAAGCACACTCAAACCCCAATAAAGGATAAACCTTTATTACCTACACTTATGATCGTTAGTACACAAACTAAGGAATTACCGGGTAAGTCTCATCCTAAGCTTGCATTGAACCAGGAAGGTGTAATAAGAATAGGATTTAGCAAACTCTACACTTAACTTTCTGTTTAGGTTCGGATAAGTCACCTCGGTCAGAAGAATTCCACCCCGGCCGAGATGTTCATCAACCGAACGAGATGCTTACGGTTAAGGTTAAAGACTCGAACTTTCAGGATCCTACTGGAATCTAAGATTATTCTATCATTGTTTTTCCCACAACCTTCAGCTAATCACCCTAGAATCACACAAGGAAATTAGCCACTCATCATCATAATGAAAGTATTAAATATATGGGAAAAAGGTGAATATTTGAACAAAGAAGAGTTTAATGAAAAGACTTCAATAACTGAATCAAATATCACAACAAAGCGTTCCTTGGATAAATATCCAAAAAGACAAGGCAATCAATGAGGGAATTGAAGACAATCTTACAAACCCTCCAAAAAGCTATAAAAGCTATAAACTTCAATCTTCCTTCAACCTTCAAAAAGGTTCTTCAAAACTCCCAACTGGAGTATGCTGCTGCTGCTGCGTAAACGACTCCCTTGCGCTGATAGCGGATTGTATAACGGCCTCCTGATTTTTGGGAAATCCGACCCTTTTTATAGGAAAATAACCCTCCAAAGATAATAAATCTTAGAAAGATATCTTCCCATAAAAATAGGTAAAAATATATGATTCTGCATATCTCCTTCCTTCCAGAAGCCAAGCCCAAAAATATAAGATCACTTTCCAATTTTAAAAGATCTCATCCAAGAATAAAATATTCTCGCCGCGTCCTAGGTGTTCGCCTCGGTCGAGTCGGCGTCTCTGGATCGCCTCGGTCGAGGTGAATCAATGGTCAACCGAGGCGAGTCACGACAGAATGTGAAATCTCTTGAATCTGCTCCAAAGTAAATCTTCAATCCATGGCTATGCTCCCTGGATGTAGCTCCAAATGACTCATGACTCCTTTTGCTCCTTTTTGATGCAAAACGTACCATATTACCTGCAATTACAACGAAACTAGGTGTAGACCTCGATTCTCGCAAAGGTAGATGAATTGGTAGCGAAATCACATAATGTACATACAAACATGCAGATTATGAAAGATAAAACGTCCAAACAAACCTCATAATATAGACTATAATTCATGCTATCAAAATACCCCATACTTAGCCTTTGCTTGTCCCCAAGCAAGTTCCTCATATAGAAGACAAGATAGAATGGATTATAAGTCAAGAAAATCAATGAAAAAGTCTTTCAAAAACATTTTATGGTGTGCAACTATCATAGATCACTCTAAGAGAATACTCCCTGGAATTAAAAACTCAATATGATCAAAACATTTTATAAATATAAGAAAGTTGTTCATCTTTGCATAAAATCATAGAATGCATAATAAATCATAATTATCAAAATTAATCATGTATAATCCAATTTAAACCGCTAAGCCAATCAACAAGCTCAAGGTCACAAGGGCTTCCCAAAAGAAAAGGTCAAGAAACGTGTAGGGTAGGGATGTATGTAAGGTAATGTGGTGCTAGAATCCGGGAAAAGGATGAACTTCACTTCCACCTTGACTTGCAACATCTTCCACCAATAAGCTTTGCTTATCTCACATTTTTTTTTTCTCTTTTGCTTTTTTACTTTACTTTTTGGGATGCATGGACAGAGGTGCACAATAACCGAAGCCTAGGAAATCTGCAATCATCAATTTCTCGAGATGCATCATACCCTTGATGCACATACCATGACCCGTTAGGAATATCGCTCAATCCGACTTTGGCAAGACACAAACACCCGGCTATGTGAATGGTGCCGAGTTACTCATCTTCATGATTGACTTCCCCTAACCTAAAGTTACTTTCTAACACTTTCACTTCCAGCCAACTTCTCAACTTTAACTTCACTTGCTTTCACCACTTCGCTTGCTTCCAAATTCCCGGATAGGTAAAGGGAGGCAAAATGTATATGAGGGGCTAAGCATGATCAAGAAGAAGAAGAAGAAGAAGAAGAGAATGAATTGCCTTGGTCTTTCCAAGAAGAAAGTGAGAGAACTCAACCTGCGGTGTCAACCTTCAAATTCAACATAATTTGGATAAAAACAAAGTATTAAACATGCCAATAATTTCAAACAAAGCATTTAGCAACTTAAACATATTATAAAACCTTTCAAACACATAAAGAATTTAAAACCAGTCAGTAAACAAGATCTTCACTGAGATCATATCCAGATAAGAAGCACAAAAATCATTTTCGAAAACTCTCTGTTAACCTACCTCGGTCGAGGTGTTCTTGGTTCAACCGAGGTGAAACGCCTCGTTCGGCCAAGACTGACTCGGTCGAGGTTACAAAAATTTTTTAAAACCATTTTTTTTTAGTTTCGACGTTTTTCTCAATCAAATAACCTGTAAATATGCATGCAATCTCTGGATAAACATATAAATGCAGAAGTGAAGCATAAAATATCAATATCCAGTCAAGTAGAGTCATACATCAAATAAGTATCAAGTAATACACAAATACCCCATACTTGGGACACACTGTCCCAATGGGTCAAAATAAGTCTAAGAGAACAAAATACTCACCGAACATAGCTAAACTGCATGAAGAAGTGAGAAACAGCTCCCAGATAAGACCATCTCGGTTGGCGAAGCACATCTCGGTCGAGGTGTTCTGACAGTACCCGAGATGTATCTCAGTAAAGCTCGTTTCCTCAACTTCTCGAAATTTTGTTCTTCCAGTGTAGCTCCTGAACTGTGATCCTTCCTTTTGGAATACCTGGTTGTTGTCTAGAGAAAAACAAAAACGAAGCAACTATCTAAACTAAACTAGAAAATGGAGAAGAAAGCAATACCTTGGGTTGCCTCCCAAGAAGCGCTTGGTTTAAGGTCGCTAGTTGGACCCTTCTCCATAGAATTACTGAATGTACCTTGAACACCATGGAGTGCTCATCACATCCATTATAAAATTCTTCCAAAAAGGTTCCGGTTCCTAATTTTACCGGCAGATGGTAAGATCTCCCACGTACAAGCTTGTACGGTTTGGTCCTCACCGGAATCCTACCGGTCTTCCTCTTTTTCCGTGGGACATAACTTGGTCTTTCGTCCCATCCTTTCCTCAATCGAGAAAATAGTTTCTCGAGAATCCTAGCAGCTTCCCCATCTATAGCTTGGGGATGGTACAGGGTCCTGAGCATGCGAGGGACCCCATACTTGAACAAGAGACACTTCATCGCCTTAGCGGTGTAGTGCTTGCAAACTCCACTCCTCATGATCCGAGGAGCTTCTTCTTCCAAAGATTTCAAGGAAGACTTCATCTTGATCTTTGGAGGTTCTTTCGGAAGAGACCTCCAACTCTCCGGTGCTTTCCTGAAAAATTCAGAAATTTTAATAGGGATTTCAAATGAAGTAGGAGAATGTACCTCGTAAAGTTCTCCAAAGCTTGAGACAAGTTTCATGTTGGGTTGATAATCAACACATGAAATCTCTCTCAACTCAGTTGATCTGTCATCCACCTTGGCCACAATCTCAGTAATTTGACCAAGGTTCTCTGTATCTTCTGCTTCCAGCTTTGCAGATTCTTCCATCTCGGCCGAAGTCATTTTCACCTCGACCGAGGTCTCAACAGTCAGATCGAGACCTTCCATATCCTCCTCTTCCTCAGAAGTTTCAGGAGAATTTTCTGGTTCGACTGGGGGAATGCCTGGAACTTGCAACACTTCCTTATGCTCCTCTTGCGGCCTAGCATAGGATAGGGTGCTTTCCTTGAGCTCCTCCACCTTCTTCATCAACCTCTCCCATCTTGATTCAAGAGAATCTTCAAGAGGTTGCTCATAAGTCTTTTTAGGGACATTAAGTTCATCCCACATCGCAAGTTCACGCTGAATGGCCTCTTCTCTTTCCCATTCATTGTTGAACCAATAGAAGGAGTACTTCTCCTCCAAGTATTCATAATGATTCGCCCTAGCACTTTGTCTTGCTATCCAGGCTGGATCAAACATAGCCATCAAAAATCCAAAAAACTACAAAACTCATAGAAAGAGTAGTTAGTAGCAACAGGGGCAAGTGCCCCGAAAGCAAACCGCAACCGGCTCGGTCTAGACCAAGTCCCCGGCAACGGCGCCAAAAAACTTGTTCGCTCCAAACGGTGTGTGCAAGCTTTAAAATTATAACCCTAGACTTAAGCTTAAAACAAGGATGCGAACCCGCAGTGTACGGGTCAATCGTAGTAAAAGCAAGAAAATTCCAGGGGTCGATCACAGGGACTCGGTGAAACAAAGTCAATACGGTATGCTATGTCAATTCTAACCACAAGAGCGATTAACACAATCAAAGATGAATAAGAAGTCAATAAAGCAAACATGCAATTCTAGGGATTAAAGCATCTAGTTGTGGTTCCAACTCAAGATCTATAGATAAGCGGACAAAGCTGAGATTTTTGCGTGGGGAAGGTGTTACTAAAGTGGAGTAGATCACCGGGTAAGTCTCACTACACACTAATCCTAAACCGTAACTCCTATTACCGGGTAAGTCTCAAGAAATCAAGATAAAGGACTATAACCTCAAACTAACATACCATCTAAGGGGATAGAATCAACCTTTACCGGGTAAGTCTCAGGCTAACTCACAAAGATGGGATAGAAGCACACTCAAACCCCAATAAAGGATAAACCTTTATTACCTACACTTATGATCGTTAGTACACAAACTAAGGAATTACCGGGTAAGTCTCATCCTAAGCTTGCATTGAACCAGGAAGGTGTAATAAGAATAGGATTTAGCAAACTCTACACTTAACTTTCTGTTTAGGTTCGGATAAGTCACCTCGGTCAGAAGAATTCCACCCCGGCCGAGATGTTCATCAACCGAACGAGATGCTTACGGTTAAGGTTAAAGACTCGAACTTTCAGGATCCTACTGGAATCTAAGATTATTCTATCATTGTTTTTCCCACAACCTTCAGCTAATCACCCTAGAATCACACAAGGAAATTAGCCACTCATCATCATAATGAAAGTATTAAATATATGGGAAAAAGGTGAATATTTGAACAAAGAAGAGTTTAATGAAAAGACTTCAATAACTGAATCAAATATCACAACAAAGCGTTCCTTGGATAAATATCCAAAAAGACAAGGCAATCAATGAGGGAATTGAAGACAATCTTACAAACCCTCCAAAAAGCTATAAAAGCTATAAACTTCAATCTTCCTTCAACCTTCAAAAAGGTTCTTCAAAACTCCCAACTGGAGTATGCTGCTGCTGCTGCGTAAACGACTCCCTTGCGCTGATAGCGGATTGTATAACGGCCTCCTGATTTTTGGGAAATCCGACCCTTTTTATAGGAAAATAACCCTCCAAAGATAATAAATCTTAGAAAGATATCTTCCCATAAAAATAGGTAAAAATATATGATTCTGCATATCTCCTTCCTTCCAGAAGCCAAGCCCAAAAATATAAGATCACTTTCCAATTTTAAAAGATCTCATCCAAGAATAAAATATTCTCGCCGCGTCCTAGGTGTTCGCCTCGGTCGAGTCTGCGTCTCTGGATCACCTCGGTCGAGGTGAATCAATGGTCAACCGAGGTGAGTCACGACAGAATGTGAAATCTCTTGAATCTGCTCCAAAGTAAATCTTCAATCCATGGCTATGCTCCCTGGATGTAGCTCCAAATGACTCATGACTCCTTTTGCTCCTTTTTGATGCAAAACGTACCATATTACCTGCAATTACAACGAAACTAGGTGTAGACCTCGATTCTCGCAAAGGTAGATGAATTGGTAGCGAAATCACATAATGTACATACAAACATGCAGATTATGAAAGATAAAACGTCCAAACAAACCTTATAATATAGACTATAATTCATGCTATCAGCTCCGACGGCTCATTCCGGTTGGCAAAGAGGGTGGAACTCCCCTCTGTTCTTCTACAAGTGTTCGACGACGGGAAGACAAGAGGGAACAAAAGGGCAGCGAGCTTGCTGGGTAAGGAAGGGAGGAGGACGACGATTGATTTGGTGGCTCCGTCTGGTGTCGATGACGCTCCAGTCCAAAGCGCAGAGGTAGAGAGGGAGATCGAAGGTTGCAGATCCGGTGGTTCGAGGCGGTTTTTGGAGGTGTCTCCCCTTCCTTCCTTCGGTTCCCAACAGTGCAGCTCCTCTCCGACGGCGTTGCAGCTTATCAACGGTATCAATAATTGCAATTAGTGAGGGAAGATGCAACCCAGGGAGGTTGGCTTCGATCGATTGTCACCGGGGTATGAGACAGGTAAGCAGGTTGTTTGCTGTTGTTGAGAAAATAGAGGGGGAGATAGTGACAGGAGGTAAGGGGTAGGTTGTTGAGGCACCAACGAAGGTCACTTCAGAGCCAAGACCGAGGGGTCGGGGAGGGCCAGAGGTTGGCTTGCAGGAAGGAAGCTAGGGGTCGGTTACATCCCTTCACAGGTTGGAGGAGAGCGCACAACAGAGCTCTCATCAAGAGAGAGAGAAATAAAATTAATAAAAAAAAATAAAGAGGGAAAGAATTTGAAGAAGAAAAGAGGAACAAAATAAAAGGGCAGGACTCGTTTAAGTATACGGAACGGAATTTTCGAATCGAGAATTTCCGACTTTTTTGATTAAAATAAAATACGGAAATACGTATATGTACACCAAAATATCAAAATACCCGGAAAGCTATTTTTATGTTGAATATTATTTTTAAATAAATGTAAAAAGAAATCCTATGCCACGAACGAATCGAAAGTAGGGAGAAAATAAAAATCGGAACGCACCCAAAAGAACGGGGCGTTACAAACCGGAATAATTGGAACAACAACAACAACAACCGGAACAACAATTGGAACAATAGGGGTTCAAACAACAACAATTGGCGTCCCAATCAACAAAATTCCGGTAATCCGTATTCTTCCAATTCAGGATATTCACTAACTCCACCTTCCTCTTCTTCCACTCCTTTGAAAAGCCAAGGGCAAACATCAAATTGTGGAAGTACTTCGGGGAAAGAGAAGCCCGATCCCATGTTGGAGACAATTTTGGGCAAGCTTCAAGGGTTGGAGACTCGCATCATCAAGGTTGATGATCATATAACAAAGGTTGATAAAGCCCAAAAGGTTTTAGAAAACCAAATGTTTAGTCATGCGGAGGAAGTTCCTAGGAATCAAGGGAAACTTCCAGGAAAGACGGAGGACAACCCAAAAGGAAGGGTGATGGCGATCACAACTAGGAGCGGAGTAACAACTACCGATCCGCAGCCTAAATTTGTAGAAGTCCCCGTTGAGAAAGAGAAAGAAAAGGGGAAGGAGAAGGAAGATGTCTACGTTCCTCCTCCAGCTTACAAACCTCCCCTACCATTCCCTCAATCTAGAGCGAGAGCGCGTCTAGATAAACAATTTGGTAAGTTTATAGAACTCATGAGCAAATTGCATATTAATATACCTTTCTTTGATGCTATTGTAGGTATGCCGGCTTATGGTAAGTTCCTAAAGGAGATCCTCTCTAATAAGCGAAAGCTAGAGGATTTTGGAGAGGTTAAGATGAGTTCGGATTCTTCTGATCTCATCAAAACCATGAAAGAGAAGATGCCCCCAAAGCTAAAGGATCCGGGGTCATTTTGTATTCCCATAGGAGTGGGAGATGTCACATATGATGCATTATGTGACTTAGGAGCGAGCGTGAGCATTATTCCACTTGCCTTATGCAGGAAGATCGGTTTAGGCGATCCTAAACCGGTAAAGATGACGTTGTACATGGCGGATCGATCCATAACTCGTCCCGTCGGTATTGTGGAAGACGTCCCGGTCAAGCTCGGTAAATTCTTTGTTCCTATAGATTTTGTTGTGCTTGACATTCCTGCAGATAGTCCGGTCCTGATCATTCTCGGAAGACCGTTTCTTGCAACATCCGGCTGCATAGTCGATTGCAAGAATGCTAGACTCGCCTTTGACATAGGAGAAGAGAAGGTAGAGTTCGTTCTTTCCACTCTAGTGAAGGAACCAATCTTTGATGAGGATATATTCAATATCCACGATGAAGAAGGGCTATCTAGAGAAGAGGTAAGTGCTATTCTCTTCAAAGATCCTTTGCAAAAGGTTATTTCTATGAGCCTAATGAATATAGGGGAAGAAGAGGAGTGCAATGAGGCAATTGAAGCCTTAGAAGCACAAGAAGAAGTGTGTGAAGAAGAGTTTGAGAAACTCCACGACGAGGCAGAAAACGTACGGATCCACGGTCATACACTCTATTCCACGGCCGTGGAGTTCACCAACAAAAGCGTGGAGCACTCCAGAGGCTTACACGGTCGTGGAGAGAATAGAGCAACCGTAAATATTTTCCACGCCCAAAATCACGGCCGTGGAGGATGCAGAGAGGCCGTAATTTTGGGTGATTCCGAAGGCAATTATATCTCTTCCTCAACTTCTCTTGATTCTTCTCCAACACCTTCTACTTCCTTAGACGCTTCTAAGGAACCATCGGATATTCCTCAAGAGCCATTGGAGACTCCGATAGTGATGGAACTAAAGCCACTTCCTACACATCTAAGGTACGCATTTCTTGGACATAATTCTACCTTTCCGGTAATTGTTAGTTCTGATTTAAGCATAGATGAACATAGTAAGCTTATGGTTGTCCTTAAGAAACATAGAAAAGCTTTAGGATATACTATAGAGGACTTAGTAGGAATCAAACCTTCCCTATGCATGCATAAGATCTTAATGGAAGAGGACTTCAGGACTTCGCGACAACCTCAAAGGCGGTTAAATCCGACCATGAAGGAGGTTGTCAAGAAGGAAATTCTTAAATTGCTTGATGCAGGTATCATCTACCCTATCTCCGATAGCAAGTGGGTGAGTTCCGTACAAGTGGTTCCAAAGAAGGGAGGAATGACGGTCATCACCAACAAAAATAACGAACTCATTCCTACTCGAACCGTAACAAGATGGCGGATGTGCATAGACTACCGCAAGCTAAACAACGCGACGAGGAAGGATCACTTCCCACTACCCTTCATCGATCAAATGCTTGAAAGGTTAGCACAACATTTGCACTTTTGCTATCTTGACGGTTATAGTGGTTTCTTTCAGATTCCGATACACCCGGATGATCAAGAGAAGACCACATTCACGTGCCCGTGGGGTACGTTTGCCTATAGGAGGATGCCGTTCGGGCTTTGCAACGCCCCAGCCACCTTTCAAAGGTGCATGATGGCCATCTTCTCCGAATATATAGAGGAAATCATGGAGGCTTTTATGGATGACTTCTCCGTTTATGGTTCCTCTTTTGACAACTGTCTTTCTAATCTTGCTCTTGTATTACAAAGGTGTGAAGACACTAACCTAGTTCTTAATTGGGAGAAGTGTCAATTTATGGTGAAAGAGGGCATTGTATTAGGATACTTAATCTCTAGTAGAGGGATTGAGGTGGATAAATCTAAAATAGAGACAATAGAAAAGCTTCCTCCCCCAACTTCGGTGAAAGGGATAAGAAGTTTTCTAGGACATGCTGGATTCTATAGGCGTTTCATAAAGGATTTCTCTAAGATATCAAAGCCGCTAACTAATCTATTGATGAAGGATGCAGTTTTTGATTTTTCGCAGGAATGTTTAGATGCGTTTAATATGATTCGGGAAGCTCTAATTTCAGCCCCAATTATCCAACCTCCGGATTGGAATCTTCCCTTTGAGGTTATGTGCGATGCAAGTGACGTAGCTATAGGAGCTGTCCTTGGACAAAGAAAGGAAGGGAGAACCCATGCTATCTACTACGCTAGCAAAACGCTAGATGAAGCGCAGCTCAACTACGCCACTACGGAAAAAGAATTCTTAGCTATTGTATATGCAATTGACAAATTTCGCTCTTATCTTGTAGGTGCAAAGGTGATTGTATACACGGATCATGCTGCGATCCGGTATCTCCTTGCAAAGAAGGATGCGAAGCCAAGGCTAATTAGATGGATTCTTCTCCTACAAGAATTCGATCTAGAGATCCGCGACAAGAAGGGTTCGGAAAATTCTGTTGCGGATCATTTGAGTCGTCTAACACATCTAGAGGACGACCATCTACCTATAGATGACTCCTTTCCGGACGAACATTTACACATTATAGAGGAGTGCATCGATGTGATCGCCAAAGGTAACGAACCATGGTTTGTTGATTTTGTTAACTATTTGGTTTGTCAGGAAATACCACCTGGATTATCCTACGCACAAAGAAAGAAGTTCTTTAAGGATGTTCGGGAATACTTTTGGAATGAACCTCTGCTCTTTAAGAGAGGTCCGGATGGCATTATTCGGCGATGTGTGCCGGAAGATGAGATGCAAAGTGTCATCCGCCATTGTCATTCACTACCTTGTGGAGGACATGCTAGTTCGAACAAAACTAGCGCTAAGGTATTGCAATCTGGATTCTTTTGGCCTACTCTATTTAAAGATGTGCAAACCTTCGTTTCTTGCTGCGATGCTTGTCAAAGAACAGGAAATATCTCTAGGAGGAATGAGATGCCTCTCAATAACATCCAAGAGGTGGAGATCTTTGACGTTTGGGGAGTAGATTTCATGGGACCTTTCCCATCATCTTATGGTAACCAATACATACTTTTAGCGGTTGATTATGTTTCAAGATGGGGTTGAAGCGATTGCCTCTCCCACCAATGATGCCATGGTAGTGGTTAAGTTCTTTAACAAGACCATCTTCCCACGATTTGGGACACCAAGGAGTATCATTAGTGATGGAGGCTCTCAATTTATTGCCCGGCGCTTTGAAGCTCTCTTAGCTAAGTATGGGGTGACTCACAAGATCGCAACCCCTTATCACCCACAAACTAGTGGACAAGTGGAGATCTCAAACCGGGAGATCAAAGGAATCATAGAGAAGACGGTTTCAAGGACAAGGAAGGATTGGTCCTTGAAGCTAGATGATGCATTGTGGGCGTACCGGACTGCATATAAGACTCCCATCGGAACTACACCATACAACCTTGTGTATGGGAAGTCTTGTCACTTACCGGTAGAGTTGGAGCACAAGGCGTTTTGGGCAATCAAGTGGTTGAATTTCAGCATGAAGGAAACGGGAGAGAAGCGTCTCTTGGACCTTAATGAGCTTGAAGAACTCCTCTTGAACGCCTACGAAAATGCCAAGATCTATAAAGAAAGAGCAAAGCGTTGGCATGATAAGCATATCATTCCAAAGGACTTCAAAGAAGGAGATCAAGTTCTCCTCTTCAATTCAAGGCTTCGTCTCTTTCCAGGTAAGCTTAAATCTCGTTGGACCGGACCTTTTCTAATCAAACGTATTTTTCCCCATGGTGCAGTTAAAGTATGGGGTGAAACGGGCGGAAGCTTTAAGGTGAACGGTCAACGACTCAAGAAGTATACACCGGAACTCCAAGCTGAAGATTTCGCGCCCACCGCACTCGTATAAGTGCGAATTTGGTCTAGCTACGGACCTTAAACAAAGCGCTTCTTGGGAGGCAACCCAAGGTATTGGATTGTCGTTTTTGCTTTTGATTCATAGATTAGTTTAGTTTAGACGTTTTGCTTTGTTTTGCCTTCGATACCTTCCGGTATGTTCGTGTTTTTGGATGTAGGAACAGTGGAAAAGGAAAGGGGAAGAGAAAGTTTGAAGAAAAGTGACGAAACTTGGACTTTGGAGCATTACACAGAGTTCTACGGCCTAAACCATGGCCGTGACAGCTACAGTGACCGTAATATTCAAAAGCCTGAGAAAAATCACCAAAACCACGGTTCCGTACATTTCCACGGCCGTGGAACCCCCCCGACAGACCGTGATTTTTAAAAATTTTTACGGCCACTATATAAACCACGTTTCTTCACAAAACACAAACCAAAAACCCAAAACCACGCCCTAATCGCCGATTTCACTCCCCCTTTCTCAAATCTTCGTTCGTTAATCATTTTTAACGATTCTTTGACCTAAACTGAAGCAAATCCAATCACCAACAATATCCAAGCAACGATTCGAGCGGCAAATCACCGGAGAAGCCACAATTCGAATTACAAAATCCGAAAACCTAGGTTTTTGGTTCTTTCTCTCTCTTTGTCGATTCGGCTTTGTTTTTTATAGAATTTGTAGGAGAACTGATTGGAATTGGAAGGAAATTAGTCTAGGGCTGCTTGTTGCTGAATTTGGTGAATTTCTGTTGGATTTTGAGAATTTTCGAGATAAACCACGGTTCCTGGACGTTCCACGGCCGTGGAATTTGAAGAACAAACCGTGGTTTTAAGAAGAATATGGATTTTGTAAGGAGAGTGTCCGGTAGGAATAAGAACAAAAAGAGGAAAGGCAATGATGCTTCCTCTTCTAGAGCACCACCCGTTGAGCCTCCATCACCTCCTTCATCACCATCACCACCTCCCCCTAGGATCCCTACTATCCATGAGGATCATTTAGATGCCTTAGAGAGGATAGAGGAGAGGACGGTCATAGGACCGCGATACTTGCTACTTGAGGAGCTAGCACCCTTGCATGTGATAGGAGACCTTACATGGCTTTTGGATGGAGACGGTTTATTCATCTTCTCCGCTATTCGGGAAGATGCTTATGAGGAGATTACGAGGGAGTTTGTAGTCTCTTTCGAGCATAGCCATGTTGACAGGACAGTTTCTTTCCGGCTGATGGAA
Source organism: Fagopyrum esculentum (assembly GCA_033239045.1). NCBI lineage: Eukaryota > Viridiplantae > Streptophyta > Magnoliopsida > Caryophyllales > Polygonaceae > Fagopyrum > Fagopyrum esculentum. The sequence continues at coordinate 37,550,080 of BSUD01000003.1, forward strand.
AGAAACTATGATTTTTCGATTAGAGAGTTCGGAGCCTTCTTTGGGTTCCAAGAGACCTTCAATGGTCGTTTCCCCAGTGGCGTGTACGCCAAGGATTTCTGGGAGGAGAGAGCGATGATTTACGCCAGCGAGGACCGCTGGCAGCCTGCTGATACCAAGGCTAGATTGATCTATCATCTAGCCTTGAAGATAGCTCATAGAGTGCTTTCTGAGTGTCACTTCCCTAGGACGGAGACACCTCAGAAGATCAAGACAGATGAGTTATTCCTGCTCTACAGCATGTTGTATGGCAGGCCAGCTGACTGCGCCACCCTCTTAGCTGCTACTATGAGCAAGCTAAAGAACAAGAGGGCTGGCAACATTGGATACGGTGGGATGGTCACCCACCTTGCTAGACAGTTAGGGGTAGACTTCTCAGCTTGCACCCGCATCGCAGCTAGACCCCTAGGACTTCAGGACCTCATGACTAGAGGCCTCATCTTCTCCACCTATAGAGGTCCACCATATACTGCTATGCCTTGGGAGAGTAGGACAGGGAGAGGGATAGAGTGGCTTCCTGAGTATTCCATTATGGCTGGACGCCATAACTGGAAGGAGACGTTTGCTGCCATGCATGTGAACAGATTAGTAGCCCCTCCTTATGTTCCACCACCACCGGTTGTAGAGAAGGAGATGAGAGGAGGAGATGATTATGAGGGAGGAGGAGGAGCTGATCATGACTTTAGTACATTCCCGGATCAGCCGGATGTAGTTCCCGACATGCCTAGACGTTCTCCCCGTCCAGCTAGAGCTTCAGGATCATCCTCTCGCCGTGCTAGTGTGAGCGAGAGGCCTACTTGGATGGCGGATCCGCCTACATGGTATAGCACTCAGCCGGAGTGGATGAGAGCTCCACCGCCTTGGCATGCACATCCACCACCTGCACCAGCACCTTCAGATGCACCGGCGAGGTACAGCCAGCCGCCTGGTTGGTACGAGCAGCTGCCAGAGTGGGCTACCAACCTTTCCGATAGGGTTGGAGCTTTGGAGATTCGTGCTGATGCTAGGGATGCACGAGCCGACGATCTTGACCACATGAGGAGAGATGTCTACCGCCAGCAGTTCGGGCGGTACTATGATCCCAGCTTCTCCCCGTTTCCACCACCGCCTCCACCGCAGTGAGGACCTTTGATGATCGACCGCTTTAGCCGCCCCACCACCGTTTTGTGAGTTCTTTTTCTTTCTTTCTTTTCTTCTTTTTCTTTTGAACATTAGGGACAATGTTTGTTCCAAGTATGGAGTAGGGTGTGACTAATAGTTTGTAATAACTCTTACTCACTTTTGTATGCTTTTATCGAGACTACCTTGCATGTTTCATTCTATTGCTACACGTTTCATTATTGCATTGCATGAAAAAGAGTTTGAAAAACCCATAAAAATTGAAAAATTTTGAAAATTTTGTGCTTCTAAGGATAGAGATGATTTCTGTTCGCTCCAAACGGTGTGTGCAAGCTTTAAAATTATAACCCTAGACGTAAGCTTAAAACAAGGATGCGAACCCGCAGTGTACGGGTCAATCGTAGTAAAAGTAAGGAATTTCAGGGGTCGATCACACGGACTTAGTGAAACAAAGTCCAATTACAGTAAGCTTTAGCAATCACTAACCACAAGTAATTAAAACAATCAAAGATGATAAAAGTCAATAAAGGAAATATGCAATTCTAGGGATTAAAGCATCTAGTTGTGGTACCAACTCAAGATCTAAAGATAAGCGGACAAAGCTGAGGTTTTTGCGTGGGGAAGGTGTTACTAAAGTGGAATAGATCACCGGGTAAGTCTCACTACTCGCTAATCCCAAACCGTAACTCCTATTACCGGGTAAGTCTCAAGGAATTAAGATAAAGAACTATAACCTCAAACTAACACACCATCTAAGGGAATAGAATCAACCTTTACCGGGTAAGTCTCAGGCTAACTCACAAAGATGGGATGAAAGTACACTCAAACCCCAATAAAGGATAAACCTTTATTACCTACACTTATGATCTTAGGTAAACAAACTAAGGAATTACCGGGTAAGTCTCATCCTAAGCTTGCATTGAACCAGGAAAGGCATAATAAGAATAGGATTTGGCAAACTCTAACACTTAACTCTCAGTTTCGGATCAGATAAGTCACCTCGGTCAGAGGAATTCCACCCCGGCCGAGATGTTCATCGACTGAGCGAGATGCTTACGGTTAAGGTTAAAGACTCGAACTTTCAGGGTCCTACTGTGATTAAGATCATTCTATCATTGTTTTTCCCACAACCTTCAGCCAATCACCCTAGAATCACACAAAGAGATTAGCCACTCATCATCATGAAAGTATTAATCAAGTATATGGGAAGAAAGTGAATATTTGAACAAGAAGAATTTAATGAAAAGACTTCAATAACTGAATCAAATATCACAACAAAGCGTTCCTTGGATAGAAATCCAACAAGACAAGACAACAAGGAAGGGAATCTAAGATAATCTTACAAAAACCCTTCAAAAGCTATAAAAGCTACAATCTTCCTTCTTCAACCTTCAAAAAGGTTCTTCAAATCTCCCAACTAGAGTATGGCCGCAGCGGTGTAGTAGGTGTAAGCAAGGTGATAGCGAATGTTCCGGCTGTATGCGGGATGTCGGATTTGTGGGAAATCCGACCCTTTTTATAGGAAAATTACTCTCCAAAGATAAGATATCTTAGAAAGATCTCTTCCTATAAAAATAGGTAAAATATATGGTCTAGCATATCTTCTTCCTTCCAGGAGCCAAGCCCAAAAATATAAGATCTCTTTCCAAAGATAAAAGATCTCAGCCAAGAATAAAATATTCTCGCCGTGTCCCTGGTGTTCGCCTCGGTCGAGTCGACTTCTCTGGATCACCTCGGTCGAGGTGAATCTGTGGTCAACCAGGTGAGTCACAACTGAATGTGAAATCTCTCAAATCTGGTCCAAAGTGAATCTCTGATCCATGGCTATGCTTCTTGGATGTTTCCTTATGATCCTGAATGTAGCTCCAATGACTCCATAGCTCCTTTTGCTCCTTTTTGATGCAAAACGTGCCATTTTACCTACGATTACAACAAAACTAGGTGTAGACCTCGATTCCCGCAAAGGTAGATGAAATGGTAATATAATCACATATTATACATACAAACATGCAGATTATTGAAGATAAAAACGTCCAAACAAACCCCAAAATATAGACTATAATTCATGCTATCAAAATACCCCATACTTAGCCCTTGCTTGTCCCCAAGCAAGTTCTTTATATAAAAGGCAAGATAGGATGGATTATAAGTCAAGAAAATCGATGAAAAGTCTTTCAAAACATATTTTTATGGTGTGCTACAATCATAGATCACTCTAAGAGAATACTTCATGGAATTTAAAATCAAAATATGATCAAAACATTTTATAAATATAAGAAAGTTGTTCATCTTTGCATAAAATCATAGAATGCATAATAAGTCATAATTATCGAAATTAATCATGCATAATCCAGTTTAAACCACCAAGTCAATCAACAAGCTCGAGGTCTCAAGGGCTTCCCAAAAGAAAGGTCAAGAAACGTGTAGGGTAGGGATGTATGTAAGGTAATGTGGTACTAGAATCCGGGAAAAGGATATACTTCACTTTCACTTTGACTTTCAACATCTTCCACCAATAAGCTTTGCTTATTTCACACTTTTTCTTTTACTTTACTTTTTGGGATGCATGGACAGAGGTGCACAATAACCGAAGCCTAGGAAATCCGCAATCATCAATTTCTTGAGATGCATCAAACCCTTGATGCACATACCATGACCCGTTAGGAATATCGCTCAATCCGACATTGGCAAGACACAAACACCCGGCTATGTGAATGGTGCCGAGTTACTCATCATCATGATTGACTTCCCCAAACCTATTATTACTTTCTAACACTTTCACTTCCAGCCAACTTCTCAACTTTAACTTCACTTGCTTTCACCACTTCGCTTGCTTCCAAATTTCCGGATAGGTAAAGGGAGGCAGAATGTATATGAGAGGCTAAGCATGATCAAGAAGAAGAAGAGAGAAGAATGAATTGCCTTGCTCTTTCCAGGAAGAAAGTGAGAGAACTTATCTTGCGGTGTCAACCTTCAAATTCAACATAATTTGGATAAAAACAAAGTATTAAACATGCCAATAATTTCAAACAAAGCATTTAGCAACTTAATATATTATAAAACCTTTCAAACACATAAAGATTTTAAAACCAGTCAGTAAGCAAGATCTTCACTGAGATCATATCCAGATAAGAAGCACAAAATTGTTTTCGAAAACTCTCAGTTAACCCACCTCGGTCGAGGTGTTCTTAGGTCAACCGAGGTGAAACACCTCGTTCGGCCAGAACTGCCCCGGTCGAGGTCAAAAAAATAAAATTTTTTTTAAAAAACCAGTTTTTTTTTTTTCAGTTTCGATGTTTTTCTCAATCAAATAACCTGTATGTATGCATGTAATCTCAGATAAACACATAGAAGCAAACTGAAGCATAAATATAAAGAAATATCCGATCGAGTAGAGTCATACATCACATAAGTGTCAAATAATACATCAATAAACACCCCATACTTGGGACACACTGTCCCAGTGGGTCAAAATAAGTCTAAGGAATAAAATACTCACCGGACATAAAGCTGAACTGCATAAAAATAAGAAAGAAAATCATGCAGCTCTCAGTAGTCACGATCCGGTGGTAGTGGTGGTGGCACGTATGGATACTGGGATGGGTCAAATGGATAACCCATAGCCTGCTGGAACTGGATCTCCATCATCCTGCGCTGATAATGTTGGCTCTCTAGCATCTGATGAGTCCAACTGTCGATCTGTCGGTACTGGGCGGAAAATCTCTCATCGATGTCCACAGTAAGAGTAGCATAAGAGTCAATCATCTGCTCCGTTAAATCATCGATCCGACGGTGGGCCTCTGGATCTCTATGTCGGCGTGCCCTACGCCTAGCAGGTCTCAATGGTGATGCAGCAGGTGCAGGCTCAGTATCATCATCATCCAGATCAATAACCGGTGCACTCGTCCCGGCAGTATTTGTCCCTGTATCCATCGGGACTCCACCATCCCTGTCATCAGCAGTCTCCTCATAATCTACCTCCTCCTCCTCAGCTGGTGCAGCTGCTGCCTCTCTATAATCCTCCATCAGTGGGGCCCAAGCGGTCTGCCAGTAATGAGGGTCATAAACTGTAAACTGTGCTGACCACCTGATCCCCTGTGGTGCAGTCAGCTCCCATGGCATAGCCACGTATGGTGTAGTCAGTCCTCGGGGAACCAGAATCCGCCGAGTGATCATCTCCTGCAGCCCTAGCGGCTTGGCAGCTGCCACCATAGTGCAAGCGCTGAGGTTCATGTCCTGGTAGCAGGCGATGTGGGTCACAAGTCCTCCGCAGCAGATGTCCCCCTTTGCCTTGGCCTTGATCCTGTGCAGATCCTCTGCCAACATCAAGCCAAAGTCGGGGATCCCTCTAGTCACCATGCAATATAGGCTAAAAAGCTCCCCCTGTCGGACCTTCTAGGGCGTCTCGGTACGCACCAGAAGCGTCTCACTGAAGATACGGTGAGCTAACCTAAAAGCTAAGTGAAAAATAACCTTCTCCCTGGAGTCTCCAGGGCGCCACCTGTCTGCGTGCTCAACCACGTGAGCAATCTGTCCCCAAAACTCCCTAGCTACAGACCGGGAAGGGAAATCAACAACGGTCGGGGCAGGAAAACCAAAAATTTCCCTCCAATACTCTAATGGCACTAAGAAGTTCCGGTTCATCAACCGGTACTTCATAGAACGCTCTGTGGGGAGGTAGGTAAAGGAGCTAATAAACTCTAAGGTGGGCTCCAGATAAGCAGGTGCGCGGATCTCAGTAAACTGATCCAATCCTACCGTCGATATCATACGTCTAAGGTCTCCATCCACATGAAGACAGTCAAAGGCTGATACGTCCAGGAAGCGAGGTGCTATCACTGGACGGGCTGCTATACGGTCGTAATCGACCCGGTGTCGCTCTTGGATCACCGGTCGATAAGGTCGGGAAGAAGAGGAAGAAGGGGAAGGGGAGGATCTATCCCTAATGGCAAGACGTCTGTCAGAACTCATTTTCAAAATTCTCTCTGTCAGATTACCTCGGTCGGTCTGACAACACTCAAGAACACCTCGGCCGAGGCATAGTACGTCTGGACCTGCGTAACTAATTTCCTCAAAAATTCCAGTTCTTTTCACCCAAAATCACTACAACTGGTTCCTACGGGGTACTTAATCCGTTTCTCAGCAAATGCAGGGCAATCCAAGCCCAAATCGAAGCGAAATCAGCGAGGTTAGGGTTTCGTTATCTTTTTACCTCGTTCGGCCGTTTCGGTTCGATTTCTTCGCAGATCGACGTTGCACTGGGATCCTCTACGCTTTAATCGCAGTTTGGAAGCGAAAATCTTCGAAAACGAGCGAGAATCGAAGAGGCGAGGTGAAATGGAACGCCGCGGTCGAGGGGGTAGGTAAAGAGAAGAAAAAGAAAATTTTCCCCTTTTATACCCTTTCTGGAACTGCTGTCACCTCGGTCGAGGTGGTCTCGACTGGACCGAGGTGGTACGGACCGAGGTGGTTCTTCAGAAACCCTAGTCGCCTCGGTTGCTCAAGAATCATCTCGGTCGAGGTGCTCTGTCAGCAACCGAGATGTGCCTCAGTCAAACTTCGTCTTCTCAAATTCTCGATCTTTTGTCCTTCTAGTTATGCTCCTGGCTTGTACTCCTTCCTTAGATGTCACCTGTCATCTGTCTAGGATGCCAAAAACAAAACAAAGCAAAAGCAAAACTATCTAAGCTAGACTAGAAAAAGGGAAAAGAAAGCAATACCTTGGGTTGCCTCTCAAGAAGCGATTGGTTTAAGGTCGCTAGCTGGACCATGATGCGTCTCAAACGAGGTATATTGGTGCAACCTCCTCAACCGGAATTTCCGGTTTGTACTTCTTAAGTCTATGACCATTGACCTTGAAGCTTCCGCTTGTTTCGCCCCATATCTCAACTGCACCATGAGGAAAAACATGTTTCACAACATAAGGTCCGGTCCATCTAGATTTTAACTTACCTGGAAAGAGGCGGAGGCGGGAGTTGAAGAGTAGAACTAAGTCTCTTTCGTTAAGCTCCTTTGGAATGATACGCTTGTCATGCCATTTCTTCGTCCTCTCCTTATAGATTTTGGCATTCTCATAAGCGTTCAAACGCAGCTCCTCCAGCTCGTTGATATCCAATAGCCGCTTCTCGCCGGCCTCCTTAATGTCGAAGTTCAACCATTTGATCGCCCAATATGCTTTGTTCTAACTCAACGGGCAAATGGCAAGACTTCCCATATACCAAATTATAAGGGGTGGTACCTATGAGAGTCTTAAATGCGGTCCTGTAGGCCCAAAGAGCATCGTCCAATTTCATGGACCAATCCTTCCTCGTCCTAGAGACGGTCTTTTCCAAAATAGCCTTGATTTCTCTATTCGAGATTTCGACCTGTCCACTAGTTTGAGGGTGATAAGGGGTTGATACCTTGTGAGTTACCCCATACTTCGATAGAAGTGCTTTGAACTTCCGGTTGATGAAATGCGTTCCTCCATCGCTGATGATGATGCGTGGAGTTCCAAAACGTGGAAAGATAGTTCTGTTTAAGAACTTCACAACCACCTTGGTGTCATTAGTTGGAGAAGCAATGGCTTCAACCCATCTAGAGACGTAATCAACTGCAAGAAGAATATAGAGGTTTCCTCCGGAGGATGGGAAAAGTCCAATGAAGTCAATCCCCATACATCAAAGATTTCCACCTCTTGAATGTTATTAAGTGGCATTTGGTTCCTCCTTGATAAATTTCCTATTCTTTAGCATGCATCACAAGAGACAACAAGCGATTGCACATCCTTAAATAATGTAGGCCAAAAGAAACCAAAACGTAATACCTTAGCGCATGTTTTATCGGTGCTAGCATGTCCTCCACAAGGAAGTGAATGACAATGTCGTATGACGCTATTAACTTCATCTTCCGGAATGCATCTTCGAAGCATCCCATCCGGCCCGTGCTTGAATAGCAGCGGTTCATCCCAGTAGTAATGGCGTACTTCCTTGAAGAATCTCTTCTTTTGAGAGTACGTCAATCCGGGCGGTACTTCCTGACAAACAAGATAATTCACAATATCAGCATACCAAGGTCCTTTATTATCAGAAAGTTGGTGGATGGAATGTTCCACCAACTGAGGATGAATGTCAGAGAAAGGAGTAAGAAGTTTGTTATTTTCAGCAGTCTCAGTTGACATCATCTCACCATCGACCTCGGTCGAGGCGCAGAGGCGTTGACCGAGATGTTCTTCAGTCGCCTCTCTCAGTCCAGATTGTGCCTCGGTCGAGGTACTATAACTGGAACCGAAACTGGAGATCTTCGTCTCCTGGATTAGCTTCTCAGTTTTAGCTCCTGGATCTTCTTCCTGTTCTTTTAAGCTCTGTATATCTGCATCACAAGAAGCATCTATACCCTCCTCCATTAAACTGAAACTAATAACTCTTTTGAGTGGATCGTTAATAAGGATAGAGCTCACCAATTCTCTTGATTCTTCTTCATCGTAGATGTTAAAGATATCATCGCTTAGCTGCTCCCCTTTCATGGCTGCAAGTAATGCGAACTCCACCTCATCGCCACCAATGTTGAATTTCAACTTGGCGTTCTTGCAATCCACGTTGCAACCCGAAGTTGCTAGAAATGGCCTCCCGAGAATAATAGGAACAGGATAATCTGCGGGAATGTCAAGTACAACAAAATCTATTGGTAAATAGAAGTTAACTAGCTTGACCGGAACGTCCTCCAAAATTCCCATGGGATGGGTGATGGAGCGATCCGCCATGTATAGTCAAATCTTGACCGGCTTGGGCTCTCCAAGTCCGATCTTTACACATAGCTCCAGCGGAATGATGCTCACGCTGGCTTCTAGATCACAAAGGGCTTCACAAGTGACATCCCCAACTTGAATGGGAATGCAAAATGAGCCGGGATCTCTCAATTTAGGTGGCATCTTCTCCTTCATGATTTGAATAAGTTCCGAGGATTTAGATGTCATCCTTACTTCACCAAAATCTTCTAGTTTCCTCTTCCTTGAAAGGATCTCCTTCAAGAACTTCCCATAGGCGGGCATTCCTAAAATAGCATCAAGGAAAGGAATGTTAATGTGCAGTTTATTCATCAAGTCAAGGAACTTACCAAAGTGCTTGTCTAGATGTGCTCTGGCCCTTGACTGGGGGAATGGAAGTGGTGGTTTGTATGCAGGAGGTGGAACATAAACTTCAGTTTTCCCCTCCGCTTTCTGTGGCTCCACCTCGGTTGGCATCTCGGTCGAAGTGTTCTTTGACTGTACCTGGACCGAGGTGGTCTTCGTCGGTACTGGCACCGACCGAGGCATTGGATCTGCAGTCTTCAGTCCACTCCTCGTAGTTATGGCCATGATCTGGCCCTTAGGGTTGCTTTCCGTCCTTGCTGGAAGCTTCCCTGGATCTCTTGGCGCTTCATTCGCCCTACTTGCAAGTTGTTGTTCAAAGGCTTTTTGGGCCTTCGAAAATGAAGTCATAGAAGTCTCCATAGCACTAAGCTTGATCAAGATAGCCTCCAGCACTGCGTCTTTCTTTTCCGGCTGAGACGAATTTGATCCTTGCCCCTGGCTCTTTAATGGAGTAGAAGAAGAAGAAGGGGAAGAGAGGAAAGGATTAGAGGAATCGTTAGAATTGGAGTTTGAATGATTGTTACCAGTATTTTGGTTGTTCGCCCTCCAATTGTTGCTATTGGATCCTCTATTATTGTTGTTGTAATTGTTGTTCCGGGAACCGTTGTTGTTGTTACGGTATCTATTGTTGTTGTTCCTTTGTCCTTGATCTTCCTTCTTGGTTTGAGCAACCAAGAGTTCCTTCAATTGCTTCACGTCATTCTTCAAAGACGTGAGTTGATTGTTGTTGGGCTGAGTTTCTTGGAAGTTAACTCTTTTAACTCCACCTTCAGCTCCTTGATGGGTGTACTTCTCCATATGCAAAGCTTGCTTCTCGATGAAGTCCCAAGCTTCGTCAATCGCCATGTCCATAAAGGTACCGACGGAGAGTAGTTGGAGGTTGAACTGGGTGCTTCCGTCCAGTCCCTTGAAGTATATCTCCAATAACTCTATCTTTGGAATCCCATGATGTGGACAATCCAAAAGAATATCCTTGAACCTCTCCCATGACTTGGACAAGCTCTCCTTGTCCTTCATAATGAAAGCATTGATCTTTCCTCTCATTTCAGCGGTCTTTGAGGGGGGAAAGAATTTGGTCAAGAATTCCGTAGTCATCTCCTCCCATGTGCTAATTTTTCCTAGAGGAAGAGATTGATACCAAGTAAGAGCTCTATCTTTTAAAGAAAAGTAAAAAGGTCTTAGCTTGTAGTTGTTATTTTCAATCCTTGAGGGTCTCAAGGTCTCCATCAAGATCTCGTAGTTTTGAAGATGTTGATGTGGGGATTCCTTCTCTAGCCCTCCGAACTGGCATTGGCGAATCATGGATAGAACTTGCGGTCGAAGTTCGTAGTCATGGTCCGCTGGATCTCCTAGGTTAACTCCTGGACGCCTCAGTTGTTGATTGGGGTCCATCCTTTGACCTAGGGTTTGTGGGATTCCTGCAAGAAGAACGCCTCGGACTGGCATCCGAGGTGGTAGCACCTCGGCCGGGGCGTCAGGTACTGGGACCTGCCTCGGTCGAGGGTCAGCAACTGGGACCTGCATCGGTCCAGCATCGGGAACTGGATCTTCCCTCGGTCGAAGTAGATATTGGTCTCTTAAGGCTGCCATATCTGCTTCGATCGCCTCAGCCCTGGTGCGAGTTTCTTCTTTCTCTTGCCTTAGCTCTTCCCTACTGAGGCGTAGTTGCTCTAGCGCCTCTTTCAACTCGGCCTCAAGATCGCGATTGTCTTGGTTGGCCATCTTCGCTTCTCTTAAGCGTCGTTTGTATGTCTTTTCTGGTTCGGGATCGTAAGGAAAGATTTCCTTCCCAGTACGGGTTCATCGCATAAACCTAAGAAAGAACCTGCAAAAGTCACTCAAGTAGAGTGGTTAGTAGACACGGGGGCAAGTGCCCCAAAAGCAAACCGTAACCGGCTCGGTCTAGACCAAGTCCCCGGCAACGGCGCCAAAAACTTGTTCGCTCCAAACGGTGTGTGCAAGCTTTAAATTTATAACCCTAGACGTAAGCTTAAAACAAGGATGCGAACCCGCAGTGTACGGGTCAATCGTAGTAAAAGCAAGGAATTCCAGGGGTCGATCACAGGGACTTAGTGAAACAAAGTCCAATTACGGTAAGCTTTAGCAATCACTAACCACAAGTAATTAAAACAATCAAAGATGATAAAAGTAAATAAAGGAAATATGCAATTCTAGGGATTAAAGCATCTAGTTGTGGTTCCAACTCAAGATCTAAAGATAAGCGGACAAAGCTGAGGTTTTTGCGTGGGGAAGGTGTTACTAAAGTGGAATAGATCACCGGGTAAGTCTCACTACTCACTAATCCCAAACCGTAACTCCTATTACCGGGTAAGTCTCAAGGAATTAAGATAAAGAACTATAACCTCAAACTAACACACCATCTAAGGGAATAGAATCAACCTTTACCGGGTAAGTCTCAGGCTAACTCACAAAGATGGGATGAAAGCACACTCAAACCGCAATAAAGGATAAACCTTTATTACCTACACTTATGATCTTAGGTAAACAAACTAAGGAATTACCGGGTAAGTCTCATCCTAAGCTTGCATTGAACCAGGAAAGGCATAATAAGAATAGGATTTGGCAAACTCTAACACTTAACTCTCAGTTTCGGATCAGATAAGTCACCTCGGTCAGAGGAATTCCACCCCGGCCGAGATGTTAATCGACTGAGCGAGATGCTTACGGTTAAGGTTAAAGACTCGAACTTTTACGGTCCTACTGTGATTGAGATCATTCTATCATTTTTTTTCCCACAACCTTCAGCCAATCACCCTAGAATCACACAAAGAGATTAGCCACTCATCATCATGAAAGTATTAATCAAGTATATGGGAAGAAAGTAAATATTTAAACAAGAAGAATTTAATGAAAAGACTTCAATAACTGAATCAAATATCACAACAAAGCGTTCCTTGGATAGAAATCCAACAAGACAAGACAACAAGGAAGGGAATCTAAGATAATCTTACAAAAACCCTTCAAAGGCTATAAAAGCTACAATCTTCCTTCTTCAACCTTCAAAAAGGTTCTTCAAATCTCCCAACTGGAGTATGGCCGCAGCGGTGTAGTAGGTGTAAGCAAGGTCATAGCGGATGTTCCGGCTGTATGCGGGATGTCGGATTTGTGGGAAATCCGACCCTTTTTATAGGAAAATTACTCTCCAAAGATAAGATATCTTAGAAAGATCTCTTCCCATAAAAATAGGTAAAATATATGGTCTAGCATATCTTCTTCCTTCCAGGAGTCAAGCCCAAAAATATAAGATCTCTTTCTAAAGATAAAAGATCTCAGCCAAGAATAAAATATTCTCGCCGCGTCCCAGGTGTTTGCCTCGGTCGAGTCGACTTCTCTGGATCGCCTCGGTCGAGGTGAATCTGTGGTCAACCGAGGTGAGTCACAACTGAATGTGAAATCTCTCAAATCTGGTCCAAAGTGAATCTCTGATCCATGGCTATGCTTCCTGGATGTTTCCTTATGTTCCTGAATGTAGCTCCAATGACTCCATAGCTCCTTTTGCTCCTTTTTGATGCAAAACGTGCCATTTTACCTACGATTACAACAAAACTAGGTGTAGACCTCGATTCCCGCAAAGGTAGATGAAATGGTAATATAATCACATATTATACATACAAACATGCAAATTATTGAAGATAAAACGTCCAAACAAACCCCAAAATATAGACTATAATTCATGCTAGCAATTTCTATGATAATCACCACTTGTGAATTGAGTTTTGATGACAATCGCATGCTTAAACAAATAGTGAATTGAAAAGGAATTTGAATGAGTTGATTATCCCTCTTTTGCAAGTTTCATAATGTGATGAATGTTACTTAAATCATGTTGAGAAATTAAGGTTGAAATCACATAATAAGTTCTTATGCTTCTTTTTTAGATGATTAAGGCAATTCGATTTTCTTTCTTCCTTCTTTGATCATTTAGCCCCTCATTGAAATAATGGCCTCCTTAACCTATCCGGGAATTTGGAGGAGTTGAATGAAAAAGGCATGTTTGATATGGGAGGGCCATGAAAGCAATATTTTGCATTCAAAAGAATAGAAAGAAATAATAGGTTTGGGGAAGTCAATCATGACGATGAGTAACTCGGCACCATTCACATAGCCGGGTGTTTGTGTCTTGCCAAAGTCGGATTGAGCGATATTCCTAGCTGATTATGGTATGTGCATCAAGGGTTTGAGGCATCTCGTAAAAATGAGAAACGCCAATCTCCTAGGCTTCGGTTTTTGTGCACCTCTATCCATAACTCCAAAAGTAAAGTCGAAAAATGAATTGAAAAGAAGAGAGCGGAGCTCTAAGTTGAAAGTGCTGCGGAAACCGCAAGAGAAAAAGAAAAGAGTAGTTATCCACTTTCCCGGATTCATGCACCACATTCCTTAAAGTTTTCCTTCCCTTTCCGCATTCTAGACCTTGTTTGAAAGTCCTTAAGATCAAGAGAATGATATATGACTTGGTGATCTAAATTGAAGTTTCTTATGATTGATTTTGATAATGTTTGAAGGTTATGATGTTTACATGGAAGTTTGATCAATTCATGAGCTTTCTTTACTCTTTACTCTTTGATTATGTGTATGAAAGTCTTATAAATGAATGAAGCAAGATTTGAGAATGATCTATTGATTAGAAAGCACATTCATCTAAAAGAAGTTTTACTTTGAGGGTATATCCATATTTCATCCTAACTTGAGTTTTAAAGCTTTTGAAAGACCTTGCTTAGGGACAAGCAAGTGGCAAGTATGGGGTTATTTGTTAGCATGAAATATTGTGATATTTTAGGCACGTTTTCTAAGTGTATTTCATACATATTGGTATTCAATGATAAAGCATTGAAGCAATTGTGAGTTAGTTTATCTATTTTGTCGATATAGAGGTCTACATAAGCTTTGTGTTGATTGTAGGCAATTACGAGCTAAAACCGGATGAATCAAGGGAGAATGGAGATAGATTGAGAATGTCCAAGGATTGAGGACATCACTAGGAGCTAAGGAAGATGCTAGGATGAAGAATGACACAAGACTAAGGAGAATTACGAGCTACATGTGTTCCACACCCTAAAATACGGCCGTACTAGGTTCCACGTTCTATTCCACGGCCGTGGAACTTTTGCAAGACAAGCGTGGAGCATTCCAGAGGGTTACATGGTCGTGGAAGTTGTGACAAACCGTGATGAGTCTCCACGCTCTAAACCACGCTCTAAACCACGGGCGTGGAATCTTAGGAAACCGTGATTCTGACGATCTTTTAACATACAATTTGAAGCCATGATCTTTTACGCAATGGGCTGGGCTTATATTTTATCTTGCCCTATAAAAGGACGGAAAGAGAGAGATTCCGTCACCTTCGCTTACACTTCTGCTTAGACTTTGCCTACGCTTATTGCACGTGCCTAGGGTTTCAAGTTGGAAGTGTGGTGATTGCTATTTCGCAACGGAGATTTGCGAAGAGTTGAAGATTTGGAAGCTACGCTTTGTCCTTAGGTTTGATTAGAAGACGGATTGACATCCCGTTCTTCGTTCTTATCAAGGATTGTGATTGTTTGTGTTATTCTGAATCTACTTACATCATTGTTCTTGTTTGTGGATTTGAGATTGATTTGAGATTTATTCAAGGTTTTCGAAGGTTTTCATCTTTCATTCTTTTAAATCTTGAATTTGATATCAATATGACTGTTGTTGGCTAAAACCCTTTAGCAATTCTAAGGTGAAGGGTTGATAGTTGTGGCTTAGATGATGATAGATCGATCGTAAACAGATTGGATCCTGAGAGTTAGAGAGAATCGCCGACGAACCTAATCCACGGTCTGTTCTTGAGCTTCCACGGCCGTGGAACTCAAGAACTACCCGTAATTTTGTGTCAGTTACGAACCTTGCTTTTACTTTAATCTAAAGTTAAAGATTTGCTTTAACTTAGTCTTGGCTTGCCTTTTCTAGGTGGTAGTGAAGCCTCAACAACCTCTACCTCGATTCTGAGTGTCACAACCTTAATCGGTTTAGTTAGTCTTGATCCTTGGATTACAAGTTTGGGTATTTGACATTAATTCTTACCTTTAGAACCTTTCTATACTGAAGCCTCAACAACCTTTATAGAGAGTGTCTTTAGGTGGGTCATATAAGGTTTTTGGAACTTCACCGTACAATTACTTTACATTCGTATACCTTTGCATACCTCAACTCTGTCCTTATATCTTTAGTATATCTTGAATCGATTGCCACAGCTGGATTCCTGGATCTTTAGGATTGTTGTTTTCCCAATAATTTACAAAGCTCATACATTTACTCGCTTGACAATTCTATAATTGGATTTAACCCCCCAAATCCCTGTGTTCGATACTCTGGAATTCTTGCTTAACTACGTCGATCCGTACACTGCGGGTTCGCTTGCTTGATTTCTAGTTTTATGAATTTAAGACTTATTTGCACGCACGCTAAGTGGCGAACAACTTACCCGGTGATCTATTCCACTTTAGTAACACCTTCCCTATGCAAATATCTCAGCTTTGTCCGCTTATCTTTAGATCTTGAGTTGGAACCACAACTAGATGCTTTAATCCCTACAATTTTGTATTTCCTTAATTGACTTTTTATCATCTTTGATTGATTTAATCGCTTTTGTGGTTAGTAGTTCCATTGACAAACCTATACCTGTTTTGTTTCACTAAGTCCTTGTGATAGACCCCTGGAATTTCTTGCTTTTTACTACGATTGACCCGTACACTGAGGGTTCGCATCCTTGTTTTAAGCTTACATCTAGGGTTATAAATTTAAAGCTTGCACACACCGTTTGGAGCGAACAAGTTTTTGGCGCCATTGCCGGGGAATTGGTCTAGACCGAGCCGGTTGCGGTTTGCTTTCGGGGCACTTGCCCCTGTTTCTACTGACCACTCTACTTGAGTGACTTTCGCAGGTTCTTTTTTAGGTTTATACGAAGAACCCGCGTTGGGAAGGAAATCGTTCCTTACGATCCTGAACTAGAAAAGACATACAAAAGACGCTTGAGAGAAGCGAAGATGGCCGACCAAGACAATCGCGATCTTGAGGCTGAATTGAAGGAGGCGTTAGAACAGCTACGCCTCAGCAAAGAAGAGCTTAGACTGGAAAGGGAAGAAACTCGCGCAAGGACTGAAGTGATCGAAGCAGATATGGCATCCTTACGAGACCAGTATCTACCTCGACCGAATCCAAATCCTCGACCGAGGCAAGACCCTGCTCCAGATCCTTGACCGAGGCAGAATCCAGTACCTGTCACCCCGGCCGAGATACTTCCACCTCGGATGCCAGTCCGAGATGTTCTTTTTGCAGGTATCCCACAAACCCTAGGGCAGAGGATGGACCCTAATCAACAACTGAGGCGTCCAGGAGTCGACCTAGGTGATCTAGCGGACCATGATTGTGAGCTTCGACCGCAAGTTCTTTCCATGATTCGCCAATGCCAGTTTGGAGGGCTAGAGAGGGAATCTCCACATCAACATCTACAAAACTATGAGATCTTGATGGAGACCTTGAGACCTTCAAGGCTGGAAAACAACAACTACAAGCTAAGACCTTTCTACTTCTCTTTGAAAGATAGAGCTCTTACTTGGTATCAATCTCTTCCTCCAGGAAAAATCAGTACTTGGGAGGAGATGACGACGGAATTCTTGACTAAATTCTTTCACCCCTCTAAAACCGCTGAAATGAGAGGGAAGATTAATGCATTCATCATGAAGGACAAGGAGAGCTTGTCCAAGTCATGGGAGAGGTTTAAAGACATTCTTTTGGATTGCCCACATCATGGGATTCCAAAGATAGAGTTGTTGGAGATATACTTCAAGGGACTGGACGGAAGCACCCAGTTCAACCTTCAACTACTATCTGCCGGCACGTTCATGGACATGCCGATTGACAAAGCTTGGGAGTTTATAGAGAAGCAAGCTTTGCACATGGAGAAATACTCCCACCAAGGAGCTGAAGGTGGAGTTAAAAGAGTCAACTTTCAAGATGCTCCGCCTAACAACAATCAACTCATGTCTTTGAAGAATGACGTGAAACAATTGAAGGAACTCTTAGTTGCTCAAACCAAGAAGGAAGATCAAGGATCAAGGAACAACAATGGATACTGTAACAATAACAACGGTTCCCGGAACAACAACTACAACAACAATAGAGGATCCAATAGCAATAATTGGAGGGCAAACAACCAAAATTCGAGTAACCATAATTCTAAATCTAATTTGAATGATTCCTCTAATCCTTTCCTCTCTTCCTCTTCTTCTACCCCATTAAAGAGCCAGGAGCAAGGATCGAGTTCGTCCCAGCCAGAAAAGAAAGACGCAGTGCTGGAGGCCATCTTAATCAAGCTAAGCTCTATGGAGACATCCATGACTTCATTTTCGAAGGCACAAAAAGCCTTAGAACAACAATTCTTCAATAAGGCGAATGAAGCGCCAAGAGATCCAGGGAAGCTTCTAGCAAGGACGGAAAGCAATCCTAAGGGCCAGATTATGGCCATAACGACGAGGAGTGGACTGAAGACTACAGATCCAGTGCCTCGGTCGATGCCAATACAGACGAAGACCACCTCGGTCCAGGTACAGTCGAAGAACACTTCGGCCGAGATGCCAACCGAGGCGGAGCCACATAAAGCGGAGGGGAAAACTGAAGTTTATATTCCACCTCCTGCATATAAACCACCACTTCCATTCCCTCAGTCAAGGGCCAGAGCACATCTAGACAAGTATTTTGGTAAGTTCCTTGACTTGATGAATAAACTACACATTAATATTCCTTTCCTTGATGCTATTCTAGGGATGCCCGCCTATGGGAAGTTCTTGAAAGAGATTCTATCAAGGAAGAGGAAGCTGGAAGACTTTGGTGAAGTAAGGATGACATCTAAATCCTCGGAGCTTATTCAAATCATGAAGGAGAAGATGCCACCCAAGTTAAGAGATCCCGGCTCATTTGGCATTCCCATTCAAGTTGGGGATGTCACTTGTGAAGCCTTATGTGATCTAGGAGCCAGCGTGAGCATCATTCCGCTGGAGCTATGTGTTAAGATCGGACTTGGAGAGCCCAATCCGGTTAAGATACGGTTATACATGGCGGACCGCTCCATTACCCATCCCGTGGGCATTTTGGAAGACGTTCCGGTTAAGTTAGGTAACTTCTATTTACCTATAGACTTTGTTGTGCTTGATATTCCCGCAGACTATCTTGTTCCTATCATTCTCGGGAGGCCATTTCTAGCAACTTCGGGTTGCAATGTGGATTGTAAGAACGTCAAGTTAAAGTTCAACATTGGCGGAGATGAAGTGGAATTTGCACTACTTGCGGCTATGAAGGGAGAGTAGCTAGGAGATGATATCTTCAACATCTATGATAAAGAAGAACTAAGAGAATTGGTGAGTTGTATCCTTATTAACGATCCACTTGAAAAAGTTATTAGTTTTAGTTTGAGGGAGGAAGGTATAGATGCCTCTTGTAATGCAGATATATGGAGCTTAAGGGCACTGGAAGAAGATCCAGGAGCTAAAACGGAAAGACTAATCCAGGAGAAGAAGATCTCCAGTTTCGGTTCCAGTTGCAGTACCTCGAACAAGGAACTTTCTGGACCGAGCGAGGTGACTGAAGAACATCTCGGTCAACCTCTCTGGACCTCGACCGAGGTCGAAAGCGAGATGATGTCAACTGAGACTTTTGGAAGTCCAGTTCTTCAATCTACTCCACTGGAAGGAGGAAGCAAGGATCCCCCTCAGAAAGCACCCCAAGTTGTGGAGCTTAAACAACTCCCAAGTCACTTGAGGTATGTCTTTCTTGGACCGGATTCTACTTATCCCGTTATTGTTAGTGCTTCCCTCTCCGAATCTGAATTGTCTAAACTAATGCATGTCCTGAGAAAGCATCAAAAGGCTTTGGGTTATACTATAGATGATATTATTGGCATTAAGCCTTCTTTCTGCATGCATAGAATTCTAATAGAGGACGACCATAAGACTTCACGGGAACCTTAAAGACGGTTAAATTCGATCATGAAAGAGGTTGTGAAGAAGGAAATTATTAAGTTGTTGGATGCAGGTATCATATATCCTATCTCGGACAGCAAATGGGTTAGCCCAGTACATGTAGTTCCGAAGAAAGGAGGGATGACCGTTGTGACGAATAAGAACAACGAGTTAATCCCAACCAGGACCGTCACGGGCTGGAGGGTTTGCATCGACTATAGGAAGCTGAACGTGGCCACCCGGAAGGACCATTTTCCACTTCCCTTCATTGATCAAATGCTCGAGCGGCTGGCCCAGCATTCACACTTCTACTATTTAGACGGCTATAGTGGCTTCTTCCAGATTCCTATCCATCCAGATGATCAAGAGAAGACCACTTTCACTTGTCCATGGGGGACATTCGCATATAGGAGGATGCCATTTGGATTATGCAATGCACCCGCCACCTTCCAGCGATGCATGATGGCTATCTTTTCCGAGTATATAGAGGAAATCATGGAGGTATTTATGGATGATTTTTCAGTATATGGTTCCTCTTTTGATGATTGCCTATCTAACTTTTCTCTAGTGCTACAAAGATGTGAAGACACTAATCTTGTCTTGAATTGGGAAAAGTGTCATTTTATGGTTAATGAAGGCATTGTTCTAGGACACCTCGTTTCTAATCGAGGAATTGAGGTCGATCGCGCTAAGATCGAGACTATTGAGAAACTCCCTCCCCCTTGTTCTGTTAAAGGTGTGAGGAGTTTTCTCGGGCATGCAGGTTTCTACAGGAGATTCATCAAGGACTTCTCGAAGATTTCTAAACCTCTAACTAACCTCTTAAATAAAGATGTTGTTTTTGAGTTTTCGCAGGAATGTCTTGATGCATTTTACAGGATTAAGGAAGCGTTGATCTCCGCTCCTATTATCCAACCTCCGGATTGGACCTTGCCCTTTGAGATCATGTGTGATGCTAGTGATGTGGCAGTAGGACCGGTGCTTGGACAAAAGAAGGATGGCCGGACCACCACCATTTTCTATGCTAGCAAGACGCTAGTTGAAGCCCAGCGTAACTACGCCACCACCAAGAAGGAGCTATTGGCGGTTGTATATGCTTTTGAGAAGTTTCGTTCTTACTTAGTAGGAGCGAAAGTCATTGTCTACACCGACCATGCAGCAATTCGTTACTTGCTTGCTAAGAAGGATGCCAAGCCACGCCTTATTCGTTGGATTCTCTTGCTTCAAGAGTTTGACCTAGAGATCCGCGATAAGAAGGGATCCGAAAATTCTGTTGCGGATCACCTCAGCCGGCTACCTCCATCTTCACGCGAGAAGGACGACCCACCCATAGACGATTCATTCCCCGATGAGCACTTGCACTTGTTGGAGCGTTTGATAGACTTACTTATCTCACCCCATGATGAAGGTGAAGTATGGGGTGAGGATACCTCCCATCACGCATAGAGATGTCGTACGGTCCAGCTAGCGACGTTAAATCAAGCGCTTCTTGGGAGGCAACCCAAGGTATTGCTTTCTTTTCCCTTTTTCTAGTCTAGCTTTAGATAGTTTGCGTTTGCTTTGCATTGTTTTGTTTTTGGCGTCCTAGACAGACAACAGGTGACATCTAAGGAAGGAATACAACCCAGGAGCACAACTGGAAGGGCAGAAGTTCGAGAATTTGAGAAGACGGAGTTTGACTGAGACACATCTCGGTTGCTGTCACAGCACCTCGACCGAGATGATTCTTGAGAAACCGAGGCGATTAGGGATTCTCAAGACTCACCTCGGTCCGTACACCTCGGTCCAGTCGAGACCATCTCGACCGAGGTGACAGCAGTTCTAGAAAAGGGTATAAAAAGGGCTGAAGATTTCTCTCTCCTCTCTTTACCCTCTTCTCGACCGCGGCGCATTTTCCACCTCGTTCCTCCGTTCTTCGCTCATTTTCGACGATTCTTGCTTCCAAACTGAAAGGAAAGGGTAGAGGATCGCATTGCAAGCACCAATCTGCAGAAAGAACGAATCGAATCGACCGAATCTGGGTAATTATCGAAAAAACCCTAACTTCGTCTTTCTCTACTGATTTCTCTCGTTCTGGGTTTTGGTTGCCCCTACATTTGCTGAGAAACAGATTAAGTACCCCATAGGAACATGTGGTAGTGATTTTGGGGGAAAAGAAATGGATTTTTGATGGAATCGATCGAGCACAGTTTCGCCTCGGTCCAGTCGGCCTGTGCCTCGGCCGAGGTGTTCTACAGAGTTGTCAGGGCGACCGAGGTGACCTGACAGTTTGCAGAAAGATGAGTTCTGAGAGACAGTTGGTCATGAGGGACAGATCTTCTCCTTCTCCTTCTTCTTCTTCTCGACGTACCAGACCGGTGATCCACGAGAGACACCAGGTCGATTATGACCGCATAGCGGCCCGTCCAGTGATTGCACCCCGCTTCCTGGACATTTCAGCTTTTGACTGACTCCACGTTGATGATGATTTGAGGCGTATGATTTCTGTTGTGGGGATGGAGCAGTTCACAGAGATTAGAGCTCCGGCCTACTTAGAGCCGACCTTGGAGTTTGTCAGCTTCTTTACCTACCTGCCTACCGAGCGCGCTGTGAAGTACCGGTTGATGAACCGGAACTACTTGGTTCCTTTAGATCACTGGCGGGATATCTTTGGCTTCCCGGTCCCGACTGTTGCTGACTTTCCCACCCGAGTTGTAGCTAGGGAGTTTTGGGGACAGATAGCTCACGTGGTTGAGCATGCTGACAGATGGAGACCTGGAGATTCCAGGGAGAGGATTATATTCCATCTTGCATTCAGATTGGCCCACAGGATCTTCAGTGAGACTCTTCTGGCGCGTACTGAGATGCCCCAGAAGGTCATACAGGGCGAGCTTTTGAGTTTATACTGCATGGTGACTGGAGGAGTCCTAGATTTTGAATTGATGCTGGTAGAGGACTTGCATAGGATAAAGGCGAAGGGGAAGGGCGACATCTGCTGTGGAGGTATTGTGACTCATATAGCGAGTTACATGGATATGAACCTCAGTGCTTGTACCATGGTGGCGGCTGCCAAGCCGCTTGGACTTCAGGAGATGATCACTCGGAGGATACTGGTTCCCCGAGGACTTACTACGCCATATGTGGCGATGCCATGGGAGCCGACTACACCACAGAGGATCAGATGGTCAGCTCAGTTCTCCGTGTTTGATCCACACTACTGGCAGACTGCGTGGATTCCACTGATGGAGGATGCTAGAGAGGCAGCAGCTGCAGCAGCTCAGGGGCCAGCTGAGGAGGACGAGGTTGAGGATGATGATGATGATGTTCCTGAGGATGGTGGTGTTCCTATGGATACGGGACTGAGGAGGAGCCGGCTGCAGCACCAACACGTCCCGCTAGGCGTAGGATACGCCAACAGAGGGATCCACTTGCTCACCGTCGGATCGATGATCTCACGGATCAGATGATAGATTCCTATGCTGCCATGTCCCTAGAGATCCGAGAGATGCAGGAGAGACTACACTACCAGCACGTGATGGCTGAGATTCAGTTTCAGCATGTCATGGGCTATCCTTTCGACCCATCTCAGCACCCGTATGTGCCACCACCACCACCACCGGATCATGATTATTGAGAGCTTGCAGGATTTTCTTTCTTTATTTTATTATGCAGCTCAGCTATGTCCGGTGAGTACTTTATTTTCTAGACTTATTTTGACCCATTAGGACAATGTGTCCCAAGTATGGGGTATTTGATGTATTACTTGACTATGGATGATTGTATGCTATTGATGGATATTTATGTTTTATTCATCTCTATCTGAGATTACATGCATGCATACAGGTTATTTCATTGAGAGAAACGTCAAAAACTGGAAAGAAAAAAAAAATTGACCTCGACCGAAGTCATTCTGGCCAAACGAGGTGCTTCACCTCGGTTGACTTAGAACATCTCGACCGAGGCGTTTTAACTGAAAGGAATTTTTCGAAAACGATTTTTGTGCTTCTTATCTGGATATGATCTCAGTGAAGATTTTGTTTGCTGACTGGTTTTGAAATCTTTATATGTTTGAAAGGTTTTATGATATGTTTAAGTTGCTAAATGCTTTGTTTGAAATTTGTGGCATGTTTAATACTTTGTCTTTATCAGAATTATGTTGAATTTGAAGGTTGACACCACATTATGAGTTCTCTCACTTTCTTCCTGGAAAGACCAAGTCAATTCATTCTTTTCTCTTCTTCTTCTTGATCATGCTTAGCCCCTCATATACAATTTTGCCTTCCTTTACCTATCCGGGAATTTGGAAGCAAGCAAGTAAAAAGCAGGTGAAAGAAAAGTTGAGAAGTTGGCTGGAAGTGAAAGTGTTAGAAAGTAATAAATAGGTTTGGGGAAGTCGATCATGATGATGAGTAACTCGGCACCATTCAAATAGTCGGGTGTTTGTGTCTTGCCAAAGTCGGATTGAGCAATATTCCTAACGGGTCATGGTATGTGCATCAAGGGTTTGATGCATCTCAAGAAATTGATGATTGCTGATTTCCTAGGCTTCGGTTATTGTGCACCTCTGTCCATGCATCCCAAAAAGTAAAGTAAAAAAGGAAAAGTGTGAAATAAGCAAAGCTTATTGGTGGATGATGTTGAAAGTCAAGTGAAAGTGAAGTGATATCCTTTTCCTGGATTCTTGCACCACATTACCTTCTATACATCCCTACCCTACACGTTTCTTGACCTTTCTTTTGGGAAGCCCTTGAGACCTCGAGCTTGTTGATTGACTTAGTGGTTTAAACTGGATTATACATGATTAAATTCGATAAATTATGATTTATTATGCATTCCTTGATTTTATACAAAGATGAACAACTTTCTTATATTTATAAAATGTTTTAAGCATATTTTGATTTTAAATTCCATGAAGTATTCTCTTAGAGTGATCTATGATTGTAGCACACCATTAAAATATTTTGAAAGACTTTTTCATTGATCTTCATGACTAATAATCAATTCTATCTTGTATTTTATATTCGGAACTTGCTTGGGGACAAGCAAGGGCTAAGTATGGGGTATTTTGATAGCATGAATTATTGTCTATATTTTGGGTCCTGTTTAGACGTTTTATCTTCAATAATCTGCATGTTTGGATGTATATTATGTGATTATATTGTCGTTTCATCTACCTTTGCGGGAATCGAGGTCTACACCAAGTTTCATTGTAATCGTAGGTAAATGACACGTTTTGCATAAAAAAGGAGCAAAAGGAGCTAAGGAGTCATTGGAGCTACATTCAGGAGCTTAAGGAAGAATCCAGGAATCATGGAATTGGATTAGAGATTCACTTTGGACCAGATTTGAGAGATTTCACACTCAGTTGTGATTCACCTCGGTTGACTACAGAGTCACCTCGACCGAGGTGATCCAGAGGAGCTGACACGACCGAGGCAAACACCTTGGACGCGGCAAAGATATTTTATTCTTGGCTGAGATCTTTTATTTTTGGAAAGAGGATCTTATATTTTTGGGCTGGATTCCTGGAAGGAAGAAGATAATTTAGCCCATATATTTTACGTATTATTATGGGAAAAGATCTTTCTAAGATATCTTATCTTTGGAGGGCAATTTTCCTATAAAAAGGGTCGGATTTTCCACAAATCCACAACCCCGCATACCACCGATAATCTGCTTATACACCGCTTAGGGCTGGGAGATTTGAAGAACCTTTTTGAAGGTTGAAGGAAGATTGAAGGAAGAAAGTTTATAGCTTTTATAGCTTTGTGAAGGGTTTTGTAAGATTCCCTTAGATTCCCTTCATTGTTGTTTGTCTTATTGGATTTTGATCCTAGGAACGCTTGTTGATTGATCATTGATTCAGTTATTGAAGCCTTTCTCTTAAGGTTTTCTTGTTCAATTATTCTCTTTCTTCCCTTACATTTGATTATTACTTTCATGATGATGAGTGGCTAATTTCCTTGTGTGATTCTAGGGTGGTTGGCTGAAGGTTGTGGGAAAAACAATGATAGAATAATCTTAATCACAATAGGACCCTGAAAGCTCGAGTCTTTATCCTTAACCCTAAAGCATCTCGCTCAGTCGATGAACATCTCGGCCGGGGTGGAATTTGGCTGACCGAGGTGACTTATCTGATCCAAAACTGAGAGTTAAGTGTTAGAGTTTGCCAAATCCTATTCTTATTACACCTTTCCTGGTTCAATCCAAGCCTAGGATGAGACTTACCCGGTAATTCCTTTGTTTGTTTACCTAAGATCATAAGTGTAGGTAATAAAGGTTTATCCTTTATTGGGGTTTGAGTGTGCTTTCATTCCATCTTTGTGAGTTAGCCTGAGACTTACCCGGTAAAGGTTGATTCTATTCCCTTAGTTGGAGTGTCAGTTTGAGGTTATAGTTCTTTCTTTAATTCCTTGAGACTTACCCGGTAATAGGAGTTACGCTTTTGGATTAGTGAGTAGTGAGACTTACCCGGTGATCTATTCCACTTTAGTAACACCTTCCCTATGCAAATATCTCAGCTTTGTCCGCTTATCTATAGATCTTGAGTTGGAACGACAACTAGATGTTTTAATCCCTAGAATTGCGTATTTCCTTAATTGACTTTTTATCATCTTTGATTGTTTTAATCGCTTTTGTGGTTAGTAGTTCCATTGACAAACCTATAACTGTTTTGTTTCACTAAGTCCCTGTGATCGACCCCTGGAATTTCTTGCTTTTTACTACGATTGACCCGTACACTGCGGGTTCGCATCCTTGTTTTAAGCTTACATCTAGGGTTAAAAATTTAAAGCTTGCACACACCGTTTGGAGCGAACAGGTACAAAGGTGTGAAGACACTAACCTAGTTCTTAATTGGGAGAAGTTTCAATTTATGGTGAAGGAAGGCATTGTACTCGGACACTTGATCTCTAGTAGAGGGATCGAAGTAGATAAGGCTAAGATAGAAACTATAGAAAAGCTCCCTCCTCCATCTTCGGTGAAGGGGATAAGAAGCTTTCTAGGACATGCTGGGTTTTATAGACGTTTTATAAAGGATTTCTCTAAGATATCAAAACCGCTTACTAATCTATTGATGAAGGATGTAGTTTTTGATTTTTCGCAAGAGTGCTTAGATGCGTTTCATAAGATCCGGGAAGCTCTAATCTCAGCCCCGATCATTCAACCTCCGGATTGGAATCTTCCATTCGAGGTCATGTATGATGCAAGTGACGTAGATATAGGAGTTGTGCTTGGGCAAAAGAAGGAAGGATGAACCCATGCTATCTACTACGCTAGCAAGATGATAGATGAAGCGCAGCTTAACTATGCCACTACTGAAAAGGAATTTCTAGCTATTGTTTATGCATTTGAAAAGTTTCGTTCTTATCTTGTAGGTGCAAAGGTGATTGTATACACGGATCATGCTGCGATCCGGTATCTACTTGCAAAGAAGGATGCGAAACCAAGGCTGATTAGATGGATTCTTCTCCTACAAGAATTCGAGCTAGATATCCGTGACAAGAAGGGTTCGGACAATTCTGTTGCGGATCATTTGAGTCGCCTACCACATCTAGAGGACGACAATCTACCTATAGATGACTCCTTTCCTGATGAGCATGACCGGATGATGAGGGATATATACCGCCAGCAGTTTGGGCAGAACTTCAGCCCCGAGTTTCGCCCGTTTCTACCATCGCCTCGACCGTAGTGACGAGATTTCATGACAGCCAGTTTCAGCCGCCCCACCGCCGTCTAGTGAGTTCACTTTTGTTTTCTTTCTTTTCCTTATTTCTTTTTGAACATTGAGGACAATGTTTGTCTTAAGTATGAGGTGGGGTGTGACTATGTGTTGTAATAACTCTACTACATTTGCTTGCCTTGATCGATGACACTTTGCATGTTTCATTTCATAGTCACACGTTTCATTATTGCATTGCATGAAAAAGTTTTTGAAAAACCCATAAAAATGTGAAAAATTTTGAAAAATTCTAAAAAGGTTTTGTGCTTCTAAGATTTGAGATTTTTTCTATGATAGTTCCTACTTGCGGATTGAGCTTTTGATGACAATTGTATGCCTAAACTAATAATGAATTGAAAAGGAATTGAATGTGTTGATTATCCTTTCTTGCAAGTTTCATAATGTGAAGAGCTTTATCTAAATCATATTGAGAAATCGAGGTTGAAATCACATGATGAGTTCTTATACTTCTTTATGAAATGATTAAGGCAATTCGATTTTTCTTTCTTCTTTCTTTGATCACTTAGCCCCACAATAAAAGAAATTACCTCCCTTACCTATCCGGGAATTTGGAGGAGTTGATAATTTGCATGTTTGATGTGGGAGGGTTTTGAAAGCAAAATTTTGCATTCAAAGAATAGAATTAATAGGTTTGGGAAAGTCAATCATGACGATGAGTAACTCGACACCATTCACATAGCCGGGTGTTTGTGTCTTGCCAAAGTCGGATTGAGCGATATTCCTAGCGGATTATGGTATGTGCATCAAGGGTTTGAGGCATCTCGAAATTGTGAAACGCCAATCTCCTAGGCTTCGGTTTTTGTCCACCGTTGTCCATAACTCCAAAAGTAAAGTCGAAAAATAATGTGAAAAAGAAGAGAGCAAAGCTCAAAGTTTATGGTGTTGCAATTCAAAAATAAAAAGAAAAAGAGTTGGGTTATCCATTTTCCCGGATTCATGCACCACATCCCTTATCAGTTTCCCTCCCTTCCGCATTCCAGACCTTACTTGGAAGTCCTTAAGATCAAAAGAATGTTATTTGACTTGGTGATCTAAATTGAAGTTTCTTATGCTTGATTTTGATAATACTTGAAGGTTATGATGTTTGCCCTAAAGTTTAACCAATTCATGATGTTTCTTTGCTTTACATTCTTTGGTTTATGTATATAAGCGTTTCAAAGATGAATGAAGCAAGGTTTGAGAATGATCTATTGACTAGAAGCACACTATCTAAAAGATATTTTGTTTTTGAGATTGCATGCATATTTCATCCTAACTTGTGTTCTAAGCTTTTGAAAACCTTGCTTGGGGACAAGCAAGTGACAAGTATGGGGTATTTTATTAGCATGAAATATTGCAATATTCTATGCACTTATTCTAGTTATTTTTCATTCATTACTGTGTTCATGGATAAGGCATTGAAGCATTTGTTAGCTTGTTCACCTATATTTTCGATATGGAGGTCTACATTAGTTTTGTGATTGATTATAGGTGAATAAGAACTGAAACCGGACCATTTGAGAGAGATAAGAGAGGATTCGATCATATCCAAGGATTAGGAACACATCAAAGAAGCTAAAGAAGGAGCTAGGATGAAGAATGTCACGACACAAAGGAAACCACAAGTAATCTACACTTCCACGCCCTAAATTACGGCCGTAGAAGAGTCCACGCTCTAAACCACGGCCGTGAATCTTGGCATAATGAGCGTGGAGCATTCCAGTAAGTTACACGGCCTAAAGTACGGTTGTGGAAGTCACAAGAGACCGTAATCCAATTTCACGCCCTAAACCAAGGTCGTGGAAACCCTTGAGACCGTGATTTAGGCAATCTTTTGACGAATCATTTATTGCCACATCATCTACGTATTTGGGCTGGAAGATACCTCTTTCTCGACGGATAAAAAGGCGGGAAGAGGGAGTTTTTCGGGACCTCGCTTTGGAGAGTTCGCCTTAGGGTTTTTGCGAGGAACTTTGCGGAAGCGCCGGCAGTTTGGATTCCCGAAGATTGTGTGTGGCGGAAGTTACGCCCTTTTCTTAGGTTTTGATATTGAAGACGGATTGACATCCCGTTCTTCGTGTTTACCTAAGATCTTTGTGAGGTTTTGTGTTATATTTTAAATCCATTTAGTATTCCATTTTGTGTTTGGATTTGAGATTGACTTTGAGTTATATTCAAGTTTTCGAAGGTTTTCATCTTTCATTCTTCTTAAATTGATTTTTGATATCATGACAATGGTTATTGGCTAAAAACCTTTAGCAATTCTAAGGCGAAGGGTTGATAGTTGTGGCTTAGATAATGATAGATCGATCGTAAATTTATTGGACCCCGAGAGTTAGAGAGATCTCGTCGACGAACCCAAATCACGGGCTGTTCTTGGAGTTCCACGGCCGTGGTTCTCAAGATCTGACCGTCATTTACCCTAGTTTACGAACTTTGCTTTTACTTTGATCCAAGGTTAAAGATTAGCTTTAATCTAGTCTTGGTTTCCCCTTTTCTAGGTAGTAGTGAGATTCATCACCCTCTATTTCGATTTCGAGTGTCACAACCTTAATCATTTTAGTTAGTCTTGATCCTTGGGTTACAAGTTTGGGTATTTGAGATTAATTCTTGTCCATAGATCCTTTCTATACTGAAGCCTCAACAACCTTTATAGAGAGTGTCTTTAGATAAGTCATATAAAGTCTTGGAACTTCATCGTACATTGCTTTACTTTAGCATACCTTTGCAACTCTTAACTTTGTCCTTAGTTTTTAGTATATGTTGAATCGATGGCCACAATTGTATACCTGGATCTTTAGGGTTGCCGTTTTCCCAATATTTGCAAAGCTTATTACATTTACTTGCTTGACGAATTTCGAACTGAATTTGTTCCCCCCAAATCCCTGAGTTCGACACTCTGGAATTCTTGCTTTACTACGCCGATCCAAACACTGCGGGTTCGCTTGCTTTGATTCTAGTTTTATAAATTTAAAGCTTATTTGCACGCACGTTTAAGGGCGAACAACGCAGTGTTAAGTAAATTACTTCCTTCATTACTTAGAACTTGCAACAAGAATGGGGGAAGTGTAACACCAAAGTTTTGGTTTGAAAAAGAACCAAAGCCAGCGGTATAAATTGGAAGTTCGACCATCTTTGTTAGAGACAAGCAAAGAAGAAACATGATGGAATTGATGTATTGAGAAAGAACCGAGAATGAAGTTGAGTTCCGATATATCGAATCTTTTTGAGATCTTAACGCGAGTCAGGAAAGTGGTTTACCGGTTGGCGTGGCCGCCGAGAGTAGAGTGTGTTCCCCCGGGGTTTCATGTGCTTCCAATCATGACGACCAGGTAGTAGACAAGGAACCGATGAGGCTAACTGGAAGACGGAGGATGGTACTTTGATTGAGTTTTACGCGGAGCTAGTAGCATCGCTAGTATTGATGGGTTAGACCTAGTTTTTCCCTTGGTTGAGTTAGGTGTATGTGTGATATATTATGTGTAGTTGTGCCATGTGCGAGAATGTGTTATATGACCTCATACATCTTGCGGTGAAAGTTCGAGTAGTTGTGTGTATAGATTGGAAGGTTTAAGCCATCTTAGTTTGAGAGTTCATACCTCGGCCTTAGGGACCGAGAAGTTCAACTTATAGCAAGTTTCGGGACGAAACTTATTTTTTAGGGGGATCTGATGTAACGCCCCAAATTTTTGGCGCGTTTGCGATATTTATTTTTCCGGATTTATCGATATTTTTATAGCTTAAATATTTTTACGAGTATTTTTACGTCGTAAATTAAATTATACGAGTATATATATATATATATATATATATATATATATATATATATATATATATATATATATATATATATATATATATATATATATATATATTTCCCATGTTAAATTTATCATAAAATCTCGGAATAAATTGCGAGAATGATTTTTTTTTTTGTACTTCAAAAGTATAATTTTTGCGAGTTTATTTATATATTAGATCCGCATATATTTCCCGTATTTTATTTTACGAGGAAAGTTCGGAAAAATCTTTCCGACTCAAAAATTCCGTTCCAAGCGTTTTGGTATCGAGTCTAGCTTCTTTTGTTTTATTCTTTTTCTTACTTCTTCAATTTCTTTTTCCCTTTTTTGGCTTTTTTTGTCTTCTTTTGTCCTGTCCCTTTTGTGGCTGGTGAGAAGCCAGATCTACTGCCTGGTACGCAAGCAACTCCTCGCCCTCCCTGCGAGCCTGTGATAGGTGATGGAATCACTATCATTTAGGATAGTTTTAAGAGTCTTTTTGTTGCATTAGTGTCGGTTTATGCTACTAACTCGTTGGTACATAAGAAGAAGACTAAAAGAATCTAAGGAAGGAGTTATAAGCACTTAGGAGTGAAGTTCGTTCACGAAGCAAAGCTTCTGTTGCTTCACCGCCCCCGCAGAGCCTTGTCACCGCCCCTGCGGGTGACACCTTACTCCGGAGCGCTCCCTGCGCCTTCGCCAGCGCCACCCACGAAGACTGTCACCGCACCTGCGTCAAACCCCTGGCGCCCCTATAGTGACTTGCCCTAAAGAAGCGAAGACCAGCGCCCCTACGCCTTCCCCTGCGCCTCTGCCTGCGCCTCAACCTGGGAGCTGGAAGATGAAGAGTCAGTGTCACCGCCCCTGCGTCGACACTAAGACGCCCCGGCGGCTTGGCACCAGAAATGGCAGGAAGTTGAAGAGTCAGACGTTGGAAGAGCATTAAAGATCTGCCCATGCGGAATTGCCTAGCCGCCCCTGCGGCCATGAAGAAGATCAAGCGTTTTTGCCTTCACCACCCCTGCAGAGCTGAAGGCCGCCCCTGCGCTTCAACGACAGAAGCTTTACTCCGGCTGTTTAAACCACCTTTATGGCATTAAAGGTGGTTGTTTTGGGTCGGCCATTTACTCTTATTTAGTGTCTTTTGTAGTATAAATAGTTCTTGGTTGATTGCTAGAATCATCCATCATTATCCACTTAGAATCCAATTTTCTCATCATTTCCATTGTAATGAGTTGCTAACTCCCTTGCTACATTGGGTTGGTTTGAAGCTGCGTTGTTACTTTGGTTGTAAGTTTTCTTTAATATAAGTTTTCATTCAGTAATGCTTTGTGTTTCCTTGATCTCCATTGTCTAATTGCATGTTTTACTATTACTTGAGATTGATCACCTTAGGTCCTAAAGTGCATGCAAAGAACTAGGATTAATAGATTTCGGGTTCGGGTCTTTAATCTAGTAGTAAACTTTAAGTAATAACGGGTTGTAATTACTTAAAGAAAAAGAACACAAATATAAAGATAAGTTTAACGGTTTTAAGCTTTTCTTTTTATCCCCTAGTCTTTGTTTGAAAGCAAACTTGTTATCTGTTCTTGTAGGTTTACGGAACACTAACCTGTTAAGTTGTGTTGATGCCGGTTGGCTTAACACATATATATGATCGAGACGGGAGATTACTTAAAACTTGTAAAAGGAACTCACCAAAGTAGCATTTGCATGCTAAGAATCAACCTAGTGTAGATTCATTCATTATTGTCTTACTTGTTGCGTTATTCGTTTTCATAAGTTTTTGTGTGCATCAATTCAACCA
>BSUD01000003.1:37582821-37600208 GCA_033239045.1 Fagopyrum esculentum
CCCCCCCCCCCCCCCCCTTGTTACTTGTTCTTATAATCAATAATTGCATTTAATAAAAATACCTTAACTCTCTTGGGGTCGACCCTTACTTAACCACTATACTTGTTTTAGTGCTAAGTCGGGATTATATTTTGATAGGGTATAGACGACCATAGAAACACCTCTAGTCAGCCTGCAAAGGCCCCTCGTCTCTCGCCCCCTACAGGCCTACGTTGGCCCTCGATGCCTCTCACGTTGCTTGGCCCTTACATTCCCATCTCACTCTCCCCTCTGTGTAGCCTATCTCCCTCACCTCAGCTCTCAACTCTCCATGTCCTCACCATCTCCCTTCTCTCTATTTGTCCCCTCTCGAGCCACACTCGCCTCCCACCCCCGCAGCTCTTAACCGCCGCCAGCCTCGTGCCCACCAAGTGATGCATCTCAACCGCCGCCGGAACCCTTGTGCAGCCCTATGCTCTCCCTCTCTCACTCGTTCTCGATGCAAACAGAGAAGCCATGGCTGGTTCGAAGGCAAGCTAACTTACCTCTGCCTTCTCCTCCCGATTGCACCATCACCAGTCGCCCAGATTTGCCGCCTAGCCGACGGACTGGAGCTCCTTGGCGCCTCCAATAGCAGCCGCCGGAGAAGCCTCTCGCCTCAGTCCGCCTTGCCCCAACTCGTGCATCGTTGGTGTTCCACTTTGGTAGCCTCTCCTCTGCAGCAGCAAGCGGCCTTTTCCGATCCTCATCCCCTCTATTCGTCTCTCCCTTGCTTCGTTCTAGCCGGAGCCTGTTAGCATGAAATATTGCGATATTCTAGGCACTTATTCTAGTTGTTTTTCATTCATTATAGTGTTCATGGATAAGGTATTGAAGCATTTGTTAGCTTGTTCATCTATATTCTCGATATGGAGGTCTACATTAGCTTTGTGTTGATTATAGGTGAATAAGAGCTGAAATCGGACCATTTGAGAGAGATAGGAGAGGATTTGAGCATTCCCATGGATTCGGAGCATAACAAAGAAGCCAAGGGAGATACTAGGATGAGGAATGGCACGACACAAAGGAAACCACATGCAATTAACACTTCCACGCCCTAAAATACGGCCGTAGAAGAGTCCACGCCCTAAACCACGGCCGTGGATCTTGGCATCATGAGCGTGGAACATTCGAGAGAGTTACACGGCCTAAAGTACGGTCGTGGAAGTCATATGAAACCGTAACCCAATTCCACGCCCTAAACCACGGTCGTGGAACCCCTTGAGACCGTGATTTAGGCGATCTTTTGACGAACCAATTATTGCCACATCATTTACGCAATGGGCCGGTACGGTTATTTTTCCTCGTCTTATAAAAAGGCGGGATGGAGAGAGTTTTGAGGATCTCGCTTTAGGCTTTGGACAACCTGGCTTTGAGAAAGTCAGCCTTCGGGGATTTGGCTTAGACCAAATTCGGTATATCGGTTATCTAGCTTAGAAGCTCTTGCTTTTTCTTTTGATCTTGTTTTTCTTTGAGTCTATGATCTTTCAGGCTCGCAGATGGACTTAAGGGGTCTCAAAGATGAGCTTGTTGAAATTTGGAGGCAAAGGCTTAGGGACAAAGCTTTGGAAGAAGAGAATTGGAGAACAATATAATTAGCTAGGTTGGAGCAGTATAAATATTTACAATATATATTTGAGTGCATCAACTTTAGTGACAAAAAAGAAAGAGAAGAGGCTATTGAGAATGAGCTTGCAGATTGGGATAAGCTTCATATCCCTCAAAAGGTTTATGAGCAACCTATTGAAGATCTGTTTCAATCAACGTGTGAAAAGCTGTTGAAGAAGCTGGATGACATGGAAAGCAACTTATTCTATGCTATCAAAGTTAAGGCGGAGGAGAAGTGCGACGAAGAACTTCAAGTTTTGAGCATTCCTCCTATCGAACCTGAAGCTCCTCTTGAAGTCCTCATTGAAGAAGAGGAAGAAGTGGAGTACCTTGGCCAAATTATTGACACTGTGGCCAAGGTTGAAGAGGATCCAGTTGAGTTGGGAGATATTTCATGTGTGGATCATCATCCCAACATGAAACTTGTGTCAAGCCTTGAAGAACTTAACAAGGTATATTGTCTTACTTCCTTTGAAATTCCTATTAAAATTTCTGATTTTTTCAGGAATGCACCGGAGAGTTGGAGGTCTCTTCCAAAAGAACCTCCTATGGTGAAGATGAAACCTCCATTGAAATTGTTGGAAGAAGATTTTCCTTGGACTACAAGGAGTAAATTTGGCAAGCGCTTCAACGCCAATGCCAATAAGTGTTTTTTGTTCAAGTATGGGGTCATTCACATGACGAAGACCATACATCATCCCCAAGCTGGAGATGGGGAAGCTAGGAGGATTCTCGAGAAACTGATTTCTCGATCTAGGAAAGGATGGGACGCAAGGTTGAATTATGTCCCATTAGAACGCATGAAAGCTAGGAGGATGCCGGTGAGAATCAAACCGTACAAGCTTGTACGTGGGAGATCTTACCACTTGCCGGTGAAATTAGGAACCGGAGAGTTCTTGGAAGAGCTCTATGATGGATTTGAAGAGCAATCCAAGATGTTCAAGGTGCATTGAGTCATCTATGGACATAGGTCCAGCTAGCGACGTTAAACCAAGCGCTTCTTGGGAGGCAACCCAAGGTAATGCATCCTTTTCCCTTTTCTTTCTTAGATTAGAGTAGTTGTTTTTGTTTATTTTTCGTCGATACCTTCCGGTATGTTTGTGTTTTTGGATGTCAGGAATAAGGAATAAGCAAGAGAAGATGAGAAAAGCCGAAAAGAATGACGGAACTTGGATTTTTGGCACAGATCAGAGAGTTCCACGACCTAAACCACGACCGTGGTTATGCATTGAGTCGTGAAAAGTGATTTTCGAGAGCAACTGAAAGTTCCACGGCCAAAACCACGGCCGTGGAAATTCCCGACCGAAAAAAAAATATTTTTTTTTTTTCGGAAAAATTTTCGGCGGAAAGACGTTCCCCTTCTTCATTCTTCAAACGCCGATTGGAATATTCAGAATTTCCTATTGAGCTTATATAGATTCCCACCACCATCACCCGATGCCTAATTCGCCATCTTACATTGTGAGTATCCTTTTCCATCTTTTCTTTTGTTCACATTGGGGACATTGTGAGTTTTAAGTATGGGGTGGAGGTATTTGCAATACCATTTGCATGTTTTATGTCTTGCATCATATGATTGTGAAAATTTTGAAAATTTTAAAAGTTTTGTGCTTCTAGGATGGATATGATCTTTATGATAACATTTGTTTAGTGGAAGAGCTATGATAATTCTTATATGTTTGAATTGATTTATGACATGTGAGATTTGAATACTTTGTTAGAATGTCATGCATGTTTGATAATTTGCTTTCATTCTAAATCACGTTGAGTGTTGAAGGTTGAAACCGCATATAAGTTCTTACACTTCTTATTGAAATGATTAAGGCACCTCAATTTTCTTACTTCTTTCCTTGTTCATTTAGCCCCTCAATGAAATAATTGCCTCCCTTACCTATCCGGGAACTAGGAAGAGTTGAATTTTGGCATGTTTGACGTGGGAGGGCCATGAAAGCAATTGTTTGCATTCAAAGTAGAGAAATTCTAGGTTTAGGGAAGTCAATCATGACGATGAGTAACTCGGCACCATTCACATAGCCGGGTGTTTGTGTCTTGCCAAAGTCGGATTGAGCGATATTCCTAACGGATCATGGTATGTGTATCAAGAGTTTGAGGCATCTCGAAATTTGAGAAACGCCAATCTCCTAGGCTTCGGTTTTTGTGCACCGCTGTCCATATTTCCCAAAAAGTAAAGTCGAAAAATAATGTGAAAAAGAAAAGAGCAAAGCTCTAAGTTGATAGGTGTTGTAAGCAAAACAAAAAGAGAAAAAAAAAAAAGAGTTACGGTATTCCTTTTTTCCCGGATTCATACACCACATTCCTTTATAAGTTTCCCACCTATTCACGTTTCTTGACCTTTGCTTGAAAGACCTTAAGATCTTTGAGTATGTTGTTTGGCTTTGTGGTCTAAACTGGATTCCTCATGATTGATTTTGATATATTTTGATAGCATGAATTATAGTCTATATTTTGGGGTTTGTTTGGACGTTTTATCTTTCATAATCTGCATGTTTGTATGTACATTATGTGATTTTACTACCATTTCATCTACCTTTGCGAGAATCGAGGTCTACACCTAGTTTCGTTGTAATTGCAGGTAATATGGTACGTTTTGCATCGAAAAGGAGCAAAAGGAGTCAAGAGTCATTTGGAGCTACATTCAGGAAGCACAACCATGGATTAAAGATTTACTTTGGACCAGTTTTGAGAGATTCTACACTCAGTTATGATCACCTCGGTTGCCCAGAGATTCATCTCGACCGAGGCGATCTAGAGACACCGACTCGACCGAGGCGAACACCTAGGACGCGGCGAGAATATTTTATTCTTGGCTGAGATCTTTTAAAATTGGAAAGTGATCTTATATTTTTGGGCTGAGCTTCTAGAAGGAAGGAGATATGCAGAATCATATATTTTACCTATATTTATGGGATAATATCTTCTTAAGATTTCTTATCTTTGGAGGGTTATTTTTCCTATAAAAAGGATTGGATTTTCCACAAATCCGATCATGCTTAGATGCTTAGAGGCTGCATACACCGCATACAATCAACTATCAGCGCAGCAGCCGCATCCTACTCCAATTTGGGAGATTCGAAGAACCTTTTTGAAGGTTGAAGGAAGATTGAAGACTATAGCTTTATAGCTTTTTGGAGGGTTTTGTAAGATTGTCTTCAATTCCTTTCCTTGTTGTCTTGTCTTATTGGATCATTATCCAAGGAACGATTTTGTGTGATATTTGATTCAGTTATTGAAGTGTTTTCATTAAATTCTTCTTTATTCAAATATTCACCTTCTTCCCATATATTTAATACTTTCATTATGATGATGAGTGGCTAATTTCCTTGTGTGATTCTAGGGTGATTGGCTGAAGGTTGTGGGAAAAACAATGATAGAATGATCTTAATCACAGTAGGATCCTGAAAGTTCGAGTCTTTAACCTTAACCCTAAGCATCTCGTTCAGTCGATGAACATCTCGGCCGGGGTGGAAACTGGCTGACCGAGGTGGCTTATCCGATCCTTAACTGAGAGTTAATGTGTTAGAGTTTGCCAAATCCTATTCTTATTATACCTTTCTGGTTCAAAGCAAGCTTAGGATGAGACTTACCCGGTAATTCCTTAGTTTGTATACCAACGATCATAAGTGTAGGTAATAAAGGCTTGTCCTTTATTGGGGTTTGAGTGTGCTTCCATCCCATCTTTGTGAGTTAGCCTGAGACTTACCCGGTAAAGGTTGATTCTATTCCCTTAGATGGTGTGTTAGTTTGAGGCAATAGTTCTTTATCTTAATTCCTTGAGACTTACCCGGTAATAGGAGTTACGGTTTGGGATTAGTGTGTAGTGAGACTTACCCGGTGATCTACTCCACTTTAGAAACACTTTCCCCATGCAAAAATCTCAGCTTTGTCCGCTTATCTATAGATCTTGAGTTGGAACCACAACTAGATGCTTTAATCCCTAGAATTGCATGTTTGCTTTATTTGACATCTTATTCATCTTTGATTGTATACTTGCTCTTGTGGTTAGCATCAACACTAGCATACCGTATTGGACTTTGTTTCACTAAGTCCCTGTGATCGACCCCTGGAATTTTCTTGCTTTTACTACGATTGACCCGTACACTGCGGGTTCGCATCCTTGTTTTAAGCTTAAGTCTAGGGTTATAAATTTAAAGCTTGCACACACCGTTTGGAGCGAACAAGTTTTTGGCGCCGTTGCCGGGGATTGTTCTTGCTTTTTCTACTAATCATTCTACTTGAGTGTTCTTGCAGATTTGTGTTCTTAGGTACACGCGAAGTTCTTGTTCCGGCAACGGAACAGAGTTTCGCCAAAGAACAAGTTTTTGGCGCCGTTGCCGGGGACTTGGTCTAGACCGAGCCGGTACGGTTTGCTCTTGGGGCATTTGCCCCGTGTTGCTACTAACTACTCTTTCTATGAGTTTTGTAGTTTTCAGGATTTCTGATGGCTATGTTTGATCCAGCCTGGATAGCAAGACAAAGTGCTAGGGCGGACCATTATGAATACTTGGAGGAGAAGTACTCCTTCTATTGGTTCAACAATGAATGGGAAAGAGAAGAGGCCATTCAGCGTGAACTTGCGATGTGGGATGAACTGAACGTCCCTAAAAAGACTTATGAGCAACCTCTTGAAGACTCTCTCGAATCTAGGTTGGAGAAGTTGATGAAGAAGGTGACGGAGCTCAAGGAAAGCACCCTATCCTATGCTAAGCCAGAAGAGGAGCATAAGGAAGTGTTGCACGTTTCGAGCATACCTCCAGTCAAACCAGAAGTTTCTCCTGAAGCTTTTGAGGAAGAAGATGTGGAAGATCTCGATCTGACTGTTGAGACCTCGGTCGAGGTGGAAGAGATCTCGGTCGAGATGAAAGAAGAATCTGCAGAACCGAAAGAGGAAGATGCAGAGAACTTTGGCCAAATTACTGAGATTGCGGCCAAAGCAGATGACAGATCAGCTGAGTTGAGAGAGATTTCGTGTGTGGACTATCAACCCAACATGAAACTCGTCTCAAACTTTGGAGAACTTTACAAGGTACATTCTCCTACTTTATTTGAACTCCCTATTAAAGTTTCTGAATTTTTCAGGAATGCACCGGAAAGTTGGAGGTCTCTTCCGAAAGAACCTCCTAAAATCAAGATGAAGTCTTCCTTGAAATTGTTGGAAGAAGAAGCTCCTTGGATTATAAGGAGTGGAGTTTGCAAACACTACACCGCTAAGTCGATGAAGTATCTCTTGTTCAAGTATGGGGTCCCTCGCATGCTCAGGACCTTGTACCATCCCCAAGCTAAAGATGGGGAAGCTACTAGGATTCTCGAGAAGTTGTTTTCTCGATCAAGGAAAGGATGGGACGCAAGGCTAGATTATGTCCCATTGAAGTGCAGGAAGTCTAGAAGGATTCCGGTGAGAATCAAACCGTACAAGCTTGTACGTGGGAGATCTTACCATTTGCCGGTGAAATTAGGAACCGGAACCTTTTTGGAAGAATTTTATGATGGATGTGATGAGCACTCCATGGTGTTCAAGGTACATTGAGTAATTCTATGGAGAAGGGTCCAGCTAGCGACCTTAAACCAAGCGCTTCTTGGGAGGCAACCCAAGGTATTGCTTTCTTTCCCGTTTTCTAGTTTAGTTTAGATAGTTTTTGTTTTTGTTTCCTCTAGACAACAACCAGGTATTCCAAAAGGAAGGATCACAGTTCAGGAGCTACACTGGAAGAACAAAATTTCGAGAAGTTGAGGAAACGAGCTTTACTGAAATACATCTCGGGTACTGTCAGAACACCTCGACCGAGATGTGCTTCGCCAACCGAGATGGTCTTATCTGGGAGCTGTTTCTTACTTCTTCATGCAGTTTAGCTATGTTCGGTGAGTATCCTGTCCTTAGACCTATTTTGACCCACTGGGACAGTGTGTCCTAAGTATGGGGTGTTTATTGAGGTATTTGACACTTATGTGATGCATGACTCTATTTGACCGGATATTTATGCTTCACTTTTGCATCCATATGATTATCTGATACTACATGCATACCTACAGATTATTTGATTGAGAAAAACGTCGAAACCGAAAAAAAAATTGGTTTTAAAAAAAATTTTTTGACCTCGACCGGGACAGTTCTGGCAAAACGAGGTGTTTCACCTCGGTTGAACCAAGAACACCTCGACCGAGGTGGGCGTAACAGAAAATTTTCGAAAACGATTTTTGTGTTACTTATCTGGATATGATCTCAGTGAAGATTTTGTTTACCGACTGGATTTAAATTCTTTATATGTTTGAAATGTTTTATGATATGTTTAAGTTGCTAAATGCTTTGTTTGAAATTATTGGCATGTTTAATACTTTATTTTTATCCAAATTATGTTGAATTTGAAGGTTGACACCGCAGCATAAGTTCTCTCACGTTCTTCTTGGAAAGACCAAGGCAATTCATTCTTCTTCTTCTTCTTCTTCTTGATCATGCTTAGCCCCTCATATACATATTGCCTCCCTTTACCTATCCGGGAATTTGGAAGCAAGCGACGTGGTGAAAGCAAGTCAAAAGTTGAGAAGTGGCTGAAAGTGAAAGTGTTAGAAAGCAATAAATAGGTTTGGGGAAGTCAATCATGATGATGAGTAACTCGGCACCATTCACATAGCCGGGTGTTTGTGTCTTGCCAAAGTCGGATTGAGCGATATTCCTAACGGGTCATGGTATGTGCATCAAGGGTTTGACGCATCTCGAAAAATTGATGATTGCGGATTTCCTAGGCTTCGGTTATTGTGCACCTCTGTCCATGCATCCCAAAAAGTAAAGTAAAAGAAAAAGAAAAAGTGTGAAATAAGCAAAGCTTATTGGTGGAAGATGTTGCAAGTCAAAGTGAAAGTGAAGTTCATCCTTTTCCCGGATTCTAGCACCACATTACCTTACATACATCCCTACCCTACACGTTTCTTGACCTTTTCTTTTGGGAAGCCCTTGAGACCTTGAGCTTGTTGATTGACTTAGCGGTTTAAATCGGATTATACATGATTAATTTTGATAATTATGATTTATTATGCATTCTATGATTTTATGCAAAGATGAACAACTTTCCTATATTTATAAAATGTTTTGATCATATTGAGTTTTTAATTCCATGAAGTACTCTCTTAGAGTGATCTATGATAGTTGCACACCATAAAAATATTTTTTGAAAGACTTTTCATTGATTTTCATGACTTATAATCCATTCTATCTTGATTTCTATATGAGGAACTTGCTTAGGGACAAGCAAGGGCTAAGTATGGGGTATTTTGATAGCATGAATTATAGTCTATATTTTGGGGTTTGTTTGGACGTTTTATCTTTCATAATCTGCATGTTTGTATGTACATTATGTGATTTTACTACCATTTCATCTACCTTTGCGAGAATCGAGGTCTACACCTAGTTTCGTTGTAATTGCAGGTAATATGGTACGTATTGCATCAAAAAGGAGCAAAAGGAGTCAAGAGTCATTTGGAGCTACATTCAGGAAGCACAGCCATGATTAAAGATTTACTTTGGACCAGTTTTGAGAGATTCTACACTCAGTTATGATCACCTCGGTTGCCCAGAGATTCATCTCGACCGAGGCGATCCAGAGACACCGACTCGACCGAGGCGAACACCTAGGACGCGGCGAGAATATTTTATTCTTGGCTGAGATCTTTTAAAATTGGAAAGTGATCTTATATTTTTGGGCTGAGCTTCTAGAAGGAAGGAGATATGCAGAATCATATATTTTACCTATATTTATGGGATAATATCTTCTTAAGATTTCTTATCTTTGGAGGGTTATTTTTCCTATAAAAAGGGTTGGATTTTCCACAAATCCGGGCATGCTTAGAGGCTGCATACACCGCATACAATCAGCTATCAGCGCAGCAGCCGCATCCTACTCCAATTTGGGAGAGAGTTGAAGAACCTTTTTGAAGGTTGAAGGAAGATTGAAGACTATAGCTTTATAGCTTTTTGGAGGGTTTTGTAAGATTGTCTTCAATTCCTTTCCTTGTTGTCTTGTCTTATTGGATCATTATCCAAGGAACGATTTTGTGTGATATTTGATTCAGTTATTGAAGTGTTTTCATTAAATTCTTCTTTATTCAAATATTCACCTTCTTCCCATATATTTAATACTTTCATTATGATGATGAGTGGCTAATTTTCTTGTGTGATTCTAGGGTGATTGGCTGAAGGTTGTGGTGAAAACAATGATAGAATGATCTTAATCACAGTAGGATCCTGAAAGTTCGAGTCTTTAACCTTAACCCTAAGCATCTCGTTCAGTCGATGAACATCTCGGCCGGGGTGGAAACTGGCTGACCGAGGTGGCTTATCCGATCCTTAACTGAGAGTTAATGTGTTAGAGTTTGCCAAATCCTATTCTTATTATACCTTTCTGGTTCAAAGCAAGCTTAGGATGAGACTTACCCGGTAATTCCTTAGTTTGTATACCAACGATCATAAGTGTAGGTAATAAAGGCTTGTCCTTTATTGGGGTTTGAGTGTGCTTCCATCCCATCTTTGTGAGTTAGCCTGAGACTTACCCGGTAAAGGTTGATTCTATTCCCTTAGATGGTGTGTTAGTTTGAGGTTATAGTTCTTTATCTTAATTCCTTGAGACTTACCCGGTAATAGGAGTTACGGTTTGGGATTAGTGTGTAGTGAGACTTACCCGGTGATCTACTCCACTTTAGAAACACCTTCCCCACGCAAAAATCTCAGCTTTGTCCGCTTATCTATAGATCTTGAGTTGGAACCACAACTAGATGCTTTAATCCCTAGAATTGCATGTTTGCTTTATTTGACATCTTATTCATCTTTGATTGTATACTTGCTCTTGTGGTTAGCATCAACACTAGCATACCGTATTGGACTTTGTTTCACTAAGTCCCTGTGATCGACCCCTGGAATTTTCTTGCTTTTACTACGATTGACCCGTACACTGCGGGTTCGCATCCTTGTTTTAAGCTTAAGTCTAGGGTTATAAATTTAAAGCTTGCACACACCGTTTGGAGCGAACAAGTTTTTGGCGCCGTTGCCGGGGACTTGGTCTAGACCGAGCCGGTACGGTTTGCTCTTGGGGCATTTGCCCCGTGTTGTCTTACCACTCTACTTGAGTGACTCTTGCAGGTTCTTTCTTAGGTATATGCGAAGAACCCGCACTGGAAAGGAAGGTATAGATGCTTCTTGTGATGCAGATATACGGAGCCTGAAGGCACTGGAAGCTGATCCAAGAGCCATGACTGAGAAGCTGATCCAGGAAACGAAGATTTCCAGCCTCGGATCCAGTAGCAGTACCTCGACCGAGGCACTTTCTGGACTGAGCGAGGCGTCTGAAGAACACCTCGGTCAGCGCCTTTGCGCCTCGACCGAGGTCGACAGAGAGACGATTCAAACTGAGACTGCACATAGTCCAGTTTCTGACACCACTTCACTGGAAAGAGGAAGCACAGATCCCTCCCAGAAAGCACCCCCAGTTGTGGAGCTTAAACAACTCCCTAATCACTTGAGGTATATCTTTCTTGGGCCGGATTCTACTTATCCCGTTATTGCTAGTGCTTCCCTCTCCGATTCTGAATTATCTAAGCTAATGCATGTCCTGAGAAAGCATCGGAAAGCCATAGGCTACACCACGGACGATCTTATTGGCATTAACCCTTCTTTCTGCATGCATAGAATTCTAATGGAAGATAATCATAAGACTTCACGGGAACCTCAAAGACGGTTAAATCCGATCATGAAAGAGGTTGTGAAGAAGGAAGTTCTTAAGTTGTTGGATGCAGGTATTATTTATCCTATCTCGGACAGCAAGTGGGTTAGCCCGGTGCATGTCGTCCCGAAGAAAGGAGGGATGACCGTTGTGACGAATAAGAACAACGAGTTGATCCCAACAAGGACCGTTACG
Source organism: Fagopyrum esculentum (assembly GCA_033239045.1). NCBI lineage: Eukaryota > Viridiplantae > Streptophyta > Magnoliopsida > Caryophyllales > Polygonaceae > Fagopyrum > Fagopyrum esculentum. The sequence goes on from BSUD01000003.1 coordinate 37,594,368, forward strand.
GGCTGGAGAGTTTGCATCGACTATAGGAAGCTGAACACGGCTACTAGGAAAGATCATTTTCCGCTTCCCTTCATTGATCAAATGCTCGAACGGTTGGCCCAGCATTCACACTTTTGCTACTTGGACGGCTATAGTGGATTCTTCCAGATTCCTATCCATCCGGATGATCAGAAGAAGACCACTTTCACATGTCCTTGGGGGACGTTTGCCTATCGGAGGATGCCATTCGGGTTGTGCAATGCACCAGCTACCTTCCAGCGATGCATGATGGCCATCTTCTCCGAGTACATAGAGGAGATCATGGAGGTATTTATGGATGATTTTTCTGTATATGGTTCCTCTTTTGATGATTGCCTATCTAACCTTTCTCTAGTGCTTAAAAGATGTGAAGACACTAACCTTGTTTTGAATTGGGAGAAGTGTCATTTTATGGTTAATGAAGGCATTGTGCTAGGACACCTCGTTTCTAATCGAGGTATTGAGGTCGATCGAGCTAAGATCGAGACTATTGAGAAGCTCCCTCCTCCTTGTTCTGTTAAAGGTGTGAGGAGTTTTCTCGGGCATGCAGGTTTCTACAGGAGATTCATCAAGGACTTCTCCAAGATTTCTAAACCTCTAACCAACCTCTTGAATAAAGATGTTGTTTTTGAGTTTTCGCAGGAGTGTCTTGATGCTTTTTACAGGATTAAGGAAGCGTTGGTCTCCGCTCCCATTATCCAACCTCCTGATTGGACCTTGCCCTTTGAGGTCATGTGTGACGCTAGCGATGTAGCCGTAGGAGCGGTGCTTGGGCAAAAGAAGGATGGACGGACCACCGCCATTTACTATGCTAGCAAGACGCTAGATGTAGCACAACGCAACTACGCTACCACCGAAAAAGAGTTATTGGCGGTTGTATATGCTTTCGAGAAGTTTCGTTCCTATCTAGTAGGGGCGAAAGTCATTGTCTACACCGACCATGCAGCCATTCGTTACTTGTTGGCTAAGAAAGATGCAAAGCCGCGCCTTATTCGATGGATTCTCTTGCTCCAAGAGTTTGACCTAGAGATCCGCGATAAGAAGGGATCCGAGAATTCAGTTGCGGATCACCTCAGCCGGCTACCGGAATCCTCCCGCGAGCCGGATAGCCCACCCATAGACGATTCATTCCCCGACGAGCACTTGCACGTTCTGGAGCGTTTGATGGACTTACTTACTTCACCCCACGATGGAGGTGAAGTATGGGGTGAGGGAACCTCCTACCTCCTTTGAGACGCACTATGGTCCAGCTAGCGACCTTAAATCAAGCGCTTCTTGGGAGGCAACCCAAGGTATTGCTTTCTTTCCCGTTTTCTAGTCTAGTTTAGATAGTTTTTGTTTTTGCTTTGCTTTGCTTTGCTTTGTTTTTGGCGTTCTGGACAGATAACAGGAAGGAGCACTCCAGGAAAGGGAGAAGTTCGAGATTCTGAGAAGAAAGAGGCACCTCGGTCACTGTCAGAACACCTCGACCGAGTTGATTCTTGAAGCAACCGAGGCGACTAGGGTTTCTGCAGAACCGCCTCGGTCCGTACCACCTCGGTCCAGTCGAGACCATCTCGACCGAGGTGACAGCAGATCTCGCGACGGTATAAAAAGCGAAAATTACTTTTCACTTTTTATTTTTCACCCATTTCGACCGCGGCGACAGAGCACCTCGTTCTCTCTCGTTTCTCGCTCTTTTCCGACGATTTCTGTTCCAAAACTGCAATTAAAGGGAAGAGGAGTCGATTGCAACAACAGATCTGCAAGAAATCTGAGCATTTTCGACCGAAACGAGATGAGTTCAGATAGGATACTAGCCCTTAGAGACAGAGCAGCACACCGACGGATTGATGACCTGACAGATCAGGTTATCGACACTTATGCTGCACTTTCTTTGGATATCCGGGAGATGCAGGAGCGGCAGCATCATCAGCACATGATGGCTCAGCTACAGTTCCAGCATGTCATGGGCTATCCCTATGACCCTACTTTGTACCCTTACATTCCACCACCACCACCGGATCAGGACTTCTGAGGAGCTGCAGGATTTTTATTTATTTTATTTTTATGCAGTTCGGCTCTTTATCCGGTGAGTCCTCCTTTCTTTCAGACTTTTATTACACCCACTGGGACAGTGTGTCTCAAGTATGGGGTAGTTGATGTATTATCTGACTTATTTGACTTATGATGTATTATTCGACTTATGATGTATCGGATATTTTCATATTCATGCTTTATCTGCATTTATATGTTTATCTGAGATTGCATGCATACTTACAGGTTATTTGATTGAGAGAAACGTCGAAACCGAAAAAAAAAAAAAATTGGTTTTAAAAAATTTTTTTCTTTTTTTTGACCTCGACCGGGACAGTTCTGGCAAAACGAGGTGTTTCACCTCGGTTGAACCAAGAACATCTCGACCGAGGTGGCATAACAGAGAGTTTTCGAATACGATTTTTGTGTTACTTATCTGGATATGATCTCAGTGAAGATCTTGTTTGCTGACTGGATTTAAATTCTTTATATGCTTGAAATGTTTTATGATATGTTTAAGTTGCTAAATGCTTTGTTTGAAATTATTGGCATGTTTAATACTTTATTTTTATCCAAATTATGTTGAATTTGAAGGTTGACACCGCAGCATAAGTTCTCTCACGTTCTTCTTGGAAAGACCAAGGCAATTCATTCTTCTTCTTCTTCTTCTTCTTGATCATGCTTAGCCCCTCATATACATATTGCCTCCCTTTACCTATCCGGGAATTTGGAAGCAAGCGAAGTGGTGAAAGCAAGTCAAAAGTTGAGAAGTGGCTGAAAGTGAAAGTGTTAGAAAGCAATAATAGGTTTGGGGAAGTCAATCATGAAGATGAGTAACTCGGCACCATTCACATAGCCGGGTGTTTGTGTCTTGCCAAAGTCGGATTGAGCGATATTCCTAACGGGTCATGGTATGTGCATCAAGGGTTTGACGCATCTCGAGAAATTGATGATTGCGGATTTCCTAGGCTTCGGTTATTGTGCACCTCTGTCCATGCATCCCAAAAAGTAAAGTAAAAGAAAAAAAAAAGTGTGAAATAAGCAAAGCTTATTGGTGGAAGATGTTGCAAGTCAAAAGTGAAAGTGAAGTTCATCCTTTTCCCGGATTCTAGCACCACATTACCTTACATACATCCCTACCCTACACGTTTCTTGACCTTTCTTTTGGGAAGCCCTTGAGACCTTGAGCTTGTTGATTGACTTAGCGGTTTAAATCGGATTATACATGATTAATTTTGATAATTATGATTTATTATGCATTCTATGATTTTATGCAAAGATGAACAACTTTCCTATATTTATAAAATGTTTTGATCATATTGAGTTTTTAATTTCCAGGAAGTACTCTCTTAGAGTGATCTATGATAGTTGCACACCATAAAAATGTTTTTGAAAGACTTTTCATTGATTTTCTTGACTTATAATCCATTCTATCTTGATTTCTATATGAGGAACTTGCTTAGGGACAAGCAAGGGCTAAGTATGGGGTATTTTGATAGCATGAATTATAGTCTATATTTTGGGGTTTGTTTGGACGTTTTATCTTTCATAATCTGCATGTTTGTATGTACATTATGTGATTTTACTACCATTTCATCTACCTTTGCGAGAATCGAGGTCTACACCTAGTTTCGTTGTAATTGCAGGTAATATGGTACGTTTTGCATCGAAAAGGAGCAAAAGGAGTCAAGAGTCATTTGGAGCTACATTCAGGAAGCATAACCATGGATTAAAGATTTACTTTGGACCAGTTTTGAGAGATTCTACACTCAGTTATGATCACCTCGGTTGCCCAGAGATTCATCTCGACCGAGGCGATCCAGAGACGCCGACTCGACCGAGGCGAACACCTAGGACGCGGCGAGAATATTTTATTCTTGGCTGAGATCTTTTAAAATTGGAAAGTGATCTTATATTTTTGGGCTGAGCTTCTAGAAGGAAGGAGATATGCAGAATCATATATTTTACCTATATTTATGGGATAATATCTTCTTAAGATTTATTATCTTTGGAGGTTTATTTTTCCTATAAAAAGGATTGGATTTTCCACAAATCCGATCATGCTTAGAGGCTGCATACACCGCATACGATCTCGATTACAGCGAAGAATACGCAGCAGCCGCATCCTACTCCAATTTGGGAGTTGTTGAAGAACCTTTTTGAAGGTTGAAGGAAGATTGAAGACTATAGCTTTATAGCTTTTTGGAGGGTTTTGTAAGATTGTCTTCAATTCTTTTCCTTGTTGTCTTGTCTTGTTGGATTATTATCCAAGGAACAATTTTGTGTGATATTTGATTCAGTTATTGAAGTGTTTTCATTAAATTCTTCTTTGTTCAAATATTCACCTTCTTCCCATATATTTAATACTTTCATTATGATGATGAGTGGCTAATTTCCTTGTGTGATTCTAGGGTGATTGGCTGAAGGTTGTGGGAAAAACAATGATAGAATGATCTTAATCACAGTAGGATCCTGAAAGTTCGAGTCTTTAACCTTAACCCTAAGCATCTCGTTCAGTCGATGAACATCTCGGCCGGGGTGGAAACTGGCTGACCGAGGTGGCTTATCCGATCCTTAACTGAGAGTTAATGTGTTAGAGTTTGCCAAAACCTATTCTTATTACACCTTTCTGGTTCAAAGCAAGCTTAGGATGAGACTTACCCGGTAATTCCTTAGTTTGTATACTAACGATCATAAGTGTAGGTAATAAAGGCTTGTCCTTTATTGGGGTTTGAGTGTGCTTCCATCCCATCTTTGTGAGTTAGCCTGAGACTTACCCGGTAAAGGTTGATTCTATTCCCTTAGATGGTGTGTTAGTTTGAGGCAATAGTTCTTTATCTTAATTCCTTGAGACTTACCCGGTAATAGGAGTTACGGTTTGGGATTAGTGTGTAGTGAGACTTACCCGGTGATCTACTCCACTTTAGAAACACCTTCCCCATGCAAATATCTCAGCTTTGTCCGCTTATCTATAGATCTTGAGTTGGAACCACAACTAGATGCTTTAATCCCTAGAATTGCATGTTTGCTTTATTTGACATCTTATTCATCTTTGATTGTATACTTGCTCTTGTGGTTAGCATCAACACTAGCATACCGTATTGGACTTTGTTTCACTAAGTCCCTGTGATCGACCCCTGGAATTTTCTTGCTTTTACTACGATTGACCCGTACACTGCGGGTTCGCATCCTTGTTTTAAGCTTAAGTCTAGGGTTATAAATTTAAAGCTTGCACACACCGTTTGGAGCGAACAGAAGTTCTTAAGTTGTTGGATGCAGGTATTATTTATCCTATCTCGGACAGCAAGTGGGTTAGCCCGGTGCATGTCGTTCCGAAGAAAGGAGGGATGACCGTTGTGACGAATAAGAACAACGAGTTGATCCCAACGAGGACCGTTACGGGCTGGAGAGTTTGCATCGACTATAGGAAGCTGAACACGGCTACTAGGAAGGATCATTTTCCGCTTCCCTTCATTGATCAAATGCTCGAACGGTTAGCCCAGCATTCACACTTTTGCTACTTGGACGGCTATAGTGGATTCTTCCAGATTCCTATCCATCCGGATGATCAGGAGAAGACCACTTTCACATGTCCTTGGGGGACGTTTGCCTATCGGAGGATGCCATTCGGATTGTGCAATGCACCAGCTACCTTCCAGCGATGCATGATGGCTATCTTCTCCGAGTACATAGAGGAGATCATGGAGGTATTTATGGATGATTTTTCTGTATATGGTTCCTCTTTTGATGATTGCCTATCTAACCTTTCTCTAGTGCTTAAAAGATGTGAAGACACTAACCTTGTTT
>BSUD01000003.1:37600218-37715463 GCA_033239045.1 Fagopyrum esculentum
GAAGTGTCATTTTATGGTTAATGAAGGCATTGTGCTAGGACACCTCGTTTCTAATCGAGGTATTGAGGTCGATCGAGCTAAGATCGAGACTATTGAGAAACTCCCTCCTCCTTGTTCTGTTAAGGGTGTGAGGAGTTTTCTCGGGCATGCAGGTTTCTATAGGAGATTCATCAAGGACTTCTCCAAGATTTCTAAACCTCTAACTAACCTCTTGAATAAAGATGTTGTTTTTGAGTTTTCGCAGGAGTGTCTTGATGCTTTTTACAGGATTAAGGAAGCGTTGATCTCCGCTCCCATTATCCAACCTCCTGACTGGACCTTACCCTTTGAGGTCATGTGTGACGCTAGCGATGTAGCCGTAGGAGCGGTGCTTGGGCAAAAGAAGGATGGACGGACCACCGCCATTTACTATGCTAGCAAGACGCTAGATGTAGCACAACGCAACTACGCTACCACTGAGAAGGAGTTATTGGCGGTTGTATATGCTTTCGAGAAGTTTCGTTCCTATCTAGTAGGGGCGAAAGTCATTGTCTACACCGACCACGCAGCCATTCGTTACTTGTTGGCTAAAAAAGATGCAAAGCCGCGCCTTATTCGATGGATTCTCTTGCTCCAGGAATTTGACCTAGAGATCCGCGATAAGAAGGGATCCGAGAATTCAGTTGCGGATCACCTCAGCCGGTTACCGGAATCCTCCCGCGAGACGGATAACCCACCCATAGACGATTCATTCCCCGACGAGCACTTGCACGTTTTGGAGCGTTTGATGGACTTACTTACTTCACCCCACGATGGAGGTGAAGTATGGGGTGAGGGAACCTCCTACCTCGTTTGAGACGCATCATGGTCCAGCTAGCGACCTTAAATCAAGCGCTTCTTGGGAGGCAACCCAAGGTATTGCATTCTTTCCCGTTTTCTAGTCTAGTTTAGATAGTTTTTGTTTTTGCTTTGCTTTGCTTTGTTTTTGGTGTTTTAGACAGATAACAGGAAGGAGCACTCCAGAAAAGGGAGAAGTTCGAGATTCTGAGGAAGAAAAAGGCACCTCGGTCACTGTCAGAACACCTCGACCGAGTTGATTCTTGAAGCAACCGAGGCGACTAGGGTTTCTGCAGAACCGCCTCGGCCCGTACCACCTCGGTCCAGTCGAGACCATTTCGACCGAGGTGACAGCAGATCTCGCGACAGTATAAAAAGGAAAAATTACTTTTCACTTTTTATTTTTACGCATTTCGACCGCGGCACAGAATCGCCTCGCTCCCTCATTTCTCGCTCGTTTTCGAAGATTTCTGCTTCCAAACCGAGATTAAAGAGTAGAGGAGTCGATTACTACAACAGATCTGCAAGAAATTTGAGCGATTCGACCGAAACGAGGTAAAAACGTTCGAAAACCCTAACTCGTTCGTTTTCTGCTATTTGGGCTTTGGTTGCCCTTGTTTCTGTTGAGAAAAGGCATAAGTACCCCTTAGGAAGCAATTGTAGTGATTTTGGGGGGAAAAGAACTGAAAATCAGAGAATAGAAATCGACACTGCTACGCCTCGGTCCGGTCGAACTGCATCTCGACCGAGGTGATTTCTGAGGGTTGTCAGTCAACCGAGGTGGTCTGACAGTGAGTTTGTGAAGATGAGTTCCGATCGCCGTTTAGCCCTGAGAGATAGATCTTCACCCTCCCCTTCCCCTTCTTCTTCCCGTCCCTACCGCCCGGTTATCCACGAGAGATGCCGGGTAGATTACGAGAGGATAGCGGGCCGTCCGGTTATCGCACCGCGATTTCTGGAGATATCCGCTTTTGACTGCCTAGGGTTAGAGGCTGACCTTAGGAGGATGATAGCTACAGTCGGGCTGGATCAGTTTTCTGAGATCCGAGCCCCAGCCTACATAGAGCCGACACTAGAGTTCGTCAGCTCCTTCTCCTACCTACCCACAGAGGGATCTGTGAAGTACCGGCTGATGAGCCGGAACTTCATAGTTCCATTAGAGATATTCAGAGAGATTTTCAGCTTTCCTACCCCTACAGCTGTAGACTTCCCCTCCCGATCCGTAGCTAGGGAGTTTTGGGGACAGATAGCCCACATCACTACACATGCAGACAGATGGCGCCCTGGTGATTCCAGGGAGAAGGTCATCTTCCACCCAGCTTTCAGACTCGCCCACCGGATATTCAGCGAGATGCTTCTGGCGTGTACTGAGACGCCCCAGAAGATCAGACAGGGGGAGCTATTTTCGCTGTACTGCATGGTCACGGGAGGATACCCGGACTTTGGCTTGCTCCTGGCAGAGGATCTGCACAGGATCAAGGCCAAAGGGAAGGGTGATATTTGCTGTGGAGGTCTAGTCACCCACATCGCCTCCTACCACGGGATGGATCTCAGTATCTGCACATTGGCGGCGGCTCCGAAGCCGCTGGGTCTGCAGGAGATGATCACGAGGCGGATTCTTGTTCCTCGTGGGTTGACTACACCCTACGTTGCTATGCCTTGGGAGCGGACAGCGCCTCAGGGCATCAGATGGTCTGCACAGTTTTCGGTCTTCGACCCACATTTTTGGCAGACAGCATGGGCCCCGCTGATGGAGGACTACAGAGAGGGAGCAGCTGCAGCTACTGAGGAGGCTGAGGAGGCTGATGAGGAGGATGACGACGAGACGGTTGATGAGAGAGGAGGCGGCGTCCCGATGGACACAGGGACAGACACTGCTGGGACGAGCGCGCCTCCCATTATTGATCTTGATGAGGACGAGGAGGACACTGAGCCAGCGCCGGCTGAGACTTCTCCAGTTAGGCCCGCTAGGCGCAGGAGGCAGAGGGTTAGGGACAGAGCAGCACACCGCCGGATTGATGACCTGACAGATCAGGTTATCGACACTTATGCTGCACTTTCTTTGGATATCCGGGAGATGCAGGAGCGACAGCATCATCAGCACATGATGGCTCAGCTACAGTTCCAGCATGTCATGGGCTATCCCTATGACCCTACTTTGTACCCGTACATGCCACCACCACCACCGGATCAGGACTTCTGAGGAGCTGCAGGATTTTATTTATTTTATTTTTATGCAGTTCGGCTCTTTATCCGGTGAGTCCTCCTTTCTTTCAGACTTTATTTACACCCACTGGGACAGTGTGTCTCAAGTATGGGGTATTTAGTTGATGTATTATCTGACTTATTCGACTCATGATGTATTATTTGACCTTTGATGTATTATTTACCGGATATTTTCATATTCATGCTTTATCTGCATTTATATGTTTATCTGAGATTGCATGCATACTTACAGGTTATTTGATTGAGAAAAACGTCGAAACCGAAAAAAAAAATGGTTTTAAAAAATTTTTTGACCTCGACCGGGACAGTTCTGGCAAAACGAGGTGTTTCACCTCGGTTGAACCAAGAACATCTCGACCGAGGTGGGTTAACTGAGAGTTTTCGAAAACGATTTTTGTGTTACTTATCTGGATATGATCTCAGTGAAGATTTTGTTTACCGACTGGATTTAAATTCTTTATATGTTTGAAATGTTTTATGATATGTTTAAGTTGCTAAATGCTTTGTTTGAAATTATTGGCATGTTTAATACTTTATTTTTATCCAAATTATGTTGAATTTGAAGGTTGACACCGCAGCATAAGTTCTCTCACGTTCTTCTTGGAAAGACCAAGGCAATTCATTCTTCTTCTTCTTCTTCTTCTTGATCATGCTTAGCCCCTCATATACATATTGCCTCCCTTTACCTATCCGGGAATTTGGAAGCAAGCGAAGTGGTGAAAGCAAGTAAAAGTTGAGAAGTGGCTGAAAGTGAAAGTATTAGAAAGCAATAATAGGTTTGGGGAAGTCAATCATGAAGATGAGTAACTCGGCACCATTCACATAGCCGGGTGTTTGTGTCTTGCCAAAGTCGGATTGAGCGATATTCCTAACGGGTCATGGTATGTGCATCAAGGGTTTGACGCATCTCGAGAAATTGATGATTGCGGATTTCCTAGGCTTCGGTTATTGTGCACCTCTGTCCATGCATCCCAAAAAGTAAAGTAAAAGAAAAAAAGTGTGAAATAAGCAAAGCTTATTGGTGGAAGATGTTGCAAGTCAAAAGTGAAAGTGAAGTTCATCCTTTTCCCGGATTCTAGCACCACATTACCTTACATACATCCCTACCCTACACGTTTCTTGACCTTTTCTTTTGGGAAGCCCTTGAGACCTTGAGCTTGTTGATTGACTTAGCGGTTTAAATCGGATTATACATGATTAATTTTGATAATTATGATTTATTATGCATTCTATGATTTTATGCAAAGATGAACAACTTTCCTATATTTATAAAATATTTTGATCATATTGAGTTTTTAATTTCCAGGAAGTATTCTCTTAGAGTGATCTATGATAGTTTCACACCATAAAATGTTTTTGAAAGACTTTTCATTGATTTTCTTGACTTATAATCCATTCTATCTTGATTTCTATATGAGGAACTTGCTTAGGGACAAGCAAGGGCTAAGTATGGGGTATTTTGATAGCATGAATTATAGTCTATATTTTGGGGTTTGTTTGGACGTTTTATCTTTCATAATCTGCATGTTTGTATGTGCATTATGTGATTTTACTACCATTTCATCTACCTTTGCGAGAATCGAGGTCTACACCTAGTTTCGTTGTAATTGCAGGTAATATGGTACGTTTTGCATCAAAAAGGAGCAAAAGGAGTCAAGAGTCATTTGGAGCTACATTTAGGAAGCACAACCATGGAATAAAGATTTACTTTGGACCAGTTTTGAGAGATTCTACATTCAGTTATGAGTCACCTCGGTTGACCAGAGATTCATCTCGACCGAGGCGATCCAGAGACGCCGACTCGACCGAGGCGAACACCTAGGACGCGGCGAGAATATTTTATTCTTGGCTGAGATCTTTTAAAATTGGAAAGTGATCTTATATTCTTGGGCTGAGCTTCTAGAAGGAAGGAGATATGCAGAATCATATATTTTTCCTATATTTATGGGATAATATCTTCTTAAGATTGATTATCTTTGGAGGTTTATTTTTCCTATAAAAAGGGTTGATTTTCTACAATTTGAGGAGGCTGCATACGCCGCATACGTCAACATCCGCTTACAGTTAGAAATCCCGCATACGACGCAGCACACCCGCTATCAGCGCAGCAGCGGCATCCTACTCCAATTTGGGAGAGAGTTGAAGAACCTTTTTGAAGGTCAAAGGAAGATTGAAGACTATAGCTTCATAGCTTTTTGGAGGGTTTTGTAAGATTGTCTTCAATTCCTTTTCTTGTTGTCTTGTCTTGTTGGATTATTATCCAAGGAACGATTTTGTGTGATATTTGATTCAGTTATTGAAGTGTTTTCATTAAATTCTTCTTTGTTCAAATACTCACCTTCTTCCCATATATTTAATACTTTCATTATGATGATGAGTGGCTAATTTCCTTGTGTGATTCTAGGGTGATTGGCTGAAGGTTGTGGGAAAAACAATGATAGAATGATCTTAATCACAGTAGGATCCTGAAAGTTCGAGTCTTTAACCTTAACCCTAAGCATCTCGTTCAGTCGATGAACATCTCGGCCGGGGTGGAAACTGGCTGACCGAGGTGGCTTATCCGATCCTTAACTGAGAGTTAATGTGTTAGAGTTTGCCAAATCCTATTCTTATTATACCTTTCTGGTTCAAAGCAAGCTTAGGATGAGACTTACCCGGTAATTCCTTAGTTTGTATACTAACGATCATAAGTGTAGGTAATAAAGGCTTATCCTTTATTGGGGTTTGAGTTTGCTTCCATCCCATCTTTGTGAGTTAGCCTGAGACTTACCCGGTAAAGGTTGATTCTATTCCCTTAGATGGTGTGTTAGTTTGAGGCAATAGTTCTTTATCTTAATTCCTTGAGACTTACCCGGTAATAGGAGTTACGGTTTGGGATTAGTGTGTAGTGAGACTTACCCGGTGATCTACTCCACTTTAGAAACACCTTCCCCATGCAAAAATCTCAGCTTTGTCCGCTTATCTATAGATCTTGAGTTGGAACCACAACTAGATGCTTTAATCCCTAGAATTGCATGTTTGCTTTATTTGACATCTTATTCATCTTTGATTGTATTACTTGCTCTTGTGGTTAGCATCAACACTAGCATACCGTATTGGACTTTGTTTCACTAAGTCCCTGTGATCGACCCCTGGAATTTTCTTGCTTTTACTACGATTGACCCGTACACTGCGGGTTCGCATCCTTGTTTTAAGCTTAAGTCTAGGGTTATAAATTTAAAGCTTGCACACACCGTTTGGAGCGAACAAGTTTTTGGCGCCGTTGCCGGGGACAGTTCTGGCAAAACGAGGTGTTTCACCTCGGTTGACCCAAGAACATCTCGACCGAGGTGGGTTAACTGAGAGTTTTCGAAAACGGTTTTTGTGTTACTTATCTGGATATGATCTCAGTGAAGATCTTGTTTACCGACTGGATTTAAATTCTTTATATGCTTGAAATGTTTTATGATATGTTTAAGTTGCTAAATGCTTTGTTTGAAATTATTGGCATGTTTAATACTTTATTTTTATCCAAATTATGTTGAATTTGAAGGTTGACACCGCAGCATAAGTTCTCTCACGTTCTTCTTGGAAAGACCAAGGCAATTCATTCTTCTTCTTCTTCTTCTTCTTGATCATGCTTAGCCCCTCATATACATATTGCCTCCCTTTACCTATCCGGGAATTTGGAAGCAAGCGAAGTGGTGAAAGCAAGTCAAAAGTTGAGAAGTGGCTGAAAGTGAAAGTGTTAGAAAGCAATAATAGGTTTGGGGAAGTCAATCATGAAGATGAGTAACTCGGCACCATTCACATAGCCGGGTGTTTGTGTCTTGCCAAAGTCGGATTGAGCGATATTCCTAACGGGTCATGGTATGTGCATCAAGGGTTTGATGCATCTCAAGAAATTGATGATTGCGGATTTCCTAGGCTTCGGTTATTGTGCACCTCTGTCCATGCATCCCAAAAAGTAAAGTAAAAGAAAAAAAAAAGTGTGAAATAAGCAAAGCTTATTGGTGGAAGATGTTGCAAGTCAAAAGTGAAAGTGAAGTTCATCCTTTTCCCGGATTCTAGCACCACATTACCTTACATACATCCCTACCCTACACGTTTCTTGACCTTTTCTTTTGGGAAGCCCTTGAGACCTTGAGCTTGTTGATTGACTTAGCGGTTTAAATCGGATTATACATGATTAATTTTGATAATTATGATTTATTATGCATTCTATGATTTTATGCAAAGATGAACAACTTTCCTATATTAATAAAATGTTTTGATCATATTGAGTTTTTAATTTCCAGGAAGTACTCTCTTAGAGTGATCTATGATAGTTGCACACCATAAAAATATTTTTTGAAAGACTTTTCATTGATTTTCTTGACTTATAATCCATTCTATCTTGATTTCTATATGAGGAACTTGCTTAGGGACAAGCAAGGGCTAAGTATGGGGTATTTTATCCCTATGACCCTACTTTGTACCCCTACATGCCACCACCACCACCGGATCAGGACTTCTGAGGAGCTGCAGGATTTTATTTATTTTATTTTTATGCAGTTCGGCTCTTTATCCGGTGAGTCCTCCTTTCTTTCAGACTTTATTTACACCCACTGGGACAGTGTGTCTCAAGTATGGGGTAGTTGATGTATTATCTGACTTATTTGACTTATGATGTATTATTTACCGGATATTTTCATATTCATGCTTTATCTGCATTTATATGTTTATCTGAGATTGCATGCATACTTACAGGTTATTTGATTGAGAAAAACGTCGAAACCGAAAAAAAAATGGTTTTAAAAAAATTTTTGACCTCGACCGGGACAGTTCTGGCAAAACGAGGTGTTTCACCTCGGTTGAACCAAGAACATCTCGACCGAGGTGGCATAACAGAGAGTTTTCGAATACGATTTTTGTGTTACTTATCTGGATATGATCTCAGTGAAGATTTTGTTTACCGACTGGATTTAAATTCTTTATATGTTTGAAATGTTTTATGATATGTTTAAGTTGCTAAATGCTTTGTTTGAAATTATTGGCATGTTTAATACTTTATTTTTATCCAAATTATGTTGAATTTGAAGGTTCACACCGCAGCATAAGTTCTCTCACGTTCTTCTTGGAAAGACCAAGGCAATTCATTCTTCTTCTTCTTCTTCTTCTTGATCATGCTTAGCCCCTCATATACATATTGCCTCCCTTTACCTATCCGGGAATTTGGAAGCAAGCGAAGTGGTGAAAGCAAGTCAAAAGTTGAGAAGTGGCTGAAAGTGAAAGTATTAGAAAGCAATAATAGGTTTGGGGAAGTCAATCATGAAGATGAGTAACTCGGCACCATTCACATAGCCGGGTGTTTGTGTCTTGCCAAAGTCGGATTGAGCGATATTCCTAACGGGTCATGGTATGTGCATCAAGGGTTTGACGCATCTCGAGAAATTGATGATTGCGGATTTCCTAGGCTTCGGTTATTGTGCACCTCTGTCCATGCATCCCAAAAAGTAAAGTAAAAGAAAAAAAAAAGTGTGAAATAAGCAAAGCTTATTGGTGGAAGGTGTTGCAAGTCAAAGTGGAAGTGAAGTTCATCCTTTTCCCGGATTCTAGCACCACATTACCTTACATACATCCCTACCCTACACGTTTCTTGACCTTTTCTTTTGGGAAGCCCTTGAGACCTTGAGCTTGTTGATTGACTTAGCGGTTTAAATCGGATTATACATGATTAATTTTGATAATTATGATTTATTATGCATTCTATGATTTTATGCAAAGATGAACAACTTTCCTATATTAATAAAATGTTTTGATCATATTGAGTTTTTAATTTCCAGGAAGTACTCTCTTAGAGTGATCTATGATAGTTGCACACCATAAAAATGTTTTTGAAAGACTTTTCATTGATTTTCTTGACTTATAATCCATTCTATCTTGATTTCTATATGAGGAACTTGCTTAGGGACAAGCAAGGGCTAAGTATGGGGTATTTTGATAGCATGAATTATAGTCTATATTTTGGGGTTTGTTTGGACGTTTTATCTTTCATAATCTGCATGTTTGTATGTACATTATGTGATTTTACTACCATTTCATCTACCTTTGCGAGAATCGAGGTCTACACCTAGTTTCGTTGTAATTGCAGGTAATATGGTACGTTTTGCATCGAAAAGGAGCAAAAGGAGTCAAGAGTCATTTGGAGCTACATTCAGGAAGCACAACCATGGATTAAAGATTTACTTTGGACCAGTTTTGAGAGATTCTACACTCAGTTATGATCACCTCGGTTGCCCAGAGATTCATCTCGACCGAGGCGATCTAGAGACACCGACTCGACCGAGGCGAACACCTAGGACGCGGCGAGAATATTTTATTCTTGGCTGAGATCTTTTAAAATTGGAAAGTGATCTTATATTTTTGGGCTGAGCTTCTAGAAGGAAGGAGATATGCAGAATCATATATTTTACCTATATTTATGGGATAATATCTTCTTAAGATTTCTTATCTTTGGAGGGTTATTTTTCCTATAAAAAGGATTGGATTTTCCACAAATCCGATCATGCTTAGATGCTTAGAGGCTGCATACACCGCATACAGTTAGAACATCAGCTATCAGCGCAGCAGCCGCATCCTACTCCAATTTGGGAGATTCGAAGAACCTTTTTGAAGGTTGAAGGAAGATTGAAGACTATAGCTTTATAGCTTTTTGGAGGGTTTTGTAAGATTGTCTTCAATTCCTTTCCTTGTTGTCTTGTCTTATTGGATCATTATCCAAGGAACGATTTTGTGTGATATTTGATTCAGTTATTGAAGTGTTTTCATTAAATTCTTCTTTATTCAAATATTCACCTTCTTCCCATATATTTAATACTTTCATTATGATGATGAGTGGCTAATTTCCTTGTGTGATTCTAGGGTGATTGGCTGAAGGTTGTGGGAAAAACAATGATAGAATGATCTTAATCACAGTAGGATCCTGAAAGTTCGAGTCTTTAACCTTAACCCTAAGCATCTCGTTCAGTCGATGAACATCTCGGCCGGGGTGGAAACTGGCTGACCGAGGTGGCTTATCCGATCCTTAACTGAGAGTTAATGTGTTAGAGTTTGCCAAATCCTATTCTTATTATACCTTTCTGGTTCAAAGCAAGCTTAGGATGAGACTTACCCGGTAATTCCTTAGTTTGTATACCAACGATCATAAGTGTAGGTAATAAAGGCTTGTCCTTTATTGGGGTTTGAGTGTGCTTCCATCCCATCTTTGTGAGTTAGCCTGAGACTTACCCGGTAAAGGTTGATTCTATTCCCTTAGATGGTGTGTTAGTTTGAGGCAATAGTTCTTTATCTTAATTCCTTGAGACTTACCCGGTAATAGGAGTTACGGTTTGGGATTAGTGTGTAGTGAGACTTACCCGGTGATCTACTCCACTTTAGAAACACTTTCCCCATGCAAAAATCTCAGCTTTGTCCGCTTATCTATAGATCTTGAGTTGGAACCACAACTAGATGCTTTAATCCCTAGAATTGCATGTTTGCTTTATTTGACATCTTATTCATCTTTGATTGTATACTTGCTCTTGTGGTTAGCATCAACACTAGCATACCGTATTGGACTTTGTTTCACTAAGTCCCTGTGATCGACCCCTGGAATTTTCTTGCTTTTACTACGATTGACCCGTACACTGCGGGTTCGCATCCTTGTTTTAAGCTTAAGTCTAGGGTTATAAATTTAAAGCTTGCACACACCGTTTGGAGCGAACATATTGCAAGTTATGATGCATGTTATGATTTTCTTCCAAAGTGTGATTATCCTTTTCATGATATAATTCCTTTTGATCATATGATGATTTTCATTAGCTATGAAGCAACCATTTGAGGGTGATCTATGAATAAAAGCACAACCAAAATATTGTGGTTTTTCTTTATTTTTACATATTCATAATTCATATTATCTTGTTTCTTAAGTTTGAACCTTGCTTGGGGACAAGCAAGAGGCAAGTATGGGGTATTTTGATGACATGAATTATGACCTATTTTGAGGCATGTATTTATATAAAATTTTCCTTTATTTTGCATCCATAGACATACATTCATGGCATTTATGATTATATTCACCTACTTTGCAAGAATAGAGGTCTACACAGAGTTTTATTGCATCTGTAGGTAATTTGGCGAATTATGGAGCGAAATAGCATATTTAAGGATTAAGCCTTGAAGCGGGACAAAAAGGAGCAATAAAAGGAAGTTAGGACGCGCCCAAAATATCTTCTGATACCGTCAGACGACCCAAAGTATCTTCTGATACCGTCAGACGCGCCAAAGTATCTTCTGATACCGTCAGACGTGCCAAAGTATTTTCTGATACCGTCTGACGCGCCAAAGTATTCTCTGATACCTGCTGACGCGGCCCAGAGTATTTTCTAATACCAGCGGCTCGACTTCTTTTCAGCCCAAAATATTTAGGGTTTCATCATTAAACCCTAGTTTTATCCCTACAAGTATTCGAGAGCCTTCAACATTGAAGGGGAGTCAATTTTTCCAAAGGGGGACTATAAGGAGTCAAATTCTCCAAAGGGAGACTTAGAGGGAGTCAAAATCTCCAAAAGACTTGTACGGTGACAACCCCAGGACTTGGAGTCAATTTCTCCAAAGGGAAACTTTAGCAATTCTAAGGTGAAGGGTTGATAGTTGTGGTTTATTGGCTAAAACCCTTTAGCAATTCTAAGGTGAAGGGTTGATAGTTGTGGTTTAGATGATGATAGATCGATCGTAAATTGATTGGACCCTGAGAGTTAGAGAAATATCGTCGACACCCTAAATCACGGCCTGTTCTTAGGTTTCCACGGCCGTGATTCTCAAGATCTACCCGTGATTTACCTCAGTTTACGAACTTTGCTTTTAATTTAATCCAAAGTTAAAGATTAGCTTTAACCTAGCCTTGGCTTGCATTTCCTAGGCAGTAGTGAGACTCAACATCCTCTATTTTGGCTTCGAGTGTCACAACCTTAGCCGTTTGAGTTTATCTTGATCCTTGGGTTACAAGTTTGGGTATTTGAGATCAATTCTAGTCCTTAGATCCTTTCTATACTGAAGCCTCAACAACCTTTATAGAGAGTATCTTTGGGTTAGACATATAGGGTTTTGGAACTTCATCGTACATTACCTTACTTTAGTATACCTTTGCAATTCTTAACTCTGTCCTTATATGAATAGTATATCTTGAATCGATTGCCACAATTTGATACTTGGATCTTTAGGGTTGTTGTTTTCTCAATATTTGCAAAGCTTTACCTTTTAATTGCTCGATAACTTGAGACTGGGTTTTGTTTCACCAAATCCCTGTGATCGATACTCTGAAATAGTTGCTAATCTACGCTGATCCGTACACATGGGAGGATCTTTCTTCGGAGTTCCTCACCAAATTCTTTCCGCCATCCAAGACGGTGGAGTTGAGAGGTAAGATTAATGCTTTTTCTATGAGATCTAATGAAAGTTTGTTTCAGTCTTGGGAAAGATTTCAGGATTTACTATTGGATTGCCCACAAAATGGCATTTCCAAATTGGAGCCATTGGAGATATACAATAAGGGGCTGGATGTGGAAACACAATTCAAGCTCCAATCCCTTTCATGTGGCACATTCATGGACATGAGGGAAGATGACGCTTGGGACTTCATTGAAAAGCAAGCCCGAGTCATTGAGAAGTATTCTCACCGGAAGGTAGAAGCAAATCGAGTGGAGCAAGGAGCAAAGCTAACACAAGCTGCTCAAACTCAAATCATTTCTTTCAACACCGAGATTAAAGAATTGAAGGAAGTCATCAAGGCTAGCTTTTCAAAGCCTAAGGAGCAAGATGTTGGTTATTTAGGAAATGACAATAACCACAATGGAAATGAGAATACCAATCGCAACAACCGGAACAACAATTGGAACAATTGGAACAACAACAACAACCGGAATAACAATTGGAACAACAATAGGGGTTCAAACAATAACAATTGGCGTTCCAACCAACAACAAAACTCCGGTAATTCTTATCCCAATTCAGGCAATTCACTAACTCCACCACCTTCTTCTTCCATTCCTTTGAAAAGTCAGGGGCAAACATCTAATAGTGGAAGCACTTCGGGGAAAGAGAAGCCCGATCCCATGTTGGAAACAATTTTGGGAAAGTTTCAAGGATTGGAGAGTCACATTACTAAGGTTGATAAAGCCCAAAAGGTTTTAGAAAACCAAATGTTTAGCAATGCTGAGGAAGTTCCTAGAAATCAAGGAAAACTTCCAAGAAAGACGGAAGATAACCCAAAAGGAAGGGTGATGGCTATCACAACTAGGAGCGGAGCAACAACCACCGACCCGCAGCCTAAATTTGTGGAAGTTCCCGTCGAGAACGAGAAGGAAAAGGGGAAGTAGAAGAAAGACATCTACATTCCTCCTCCAGCTTATAAACCTCCCCTACCGTTCCCGCAATCTAAAGCAAGAGCGCGTCTAGACAAACAATTGGGTAAGTTCATTGAACTCATGAGCAAACTGCATATTAATATACCTTTCATTGATGCAATTGTAGGTATGCCAGCTTATGGAAAGTTCTTAAAGGAGATCATCTCTAACAAGAGGAAACTAGAAGACTTTGGAGAAGTCAAGATGAGTTCGGATTCGTCGGATCTCATCAAGACGATGAAGGAAAAGATGCCCCCAAAGCTGAAAGATCCGGGGTCATTTTGTGTTCCCATAGGAGTGGGAGATGTCACATATGATGCATTATGTGATTTAGGAGCAAGCGTTAGCATCATTCCACTTGCCTTATGCAGGAAGATCGGTTTAGGTGAACCTCAACCGGTGAAGATGACGTTATACATGGCGGATCGATCCATAACTCGTCCCGTCGGTATCGTTGAAGACGTCCCGGTCAAGCTTGGTAAGTTCTATGTTTCAATAGATTTTGTTGTGCTTGACATTCCTGCAGATAGTCCGGTCCCGATCATACTCGGAAGACCGTTTCTTGCAACATCTGGTTGTATGGTTGATTGCAAGAATGCTAGACTCGCCTTCGACATAGGAGAGGAAAAGGTAGAGTTCGTTCTTTCCACTTTCATGAAAGAACCAGCTCTTGAAGAGGACATATTTAATATCCATGACGAAGAGCTATCTAGAGAGGAAGTAAGTTCGATTCTCTTCAAGGATCCCTTACAAAAGGTGATCACTATGAACATTATGGACATAGGAGAAGAAGAGGAATGCAATGAGGAAATTGAAGCTTTAGAGAAGCAAAAGGAAGTGTATGAAGAAGAGTTTGGAAAACTCTACGATGGGTCAGAAAACGTGAGGAATCACGGCTAGTCGTGCTATTCCATGGCCGTGGTTTCCACCAACATGACCGTAATTAGCTATTCAGAGGACTCCAGTAAGTTACACGGCCAAAACCACGGCCGTGGAACAAACAGAGTTGCCGTAATTGACTTCCACGCCCTAAACCACGGCCGTGGAGGAAACAGGGGAGCCATAATTTTGGGAAAATCTGAGGACAATTACGTTCTTTCTACCACCTCTCTTGATTCTTCTCCAACAACTTCTATAGAAAAGCTCCCTCCTCCATCTTCGGTGAAGGGGATAAGAAGCTTTCTAGGACATGCCGGGTTTTATAGACGTTTTATAAAGGATTTCTCTAAGATATCAAAACCGCTAACTAATCTATTGATGAAGGATGCAGTTTTTGATTTCTCGCAGGAGTGTCTAGATGCGTTTCATAAGATTCGGGAAGCTCTAATCTCAGCCCCAATCATTCAACCTCCGGATTGGAATCTTCCATTTGAGGTTATGTGTGATGCAAGTGACGTAGCTATAGGAGCTGTGCTTGGGCAAAAGAAGGAAGGACGAACCCACGCTATCTACTATGCTAGCAAGACGCTAGATGAAGCGCAGCTTAACTACGCCACTACCGAAAAAGAATTTCTAGCAATTGTATATGCATTTGAAAAGTTTCGTTCTTATCTTGTAGGTGCAAAGGTGATTGTATACACGGATCATGCTGCGATCCGGTATCTACTTGCAAAGAAGGATGCAAAACCAAGGCTGATTAGATGGATTCTTCTCCTACAAGAATTCGATCTAGAGATCCGTGACAAGAAGGGTTCGGAAAATTCTGTTGCGGATCATTTAAGTCGTCTACCACATCTAGAGGACGACCATCTACCCATAGATGACTCCTTTCCGGACGAGCATTTACACATCATAGAGGAGTGCTTCGACAAGATTAGTAAAGGTAATGAACTATGGTTTGCTGATTTTGTTAACTATTTGGTTTGCCAGGAATTACCACCCGGATTATCCTATGCACA
Organism: Fagopyrum esculentum; assembly: GCA_033239045.1. NCBI lineage: Eukaryota > Viridiplantae > Streptophyta > Magnoliopsida > Caryophyllales > Polygonaceae > Fagopyrum > Fagopyrum esculentum. Next base: position 37,615,562 of record BSUD01000003.1, read on the forward strand.
AAGGAAGAAGTTCTTTAAGGATGTCCGGGAATACTTTTGGAATGAACCTCTCCTCTTTAAGAGAAGTCCTGACGGCATCATTCGACGATATGTGCCGGAAGACGAGATGCAAAGCGTCATCCGTCATTGTCATTCACTAACTTGTGGAGGACACGCTAGCTCGAACAAGACTAGCGCTAAGGTATTGCAATCTGGATTCTTTTGGCCTACTTTATTTAAAGATGTGCAAACCTTTGTTTCCTGCTGCGATGCTTGTCAAAGAACAGGGAACATATCTAGGAGAAACGAAATGTCTCTTAACAACATTCAGGAGGTAGAGATCTTTGACGTTTGGGGAGTAGACTTCATGGGACCTTTCCCATCATCTTGTGGAAACCAATACATACTTCTAGCTGTAGATTATGTTTCGAGATGGGTTGAAGCAATTGCCTCTCCTACTAATGATGCCATGGTTGTGGTTAAGTTCTTTAACAAGACCATTTTCCCACGATTTGGGACACCACGGACTATCATTAGTGATGGAGGCTCTCACTTCATTGCCCGACGATTCAAAGCTCTACTAGCTAAGTATGGGGTGACTCACAAGATCGTCACCCCTTACCATCCACAAACAAGTGGACAAGTGGAGATTTCGAACCGGGAGATTAAAGGAATCCTAGAGAAGACAGTTTCAAGGACGAGGAAAGATTGGTCTTTGAAGCTAGATGATGCATTATGGGCATACCAGACTGCATATAAGACTCCCATAGGAACGACACCATGCAACCTTGTGTATGGGAAGTCTTGTCACTTACCGGTAGAGCTGGAACATAAGGCGTATTGGGCGGTAAAGTGGTTGAACTTCAGCATAAAGGAAGCGGGCGAGAAGCGCCTCTTGGACCTTAACGAGCTTGAAGAACTTCGCTTAAACGCCTACGAAAACGCCAAGATCTACAAAGAAAGAGCGAAGCGTTGGCATGATAAGCATATCATTCCAAAAGACCTCAAAGAAGGAGATCAAGTTCTCCTCTTCAATTCGAGACTTCGGCTCTTTCCAGGTAAGCTTAAATCTCGTTGGACCGGACCTTGTCTAATCAAACGTGTTTTTCCCCATGGTGCAGTTGAAGTATGGGGTGAAAAGGGCGGAATCTTCAAGGTGAACGGTCAACGACTCAAGAAAAACTCACCGGAACTCCAAGCTGAAGAGTTCGCGCCTACCGCACTCGAATAGGTACACGAACGGTCTAGCTACGGAACTTAAACAAGCGCTTCTTGGGAGGCAACCCAAGGTATTGCACTTATGTTTTTGTTTGTCATTCGTAGATTAGATTGGTTTAGACGTTTTTGTTTTGTTTTACCTTTGATACCTTCCGGTATGTTGTGTTTTTGGATGTAGGAGCAATGGAAAAGGCAAGGGAGAGGAAAAAGTTGAAGGAAATTGACGAAACTTGGATTTTGGCACATTACAGAGAGTTTCACGCCCTAAACCACGGTCGTGGAGGCTACAGTGACCGTAATTCTTCAAAATCTGAGAAAAATCACCAAAAACCACTGTTCCGTACAATTCTATGGCCGTAGAAACCCCCGAGTGACCGTGATTTTCAAAAAACTATACGGCCACTATATAAACCACCTTCCTTCACAAAAACACCACAAAAACCCTTCTTTCCACGCCCTAAATGCCAAAACCCTTCCCCAACTCGCAAATCTTCGTTCGGTAATCGTTTCGAACGATTCTTGGGGCAAAAGTGGAGCAAATTCATTCATCTATAAGATCCAATCAACAAAACAAGTGAACAATCCATCAAGAAAGCGGAATTTGGAGATTGCTATGATTTACGCTAGCGAGGACCGCTGGCAGCCTGCTGATACCAAGGCTAAGCTCATCTACCACTTAGCCTTGAAGATAGCTCATAGGGTCCTTTCCGAGTGCCTATTTCCTAGGACCGAGACACCGTAGAAAATTAAGACCGATGAGCTGTTTCTCCTCTACGCCATGCTACATGGTAGACCCGCCGACTGTGCCACCCTCTTAGCCTCCACCATTAGCAAACTTAAGAACAAGAGGGTCGGGAACATTGGGTATGGTGGGATAGTGACCCACATTACTACACAGCTCGGGATTGACTGCTCCGCTTGTACTAGGATAGCGGCGAGACCGTTGGGTCTCAAGAGCCTCATGACTAGAGGTTTGATCTTTCCTAGGCATAGAGGTCCACCTACCGCTGTCATGCCATGGGAGGATAGAGGAGGTAGAGGCATTCCATGGTTGCCCGAGTATTCCATTATGGCTGGACGCCATAATTGGAAGGAGACATTCGTTGCTATGCATGCGAATAGACTAGCAGCACCTCCTTACATCCCTGATGAGATTCCAACTGCTGATGTTGATGAGGATGTAGGAGGGGATGATGAGCAGGAGTTTGGTACCATTCCGGACCAGCCGGACACCTTCCCCGACCTCCCTAGACAGTCTCCCCGTCCTTCTAGACCGTCCGGTTCTTCCTCTCGCCGTGCCAGTGTGAGCGAGAGACCTACATGGATAGATACCCCTCCTGATTGGTATAGAGCACAGCCGGAGTGGATGGGAGCTCCGCCGTCATGGTATGCACAGCCGACATCAGCACCGGCCCAACAAGATGCACAAGCTTGGTACAACTAGGCACCGGAGTGGTATGAGCAGCTGCCGGATTGGGCTACCGACCTCTCCAGGAGAGTAGGAGATTTAGAGATCCGGCAAAACGCTAGAGACGTACGAGCCGATGAGCACGATAGGATGATGAGGGACATCTACCGCCAACAGTTTGGGCGGAACTTCGACTCCAGCTTCTTCCCGTTTCCACCACCGCCTCCACCGCAGTGATGACCATGCAGATTGACAATATTAGCCACTCCACCACTTTCTAGTGAGTTCATTTTTCTTTTCTTTCTTTTCTTTATTTCTTTTTGAACATTAGGGACAATGTTTATCTCAAGTATGGGGTGGGGTGTGACTATCGTTTGTAATAACTCTACTCACATTGCTTGCTTTGATTCGAGAACACTTTGCATGTTTTATTTCATTGTCACACGTTTCATTATTGCATTGCACGAAAAAGCTTTTGAAAAACCCATAAAAATTGAAAAATTTTGAAAATTCTAAAAGGTTTTGTGCTTGTTCGCTCCAAACGGTGTGTGCAAGCTTTAAATTTATAACCCTAGACTTAAGCTTAAAACAAGGATGCGAACCCGCAGTGTACGGGTCAATCGTAGTAAAAGCAAGAAAATTCCAGGGGTCGATCACAGGGACTTGGTGAAACAAAGTCCAGTACGGTGTGCTAATGTCAATGTTAACCACAAGAGCAAGTAATACAATCAAAGATGAATAAGATGTCAAATAAAGCAAACATGCAATTCTAGGGATTAAAGCATCTAGTTGTGGTTCCAACTCAAGATCTATAGATAAGCGGACAAAGCTGAGATTTTTGCATGGGGAAGGTGTTTCTAAAGTGGAGTAGATCACCGGGTAAGTCTCACTACACACTAATCCTAAACCGTAACTCCTATTACCGGGTAAGTCTCAAGGAATTAAGATAAAGAACTATAACCTCAAACTAACATACCATCTAAGGGAATAGAATCAACCTTTACCGGGTAAGTCTCAGGCTAACTCACAAAGATGGGATAGAAGCACACTCAAACCCCAATAAAGGATAAACCTTTATTACCTACGCTTATGATCGTTGGTACACAAACTAAGGAATTACCGGGTAAGTCTCATCCTAAGCTTGCTTCGAACCAGAAGGGTGTAATAAGAATAGGATTTGGCAAACTTTAACACTTAACTCTCAGTTTAGGATCAGATAAGTCACCTCGGTCAGAAGAATTCCACCCCGGCCGAGATGTTCATCAACCGAACGAGATGCTTAGGGTTAAGGTTAAAGACTCGAGCTTTCAGGATCCTACTGGAATCTAAGATTATTCTATCATTGTTTTTCCCACAACCTTCAGCCAATCACCCTAGAATCACACAAGGAAATTAGCCGCTCATCATCATAATGAAAGTATTAAATATATGGAAGAAGGTGAATATTTGAACAAAGAAGAATTTAATGAAAACACTTCAATAACTGAATCAAATATCACACAAAAATCGTTCCTTGGATAATAATCCAACAAGACAAGACAACAAGGAAAGGAATTGAAGACAATCTTACAAAACCCTCCAAAAAGCTATAAAGCTATAGTCTTCAATCTTCCTTCAACCTTCAAAAAGGTTCTTCAACAACTCCCAACTTGGAGTAGGATGCGGCTGCTGTGCTTGTATGTGGTGTATTCAGCTCTCAGCATGATCGGATTTGTGGGAAATCCGACCCTTTTTATAGGAAAAATAAACCTCTAAAGATAATAAATCTTAAGAAGATATATTCCCATAAAAATAGGTAAAATATATGATTCTGCATATCTCCTTCCTTCTAGAAGCTCAGCCCAAAAATAAAATATTCTCGCCGCGTCCTAGGTGTTCGCCTCGGTCGAGTCGGCGTCTCTGGATCGCCTCGGTCGAGATGAATCTCTGGTTAACCGAGGTGACTCATAACTGAATGTAGAATCTCTCAAAACTGGTCCAAAGTAAATCTTTAATCCATGGTTGTGCTTCCTGAATGTAGCTCCAAATGACTCTTGACTCCTTTTGTTCCTTTTTGATGCAATACGTACCATATTACCTGCAATTACAACGAAACTAGGTGTAGACCTCGATTCTCGCAAAGGTAGATGAAATGGTAGTAAAATCACATAATGTACATACAAACATGCAGATTATGAAAGATAAAACGTCCAAACAAACCCCAAAATATAGACTATAATTCATGCTATCAAAATACCCCATACTTAGCCCTTGCTTGTCCCTAAGCAAGTTCCTCATATAGAAATCAAGATAGAATGGATTATAAGTCAAGAAAATCAATGAAAAGTCTTTCAAAAACATTTTATGGTGTGAAACTATCATAGATCACTCTAAGAGAATACTTCCTGGAATTAAAAACTCAATATGATCAACACATTTTATAAATATAGGAAAGTTGTTCATCTTTGCATAAAATCATAGAATGCATAATAAATCATAATTATCAAAATTAATCATGTATAATCCGATTTAAACCGCTAAGTCAATCAACAAGCTCAAGGTCTCAAGGGCTTCCCAAAAGAAAAGGTCAAGAAACGTGAAGGGTAGGGATGTATGTAAGGTAATGTGGTGCTAGAATCCGGGAAAAGGATGAACTTCACTTTCACTTTGACTTTCAACATCTTCCATCAATAAGCTTTGCTTATTTCACACTTTTTCTTTTACTTTACTTTTTGGGATGCATGGATAGAGGTGCACAATAACCGAAGCCTAGGCAATCTGCAATCATCAATTTCTCGAGATGCATCAAACCCTTGATGCACATACCATGACCCGTTAGGAATATCGCTCAATCTGACTTTGGCAAGACACAAACACCCGGCTATGTGAATGGTGCCGAGTTACTCATCTTCATGATTGACTTCCCCAAACCTAGAATTGCATTCTAACACTTTCACTTTCAGCCATCTTCAACTTTAACTTGCTTTTGCCACTTCGCTTGCTTCCAAATTCCCGGATAGGTAAAGGGAGGCAAAAATGTATATGAGGGGTTAAGCATGATCAAGAAGAAGAAGAAGAAGAAGAGAATGAATTGCCTTGGTCTTTCCAAGATGAATGTGAGAGAACTTATGCTGCGGTGTCAACCTTCAAATTCAACATAATTTGGATAAAAACAAAATATTAAACATGCCAATAATTTCAAACAAAGAATTTAGCAACTTAAACATATTATAAAACATTTCAAACATATAAAGAATTTAAAACCAGTCAGTAAACAAGATCTTCACTGAGATCATATCCAGATAAGTAACACAAAAATCATTTTCGAAAACTCTCAGTTAACCCACCTCGGTCGAGATGTTCTTGGTTCAACCGAGGTGAAACACCTCGTTTTGCCAGAACTGTCCCGGTCGAGGTCGAAAGATTTTTTTTTTTAAAACCATTTTTTTTTTCGGTTTCGACGTTTTTCTCAATCAAATAACCTGTAAGTATGCATGCAATCTCAGATAAACATATAAATGCGGAATGAAGCATAAATATGAAAATATCCGAAATAATAAAATACATCATAAGTCAAATAATACATCGAAGTCAAATAAGTCAAGTAATATATCAACTACCCCATACTTGAGACACACTGTCCCAGTGGGTATAATAAAAGTCTGAATAAAAGAGGACTCACCGGATAAAGAGCCGAACTGCATAAAAATAAATAAATAAAGCCTGCAGCTCCTCAGAAGTCCTGATCCGGTGGTGGTGGTGGAATGTAGGGGAACTGAGCAGGATCATAGGGATAGCCCATGACATGCTGGAACTGTAGCTGAGCCATCATGTGCTGATGATGCTGCCGCTCCTGCATCTCCCGGATATCCAAAGAAAGTGCAGCATAAGTGTCGATAACCTGATCCGTCAGGTCGTCGATCCGTCGGTGTGCTGCTCTGTCCCTGACTCTCTGCCTCCTGCGCCTAGCGGGCCTGACTGGAGAAGTCTCAGCTGGCGCTGGCTCAGTATCCTCCTCATCCTCATCAAGATCAATAATGGGAGGCGCGCTCGTCCCTGCAGTATTTGTCCCTGTGTCCATCGGGACGCCGCCTCCTCTCTCATCGACAGTCTCGTCGTCGTCATCCTCATCGACCTCCTCAGCCTCCTCTGCAGCTGCAGCAGCAGCAGCTGCTCCCTCTCTATAGTCCTCCATCAGCGGGACCCATGCTGCCTGCCAGAAATGCGGGTCGGCAACAGAGAACTGTGCAGACCATCTGATACCCTGAGGCGTTGTCCGCTCCCAAGGCATGGCAACGTACGGAGTGGTCAATCCACGGGGAACCAGAATCCGCCGCGTAATCATCTCCTGCAGTCCCAGCGGCTTCGGAGCCGCCGCTAACGTGCAAACACTGAGGTCCATCCCGTGGTATGTGGCGATGTGGGTGACTAGACCTCCACAGCAAATATCCCCCTTTGACTTGGCTTTGATCCTGTGCAGATCCTCTGCCAGGAGCAAGCCAAAGTCGGGGTAACCTCCTGTGACCATGCAGTATAAAGAGAAGAGCTCCCCCTGTCTGATCTTCTGGGGCGTCTCAGTACGCGCCAGAAGCATCTCACTGAATATCCGGTGGGCGAGTCTAAAGGCTGGGTGAAAGATGACTTTCTCCCTGGAATCTCCAAGGCGCCATCTGTCTGCATGAGTGGTAATGTGGGCTATCTGTCCCCAAAACTCCCTAGCTACTGAACGGGAGGGAAAATCTACAGCGGTAGGGGCAGGAAAGCTAAAGATCTCTCTCCATATCTCTAATGGAACTATGAAGTTCCGGCTCATCAGCCGGTACTTCACAGATCCCTCTGTGGGTAGGTAGGAGAAGGAGCTGACAAACTCGAGTGTCGGCTCTATGTAGGCTGGGGCTCGGATCTCGGAAAACTGATCCAGCCCGACTGTGGCGATCATCCTCCTAAGGTCAGCCTCTAACCCTAGGCAGTCAAAAGCGGATACCTCCAGAAATCGTGGTGCGATAACTGGACGGCCCGCTATCCTCTCATAGTCTACCCGGCATCTCTCGTGGATGACCGGGCGGTAGGGACGGGAAGAAGAAGGGGAAGGGGAAGGTGAGGATCTATCTCTAAGGGCCAGTAATCTGTCTGAACTCATCTTCGCAAAACACTCTGTCAGATCACCTCGGTTGACTGACAACCCTCAGAAATCACCTCGGTCGAGGTGCAGGCCGACTGGACCGAGGCGTAACAGTTCGAATTCCAATTCTCAAAATTTCAGTTCTTTTCCCCCTAAAATCACTACAATTGCTTCCTAAGGGGTACTTATGGGTTTCCTCAGCAGAAACAAGGGCAACCAAAGCCCAATAAGCAGCAAACGAGGAGTTAGGGTTTTCGAACGGTGGTTACCTCGTTTCGGTCGAAAATACTCAGATTCTTTGCAGATCTGTAGTTGCAATCTCCTCTTCTACCCTTTAATCGCGTTTTGGAAGGAGAAATTGTCGAAAACGAGCGAGAAACGGAGGAGAACGAGATGCCTCTGTCGCCGCGGTCGAAGTGGGTGAAAAATAAAAAGTGAAAAGTAATTTTCCCTTTTTATACCGTCGCGAGATCTGTTGTCACCTCGGTCGAGATGGTCTCGACTGGACCGAGGTGGTACGGACCGAGGCGGTTCTGCAGAAACCCTAGTCGCCTCGGTTGCTTCAAGAATCAACTCGGTCGAGGTGTTCTGACAGTAACCGAGGTGCCTCTTTCTTCTCAGAATCTCGAACTTCTCTCTTTCCTGGTGTGCTCTTTCCTGTTGTCTGTCTGGAACACCAAAAACAAAGCAAAGCAAAGCAAAAACAAAAACTATCTAAACTAGACTAGAAAACGGGAAAGAAAGCAATACCTTGGGTTGCCTCCCAAGAAGCGCTTGATTTAAGGTCGCTAGCTGGACCATGATGCGTCTCAAAGGAGGTAGATCGGCGCGACCTCCTCAACCGGCGTTTCCGGTTGATACTTCTTAAGTCTATGACCGTTGACCTTGAAGCTTCCGCTAGTTTCGCCCCATATCTCAACTGCACCATGAGGGAAAACATGTTTCACAACGTAAGGTCCGGTCCATCTAGACTTCAACTTACCTGGAAAAAGACGGAGGCGGGAGTTGAAGAGTAGAACTAAATCTCCTTCGTTAAGCTCCTTTGGAACGATACGCTTGTCATGCCATCTCTTCGTCCTTTCCTTGTAGATTTTGGCATTCTCATAGGCATTTAAACGCAGCTCCTCCAGCTCGTTAAGTTCCAATAGTCGCTTCTCGCCAGCATCTTTAATGTCAAAGTTCAACCATTTGATAGCCCAATACGCTTTGTGCTCCAACTCGACGGGCAAGTGGCAAGATTTCCCATACACCAGATTATAAGGGGTGGTGCCTATGGGAGTCTTGAATGCGGTCCTGTACGCCCAAAGAGCATCGTCTAATTTCATGGACCAATCCTTCCTTGTTCTAGAGACGGTCTTCTCCAAAATCGCCTTGATTTCTCTGTTCGAGATCTCGACCTGTCCACTAGTTTGAGGGTGGTAAGCGGTTGATACCTTGTGGGTTACCCCATACTTCGATAGAAGTGCCTTAAACTTCCGGTTGATGAAATGCGTTCCTCCATCGCTGATGATGATGCGTGGAGTTCCAAATCGTGGAAAGATAGTTCTATTCAAGAACTTCACAACCACCTTGGCGTCGTTAGTGGGAGAAGCGATGGCTTCAACCCATCTAGAGACGTAATCTACTGCAAGGAGAATGTAGAGGTTTCCTCCGGAGGATGGAAAAGGTCCCATGAAGTCAATCCCCCACACATCAAAGATTTCCACTTCTTGGATGTTGTTAAGTGGCATTTCGTTCCTCCTTGATAAGTTCCCTGTTCTTTGGCATGCATCACAAGAAACAACAAAAGATTGCACGTCCTTAAATAATGTAGGCCAAAAGAAACCGGAACGTAATACCTTAGCGCATGTTTTATCGGTGCTAGCATGCCCTCCGCAAGGAAGTGAATGGCAATGTCGTATGACGCTATTGACTTCATCTTCCGGAATGCACCTTCGAAGCATCCCATCCGGCCCGCGCTTGAACAGCAGCGGTTCATCCCAGTAGTAATGTCGTACGTCCTTGAAGAATTTCTTCTTTTGAGAGTGCGTCAATCCGGGTGGTATTTCCTGGCACACAAGATAATTCACAATATCAGCATACCAAGGACCTTTATTATCAGAGAGTTGGTGAATGTCAGAGAAGGGAGTAGAAAAATTGTTATTTTCTGTAATCTCAGTCCGAATTGTCTCGCTGTCGACCTCGGTCGAGGCGCAAAGGCGTTGACCGAGGTGTTCTTCAGACGCCTCGCTCTGTCCAGAAAGTGCCTCGGTCGAGGTACTGCTACTGGATCCGAGGCTGGAAATCTTCGTTTCCTGGATCAGCTTCTCAGTCATGGCTCCTGGATCTTCTTCCAGTGCCTTTAAGCTCCGTATATCTGCATCACAAGAAGCATCTATACCTTCCTCCATTAAACTGAAGCTTATAACTCTTTCGAGTGGATCATTAATAAGGATAGAGCTCACCAATTCTCTTGATTCTTCTTCATCGTAGATGTTGAAGATATCATCAGTTAGTTGCTCCCCTTTCATGGCTGCAAGTAGCGCGAACTCCACCTCATCGCCGCCAACGTTGAATTTCAACTTGGCGTTCTTGCAATCCACATTGCAACCCGAAGTTGCTAGAAATGGCCTCCCGAGAATGATAGGAACAGGATAATCTGCGGGAATGTCAAGTACGACAAAATCTATAGGTAGATAGAAGTTACCTAACTTGACCGGAACGTCCTCCAAAATGCCCACGGGATGGGTGATGGAGCGATCCGCCATGTAGAGTCGGAATTTGACCGGTTTGGGCTCTCCAAGACCGATCTTAATGCATAGCTCCAGCGGGATGATGCTCACGCTGGCTCCTAGATCGCAAAGGGCTTCACAAGTGACATCCCCAACTTGAATGGGAATGCAAAATGAGCCGGGATCTCTCAATTTAGGTGGCATCTTCTTCTTCATGATCTTTATGAGTTCCGAAGACTTAGACGTCATCCTAACTTCACCAACATCCTCCAGTTTCCTCTTCCTTGATAGGATCTCCTTTAAGAACTTCCCATAGGCGGGCATACCTAGAATAGCATCAAGGAAAGGAATATTAATATGGAGCTTATTCATCAAGTCAAGGAACTTACCAAAGTGCTTGTCAAGATGTGCTCTGGCTCTGGACTGGGGGAATGGCAGTGGTGGTTTATATGCAGGAGGTGGAACATAAACTTCTGTCGTTCCTCCTACTTTCTGTTGTACCGCCTCGGTTGGCATCTCGGTCGAGGTGTTCTTCGACTGGATCTGGACCGAGGTGGTCTGCGTCGAGCGAGGTACTGGATCTGCAGTTTTGAGTCCACTCCTCGTCGTGATGGCCATGCACTGGCCCTTAGGGTTAGTTTCCGTTTTTGCTGGAAGCTTCCCTGGATCTCTTGGCGCTTCATTCGCCCTATTAGCAAGTTGTTGTTCGAAGGACTTTTGAGCCCTCGAAAATGAAGTCATAGAATTCTCCATAGCATTAAGCTTGATCAAGATTGCCTCCAGGACTGCGTCCTTCTTTTCCGGCTGAGACGAACTTGATCCTTGCCCTTGGCTCTTTAATGGAGTAGAAGAAGAAGAAGGAGAAGAGAGGAAAGGGTTAGAGGAATCATTAGAGTTGGAGTTTGAATGATTGTTACCGTTGTTTTGGTTATTCGCCCTCCAATTGTTGCTATTGGATCCTCTATTGTTGTTGTAGTTGTTGTTTCGGGGTCCGTTGTTGTTGTTACGGTACCCGTTATTGTTGTTGTTGTTCCTTTGCCCTTGCTCTTCCTTCTTAGTTTGAGCCATCAATAGCTCCTTCAACTGCTTCACGTCGTTCTTCAAGGACGTGAGTTGGTTGTTGTTGGGTTGAGTCTCTTGAAAGTTGACTCTTTTAACTCCACCTTCAGCTCCTTGGTGGGTATACTTCTCCATGTGCAAGGCTTGCTTCTCAATGAAGTCCCAAGCCTCATCAACCGCCATATCCATGAATGTACCGGCGGAGAGTAGTTGGAGATTGAACTGGGTGTTTCCGTCCAGCCCCTTGAAGTAGATCTCCAACAACTCGATCTTTGGAATCCCATGATGTGGGCAATCCAAAAGGATATCCTTGAACCGCTCCCATGATTTGGACAAGCTCTCCTTGTCCTTCATGATGAAAGCATTGATCTTCCCTCTCATTTCAGCAGTCTTTGAGGGAGGAAAGAATTTGGTCAAGAATTCCGTAGTCATCTCTTCCCATGTGCTGATCTTTCCTACAGGAAGAGATTGATACCAAGTAAGAGCTCTATCTTTAAGAGAAAAGTAGAAAGGTCTTAGCTTGTAGTTGTTATTTTCAATTCTGGGAGGTCGCAAGGTCTCCATCAAGATCTCGTAGTTTTGAAGATGTTGATGCGGCGACTCCTTCTCTAGCCCTCCGAATTGACATTGGCGAATCATGGCTAGAACTTGCGGTCGAAGTTCGTAGTCATGATCCGCTGGATCTCCTAGGTTCACTCCTGGACGCCTCAGCTGTTGATTAGGGTCCATCCTTTGACCTAGGGTTTGTGGAATTCCTGCAAGAAGAACATCTCGGACTGGCATCCGAAGCGGATGTACATCGGCCGGGGCGTCAGGTACTGGATTCTGCCTCGGTCGAGGATCAACTACTGGATCCTGCATCGGTCGAGGTTGAATCTGGTTCCGAATTGCTGCAATCTCAGCTTCGATTGCTGCAGACCTGGCCTGATTTTCCTCTTTCTCTTGCCTTAGCTCTTCTTTACTGAGACGTAGCAGCTCCTGCGTCTCTCTCAACTGGGCCGCAAGATCTTGATCGTCTTGTTGGGCCATCTTCGCTTCTCTCAAGCGTCTCTTGTATGTCTTTTCTGGTTCGGGATCGTAAGGAACGATTTCCTTTCCAGTGCGGGTTCTTCGCATATACCTAAGAAAGAACCTGCGAAAGTCACTCAAGTAGAGTGGTTAGACAAAAAGGGGGCAAATGCCCCAAGAGCAAACCGTACCGGCTCGGTCTAGACCAAGTCCCCGGCAACGGCGCCAAAAACTTGTTCGCTCCAAACGGTGTGTGCAAGCTTTAAATTTATAACCCTAGACTTAAGCTTAAAACAAGGATGCGAACCCGCAGTGTACGGGTCAATCGTAGTAAAAGCAAGAAAATTCCAGGGGTCGATCACAGGGACTTGGTGAAACAAAGTCCAGTACGGTGTGCTAATGTCAATGCTAACCACAAGAGCAATCAATACAATCAAAGATGAATAAGATGTCAAATAAAGCAAACATGCAATTCTAGGGATTAAAGCATCTAGTTGTGGTTCCAACTCAAGATCTATAGATAAGCGGACAAAGCTGAGATTTTTGCGTGGGGAAGGTGTTTCTAAAGTGGAGTAGATTACCGGGTAAGTCTCACTACACACTAATCCTAAATCGTAACTCCTATTACCGGGTAAGTCTCAAGGGATTAAGATAAAGAACTATAACCTCAAACTAACACACCATCTAAGGGAATAGAATCAACCTTTACCGGGTAAGTCTCAGGCTAACTCACAAAGATGGGATGGAAGCACACTCAAACCCCAATAAAGGATAAACCTTTATTACCTACGCTTATGATCGTTGGTACACAAACTAAGGAATTACCGGGTAAGTCTCATCCTAAGCTTGCTTTGAACCAGAAAGGTGTAATAAGAATAGGATTTGGCAAACTCTAACACTTAACTCTCAGTTTAGGGTCGGATAAGTCACCTCGGTCAGAAGAATTCCACCCCGGCCGAGATGTTCATCAACCGAACGAGATGCTTAGGGTTAAGGTTAAAGACTCGAACTTTCAGGATCCTACTGGAATCTAAGATTATTCTATCATTGTTTTTCCCACAACCTTCAGCCAATCACCCTAGAATCACACAAGGAAATTAGCCACTCATCATCATAATGAAAGTATTAAATATATGGGAAGAAGGTGAATATTTGAACAAAGAAGAATTTAATGAAAACACTTCAATAACTGAATCAAATATCACAAACAAAAGCGTTCCTTGGATAGCAATCCAACAAGACAAGACAATCAATGAGGGAATTGAAGACAATCTTACAAAACCCTTCAAAAAGCTATAAAAGCTATAGTCTTCAATCTTCCTTCAACCTTCAAAGAGGTTCTTCAAATCTCTCCCAAATTGGAGTAAGCTGCGGCTGCAAATTGGTGTATGCTGGATCTTGATCGATGTATGCAGCCTGTTTTTCGGTGTAGGCGGGATGTTGGATTTGTGGAAATCCAACCCTTTTTATAGGAAAAATAAACCTCCAAAGATAATAAATCTTAAGAAGATATATTCCCATAAATATAGGTAAAATATATGATTCTGCATATCTCCTTCCTTCCAGAAGCTCAGCCCAAAAATATAAGATCACTTTCCAAAATTAAAAGATCTCTTCCAAGAATAAAATATTCTCGCCGCGTCCTAGGTGTTCGCCTCGGTCGAGTCGGCGTCTCTGGATCGCCTCGGTCGAGATGAATCTCTGGTTAACCGAGGTGACTCATAACTGAATGTAGAATCTCTCAAAACTGGTCCAAAGTAAATCTTTAATCCATGGTTGTGCTTCCTGAATGTAGCTCCAAATGACTCTTGACTCCTTTTGTTCCTTTTTGATGCAATACGTACCATATTACCTGCAATTACAACGAAACTAGGTGTAGACCTCGATTCTCGCAAAGGTAGATGAAATGGTAGTAAAATCACATAATGTACATACAAACATGCAGATTATGAAAGATAAAACGTCCAAACAAACCTCAAAATATAGACTATAATTCATGCTATCAAAATACCCCATACTTAGCCCTTGCTTGTCCCTAAGCAAGTTCCTCATATAGAAATCAAGATAGAATGGATTATAAGTCAAGAAAATCAATGAAAAAGTCTTTCAAAAACATTTTATGGTGTGCAACTATCATAGATCACTCTAAGAGAGTACTTCATGGAATTAAAAACTCAATATGATCAAAACATTTTATAAATATAGGAAAGTTGTTCATCTTTGCATAAAATCATAGAATGCATAATAAATCATAATTATCAAAATTAATCATGTATAATCCGATTTAAACCGCTAAGTCAATCAACAAGCTCAAGGTCTCAAGGGCTTCCCAAAAGAAAGGTCAAGAAACGTGTAGGGTAGGGATGTATGTAAGGTAATGTGGTGCTAGAATCCGGGAAAAGGATGAACTTCACTTTTACTTTGACTTGCAACATCTTCCACCAATAAGCTTTGCTTATTTCACACTTTTTTTCTCTTTTACTTTACTTTTTGGGATGCATGGACAGAGGTGCACAATAACCGAAGCCTAGGAAATCCGCAATCATCAATTTCTTGAGATGCGTCAAACCCTTGATGCACATACCATGACCCGTTAGGAATATCGCTCAATCCGACTTTGGCAAGACACAAACACCCGGCTATGTGAATGGTGCCGAGTTACTCATCTTCATGATTGACTTCCCCAAACCTATTATTGCTTTCTAACACTTTCACTTTCAGCCACTTCTCAACTTTTGACTTGCTTTCACCACTTCGCTTGCTTCCAAATTCCCGGATAGGTAAAGGGAGGCAATATGTATATGAGGGGCTAAGCATGATCAAGAAGAAGAAGAAGAAGAAGAATGAATTGCCTTGGTCTTTCCAAGAAGAACGTGAGAGAACTTATGCTGCGGTGTCAACCTTCAAATTCAACATAATTTGGATAAAAATAAAGTATTAAACATGCCAATAATTTTAAACAAAGCATTTAGCAACTTAAACATATCATAAAACATTTCAAACATATAAAGAATTTAAATCCAGTCGGTAAACAAAATCTTCACTGAGATCATATCCAGATAAGTAACACAAAAATCGTTTTCGAAAACTCTCTGTTACGCCCACCTCGGTCGAGGTGTTCTTGGTTCAACCGAGGTGAAACACCTCGTTTTGCCAGAACTGTCCCGGTCGAGGTCAAAAATTTTTTTAAAACCATTTTGTTTTTTTTTCGGTTTCGACGTTTTTCTCAGTCAAATAACCTGTAAGTATTTAGCAACTTAAACAAAGCATTTAGCAACTTAAACATATCAGAACTGTCCCCGGCAACGGCGCCAAAAACTTGTTCGCTCCAAACGGTGTGTGCAAGCTTTAAATTTATAACCCTAGACTTAAGCTTAAAACAAGGATGCGAACCCGCAGTGTACGGGTCAATCGTAGTAAAAGCAAGAAAATTCCAGGGGTCGATCACAGGGACTTGGTGAAACAAAGTCCAGTACGGTGTGCTAATGTCAATGTTAACCACAAGAGCAAGTAATACAATCAAAGATGAATAAGATGTCAAATAAAGCAAACATGCAATTCTAGGGATTAAAGCATCTAGTTGTGGTTCCAACTCAAGATCTATAGATAAGCGGACAAAGCTGAGATTTTTGCATGGGGAAGGTGTTTCTAAAGTGGAGTAGATCACCGGGTAAGTCTCACTACACACTAATCCTAAACCGTAACTCCTATTACCGGGTAAGTCTCAAGGAATTAAGATAAAGAACTATAACCTCAAACTAACATACCATCTAAGGGAATAGAATCAACCTTTACCGGGTAAGTCTCAGGCTAACTCACAAAGATGGGATAGAAGCACACTCAAACCCCAATAAAGGATAAACCTTTATTACCTACGCTTATGATCGTTGGTACACAAACTAAGGAATTACCGGGTAAGTCTCATCCTAAGCTTGCTTCGAACCAGAAGGGTGTAATAAGAATAGGATTTGGCAAACTTTAACACTTAACTCTCAGTTTAGGATCAGATAAGTCACCTCGGTCAGAAGAATTCCACCCCGGCCGAGATGTTCATCAACCGAACGAGATGCTTAGGGTTAAGGTTAAAGACTCGAGCTTTCAGGATCCTACTGGAATCTAAGATTATTCTATCATTGTTTTTCCCACAACCTTCAGCCAATCACCCTAGAATCACACAAGGAAATTAGCCGCTCATCATCATAATGAAAGTATTAAATATATGGAAGAAGGTGAATATTTGAACAAAGAAGAATTTAATGAAAACACTTCAATAACTGAATCAAATATCACACAAAAATCGTTCCTTGGATAATAATCCAACAAGACAAGACAACAAGGAAAGGAATTGAAGACAATCTTACAAAACCCTCCAAAAAGCTATAAAGCTATAGTCTTCAATCTTCCTTCAACCTTCAAAAAGGTTCTTCAACAACTCCCAACTTGGAGTAGGATGCGGCTGCTGTGCTTGTATGCGAGGTTTTCAGCTGTAAGCGGCCCTCCGAATTATGGGAAATCCGACCCTTTTTATAGGAAAAATAAACCTCTAAAGATAATAAATCTTAAGAAGATATATTCCCATAAAAATAGGTAAAATATATGATTCTGCATATCTCCTTCCTTCTAGAAGCTCAGCCCAAAAATATAAGATCACTTTCCAAAATTAAAAGATCTCTTCCAAGAATAAAATATTCTCGCCGCGTCCTAGGTGTTCGCCTCGGTCGAGTCGGCGTCTCTGGATCGCCTCGGTCGAGATGAATCTCTGGTTAACCGAGGTGACTCATAACTGAATGTAGAATCTCTCAAAACTGGTCCAAAGTAAATCTTTAATCCATGGTTGTGCTTCCTGAATGTAGCTCCAAATGACTCTTGACTCCTTTTGTTCCTTTTTGATGCAATACGTACCATATTACCTGCAATTACAACGAAACTAGGTGTAGACCTCGATTCTCGCAAAGGTAGATGAAATGGTAGTAAAATCACATAATGTACATACAAACATGCAGATTATGAAAGATAAAACGTCCAAACAAACCCCAAAATATAGACTATAATTCATGCTATCAGTGCTTCTAAGAGTTGAAATGATTTCTATGATAATTACTACTTGTGAATTGAGCTTTTGATGACAATTGTATGCCTAAACGAATAATGAATTGAAAAGGAATTGAATGTGTTGATTATCCTTTCTTGCAAGTTTCATAATGTGAAGAGTTTTACCTAAATCATATTGAGAAATCGAGGTTGAAATCACATGATAAGTTCTTATGCTTCTTTATGAAATGATTAAGGCAATTCGACCTTTCTTTCTCCTTGCTTTGTTCATTTAGCCCCTCAATGAAATAATTGGCTCCCTTACCTATCCGGGAATTTGGAGGAGTTATGTTTTGGCATGTTTGATGTGGGAGGGCCATGAAAAAAAAATTGTTTGCATTCAAAGAATAGAAATAATAGGTTTGGGGAAGTCAATCATGACGATGAGTAACTCGGCACCATTCACATAGCCGGGTGTTTATGTCTTGCCAAAGTGGGATTGAGCGATATTCCTAACGGATTATGGTATGTGCATCAAGGGTTTGAGGCATCTCGAAATTGAGAAACGCCAATCTCCTAGACTTCGGTTTTTGTGCACCGCTGTCCATAACTCCAAAAGTAAAGTCGAAAAATGATGTGAAAATAAGAGAGCAAAGCTCAAAGTTGATGGTGTGCAATTCGAAATAAAAAGAAAAGAGTTAGTTGTCCATTTTCCCGGATTCATGCACCACATCCTTTATAAGTCTCCCTCCCTTCCGCGTTCTAGACCTTACTTGGACGTCCTTAAGATCAAAAGAATGTTAATTGACTTAGTGATCTAAATTGAAGTTTCTTATGCTTGATTTTGATAATGCTTGAAGGTTATGATGTTTATATTGAAGTTTAACCAATTCATGATGTTTTTTTCCTTTACATTCTTTGGTTATATATATAAGCGTTTCAAGAGTGAATGAAGCAAGGTTTGAGAATGATCTATTGACTAGAATCACATTTACCTAAAAGATGTTTTGTTTTTGAGTTTGCATGTATATTTCATCCTAACTTATGTTCTAAGCTTTCAAAAGACCTTGCTTGGGGACAAGCAAGTGACAAGTATGGGGTATTTTGTTAGCATGAAATATTGCGATATTCTAGGCACTTATTCTAGTTGTTTTTCATTCATTATAGTGTTCATGGATAAGGTATTGAAGCATTTGTTAGCTTGTTCATCTGTATTCTCGATATGGAGGTCAACATTAGCTTTGTGTTGATTATAGGTGAATAAGAGCTGAAACCGGACCATTTGAGAGAGATGGGAGAGGATTTGAGCATTCCCATGGATTAGGAGCATAACAAAGAAGCCAAGGGAGATGCTAGGATGAGGAATGGCACGACACAAAGGAAACCACAAGCAATTAACACTTCCACGCCCTAAAATACGGCCTTAGAAGAGTCCACGCCCTAAACCACGGCCGTGGATCTTGGCATCATGAGCGTGGAACATTCCAGAGAGTTACACGGCCTAAAGTACGGTCGTGGAAGTCATATGAGACCGTAACCCAATTCCACGCCCTAAACCACGGTCGTGGAACCCCTTGAAACCGTGGTTTAGGCGATCTTTTGACGAACCAACTATTGCCACATCATTTACGCAATGGGCCGGTAAGGTTATTTTTCCCCGTCTTATAAAAAGGCGGGATGGAGAGAGTTTTGAGGATCTCGTTTTAGGCTTTGGACAACCTGGCTTTGAGAAAGTCAACCTTAGGGTTTTGGCGAAGAACTTTGCGGGAGCACCGGCAATTTGGATTTCCGAAGATCGTGTGGCGGAAGTTGCGCCCTTTTTCTAGGTTTTGTTATTGAAGACGGATTGACATCCCGTTCTTCATACTTACCTTAGATCTTGTGAGGTTTTGTGTTCTATTCCGAATTCATTGAATATTCCGATTTGTGTTTCGGATTTGAGATTGACTTTGAGTTATATTTGAGTTTTCGAGAGTTTTCATCTTTCATTCTTCTTAAATTAATTTTTGATATCATGACAATGGTTATTGGCTAAAACCCTTTAGCAACTCTAAGGTGAAGGGTTAATAATTGTGGCTTAGATGATGATAGATCGATCGTAAATTGATTGGACCCTGAGAGTTAGAGAGATTTCGTCGACGAACCAAGATCACGGTCTGTTCTTGGACTTCCACGGCCGTGGAACTCAAGATCTGCCCGTGATTTACCCTAGTTTATGAACTTTGCTTTTACTTTGATCCAAGGTTAAAGATTAACTTTAATCTAGTCTTGGCTTGCCCTTTTCTAGGTAGTAGTGAGACTCATCACCCTCTACTTCGATTTCGAGTGTCATAACCTTAATCGCTTTAGTTAGTTTTGATCCTTGGGTTATAAGTTTGGGTATTTGAGATTAATTCTTATTCATAGATTCTTTCTATACTGAAGCCTGAACAACCTTTATAGAGAGAGTCTTTAGATAAGTCATATAAAGCCTTGGAACTTCACCGTATATTGCTTTACCTTAGTATACCTTTGCAACTCCTAACTCTATCCTTAGTTCTTTAGTATATCTTGAATCGATTGCCACAATTAGACACCTGGATCTTTAGGGTTGCTGTTTGCCCAATATTAGCAAAGCTTATTATATTTACTTGCTTGACGATTTGCGAACTGAATTTGTTCCCCCCAAATCACTGAGTTCGACACTCTGGAATTCTTGCTTTACTACGTCGATCCGTACACTGCGGGTTCACTTGCTTTAATTCTAGTTTTATAAATTTAAAGCTTGATTGCACGCACGTTTTAGGGCGAACAGAGCCCATCGGAGCCGCCGCCTTGCCGAGTTCCCCGCCGCCTCTGCTTTCCTCCTTCCTTGCCGATTGCATCTATCAGGTTCAGAAGCACCCCGATAAAAGGCCTAACGAATCCAAACTCGTCATCCGTTGATTGTCTTCCACCTTGGGCTTGGGTTATATTCCTTCGGAGAGTGTTATCGGTTTTGTTTAGCTTTGAGACGAGGTAAGTCCTCGGACTTACTTAGCCGCTTTTATGCCTTATTTGGATATATATGGTGGTGTGTGTTTACCGCTTTTAAGCATGAAAATGGATTAGGATTTACTTGACCTTATTTATTGGCCCATCGTTACTACTATTATTATTATTATCGGGCGGTGACATCACCGCTCAGTTTCCCGAGGGAGACTGGGGGGATCTTTGCGACCAGGTCATACACGGTACACGGGCGGGCTTCTTCATCACTCCATCAGGGTATACGGGTTGGGCGCCGCCACACTCCTGTTGGTTACACGGGGACAGAGGCAAGAGTTATAAGACTCTTGTGTCACAGTTGAAACAAATGAATTAAATATGAAACGACCTAAAAGATATTATGGAATGAATATTCATGTTGTGTGCCTTATGTTCTCTTGTGTGTGTTTGTGCCATATTATCTTAATAATGCCTAGAATGTGAGCTAACGGTTTTATACCGATTGTTGCAGTTGATGTGCAGGCTAGGATGTGGCCGAGTGATCCGGAGGAGTGGGCAGCCGGGGTTCCGTACATTTTAGGTTGAGTTGGGTTTTGGAGTTCTTGTGTTGTTGTTATTGTATATTGTGTTGATGTTGTTGTAAGGACGGTTGAAGTCTTTCCTTTCTTTTATTTTCGGGTTTCATAACATTGCATAAAAATGTATTTCGGTTTTGGCCTTTATTTGTGCCTTGTTGCAAGATCCAGTGAAATTGTTGTCAGGCTAAGGGTCGGTACCCATTGTGAGGTCTCCGCCCGTAGCATCCCGAGTCCCGCGGATTTGGGGAGTTACACTTAGGACATTTAAAACTTGTTCTTGAAAAATGTGTAGAAACTAATTTAGTTCTTAAATCTGAAAAATGTCATTTCATGGTTGAACAAGGAATAGTGTTAGGACATGTCATATCTTCAAAAGGGATAGAAGTAGATAAGGCAAAAGTTGATGTTATTCAAAGTTTACCTTACCCTACTAACGTGCGTGAAATCCGTTCTTTCCTAGGTCATGCAGGTTTTTACCGGCGGTTCATCAAGGATTTTTCAAAGATCTCAGCGCCGTTGTGTGAGTTACTCAAGAAGGACACCACTTTTATAGTGGATGAAGATTGCAAGAAAGCTTTTGACACTTTGAAAGCATGCCTCACTAGTGCACCGATCATCCGGTCTCCGGAATGGGAGAAGCCATTTGAGATTATGACACCAACGATTATGTTGTAGGATCTGTCCTAGGACAAAAGGATGGAAGAGCATCACACGTCATCCATTATGCATCCATGACGCTTAATGTAGCTCAAAGGAACTACTCCACCACCGAGAAAGAGATGCTAGCGGTGGTGTTTGCACTAGAGAAGTTCAGACAGTACCTCCTTGGAGTAAAAGTAATCGTATTCACTGACCATGCAGCTCTTAGGTATCTCATGGAAAAGAAGGAAGCAAAGCCAAGGTTTATTTGGTGGGTGCTCCTTCTAAGCGAGTTTAACTTGGAGATACGGGACAAGAAGGGGGCTGAGAACCTTGTGGCCGATCACTTGAGCAGGCTGGTGAAGGAGGAGGAAGATCCAGCCAACGGAAGAGCCATACTTGGAAGCTTTCCAGACGACACCTTCTACACAACCATCTGTTGTGTAACCGCCCCTGCGCAACCAGAGCCCCGCCCCTGCGCACAACCGCCCTTGCGGATTGAGGTAGGCGCCCCTGCGTAATGCTTTGGCCGCCCCTGCGGATTACACGATAGAGGTTCTGTTTAAACTTCAATTCTTTAAGCCTTGGTTTGCTGACATTGTAAACTTCCTTGTTAGGGGTGAGTATCCTCCAGACTTCACCAAGGCACAACGAGAGAAGGTGAAGGCCGAAGCAGACACTAAGTTAGGTGTGGTACCTCGACTATATCACATTTATTTTTTCGTAGATGATAGATAGCTTGATCTTTGCAAGGGAGACACTCCAAGAATGCTCGATCATTGCTAACGTGGTTAGCCGTGACGAAAGAGCACCGGGTCAGAAAATTAACTACGCAAAATCGGAGATTTCACTTAGAAAAAATGTACCGGAGATTGTTGGTGCACACCTTGCGGGTGTCCTCGGTGTATGTAGGGTGACGAAACACAACTTGTATCTAGAACTACCCACTGTATTCAGATGATTGAAAAAAACTGCCTTCCAAAGTATGAAGGAGAAGGTTATGAGAAAGCCGGTGGCTAAAAAGAATGAATTCGTTAACAAGAAAGTAAGGAAATCCTCCTCAAGTAAGTGATCCAAAGTATATAAATGTACGTAATGAACATGTTCAAACTTCCATCGGGGTTGATCTTAGAACTTCACTTGCTAATGGCGGCCTTTTGGTAGGGTTCAACGTGGAGAAAAGACATCCACTAGAAGAGTTGGGAAGTGTTTTGCTTGCCTAAGAATTAGGGTGAATGGGCTTCCAAGATCTTAACATGTTCAACTCTTGCGTACTTGCTAAGCAGGGTTGGAGGATTCTCAGTAACGAAATAACATTGGTTCACAAGATCTTGAAGGCCCGGTATTTCCGGAATGAGAAGTTCTTTGATGCTACATTTGAGGATAATTCGAGCTTCTCGTACAAAATCATTTGTGTGTGTGGGGGGGGGGGCAAAAGCCTATTGTTGGAAGGTGATGGATGCAAGGTGGGATGGGGCGATATGATTGATGCAAGGTGTAATGCGTGGATCTTGGATAAAATAGGCATGCTTATCAGAAGGCCTCTGGATGTTGGGCTACTGCCGAATACCCTCCGGGTTTGCAATTTGGTGTTGAAGGGAGGCAATGAATGGAATGTAGTAAAGCTTGGGGAGGTTTTTAATGTGGAGGACAACAAAAGAATTTGTGAGATGCCTATCTCCATTAGAGAGGCGGCTAACACCCGGGTCTAGTGGCCCAACACGAAGGGTTTCTTCACGGTTCAAAGTGCATATTGGATGGGAAAAACTAGCAAGAGAGGTTACTTGGTAATGTTTCATCCCCTTTTACTTTCATTTGGAACCTTCAAGTCCCTCCTAAGGTCAAGAACTTTGCATCGAAGCTTCTCTTCGAGGTATTTGCGGTTAAGACTAAATTGGTAACCAAGAGAGTTGTGGAGGACGCTTCTTGCTAGCGATGTGGATTGTTCTCCAAGTTCATCTCTCATGCCCTCATCCTTTGCCCTAAAGGACGTGATATTTGGTAAAGGTCGACAATCTATGACAATGTGCTTGAGATCATCCTTGTGGAGCCTAACGAGATCGTTTTGAGCCTTTTCGAAATCCTTGGCGTCGGTGTTGTGAAAGATTTTTTTGGCAGAACCTGGATCGCTTGGGCCTGCAACAGTAAGATGGTCTTTGAAGACGGGGAGGTGAACGTCTGTAGCTTGTAGGATGGGTTTCTACATTTACTGAGCATATATGAAAGTCTCTTAATACCGTCATGCTTACTACTTTTGATGCTGCTGTGACGCTTGCATGATGGGATCCCCCTGAACATGACACAATCAAAATTAATGTTGATGTTTCTGTATCTGAGTGAAGGGGGGTCAGCCTTGCTATTGTATGCCGAATAGGTTGGGCATCGTCATGGCCATGAAGGTGAAAAGAATCAATGGTCATTGGCCTCCTTGATGGGACGAAGCTAAAACAATTAGACTGGGACTGGTGGAGGCTTTACGAAGAGGCTATCAAGAGATTGTGATATAGTTAGATGCAAAAGCGGTCGTTGAAGCCTTCAACCGAGTTGTGCCAGACCATTGATACGAAGGCTTGATTATTGAAGAGATTAGAGAATTAATATGGAATTTATGTTTATTCATTAACTATTTGGTTAAGTCGGTGCATAGCATAGCAAATTAAGTGGCTGGTGAACTTTCCAAAGTTTATCTCCCGGTAGACTGTAAACAAGAATTCTCCGATAAATTTCCTCCAAGTGTACTCGAACTGGCTCTCATTGAACAAGGTTCATATATTTGTTCCTTTAGAAAAAGAGTTCAATTTTTAATTGCTTTTGACACTTTTAAAAAGAATTGAATAGAGATTAATGTATATTTTTTGAAGTCTTACAAAATATATTAGTATAATTATTTTTATCATACAAATTTTTGTATATGATTTTGAACATTGATGCCAAGGGTAGGCACCCAACGACTTATTCCATGTTAGCCTTTTTTATGCAAATAATTACGGGTTGACTTAGGTCGTCTCCGACATTCATAAAAAAAAGTGATTTCATGTGAAATAAATTACAAATTAATTCCTAAATTTTTAGGGGATGTTAGAACATACTCCCATCAATTATTTTAAAAGTTACAAATTACTTTCTAAATTTTTAGGCGTCGCAAGGGTTCAGAAGTGAAAGTTGTTTGTAGCCGAAAGAGTCATTTAATTCCGCACATGGCCCCCCGAATTTGAAACCAGATATGTTCCGGGTTTTGAGTGTGAAATCAAACCTTATTGTTTGTATTCTATCAGATTTCATGCTTATTTTGTCAAATTTGGTTCGTTTTTGTGGATTTTTAGTGATTGAGTGTTTTATGCCTAATCAAGTATTTTTATGATATTTTGCAGATTTTAGTGATAGATCTTCGTATATTTGTTGATAATTGTCATTATATGATATATTGTTGTGATTGTTGAGCGTTGCATTGCGTTGTTTCAATCGATTGAGCGATTTTGGATTTTTCTAGCCCTAGGATTGCCTTGTTGAGAATTCGAACATTAGGATTTAGAGTTTCTGGGATTTTTACGTCTAATTAAGTTTGATTATGATTCTTGCACGCATTGGATTAATTGAACTGCTTTAGATCAACTTTGAGTTTACAGAGTAATTATAGCAAACTTTATTTGTCTTGTCATTTTTCCGTAAACTGTTTGTATTATATTAATTCTTTTTATTTGTTGTCATGTAGATATGCCTCCACGCCGTGTCCCAAATGGTACATAGGAACAATCCATCATTGCAGGTGACTACAAAAAAATGCACGCACAACTCAAGACATTAAAACAAAGTCCATTAGATACATCGATCTTTGAATGATCAATGAGATAAACGCTTGAGAGGACCTCAGTGGCTTGCCAACAACAGAGGCTTCCCAACAGAGAAGAAAGAAGACGAAAAACGACTCAAAGCAACCATCGAACCCAAGGAAACCATTCAGAGGATGAGTCAATAGTATCCCTACGGTATCTATTCTAAGAAGGAATATGAAGAACATCCCACAACTGCGCTAGGGAATAAAGTTCAAAGGATAAACCCTAAAAAGTACAAAGAAAGAGGGATGCCTGCAATTAATCAAACGCGTTTTTTTTAATGTAAAATTTCAAAATATACCTATTAACTTTGATTTAAGGTGCTATAAAGTTTTCATTAGATAATTATAAGAGTGATTATACGAGGTTGGACTAGTGGAATTGCTTTTTCCGACCATAGTTTTTTTTTTTTTATTTTACCTTTATTTATAAAACCCTAAATATTGAGTACAGTATTTAGATGTGTAGTAATTAGTGACTACTGGAGGCCGAGGGTCAACCCACATGCTTCTCTGATTTTCTCTCCATCTCTATCGTAATCGTACACACCCCACACCGTATCAGTCTTTGTATTGACACTTAATCTGTCGTATTAGGTGCGACTGCCGGATAAACAATAATCCTTCGCTTCTCTCTCTCTGTCTCTCACGTTTCGCACACTCGGTACTTTCAGTCTTCATCTACACCCCATCTTCACTGATTGTTGTTCGCAATGCAAACCCAACATCATAAAAACATCAATTCTTCAGGTTTGTCTCCTCATTCTTGCTTCAATTTCTGATATCACGACCCCCTAAAAGAAACGAAGGATTTCTGTTTTCGTTTAAGTGCCATTTCATCGCTGTTTGTTTCTGCGCATTTTTTGTTTGTTTTGGTGTTGTTCCTCTTCTTCCATTTTCATTTCCAATAGCATTTATTAATTGATGGGTGTTTTTGTGCTTTACTGAATTTATGACAAGGATAAAAAGGAACCCTTTTGAGGGAGGGTTTTTGGTATCAGTGTTTTGCTTTATAAATTCTTTGACATTGTTGTGTTCTTTATTGTAATTGGAAGTTAATGGCGGTTTGTGTGACTCGTATTTGTAGGAAATGAAGGGCATAAGGTTCACGTGTGCCATAAATGTGGCTGGCCATTTCCAAACCCTCACCCTAGTGCTAAACACAGAAGATCACACAAAAAGCACTGTGGAACCATTGAAGGGTATAAGCTTGGTGCCTCTGGAGAGAATAAGACTGATTTGGATGTTTCTGATGATGATACCAAAACCCCAAGTAATGGTATATCCATTCTATCCCTCTTTTCACTTTTTCAGACATTAATTCAATGTGTATTCTTGTTATTGTAATTTGAATATCAGGCCTTTGACTTGTTATAACTTCAATATGGTTTTGAAAGGTTTGAAAGCTGTGGAGAAAGTGCCTGAGATGCTTATTAGCAGGAAGAGTAGTAGTGGGGCTGGCAGTCGATCTAGCAGGTCAACTAGATCGGAAGAGGATGTGTTTTCTGATGCAGTTGCTGATTTTTCTGATGTTCCGGTAGTTGTAGATACTATTGTTCTTAGAGAATCAGCTGATGTGAAGCCGGATTTGTCTAAGGATGTCGAGGTCACTCAACTTGATGTGGATAATGCTGATCCGGGTAAATTTTATACAAAGTAACATCAACGATATTTAATGATAGATTGGTAGGCAGTATTTCCTCCGAACTTGATAGATTCATAGCGTTTGCCTTGCCCCCTATGTTTAATATAAGGTTTTAGAGAGATATAATGATTTAGTTCAAGCAAGTTCTTATTTGTTTGTGTAATGGGATAAGAGCAGACTTAATCTGGAATTATTACTTGAACCAGAAGAAGTTTAGTTGGTTAAATAGTTACCTGGATTTTCGACGACCATTTGCATAGGAAGACACGTTTGTTCATAAGAAATTAGTGCCTTAGTGGTAGTCTTTTGTTATACTAGAGATTATTGACCCTTCAATGCATTTTGGCAGTAAGTTGGTGAGTTAAATGATAAAGATTTAATAATAACTGGCGAATATGAACGAAATCAGTAGCCAAAGATATTCCGAAAAATAATCTACGACATTAAATGTTCGATGTTAAATTTAGGGTTCTGAACTTTGTAAATAGATAGCAAACGTATGGAAAGTTGGTTTTCGATATAAAGTTCGAATTTATTGTTGAACTATATGGAACATATTAATTGTTGATATGGATATATTTCAACTGGTAGTAAGATATGAATATCCACTCCAAAGAAGGAAAAATAGTATGGGCAGGAAGGATAAAGTGAAAAAAGAGAAACACCTAATCTGACGTGTCAGTGTTACCATACCGCGCAATTCATTCTTATAAAGTTAAAAAAAAAAACCTCTAATCCTTCGTCAAATGCTTTTGAATTTTAATGTTTGAACTCTCATAAGATTTATGTGTTGATGCAGGTGATTTATACCCACCAAACAGTGACACTGGCACTCAGCTGCAGAATGTTGATATTTCAAGACCCGAAAATGAAGAGTTTGAAACTGACATGCCCTCGCAACCTCTCTCCAGCTCAGCAGTAGATTCCATTTCCAACTCTAGTTTGAGTGTCGGAGAAGGTTCAGTTAACGAGAGTACGTTGCCATGCTCAAAGACAGGCAATGCTCTTGATTCTGAGGAACAGGGCAATCTAGAAGTGGCCCTAGATATAAAATTAGAAGATGCTGTAAATATGACTGCTGAAAATGCTGACAAAACATCTGAAACAATTCTTCTGCCCCAAAAGGTGAATGAAGACAACTTGGAATTTGTACCAGCAAGTGCTTCCATGGAGGCATTATGGAAGCAGGGAGATGAGTTCTCTAACAAAGATAAATTTGATGGGGAAATCAATTGCTCAGGCAAGGAAACACGAGAAGTGGATGAATCAGAAGACATAACAAACATTCTGACTAACTTTGCTGACGAAACATCTGAAGCAGTTTCTGTGCCACAAATGGAAAATGGAGATAACATGGAGCTTTTACCAGCCAATGCTGCCATGCAGGTCATTGGGAGGCAACATGATGGGTTTGATGACAAAAATAATTGCTTAACCAATGCTGATATTGTCGAGCAAATCAATAGCATAGATGCTGGTTCAAATGTGGAGGTTGGTAGCTGTCTTGAAACTTTCAAAGATCATGGTAGCTTTATCAACAGCATCCAAGATTTGGTGGTTCCTGATGCTTTACCTTTGAAAGAACACTCTGAGAGTGTGCTTGAAGATTATGAAGACCACAAAAATGAGAAGCTACCTGACACCTTAGATCTTGCCCAAGAAGTTGAACATGTGGAAAATGATAATGATGTGAACAAGGAGGCTCTCTCCAATACACTTTTGATTGAGCCTAGCAAAAGTACGAACATCAATTCTAAAGATGTTATATTTAAAACACTTCAGCAAGAGGCTGACTCTGCTAGAGAGGCGTCTGTAGAAAATAAACTGGGAAGTACAGAAACCCAGGCTGTTGATGCTGATATGTGTGAATCTAGTAGCGTAGTAGTCCATCTAGACAATGGGGTTGGGCAAGGCGAGGCAGTTACTTACTCTCAAGAGCAAAACTTCCTGGTTTCATTTGATACTACTTTTCCGAGTGTCTTAGATGTCAGTGGAAATCTTGCCAATTCTATTGAAGTTGTGAAGCCAGTTCGTGATGATTCAGAATATGGTAGAAAGGATGTTCAAATCTTTGATGTCCTTGAAGCCGACACTACCAAGGCGGAAAAGAAAAAATTACCCCTGACGAAAGACAGTGTTGATTGTGATGTTAAAACCATAGAGGTTGAGGATAAGCTATTTGAATCTACACTTACTGTAGCTCAATCTGATGATCGTAAGGATGACAAAGTGAAAGTTCAGAAGGACGAGCATGAATCTGAGGCTGTTATGTCAGGGTGCAGTAATGCTGAAGTCAAAGAGCTGGGAAGCTTTAGCAACCAAATGGTAGGTGATGAATGTGTGAACATATTAGGTACAACTCTTATCTCAGATGTTAGCAATGCCGGTAATATGACTGAACAGACACGTGATGAAGAGATTTCTGTGCATAAGGCTTCAGACTCAGTTGATGCCAGTTTCTTCAACAATGTGATGAATAATGATACCCATAGGGATGAGAATGAGATTTTCGAAGATGCTAAAGAAAAAAATTTTGGTGAAGGTAAAGTTGATTTGGGCCTTTTCTCAGATAAAGATGATAGCGCCGACGTAACTCAGAATAAACTAGAAAGAGTTGAGGTAGGAGTGCATGCTGAAAAAGTTGCAGATATGGACGACCGTTCAACCAAAGAGAAAGATGGAAATGGTTCAAATCTTGCTGATGGTGATGAGAATCTTACCAAGCAACAAGAGTCTGTTCCAGAGCTCGATGTTCAAGTTGATTCAATTAGCCAAACAGATAGTCTGGATGGCAACTGGGGATCTGTTTCAGGTAAAACTGAATACCAAAATATGTTGTTGTTTTATTTTATTACTATGAGTTACTTGCTTCTTTTTCCACGTCATCATGGTTGTATATTAGATTAGTCGTAGAGTTAAAGCCTAATATATAATGTCATAAATTTATTCTATTTCATTTGTGGATGGTGGACCAGTTCTTTCAGGATTTTCAGATGCACCAGCTGCAATTGAAAATGGATCCCTGCCCTCTCAATCAACAGTCAAAGCCGAAAAAGTCAGTTTGGACCCGAAACCCGACAGTGGTGAATCAGACATCTTGAAGCCACCATGCATTATGACATCACTTGAACATAAAGGAAATGGAAGTGGACTAAAAGACGATGCATCTGAAGCCAAAACATCAGAAGAACCACAAGAGAAGACTGGTTGGGTTCAATCTATGACCTCGGAGACCAATGAGGCATCAAGCAGCAAAAAGAACGAAGAAATAATCGCCAAGGTAACAAACTGGAGCACAGCCACCACAGGGAAGCAGCATATGCCATTAAAGAGCTTTTTGGGGGAATCATCACCTAATGTGAAGGATAATCCTTCACTGGGGACTCAGGCAGCTGACAAGACTATTGTGAATGGTAAGGAGCCTGCAGATGAGGCTTCAAGGGGAGAGATGAAGAAGGAATGGAGCTCGCCGGCTAGATATCCGACAAACATCAAGAGAGAGAAAGGTAAAGGGAAGAGCAGACCGTACTGGGCGTCGTTTATGTGCTGCTCTTCTGTACAGACAAGCTAAGGGGTCTTCTTCAAGGTATGTCTGATTGTAACATGTAGACAATAAGCAAAGGATTATGAACAAGCTTAGAATGGTAATGGTGACCTGTGGTGTGTGTTTTATCATTTGCTTGCTAGAATGAATGGTTGTGTACTTCTAGAGAACTTATATATAGATGTTAGTATGTTGAGTTGAAGGGGCGACTCCCGTTATACTAGTTGATAAGTTTGCTATGTGTTTCCAGTGATGCATACCTCCTATGGAAACACTGAGGAAATTGTCATTTGCTTAGGAAAATATCAAACACTTGGAAAGGATCCTTATCCCAACATTTTTTCAATCAAGTGTTGGTTTTATATTCTCGATATTGTTTTTTTTTGTTTTGGTTAAAGATGAGCCCTTTGGCTGACTCGTTATAATGACATTGCTTATAGTGTACAAAATTCTGGCCAGCTCTCCACATCTTTTGCTGTACTGATCTTTATGAACCTCAGTCTAAGATTAGAAGCTCGTGGGTTCGACAGAGGTACATTTCCCATAAAATAGTAGGTGCACCAGAGGCAGAGTTTATTGTATTTAGGCTAGGTTATTCACAGTAATTGGTAGGCAAAATATGCCCGCCACTTGTGTTAGTTAAGTGAACTAGCCCGATTCGAGTCTGAGTAGCTTTACTCATATAACAACACTCGAATATTGATCGGCTAGTCCTTTTTAGTACTATTATTGGAGTCGAACTTTGATATCTTCATGTTCAGCTCATTTGTTATCATCCGCGACTTGTTTAGTTGAGTGAACTAGCCCGATTCGAACAACACTCGAATATTGATCGCCAAGTCCTTTTTAGTACTATTATTGGAGCCGAACTTTGATATCTTCACGTTCAGCTCGTTTGTTTGTAATCGCAAGTAGAGTCCAAATAAAACCGAATTGTTCGGGTTTTATACGTGCTTTTTTGGCGATGCTCTGCGAAAAGAAAAGAGGGAAGTTTCATTTTCTCCAAGAAACATTTTCCCATGTGGTACTTGATGGCGACGATTGACCCAACCCGAGTACTAGCAGATAAACCCGGTCCAACAAATCGTATCAGCCCACGAAATCAACGGCCCATATAC
Source organism: Fagopyrum esculentum (assembly GCA_033239045.1). Lineage (NCBI taxonomy): Eukaryota > Viridiplantae > Streptophyta > Magnoliopsida > Caryophyllales > Polygonaceae > Fagopyrum > Fagopyrum esculentum. The sequence continues at coordinate 37,647,400 of BSUD01000003.1, forward strand.
AATAATGACGTAACCTTAGGCCCTAAACCAATTTTAGTTCATCGCCCAATGGAATCGCTCGTCGAAGGCAAATCCGTGATGCTTGGCGGGCTTTTATCACCGATTCAACCGTTCCAGTTGACACCTTATTATTGAATTAAAAATAAATCTGAAATTCTAGAATCATCCCGAGCTCTTTAGATTTTCGAACTGTCTGGAGTCTTTGTAGACTACCCCTTTCTCCCCGCTTATAAATCTCTTCTTCCATTGAATTTGAAATCATACAAGTAACAAGCTACTCGCGATTTCCAACATTTCTCGTAATCATTGATTGCTATCCACGATCTTCAGGCAAGCCTTTGAGTGATTTCTAGAGCTTCAAGTGTGCGCTGTCATGGCGGATGATTTCGACTTCGCAACGACCTCAGCTGTGAACGAGGAGGAGATGGACATGGATATGGACGATTTTCCGGAAGACGTTCCGTACTTGAAGGTTGGGGAAGAGAAGGAGATTGGCAAGACGAAGGTCATGAAGAAGCTTCTCAAGGAAGGTGAAGGCTGGGAGAGACCTAGCAAGGATGATGACGTTGAAGGTATTGTATATTTCGATCACCCTTTGTTTCTAAATTAACTTGTTTAGATTTTTTATTTATTTTAAAGCATGGTGGTGATCAATTGAAAATGTTGAATCATCTTCTTTTTCTGTTTCCTAACGATTTGCAGTTCACTATGTTGGCACATTGCTCGATGGGACTCAGTTCGATTCCAGCCGTGATAGGGGAACCCCCTTCAAGTTTAAGCTCGGACAAGGTAAAATTTGATGTGAAATTTCTGATACTACGCTGTGAAACTCTTGCAGTATCTGGTAGTTTCATTCTGATAAATACTGTTCAATAATGTTGTAGTTTTTTTTTTTTTCCTTTCAAGTTTCATTCTTATAAACTAAAAAGCGCTGTGCTACAATGATTCATCATACAATGCCCAATAATGGATGATCTCTTTGTTATGCACTAATCACCTAGTGATAATGCTATTGGCGTTTTTGCTTCTCTGCAATCCTATTCTTCGACCTGTTAACTATAATGGTGTATCATCTACAAGAAATGTTTTATTACTACGACAGAGATCTATGATTGTGGAACTCTCCCCTAACTAGAACGATCCTTAGCCTGGTTGAGTACCTAAATGTAGAAGATACACATAATTAATATAGCTCTATCTAAAAGCTGAGATCCTCCTACCAAAAGGAATTAATGCATAATAATGCTGAAAATGTGATGCAATTGCCCCAACAATTTACATGGATTTATCGCCACAAACTTGATTCTATTTTATGAGCAGGACAAGTGATCAAAGGATGGGATGAAGGAATTAAGACAATGAAGAAAGGTGAAAAAGCGCTCTTCACTATTCCTCCTGAGATGGCTTATGGAGAGTCCGGATCTCCACCAACTATTCCTCCAAATGCTACCCTACAATTTGAAGTTGAACTACTTTCTTGGGAAAGTGTGAAGGATATATGCAAGGATGGCGGAGTGCTCAAGCAGGTACTGACCGAAGGAGAAGGGTGGCAGAATCCAAAAGACCTTGATGAGGCATTTGGTAAACTTGCACGCTCATATACCTCTTTGGTAGCTGTCTAAAACCTAGACGAGATTTCCAGTTTACATTTCAAATCTTTCTCTGTTACAGTTAAATACGAGGCTCGGCTTGAGGATGGAACTGTTGTTTCAAAATCTGATGGGGTGGAGTTTAATGTCAAAGAAGGTGAGTTTAGAATGTCATGCTTAAAAAGACTAGCCTCATTATATTCTGGTACATATACTTAGATTTCATGAAGCTTTTGTTATGCAACAGGTTATTTCTGTCCTGCATTGTCTAAGGCTGTGAAGACTATGAAGAAGGGAGAAAAAGTGATGTTGACAGTGAAACCACAATGTAAGGCTATTTCAATATCAATTTGTAAGTCGCAAAGATCTGCAAGTGTATATGTTTTCCTGATGTTAAAAATTGGCCGGGACTGTTGTAGATGCATTTGGTGAAAATGGAAGACCTGCTAATGGTGATGAAGGTGCTGTGCCACCAAATTCCACCCTTAAAGTATCACTTGAGCTGGTCTCGTGGACAACCGTCTCAGATGTGACAAGTGACAAGAAGGTTCTGAAGAAAACTTTGAAGGAAGGAGAGGGATATGATCGGCCAAATGATGGCGCCGTTGTTCAAGGCAAATTACATGTGCATTACTGCTTTATAACATCACATGCATCTGATATATCAGTTTTCTCATGCTAATTCTGTATTTTACAGTAAAATTGATTGGGAAGCTACAAAATGGCACTGTTTTTGTAAAGAAGGGCCATGATGAAGAGCCACCGTTCGAGTTTAAAGTTGATGAAGGTAGGTCATACACACCATCCAACTCCTTTTGCTTGGTGAGGACATTCTCTGTGATATTTACTTCTTTTCTGATCCTTCGTTTGGGTTTCTTTGTCAGAACAAGTCATTGATGGTCTAGACAGAGCTGTGAAAACTATGAAGAAGGGAGAAGTTGCACAGATCACAATACAGCCAGAATATGCATTCGGGTCATCAGAGTCACAACAAGAACTAGCTGTGGTACCAGCAAATGCAACTGTAACCTATGAAATTGAGATGGTGTCCTTTGTGAAAGTGAGTGCCTCTAACCTCTTATAGATTTATGTCTTTGTACTGCAATGGAAGGCTTCTAAATGTACTGTGTGGACATGTAGGACAAGGAATCATGGGACATGAACACGCCTGAGAAAATCGAAGCTGCTGGAAAGAAAAAGGAAGAAGGGAATGTGTTGTTCAAAGCTGGGAAATATGAGAGAGCAGCAAAAAGATATGAGAAGGTATATGTTTGTAAGAAAACTTCATCCTTACCTGAACCTATTCCAGATTGACATCATTGCTTCTGTGCAGGCTGTCAAATATATAGAGTATGATTCCGCTTTTAGCGATGAGGAGAAGAAACAAGCCAAGGCACTCAAAATCACATGCAATCTCAATGATGCTGCTTGCAAGCTCAAGCTTAAGGACTACAAGCAAGCTGAGAAACTTTGCACAAAGGTGCTCAGCTTGTTCTTGGCTGTTTCCGTGCAACGTTTGTTTGGCCGTCTATGTTTTACAAGTTACTAATTCAGTGAATTGAATTTGTTAGGTGTTGGAACTTGATGGGCGAAACGTGAAAGCCCTTTATAGAAGGGCTCAGGCATACATTCAGCTTGTAGATTTGGACCTTGCTGAGATAGATATCAAGAAGGCTCTTGAAATTGACCCGGAAAACAGGTATACTTATCTTTCATGTTACATCATAGATCATAAAGGAATGAGCTGGTACCGTGATAGTGATCAATTATGTCCGGTATAGGGAGGTGAAGATGGAATACAAGCTCTTGAAGGACAAAGTGAAGGAATACAACAAGAAGGACGCACAATTCTACGGAAACATGTTTGCGAAAATGAACAAGCTAGAGCAAATGAAATCAAGCGTAAGTATACGATGAAGACGTATATTTTGATAATTTTTGAAGTCTTTTTGTGACTGGTCTTGTAAATTGATGATGATGCAGAGCTCGGCGGCAAAGCAAGACTCGATGCCAATGGTGGTAGACAGCAAGGCTTAAATCTGCGGAGGGCCTTATGCATTTGAAACGTTTGCACTGTGATATAGTTTTGCATTCGGGTGTCGATTATGAGGCGTGTGAACTTGTGTTTTAGCCAACACTTGCATTTTGTTTGAGTAATGAATCGGTGGTGATAGTTCACGTTGTATGCGATCTGATATATAATAATATTACCCAAATTACTCCGCAGACGATTGAGTCGGGTTTTTCCTTACCATTGCCGAAACTTGTTACTTCTAAAAAAAATAAAATATCAATGACAAAAAAGTCATCGGTTATTAATATTAAAGTTGGTTACTTCTAAGACAACGGATGTGTTTGGCCTTCTAAGACAATTGGATGTGTTTGGAGAATAAGTAAAATCACTAGTGTTTGTTTTCGAAAAACACTAGTGTTAGTGTTTAAAAATGATGACCGTATGGCATAACCAACAAAAATACAAGTGTGTATATATTTATATTGTGTGAGATTATAAGTGAAGTTTTACTAAGGTTCTGAAGAAGTTAGGGTTGATATTATCTTTGGTTTGAGTATTTGATATGTTTGAAATGTTTGGGGTTTATATGATGTCATTTCGAATTTAAGGATTTGTTATGGTTTGATGACCTTGTGATTTAAAGGACTTAGAATTTCTTACCTTATTTTACTACATCGGTGCAACTTGTTCGAATTACGTTACTTAAATGATTTATGGAATTTTAGGGAAGGAGCAGATTGACGGGAATGAGTTATTAAGTTTGAGTTGGACAATGACCATTACGGGATATGTCCCCATTGTAACCTTATTATTATGAGTTTGAGTTGGATCATGACCATTACGGATATTGCCCCATTGTTATTATTACTCTTATGATGAGATGATTTGGTCTATGACCACACTTTTGGTTTAAATGGTGTTTTTCGCTACCTGGTTATGACCGACTACGGTAATTCATGGTACCTAGTGTACGGGTCGGGGATGTGCTTGGCTTTTGAGTGATAGAGAGGAGTCTGTTACGTCTAGGAATTGATGCACGCAAAAGTCTTAAATTTATACTCGATATATTTCTCCTAACTCCTAGCGAACCCGCAGTGTACGGGACGTTTTGTAGTAGGGATAGTATTCCGAGGTCGAACACAAAGACTGAGGTGAGATTGAATCGATTAGTGACTAAGGATAGTGTTGACCTAGGCTAAGAAAAGAGAAAGAAACAAATAAATGAAAATCTCAATGTTTTTGGCTTGGTTTTGTGTGGTGATCAATCAAGGATCACAATAATGCAATATAGCAAAACAAACTAAGGAATCAAGCTAAAACACAAATAAACAAGCAAACACGGAATATGTAATCAAAGAGAGAAAAGCGGATTCTAGGGGTTGGAAATTCCGGTTATGGCATAGGACTCAAGCTTCTAATCAACCTTGGATAAACTATAGTATGTTGGGAAGGAATGTTTCTCAAGTGGGGTCAATTACCGGGTAGGTCTCATGATCCACTAATCCCGCACCTAAGGTCTCATCACCGGGTAAGTCTCAAAGAGCCTAAGGATAGGAATTCTACACAAACCGGATTGTTATCTAGGGATCTAACCTCTCCTTACCGGGTAAGTCTCGGGAAGGCAAGTCCTAAACATCTATCCTAGCACATTCAGTCCAATAGCGGCATTTGAGGCTCACTACTACCTAGAGTTCGTCATCTTCGGTATCTAAGAGCAAGAATCACCGGGTAGGTCTCTTCTAACACTTAGTTGCTAACACTAGATCACCCTAGGATAGATTGAGCTCAACAAACACTAGGATTTCAAAAATCTAACATTCTAGCACTTAGATTCATCAAAACAAGTGAGTTAGTCAGAACCACGGGTTGTTCATCCCAGTCCACGGCCGTGGAAAGGCAAGAACGAACCGTGGTTTCCAACAGCAACTCGGTTCAAGCAAGCGAATCAACCAAAGGTACATCTAAGTTCATTCTATCATAGTCCAAGCCATAACCATCATTTCCTTACCCTAGAATCACATATATCTAGCCAACAACATGCATTTCAACAATCAAACTCAACAAGCATACATTCATGGCTTCCATAGCAAGTAAATGAAGTGAAATAGAGATGAACAAGTAGAACAAAGAAAACCAAGATGAATGTATGATAAGAAAGACTTACAACCCTTCAAAAGAAGGTTCAATCTCGTTCCTTACAAAACCGTGCAAATCGTCTTCACAAAACTCACTCAAAACTATGAAAAACTAAGAATGGTGTGTTCTTCTCTTCTTCTCCAATGGAAATCTTTCTTCTCCTCCAAGAGTAGCTCCAATCCAATCTTCCAATGAGAGAATATGTGTTGTTGAGAGTGTGGGAGAGAATGGGAGTGAGGGGTCTGTCCCTAACAGCCAACAGGACCACCTTATATCCTCTACAAATTGCAAGAGTCGGCCATGAAGATCGTGGGACAGCTGTCACAACTGTCTAGGGAAAACCACGGCCCATTTCCACGCCCGTGGAAGTCCCAGTGGCCGTGGTTTTGGTGCCTCGGCTTGTTTTGGATCATCAAGCCTCAATTTGGTGCAAGACATGCACCAACAAGGTCCCATGTGTCCTCCTTAGCCCCTAGCTTGCATCCCAATGAGTCCGAAGGTGTATCATCTCGAGGAACGATCCTCGAATGTATCGATTAAGCTCCTAAATCTCCCAAAATACCTACAAAGCATGCAAAAGTCCGTGTAGACGTCTATCTCGACAAAATACATGAATTGAGTGCAAATCGTTACGAACTAGTGCAAACCATGCATGAATGAGCGGAAACACTATCTAAATGAGTGCCTAAACCTAAGTCATAAATCGTGTTATCAAAAATACCCCATACTTAAGGTTTGCTCATCCCCGAGCAAGTCCCCAACTATAGACTAAGAGATGACATGATTTATGTATGCAGAAAAAAACAACAAAATCTTTTTGGTGTTGTGCTTCTAATATTGGATCACCTTCATAGTCATGTTTCATGGCAATGGACAAGCGATCATGCATCAAATAAATGAAGGCACGGAAAGACAACTGTACTTAACTCGAAGGCATGCATGAAATGTAAAAATGAAGAAGTCAAGATGATCATGAGCATATCCAATCTAGATCACTAAGTCTTACACACATGCAAATAGGTCACAAGGGCTAAGGAAATAAGAGGCTAAGAAACGTTGTGATTAGGTGGGAATTTTTCTAGGTCATGTGATGCTAATCCGGGAATGGAACTAACTTCACAACTTCACATTTTTTATCAACTTCCTACAAGTGTATATTTTCTCCATCTTTTCTTTCTTTTCTTTTTTTTCTTTTTCTTTCACTTATTTTTGAGACAATGACATTGGTGTACAAAAGCCGAAACCTTGGTGATTAGCCGTCCTCGAGTTTTTTTATTTTTCGAGGTGCATCCACACCGGGCACACATACCAAAGCTCGTTAGGACTATTGGTTTATTTGACTTTGGCAAGGCACAAACACCCGATTATGTGAATGGTGTCGAGTTACTCGTCATTTAAACCAACGTCCCCAAACCTATATTTTTTTTCTACACTTTTCACAACAAATTCAGCACTTCATTCATAACATTCATCCATCAACAACTTCACCCCACACTTGCTTTTCACACACTCAACACACTAACATGCTCCTATTCCCGGATGGGGCAAAAGAGGTCAAATTTATATCAATTGAGGTGCTCAAACAACGTGATCAAGATGAGAAGTAGAGAAAGATGAATTGCCTTAATCACTCCTAGATGATGTGCAAGAACTAGCATGTAATTTCGACTTTCAATACTCAATCCAATCAAGGCAAACATCATGGTCACAATACATTCATGTGATTCAAGATAAGTACTTCAAGTCCATATATGCATTCATCTATTCAACACATAAGGCCATCCATAGCCAATCCACACAACAATCTCATCATAAGGGTCATTCCCAAGCTTAGAAGCACTAAAATTTTTTAAAATTTTCTGATTTTTTGGATTTTTCGAAATGTGTATGTACAGTGCAAGACATAATGAAGCATGTGACTAAAAGAAACTACCCTAGATGCTAATCATGCAAAAGATCATGCAAACCCCACCCCATACTTAGAAACACATTGTCCCCAATGTGTAAATGAAGTAAAGAAGAGTGAAAGAGGGTTCTCACAATGTAAAAATGTCTTGCTTTGGTATTTGGGATTACTCAAATGGAGTGATGTGGGATGATCCTATCAACGATGGTAGAGAGCTCAAAGTGTTTGTTATGGCATCGGGATCCGCGCTAGGCGCCGCTAGCCGTCCAAGTCCCGCGTCCGCTCCACCCACAATTTATGAGGGACTCATCATCATCATCCATATGCCATGCAAGGCTTCCATGCTACCAAGACTCTAGCACACACACAAAGCACACCAAACACACAAAAACAGAAAAATCAAAACAAAAACGAAAAAGGGAAAGATGTCTACCAATGGGTTGTCTCCCATTAAGCGCTTCTTTAAGGTCATTAGCTTGACCAAACTCGGGGGCGTCTCACTCTAGGTGAAGTGGGGCAATCATATCCACCGGAGCTCCCGGGATATACTTCTTCAACCGATGCACATTCACCTTAAAATCTCCACAATGCTCCCCTCCTATCTCAACCGCTCCATGGGGAAAGATCTTCTTCACCACATAAGGACCCGTCCATCTTGACTTTAGCTTTCCGGGGAAGAGCCGCAACCTTGAGTTGAAGAGAAGAACAAGGTCACCTTCACTCAATTCTTTCGGGATGAGACGCTTATCATGCCAACGTTTGGTCCTTTCTTTGTAGATGCGGGCGTATTCATAGGCATCCAACCGGATCTGCTCAAGAGCGTTCATATCAAGCAACCTCTTCTCACCGGCCTCCTTTTTGTGATGGCCAACACTTGGCCTCTCAGGTTGTCTTTGGTTCTTCCGGGAATCTTTCCCGGATCTCTATGAGCTTCACCCGCCTTTTGGAACACTTGTGCTTCCAACACCTTTTGAGCCTTAGTAATGGAAGTCACCGTGCTCTCAAGACCACTCAATCTTCCAAGCAATTGCTCAAACATCATCTCGGTTCTATCCCTTGGAGGTTGAGTAAATCCGGGTGGAGGTTCTTGTGAAGCCTTTGGTGGTGGAGCTGCGCTTGTGGAAGCGGGAGGGTTCAAGGCTCCATCCGGGTTAGAATAGGAAAACCCGGGATGGTTGTGATTAGGCCGGTAATTGTTGAATTGCCGGTTGTTGTTGAAGTTCCTTGGGCCTTGATAGTTATTGTAGTTGCCCCTTCCCATGTAGTCAACATCTTCCTCCTTGGAAGACAAGTTTGCTTGCACTTGCACTTGAGGGCTTGCTTGACTCTTCAAAGTGGTAGCACATAACTCCCTCAAAGATTTCAGCTCATTGTTGATTGCATCAAGCTTGAAGTTACTCATGGTGACTTCACTCATCTCATATGCTCCCGCTTTCCTCCCATCACTCTTCCTATGAGAGTACTTCTCAATCACCAAAGCTTGTTTCTCTACAAACTCCCAAGCCTCATCCACATTCTTCTCCATAAAGGTTCCACCGAAAAGTGATTGAAGCTTGAATTGGCTATCCTCATCAAGCCCCTTGAAATAGATCTCCAATAGCTCTATCTTCGGTATTTTATGGTGTGGATAATCTAGGAGAAGGTCTTTAAACCTCTCCTAAGACTTGAATAGGCTTTCTCTATCCTTCATCACGAAGGCATTGATCTTCCCTCTTAGCTCGGTAGTCCTGGAAGGTGGGAAGAACTTTGTCAAAAACTCGGTTGTCATCTCCTCCCAAGTACTCACTCGCCCTTGTGGAATAGATTGATACCAAGCCAAGGCTTTATCCTTAAGTGAGAAGGAGAAAGCCCTAAAGCTTATGGTTGTTGTTCTCCAATCTAGGCGGTCTTAGAGTCTCCATCAAGATCTCATAGTTCATCAAGTGTTGATGAGGAGACTCTCCTTCCATCCCTCCAAATTGATTAGGCCGGATCATTTGTAGAACTTGAGGGCGGAGCTCGTAATCATGGGCTGCGGGATCTCCTAAGTTCACACCCGGACGGTGTGCTCTTTGTGCCGGATCCATACGTTGCCCTAACATTTGTGGCTCTTCAATAGCAATGGGCACAACCCGAATATTAACCGCCGCCGGTTGCGGTTGTGGTGGAGGTGGAGGTTGTTGACGATTAAGCTCTCTTTGCACAAGAGCTTGCCTAATCTCTTCAATCTCCCTCCTAGTTGCTTCTTGCCTCTCATTGGCAAGTCTCCTCTCATTCTCCAAGGCTTCATCTCTTAGTCTAATTTTCTCTAAAGCTTTATCCAACTCAGCTTGAAGATCTCTTCCGGCCATCTCTTTTCCCTTTCTAATGCTCTTGGATCTAGATCTAAGGGTTTTCTCCGGTACGGGATCGAATGGAGCTACATCCTTGCCATGAGATCTTCGCATACACCTAAAGAGTAAGAGATGTCCTGAAAAGCAAAGACACAAACCAAAGGAGATCAAAAGCAACAAAAAAGACCTACACTATAAACAATCACAAACAATGACTAAATCTTAACCTAGTCCCCGGCAACGGCGCCAAAAACTTGTTACGTCTATGAATTGATGCACGCAAAAGTCTTAAATTTATACTCGATATATTTCTCCTAACTCCTAGCGAACCCGCAGTGTACGGGACGTTTTGTAGTAGGGATAGTATTTCGAGGTCGAACACAAAGACTGAGGTGAGATTGAATCGATTAGTGACTAAGGATAGTGTTGATCTAGGCTAAGAAAAGAGAAAGAAACAAATAAATGAAAATATTAATGTTTTTGGATTGGTTTTGTGTGGTGATCAATCAAGGATCACAATAATGCAATATAGCAAAACAAACTAAGGAATCAAGCTATAACACAAATAAACAAGCAAACACGGAATATGTAATCAAAGAGAGAAAAGCGGATTCTAGGGGTTGGAAATTCCAGTTATTGCATAGGACTCAAGCTTCTAATCAACCTTGGATAAACTATAGTATGTTGGGAAGGAATGTTTCTCAAGTGGGGTCAATTACCGGGTAGGTCTCATGATCCACTAATCCCGCACCTAAGGTCTCATCACCGGGTAAGTCTCAAAGAGCCTAAGGATAGGAATTCTACACAAACCGGATTGTTATCTAGGGATCTAACCTCTCCTTACCGGGTAATTCTCGGGAAGGAAAGTCCTAAACATCTATCCTAGCACATTCAGTCCAATAGCGGCTTGTGAGGCTCACTACTACCTAGAGGTGGTCATCTTCGGTATCTAAGAGCAAGAATCACCGGGTAGGTCTCTTCTAACACTTAGTTGCAAACACTAGGTCACCCTAGGATAGATTAAGCTCAACAAACACTAGGATTTCAACAATCTAACATTCTAGCACTTAGATTCATCAAAACAAGTGAGTTAGTCAGAACCACGGGTTGTTCATCCCAGTCCACGGCCGTAGAAAGGCAAGAACGAACCGTGGTTTCCAACAACAACTCGGTTCAAGCAAGCGAATCAACCAAAGGTACATCTAAGTCCATTCTATCATAGTCCAAGCCATAACCATCATTTCCTTACCCTAGAATCACATCTATCTAGCCAACAACATGCATTTCATCAATCAAACTCAACAAGCATACATTCATGGCTTCCATAGCAAGTAAATGAAGTGAAATAGAGATGAACAAGTAGAACAAATAAAACCAAAGATGAATGCATGATAAGAAAGACTTATAACCCTTCAAAAGAAGGTTCAATTTCGTTCCTTACAAAACCGTGCAAATCGTCTTCACAAAACTCACTCAAAATTATGAAAAACTAAGAATGGTGTGTTCTTCTCTTCTTCTCCAATGGAAATCTTTCTTCTCCTCCAAGAGTAGCTCCAATCCAATCTTCCAATGAGAGAATATGAGTTGTTGAGAGTGTGGGAGAGAATGGGAGTGAGGGGTCTGTCCCTAACAGCCTGCAGGACCACCTTATATCCTCAACAAATTGCAAGAGTCGGCCATGAAGATCGTGGGACAGCTGTCACATCTGTCTGGGGAAAACCACGGCCCATTTCCACGCCCGTGGAAGTCCCAGTGGCCGTGGTTTTGGTGCCTCAGCTTGTTTTGGATCATCAAGCCTCAATTTGGTGCAAGGCATGCACCAACAAGGTCCCATGTGTCCTCCTTAGCCCCTAGCTTGCATCCCAATGAGTCCGAAGGTGTATCATCTCGAGGAACGATCCTCGAATGTATCGATTAAGCTCCTAAATCTCCCAAAATACCTACAAAGCATGCAAAAGTCCGTGTAGACGTCTATCTCGACAAAATACATGAATTGAGTGCAAATCGTTACGAACTAGTACAAACCATGCATGAATGAGCGGAAAAACTATCTAAATGAGTGTCTAAACCTAAGTCATAAATCGTGTTATCAAAGTCACTTGATCCGTGATTGCCTTGCTTATCCTGGGGTTGGAGTTAGAAGGTACCTTCGTGTCCAATTTGAGCTTGTAGATGTTTTAAACTAAAAATTCAACACTTGTGAATTTGAAAGGAGACTTATAATATAAAAATGCTTGAGCATGTTTTGATACTATGATTTGTGTGACTTACAATGATCTTGAGCAAGGGGCAAGGTTAGACCTTGTTAACCCATTTCGGTCAATTGACCATGTGGTGACGTGTGGTTATATGTGATTATTGAGTACTTATTGGATTATTGGTAAAAGTTCCGTTGACATTTTAAATGATGATTCGGAAAACGACACCGTTAAAGGTCTAACGAGTCGAAGTTCGACATCCGTTGATCGGTTTTTGTCTTTTGATGCTACGTAAGTATCCTTGAACCCTTGAAAGTAAATTGTTCCATATTGAGATATAAATTAGATATTGAAACGTGGTATGCCTCGTTTGGAATTTTAGGTAAGTTTTCGATTGGATAACGGGTTTTGGACAAACCTTAAGAGAAATAAAAACCCGAACTCAAGTCGGGATTAGGTAAATCACCCTTACACCTATTAGATGGTGTGTGACATATAGTTATATATGTGTTGTAATATCCGGAAATTTATTCCGTTTATTCCAGAATTATACCGGATTTCGACCCGTTAAATTTTGTGTATGGTACCTAGTGTCATGTATTAACACAAATTTTATCATTTTATGTGAATCTGTTACTGTATAAAATGATTAAAAAATATCACCAAAACCCTACTCTTACAAGACTAGAATTAAAGGCCTCTTTTGATAAAGTCATAACAAGTTTTTGACAAAGCCAAGACAAGGCTTGACAAGGCCATGACAAGCTTTGACAAGATCAATCGGCCCACTTCCACCTTACATGCTTGGTCCATATCTTCATGCAGGATCCATCCCGTTACTCCACCTTGTTGCAGTAGTGAACCGCCTCAAGAAACCTTGTCATATGGGCCAGCAATGACGAGACCAACCCAAGTCGTCAACCCTAACAACTCCTGGAAATGAAGACAGTCGAAACCCCTCGTGTTGTCTTGCATTGCATACATTCCTACGTCCACATTCATGTTATCCAACCTCATGACATACCTTCCTTTTTTATCATGGGGCGTGGAAGATTGCAAGGAAAGGGGCAACTGCTTATACGCTTGCATTAACAATTCGATCCTATATCCGCAACATCCATACTTCCCTCTTCTCGTCCACATTCAACCACAAGGAACGCCTTACCTTCTGCAGCAGACGGACAACTTCCTCCTCCTTGCTTCACACGTGAAACGCCTCCTACCACAACTTCACAGTTCCTCCCTCCTCCTCATGTTCTCCACCTCTTCAGCGAACTGTTAGAGGTTCATCGAAAGTCAAAAGTCGTAGGATGCACACAGTGGTCAAGCTCTTCTTACATGAACGTCAGGAGCGTCATCTCGCCTCCAACTTTGTGGCATGGGGGAGACTAATTCCAGGTAAGACGGTCTTTCCTCGCCTATATATTTTGCTCTCACCCTCACTCGCACACTTACCGTTTGAGCCCTCCAAATCTGCTGCCAACTCATAATACTAGGGGACGAAGACTTAGTCGATAGTTACGGGTCTTCCAACGGAGAGATATTTGAGCCAGGTAGCACACTCGACATTTGATAGCAACTATCAACACTATCAACCTTGCATGCTTGGTCGGGCCTGGATTTGGAAGCGAGGGTAAGCCATATGTAGCGTTCTATCCAACAACATGTACATAGGAACGGAAGAGTATTAATTTTTCCATGTCTCCCTCAGGGATCGAACCATAGACTTGGTGCACAGCAGGTGGAGACATCATAGTGGAGGTTGGTGAGATTCGAGCCCTAGACTTGTACATATCTATAGTCGTTTTAGTATGAGTATCTTATGTTAGGTCAAAGTGAGACCTTAAAGACATGTAAGCTAGAAGATGGAAAAATCTTCCAACTTAGTTAAACATTTCTTGTGAGTGTTAGATTATGATTTTGGGTTCTAAGGGATAGTTTGAAAGTAGTTTAAGGAAATCTCTAGGATTTTGAGACCTAGGGGCAAAATAGTGTTTTTACCCTTATAAGGGTAATTTGGAAATTTCCATTAAGATAAACTTTAGTTTCTTAGAAGTTGGAAACTTCTAAGAGGCTGAGATATGTTTCTGATCAACGTTCCTTCTATATCAGGAGGTTGAGTTCTTTCCTTGCGGATTGAGTTTTGAGATATCGAGAATTGCAACGCAATTCAGGTAAGTCATTTGGGCTTACTTAACTGCTTTCATTTATGAGTTGATCATATGAGTGGTGTGTGCTATATGATTTATAATATGTTTATTATATTAAATTACCGATGTATTATTGGCCCAAGTGATTGGGCGGTGACATCATCTGCTCAGCTCTTGCGAGAGTTTGAGAGGTTCTCTACGACAAGGCCAGATGTGGTAGACGGAGATGGTACTGATCCACTCCATGTGGTATACGGGTCGGTGCGTCAAAACATTCTAGCTTGACAAAGGGACAAAGACGAGAGTCTTAGACGTATCGTGCCATAATCGTAATCGGATTATGAGTGTACAATGTTAATATAAATATAATAAAACGGTTCTTTGTTAAAGCATGTTGTGTGTTTATTTCCTACTTTATGTGTGTTTGTGCTTAAATGTATTCTTATATATGATTAATTAGCTAACGGTTTATCTATGTTGTCTGATTAATTGTAGGTATAGACAGTTGCAGAGAGATCCCGAGCGGATGGTCAGTCGGGTCCATGTACTCATTAGATGGGGATGGGGGAGTCTTCCTTTTGCATGCATGACGTTATTTATGGATTTTTCCTCTTGGTGCCCTCAAGGTTTGAACTTTTCCTCTTGGTATCCACTAAGTTTCAAAATTCCTCTTGGTGCCCTTATGGTTCTATTTTTATTTATTTTTGATACTGTACGGTAAGCGATTAGATTGGATCATCTTCTCGAGACTCTCCAACCTAGAACATCCTTGCGGATGAAATCCACCACCTGGGAGGGGTCGAAGCGCAACCTAGCGGGTAGTCGTGTCCCAACTTTGCGAGCTTATCAACAACACTATTGACTTCCCTAAAGACGTGTTGTATCTTGACCTGTTGGAAACTGACCAAAATATTAGTAATATCTGAAATCATGAGATCAAGTTCCCATGGGGGTTTCCAAATTTGCTTAGTGGAATTGATGAATGTAAGATTATCTCCTTCAATCTCAAGTTTATTGATCTCCAGATCACATGCTCTGATCACACCCTCCCTTAGCGCGCATGCTTCAGCATGAAGGACCGATGTGTTCCCACACTGTCCGTAGCCTAGGGAGATGGTTGATGCATGTTGGTTTCTTAGAATGAAACCGAAGGCTGATTCCCCGGACTCACGTTTAGATCCATCAAAGTTTAACTTGACAAATCCATTATCAGGTCTTAGCCATTGGATATTTCTAGTTTTTCTATTGCTTATGGCCGCTTTTTGTTTTGTTTGGTTCTTTCTTTTGTTAGCATCCTTCCAGCTCCTTATTTGGTCTTGTACTCGTACCCTGATATTTTGAGTTTTCTTATCGCTAAAAATATTTTGGTTTCTTTCGGTCCAAACATTCCACCACGTAACTGCTAGTTGGACCACTTGATTATCGTCTAGCTTATCTTTTAAGCATGTGACCATACTTGCCAATTTCTGGTTAGAGTTGTTAACCTGTTGGAGCTCGATCTTAATGTTGGAATTGTGAAGGTTCTCCAACGTGAAAGAGCAATTGAAGAACAAATGCTTTGCTGATTCATATGGGTGATTATAGAGAGTACATTGCATGGGCACTAGTACCCTTTGTTTTTCCAAATTTTCCTTGGTTGGGAGTCCGTCTAAAGACAATTTTCAGATAAAGTTTTTAACTTTTGGCATGATATTCATTTCCCAGATCCACTCATTTGAATCTTCTGTAAGCCCTTTATTTTTGTGGATGAGGTCCATGGCTGATTTGTATTATACGATCCCTTATCCGAGGCCGCCCAATAGAGACGATCTTGAATAAATGATTTCGGGAGTTGGTATGATTTAATTGCGGTCATAATCTCTTGTGGGAGGAGATTGCCTAGTTTCGTATCCAGTTTTCGGGTATTCCATTTATTCTCTATGGTGTAGTTATTGACAAATTCATTATCATCAATATTACTTCTGTTCTCAAGAAGTTTGATGAGCGGTTGATCAGTCACCATTTATTTTTCCAGAATTTAACGGTGTTCCCATCCCCAACGTTCCATCTGAATCCATTTTCAAATTCAGGTCGGAGATTCATTAGTCTTCTCCTTTGCCAAGAGGTATTCTTTTGGGTTTTATAGTTCCATAAGAATGAGTCTTTGAGGTATTTTTCATTTATAATTTTGAACCATATTTTGTTAGGTTCTTCCATAATTTTTCAAAGTAAATTCATTTGGAGGACCTTATTCATGTCTTCTGCTTTTCTAATACCCACTCCTCCACACTTTTTCGGTTTACAGATGTTGTCCCAACTGATGAGGGGGTGATATTTAGGTCCTATGTTCCAAAAGAAAGTGCGATTGATTTGATCTAGCTCTTTATGTATGTAGGATGGGAGCATGAAGCTTTCGATGATATAATTTGGCTTCGCATTCAGATTAGCCTTGATTAGAATCGTTCTTCCTTCTTGCGAAAGTGTGGAGCCCTTATGGTTCTATTTGTTTCCTCTTTATAGTCATTCTTAATATATTACATTAAAATTCATTATAATAATTAAAACATATAAAAATAATTTTAAAACAAATTATGAACTCATTAAATTTAAAATAATAAATTTATAATAGGAATAATTTTGATATATTTTATTTATTTTTGAAATAAAAATATTTTTATTTTTGAATTAAAAAATATTTTTTTTTACTTTTTACTTTTTACTTTTCATTTTAAAAATATATATAAAAATAAATTAAAAACAGTTTTTTAAAATTTTATTAAGAGTCTAGAAATTTAAAAATATAATAAATATTATTTCTTTTTGAATTTAATTTTATATGATTTATTTAATTCGAATATTTTATAAAATTATTTTTTTTAATTTTAAGAGTATGGAAAAGTATATTATAAAAAATAAAAACTAAAATATAAAAACAATATTTTTATTTTGAAATTAAATTAAATTATAGAAAATTAACTTACAAAAAAAAATTAATATATGTTTAAATTTCAGGACTCTTAAATAAAATTTAAAAAGTTTATTTTTGATTTAATATTATATATATATTTTTTAAATAGAAAAAAATAAATTAATTAATTTTAGTTCAAAAATAAAAATTATCTTTAATTTTGTTTTAATTTTTTTGATTAGAAAAATATTTAAAACTACTTCTATTATAATTTTAAATTAATTTTAGTTCAAAAATAAAAATTATCTTTAATTTTGTTTTAATTTTTTGATTAGAAAAATATTTAAAACTACTTCTATTATAAGTTTATTAGTTTAAAATGTAATGAGGTCATAATTATTTTTAAATTTATTTTTAAAACTTTAGTTAATTTATAATGAATTTTAATGTAACATATTAAGAGCGAGTATAAAGAGGAAACAAATAGAAGCATAAGGGTACCAAGAGGAATTTTAAAACTTAGTGGATACCAAGAGGAAAAATCCCTAATTTATTTATGCTTTGTAAGGTTGTCATATGTAGTACATTCATTCAATTATAATTATAATTTTTTTTTCAAAAATATCAATTTACATTTGTTGTAAAGCCCCAAATTCTTAGAAATCGGGGAGTTACTGGTTACGATCTCACAATGGATCCCGACCTTAGTTTGACAACAACTTAACTAGATCTTACAACAAACACAAATAAGGAAAACCGAATATCATAAAATAAGGTTTTGTAATGTCATGAATGTGACCAAAGACCAACATCCAACAACAATAATATCTTAGAACTAAAGTTTCTAACAACAACATAGACAAAAAGATCAACATAAAGTAAAGACTCCAACTCATCCTATGGAGTACGGAAACCCGGTTGACCACTACCTTCCGGGTCACTCGGCATCAACTCTGTAGCATGTCTAAACCACAATATACACAACAGTTAGCTAACAATCCAAATATAAGTAGAAAAAATAATAGCACAAACACATGACAAGAATATAACAATCATCATGCTGACACACAAAGCCGGTTATCATCTAGTAATTTAGGTGATTCACTTCAATACATTTTAAGGTTGTGGCACGAGACGTCTAAGATTATCGCCTCCGTTTCTTATCCAACTGGAGAGGTTTGACATACCTCCCCATCTCTCATATGGAGTTGTTCGGTAGCGTCCCTGCAAACCATGTCTGTAACGCCCCGTTTATCGGGTGCGTTCTCGATTTTTATTTTTCATACTTCTATTGGTATTTTAATAAACATAGAAATTTTTACGAGTATTATTAAATTGTAAATTAAATTTTTATGAGTATATATGTATATATAAGTATATTTCATATTCATATATGATCCGTTTTAAATAATATTTTAATCTCGTACATATTTTACGAGAACGATTTTACATTGACAATCATACTATTACAAGTATATTTACATATATTTGATTTATATATTTTTATTATTCCCGCAAATTATTTTACGGAAAAGTTCAAAAAATTTTCGGATCCGGAATTATTAAATCGAGTATATATCGTATTCAATTTCTTTTATTATTTTATTTTAATTCTTTTTATCCCCCTTTCTCTCAATTGGCTGATGAGCACGACCTCTCACTCCCCGACTTCTCGTTCCCCTGCAACCTCCTGTCACTTGTGATTCAACTCAGCTCTTTCACCCTCTTCCTCACGCCAGCCCCAACCTTTCAGTCTCACCCTCCGTCTCCCTCACCCTCTACAACCACCAGATGGGCAACCTAAACCCCTTTTTTTTCTTTCCCAGCCTCGCCGTCACCGGCGTGCTGCCGCCGTCTTCAGGCCAAGGGGAGCAACCGCCTTCTCCCTGCGTTGCCTTCCTCTCCCTTCTATCCTCTGTTTTCTGGAAGAAGTCAGCCTCGCAGCAACCGACGCTTTCCTCCCTCGTGACCGCATCTCCACCGCCGGAGACGAGGCCAGTGTTGCTGCCTCCGGGCTTAGAAGAGATTCGCCGGAGGGCCGCTTCACGAACCGCCTCCGCCTTCCTCGACCAGGGCTAATGTCGAGCCAAGAAGCATCGAACCGGCCTTCGCCCGATCCCCTTCGTCCTCGCCGCTGGGCTGCATGACCAACCTCCGGGAAGAGTCAGCCCTCCACCCTCGCCAGTGGCCGCCGGAAATGCCTTTTCCCTCTGGTCTCTTCCCTTCAACCCTCTCTGTCAACTGCACACTTGAGAACCGGCGCCTGGAGCCGCCGGAGTCGAAAGCCTCTCGCCTTCCTGCTCCGCTGTCGCCTCTCCCTGCCGGATCTGCCTCGCCGTCACTATTGGTGTCGCCTACCATCGCCGCCCTTCCTTCCCTTATCCAGAGCACAAGCCGCCGCCAAGGGAGGCCAGCGTCTGCTCAAATATCCCCCCGTCTCAACTATCGGGTTTAAAACCCTTTAGGGTTAATTACAAAAATTGCCCCGAACTCCTATTTGTATTTTATGACCCATCTTTCTCAATTTAACAGATTTGCCCCTGATTATATATTTACAGATTTTGGCCCATGTTCTTATTTACAACTTATGACCCATATTTCTAAAGTTGTATTATTTGCCCGGAAAATGTTTTACGAGTTTTAACCTTGGATTTTATATACGAGTTTGATCTTATATATACACATTACCTATTGTGTCCTTGTTGGTTTAATTTCGGATTATAGCCCAAGGATTTTAATTGCGGATTATGACCCATGTGTTATAATTATAGTCTTTGCTCGGAAAATATTTTAGCGTTTTTTAGCCTTGGCTTTGAAACGAGTTTTACCTTAGAGTTATATAAGTTATATTTTTCCGTTCAAATTTAGCATATAAGCTAAATTTGCTTAGCTTTGGTTTTAGGTCCGGAAGCGCCCCGATAAAGGCCATCGAATCCGCATTCGACATCCGTAGATCGTCTTCCGTCTTTTGACGTCACGTGAGTACCCTCTCCCCCGAGCTTATGATCTTACTCGATTTAGTTATATTTAGTATAATTATAATGCTAGGATGGATCTAGCATAACTTAGAGTTAATGCCAAGTAGTGGCTTTGAACCTTAGGTGAGTTTCGAGGATTTGATATTGTTTGATGGATTGATGTTGATTCTAAGCTTGAGGTGTTGGTTATCTTGTGAGGTTGTTATAAGGCTTTAAGTTATATGGTTGATCTTGTGAGCGTTTTGAGGCTCGAGGTAGGGTTGTATGATCTTATGGGATTTTGGAGTTTAGGTTTGGCTTATCCTAGTTGCGTTGTGAGTGATGATCTTGCGAGATCCGAGGGCTTAGAAGTCTTAGGACTTCTAGCTTCTGTTGAGTGTGATGTGAGCATGAGGAATTCTAGGATGCGGTCCTAGAATTGAGAGTCAAATGGTCGTGCTTTGACCATTTGTATAGAAGTCTTAGACTTCTATTGTGAGAGTGTTGTTTTGATATAGTTATCTTCTTGTGAGCAGGTTATGGTCTTCCTCCTCTAAGGAAGCGAGAGTGTTGTGAGTTGAGTGTGATGACGAGGTAAGTCCTCGGACTTACTTAGCTCGTATTCCTTGTATTAGCGTTGATGTGTGTTTGGTGGTGTGTGTTTATTGTTTATGTTATAACAACTAAACCGGTAATAGGATTACCGACCTTTATATATTATTTTGGCCCAAGTGTATGATAACGGGCGGTGACATCATCTGCCTAGCTCTTGCGAGAGTCTAGGAGGTTCTTGGCGACTAGCCCGTGCTGGTTAGACGGTTGGAGGCATCCGCACCGTTCCATGTCGGTAAGTAGGGACCGAGGCGGGACCACGGTGGTCTCGTGTCACAAAACTAAGTTGAATTAGAACGGGATATGACTTAATAATAAAAAGATTATAAACCGGAATTGTGTGCTTTGAGAATGTTGTATGTTTATGATGATTTACTTGTGTTTGTGCCTTTCCCATTGATTCTAATGCTTCGAATATGAGCTAACGGTTTTATACCGACTGTTGTAGATTACATTGCAGGTTAGGATTGCGGCCGAGAGATCCGGAAGAGTGGGCAGCCGGGGTTCCGTACATTTTAGGATTGGGTTTTGGGTGGAGTCGAGTTTGAGTATTGTAATTATTGTATGTTTTATGGCGTTAGCCTTTGGGGTTGTATTTTTGGCTGAAGTCCTTTGTTGTATTCTTTCGGGTTTTTCTTTTCATTGCATAAAAATGTATTTTGGTTTTGGCCTTTATTTGTGCCTTGTTGCAAGATCCGGTGAAATTGTTGTCAAGCTAAGGGTCGGGACCCATTGTGAGGTCCCAACCCGTAGCGCCCCGAGTCCCGCGGATTCGGGGTGTTACAATGTGTGGCCTAGTCCCGAAGATCCTCCCACTCGCCCTCGAGCTACTGGGAAGAATGCCACCGCCCGTTACTCTTGGGCCAATTAAGGGTCGGTTATACTTAAGGTAATAACGTACTTATAAACATATAATCAATCACCACTATCATCACCCATATCAACATTTAGAAGCTAGCTAAGTAAGCCCAAAAGACTTACCTGAATCCAATCTCACCTCTCGAAATCTCAACTTGGTCCGCAAACCGCAGGAAGTCAACCGCCTGTTATAAAAGGCAAGTGGATAAAAAATGTATCCCACTTTTCTTAGAAGTTTTCAACTTCTAAGATACTCAAATCCATCATAAGAGAAATTACCAAAATACCCTCATAAGGGTAAAAAAAACTATTTTACCCCTGGGTCTCAAAACCCTAGAAATATTCCTGGAATATTTCTAAAACTTCCTATGAAGCTCAAAACCACAGTCTAACACTCACAAGAAAGATCTAACTAAGTTGGGAGATTATCCAACTTCTTAACTTCCATAAAAACTCGCTAACTAAGGATCCCACTTTGACTCAACATAAAACCCTCGTACAAAAATCCAAAAATTCCAAATAAAATATATCTAAACTTCCTATGCAAAGAAATCTCATGAATAGAACAAAGAAAACCTGAAAAGGATCAATCACCACTCATACACAAAAGTCACAAGTTGACTCCCAAGCACATAAACTCCCATACTTAGCTAAATATCCACTATTGTAAAAACTGCCCAACCGCTCTACTTTGAAACGTCATAACTTCAAATCCGACCCTTAGATCGTTCACAAATTTTTATACTATAAACTACTCATTTCTACAAGCAACATATCAAAATTTCGACGGAGGAAAATAACTTTAAGACATCGAAACCTATTTCCAAAGGTAGCAGTTCCAAACCGACAATTCTGAAAAAGAAGGTAGAACCCGAGGTCCCTGGTTCGATTCCTACTGCTAGCAAAACTGAGATCCAACTCACTTACACATATTGGCATCGAATCCAACATCCACTGTGGTCATAAAGTACCAATAAAAATGAGACCTTTCTCATGTCAATTTAACTTGAAATTATATGCTCTATTTCACCTCATCTACACTTAATTTCCCAAGGATTCACTCTTTGCTACACAGTTTGCCAACCTTACTAAACGTAAATTTAAACCTCCTCAACTCCAGTAAATTTCAAAATAAACTCCAATAATAGCAAGAAGCTTTCCAGAGGCACGATGCTTTACCTGGTTATGGAGATAACCTTCACGATCTTCTTCTATAAGTCCTTGTACCCGTAGATCATTAGTATATCTTCAAATGATAAGACTTTCGGTCTTTGGGCCATATATTTGCTGCTGAAGATTCAAAGGTGAAGTTTTGTTCTCGGCATCTTTTCACATTCTGCCAGCTACGTAGAGCCAAGCGATACAGGAGAGAAGAGTCAGGAGGATAGGGTCGTAGCGGTGCCGCTAGTCTGAGGGGAAGCGTGGGACTCTGGCCTTGATGATGTCGACCTTGACTCGAGAAAGATGGCGAGCGATCTCGAACGATCTCGGGATTTGTTGTAGAGTCAGACAGCCCCAAAGATTGGTTGCCATCACGGTTCACGGCAGCGCCAAGGCTTCTTGGTTGAGTGTTGAATGTGTGTGGATTGAAAAGTGTAGCCTTGTTGCCCTTGATGTGTTGTTGCTGTCAAAGGAGCCCGACGCCGCTTACGTCATAGAACCGCCCCCGGGCCCTGGAATATCCACCCCTGCAAATGCAAGTCCTGACACCCTGCCTCTTGTCTTCCGCCCCTGCGGTTTACCTGTAGTAACTCCCATCTTTGGTGAGTTGCTTCAACCCTTGCTTCCTTTTTCCTTTCCTTATGCTAGATCATGCTAGGCTGGACCTAGATAATTGGTGTGGATGCTATTTAGTGCTTGTTGATCCCCATGAGTTGGTTTTGCATTTTGATTAGTGTTGTTGATGTTGTTCCTTGTGAACCTTGAGACTAGGAATCCTTCTCCTAGCATGCTGAGATCTGTTAGCAATCATCGAGACTAGAAGTAGGGAACTTCTAGCACGCTGCAGTAGATCTGTTAGAGATCATTGAGACTAAAAGTATGTAGACTTCTAGCATTCGTATAGTTTCTTATTCTTTATGCCTTGACTGAACATGCATTCATCCTTTCTTTCGGGAAGTTGTGCAGTTAGCTGATTCTTGAGTTACCTTCGAGTGAGATAAGTCCCTTGGACTTACTTAGCTGCGTTCCGTATAATGGTTTGACCGTATTGTTGTTATTTGTTGCTTTATCGTTATAACATAATCGGACTAGGATGACCTTATACCTTAATTGGCCCAAGTGTATTATAACCGGGCGGTGACCACTTGCCTAGTTCTACAAGAGATTGAGAGGTGCTCTTGCGATCAGGCCCACAGGTAACGGATAATATGCATCTGATCTATTCCTGTCGGTAACGGAAATGGAGGCGAGTTTCGGCAAATTCTCCTGTGACAAAAGAAGTTGAATTAGTAATGGATAACTTATTGAAAGATAAAAAATTGGTTTTGTGCAAGCATGCTATATGTTTACGATCTTATATGTGTTTGTGCCTTTAGTGTCTTTTTGATATCTTGAATGTTAGCTAACGGTTTATACCGATGTTGTAGATGTCCTGCAGGTTAGGGATGATGCTGAGTGTCCGGACGGAGTGGTCAGCCGGGGTTCCCGTATATTATAGGACGGGATCAGGTTTATATTTCTGTTGTTGTCTTTTCAGTTTGTTGTTAAACTTGGTTGCGAGTCCTTTGCTTTTCCCTTTTGTTAAACCTTTGGTTTTTATAAAGTTTTTGGTTTTCATTAATTTGTGTCTTGTTGCAAGATCCGATGTTATTGTTGTTACTCTGAGGGCCGGGACCATTGTGAGGTCCTAGTCTATAACATTTCAAGTTTTCAGAACTTGGGGTGTAACAATATTCACCATGGATCCGCATGACTATACGTTTTCTTCTCTTGTAGAAGCAAAGAAAAGTCCATAGAAAGACAAAGAAGAGAGCTTAAGAAGAAGAAATAAAAGAAGGGGAAATAAATAATTAAAAAAAAAGTTGCAATGATGACAAGATATAAAAAAAATATATTAATAAAAATCAAAGAAAGTGAATTGTAGTCTGCAATGTTACAGAAAAGTTCACCTTTTTCCAATCAAATCTTGATTTATTTATATAATGGACCCATAAAAATAAGTTTTTATAAGGAATGACCAATACAATATTTTTCTTTACAAAAGTGAACTATAAAGAAAAAGTTTTATAAATATGATAGCATACTTATGGCCAAATAAATCAAATATCTTTACGTAGAACTATGTGAACACTTGACGCTATTTTAAAAGGCTACGTAGGTAACTCGGTATTAAGTTTAATATGTTATCGAGTACAGTCGCAAATCAATTTCAAATGTTGCATTCTTGTAGAACTAAGTAAGGACTTGACGCCACTCAAGTGACTACGTAGGTTACTCGATTTTAATTTTAATATACTATCGTGTACAGTTGCAAACCAAATTCAAAATTTCTTTTAAATGAACTACGAGTGATTTGATGTCTTGAAAAATAAAAAAGACCACGTAGGAAACTCGACTATAAATTATCGAGTCCAATCGCGCAAATTAAATTGACTTTTGAAATATAAAGTCAAACAAATACCCAAACCGAATTTAAAATGGTTCTAAGAACTATGTGTGACTTGATTCCTAGGATAAGTAGGAAATTTGTTACGTATAAATTATGGACCAAACTCAGTCACGAAAAATAAAATCAAATAAGAAAAAACAACCAAACACTTTTCTTGACCATGTGCGTGATAGCGGGATGAATTGAGCAACTCTTCCTAGAAGTTGGGTATAATTAGGGGCGGCAGGGTGGGGAAACCGCCCCCCCCCTCCAAATTTTTTTTTTTTTGTGAAAAAAAAATCGTTTCAAAATGGGTTGTGGCTTCTCTCGTTTATAAAACTATTTTCTACGATTTTTTTAAATATCACTATTCTTTTGTTATATTTAAATGTTTTTTTGGATCTTTCGCCGAAGTGAACGAACTTCAAAAGAATTTTCTGTTTTAGACTCGGAGTGAAATATTTCACCAAAATGCACGAGAGTTGTTGTTTGGATTAGAAGCGCGGTCTTAGACCACACTCTTATTTGTAAAAAGCGTTGTCGAGGACAACGTTTTAATATGTGAAATAAAGATAATAAAAACACAAATAGAGGTGCGGTCCTAGACCGCGGCTATAGTTTAACGTTTTTGAAAAAAAACAAAATAAAGAGGTGCGGTTATAGACCGAGCATATAGGACAACTTTTTTTTTTTAAATATATAGGCGCGGTCCACGACCGCGCCTTTTAAGTGTAATGTTTTTTTAATATTTTTTTTTGTATTTTTGTTTATTGTAAGTAGATGACATATTAACTTTGTTTATATCGCTATTTTATTTTCATAGATATTTTCATCGAAAATAAAATTTTGCCCCCCCCCCCTTTTAAAATCCTACGGCCGCCACTGGGTATAATTTATTCTTTTGATGCATGATCGAGATATAAATACCATGCAAATGATAGTTGAACTATCGTTTAGGCAACCCTTTCTAGAAGGTGGGTTTGGACTTTGATTATCTGATGCATGAAAATACCTCACTGAACTACGTGATGCTTGATCCTCTTTAAAAAGGTACGTAGGCAACCCATCCAAAAAAGGGTGCAAACCAAATCACCAAAACTAACTCAAGATTCAGTATTTATATAACTTAGAATCAAAAGGTCAAAAGAGAAGGTTGAACTCAAATAAAAAATAAAAAAATGTGTTTTGTATATTTATATTCGAATAAAACATAAAAGGTGTTTTGTAAAATTGTGTACATTTTTACTCAACAATATTCATGACAATAATCCAAAATTTCATTGGTTGAAGAAAATATAGACCTTACACAAGGCGGCAATGACTTCAGCTCCGGTATTGTCTTCTCCTTTTATTTCTCCAACAATTTCTCTTAATTCATCTTCAGGATCGTTAGTGCGATTTTCCGACAACATGTCACCAACTTCACTTTCAACATAATCTGGATTCAAATCTTCCAAATGCACAACTACATTATTTTCACTAAATTCAGCCACTTCTTGACAAAACGGGCCGTTTAAATCAAAATCCTTCAACTCCATCTCAAATTTGAATATATGGAACATGAAACTAATCAGAAAAACTCAAGGACCGAAACAAGATTAAAATAGGACATGAAACTACTTACTGATAAAGAAGTTAAAATGACCCAGATGAAGAAGCTAAACCAATGAGAAACATTTATAAATCCCCTAGCCATGATGAAGAGGTTAAACCAATAAGAAAAACTCAAGGACGAAACATGAAACTACTTATTGATGAAGAAGCTAAAAATATACAAACATTTATATAAACATTTATAAAATCCTTCGACTCCATATGAAATTTGAATATATGCAACATGAAACTACTTACTGATGAAGAAGCTAAAAAGATGCCATATGAAGAAGTCAAGGTCCGAAACATGAAACATGAAAACTACAAAAGACAGATGAAGAAGCATGAAAATACAAAACTTACTGATTCACGTTCTTAGTTGCAATGAAGGATGAAACTTATATGTTGCCAGTTGGAGAACTCTTGTAGTCTGTGATATGAAGAAGCTGAATAGACAAATGAAGCATCATCCATTTTTGTTGGACCGGAAAATCAAATGCAATACACTTATGGACTGTTGAACTTTAGAATGCTGGACTTCAAAATGTTGTGGAGATTGATCCAATTAGTTGTTGTAACACCCCAAATCCGTAGGACCCGAAGTGCTACTAGGTTAGGGTCTCACAATGGGTCCTGACCCTAGCTTGACAACAAGTTCACTAGATCTTACAATAAGACACAAATAAATATAAAACATCCTTTATAAAACTGAAACATCTGATAACATAATACATACAAAACCCCACAGCCGAGTACAAAACAACATCAACGTATATGTACACAACCCAAAAACCCATAACACCTAAATGTACGGAAGTCCTCGGCTGATCACTCCTCCAGATCACTCTGTGGTCTTCCTAACCTGCGAAGGATCTACAACACGGTATGAAACCGTTAGCTAACAATTCATATATAAGATAACGCATAAGAACATACACACATCATAATAGCGATAAACACCAAGCATGCTATCACACATTTACCCATTTAATTATCTTTATAACGTGATACACTCAAACCATATTTATAGATGTGACACGAGAAGTATATCATTATCGCCTCTGGGTACAATAGCCATCTTGGGCTGAAATCCGGCACACGCCCCCGTAGGCCATATGATATGGGGAGGTGACGTATCCGGTCCGTGTACCAGATATGGGATGACCTCATAGAACCTCTCAGACTCCCTTGGATGAATGAGATAGGTTATCCTTGCCCGCTATAAGAGGGTCAATCACACGTTGGTAATAATCAATATCGCATGCTAATAAGCACATAATAATCACCAATCATGCATACATCCAATATAGGAATGCATCTAAGTAAGTTCCAAAGACTTACCTGAATCAAAATATCCACAACAATCGATCAACCTCGAATGCCCGTAGGAATAATCACCACGCCTGATAAACAAGGCATAAACATCAATCATCGGAACACATGCTAGAAGATTCTACTTCTAGCCTCATAGATCCTCAAAGGTCATAACTATCAATCCATAAACTCAACATATCACATTTCCTCAAACCTCTCAAGGTAACATCTAATCAACATTCCTCAATCTCAATTCTAATCCTAATTTTATTAATTAACTTTCACTAGAAAATAGTTTTGCCCGCAGGCAATTTCTGAAACCACTTGTCATCATATTTCATCAAGCAAACAACCCATAATCATCAGAATAATATAAGGAGCACAATGAAATTTCCATCTATCCATTTTGACACGCCTAAGGTCAATTTAGGCCAAATTGCAATACAAAAAACGAATAATTTCATAACTTATTCGTTACTAACCCGATTGACGATCCGAAAGAAGATTCGGAATCACAGCGACGCAGGCTACGCTCGGACACTATCAAATTCACCGGAATATGAGCGACGGAACTGTCCTAGTATCATATATGCTCAACCGGATCTTCTCTTTCTCGGAAACGCAAAAACTCGGTACCAAAATGAAGATAATGAAGAGAGGAATCCAAAAACTCAAAACGGATTTGATTGGATTAAAAACGGAGAGTAGATCTATTCGAAGGGTGAGAGAAATCAGAGCTTTTAGGAGAAAACCTGAAAGGAAATGAATTAATAAATGATTTTCTGCTATTTGTAGCGAAGACGATAATTATCCTTTAGCGAAGTCGATAATTATCCTTTCACCGATCCAAAGGCGAGTTGAACCCCCTCCTCCAAACTTCTCGAAATTGGAATAATAAATATGAAATATTGTAGGGATAATTTGTAACACCCGAATCCGTGGGACTCGGGATTCTATGGGCTGAGACCTCACAATGTGTCCCGACGCTTAGCTTGACAAAAATTTCACCGGATCTTGCAACAAGGCAAAAATAAAAGGCAAAAATCGAAATACATTTAATGCAAATGTTATGATTTCCAAATATAAACGAACGAAAGACTTCAACTGAGTTCTCAAACTACAACCACCAAAACGTCATAAACACAATATACATTACACAAGACTCAAACCCAAACATGTCCTAAAATGTACGGAACCCCGGCTGCCCACTCTTCCGGATCACGCGGCAGGATCCCTAACCTGTAGAGCATCTACAACATCGGTATAAAACCGTTAACTAACATCATAAGCATTAGGAAACAATATAGGCACAAACACAAGTAAGAAAAAATAAATCACATAGCATGCTTGCACACAAGTCCGATTATTATCTTTTGTTACGTTAATTTCATTACTAATTCAACTTAGGTTTGTGGCACGAGAGTCTCCCAACTCTCGCCTCTGTCCCCTTGTACCAACCAGAATGGTTCCGATGCATCTCACCGTGTACCTGTTGGAATAGTCTCAAAGCACCTCACAATCTCGTGTAGAACTGGACAAGTGGCCACCACCCAGTTATAATGCACTTGCGCCAATTAGTATATATAAGGGTCGTCGTAGTCCGGTTTTATCGTTGTAGCAATAAATAAACACATACCACCATCACATGCCAACTAATATGCAAAAGCTAGCTAAGTAAGTTCGGGGACTTACCTGTCTCAAAGATAATCCCACTAACCACCGCTCTCAACTTCCCGTAGGAAGGCACTCAATGCCTGGTCAAAACATGGTACACGATCAACGACTAACCGAAGCTAGCTAAGTAAGTCCGGGTACGGCGCATCAAAGGTGGCAGTAGACGCTTCACCGGCCCCTTCTTAAGTTTTCCCAAGCGGCGGCGTAGCTTGTGTTGGCCAGAAGCTTCTAGCAGCAACCGAGGCTTGCTCTCGTCTACATCCGGTGCGAAGGGAGGCAACAGGGTTGAGTAAGTTAAGGTTCTTCAAGTAGGATTTGTGAAGAAGTGAGAGAGGACGAGAAGAGCAGAGGTTGAGATTTTGATGTTAGCAATCAGATCAGCTACCCCTCCTCTATCTCCTGCGGACATGCCATCGACCTCATCCATAAACAGGACAATCTTCTAAAGCTTGGATCTTTTTGCAGCAGCATTAATAGTTGAGAGCTGGGGTCGAAGAGAGGAGGAGAGATGAATGCGAAGGATGGATAGACTGAGAGAACATAGAGTTGGGGGTTGTCCGTGCTTCCTGGCTGCAACGGTGATAATCGAGGTGGAGATGGTGGGCTGACAACGGAGAGGGGCATAAGGGTGGCGAAGAGAGCTCCAAAGGTGGGGTTGCCGGTGGATCGAAGGCTACATCTTTCTCCTTTGGTGAGGCGGGTTCACGGCGGTGGTGTTGTAGATAGAATCGAAGGGAGGTCGAGGTGAGAGGGCTGAAGCAGCTGCTGGTGATCGTGGAGGTGGTGGCAGTGGTGGAGGACGACGATGCCGACTATTTTGTAGAGATGGATGAAACTGAGGGGAGTTCGAGATTGTGAGAAGGGAGACGAGGGCGAGAAATGAGGGTGCAGGGAAGAGAGTGAAGATGGGGAGGAGTTACAGATAAGGAGGGATAGAAGAGCGAGGGGTCGAACAACTAAGGCCAGCTGGGGTTGAAAATTTGTATGCTAGGAAGAGTTAGCAAGCTAGACAAGTGGTGGATGGGCGGCTAGACTGTCAAGAAGAACAAGGCACGCCATCAACCCAGGCGGAAGGGACATACCAAGAAGAAAGAGAATAAAAAGGAGAAAAGAAAAGAAAATGAAATGAGAAAAGGAAAAATTTAAATAAAATAGGAAATCGGGAAATAAAAATAAAATCGATCAAATATTCCGTTACGGAGTTTTTCGGATACGGAAAATATTCCAAATTTTTCGTAAAATACTCTCGAAAACATATTTAAGCCATTAAAATATTAATTAGTAATACGAAAAAATATTTATGCAAAACACACCTGATATTTGGGGTGTTACACCAGATCCCCTTAAAACAAGTTTCGTCACGAAACTTGCTATATCCCGAACTTCTCGGCCCTTAAGGCCGAGGTATGAACTCTCAACTAAGAATTCTTAAAGCTTCAAATCTATACACACCATCTACTCAAACTACCACCGTGAGATATATCAGGTCATATAGCACATTTCCGCACGGGGCACAAACTACACATAACATCACAAATGCACATGACTCCTCAAAGGGAAGAACTAGGTCTAACCCGTCGATTCTATCGATGCTACTAGCTCAGCGTAAAATTCAGCCAAATATACTATCCTCTGTCTCCCAGTTAGCCTCATCGGTTCCTCGTCTGCCACTAGATCATCATGACTGACAACATGTCTCGAGTCATATTTGTACTCTCTCGATTGATACACATGAAACACCGGGTGAACACTCTCTACTCTCGGCGGTCATGCCAACCGGTAAACCACTTTCCCAACTTGTGGTAAGATCTCAAAAAGGTCCAATGTATCGGAAACTCAACTTCCTTCTCGGGTCTTTCTCAATGAAACATTTCCATTATGTTTCTCTTTGATTGTCTCTAACAAAGAAGATAAAACTTCCAATTTACACCGTTGGATTTGGTTCTTGCCAACCAAACTTTGATGTTACGTTTCCTCAATTCTTGTTGCAAGTTCCAAGTAATGAAGGAAGAACTTTACCTCACACCGCTTCTACTAACAAGACACGTATGCTTTTACTCTTACATCGTTCCTCAATACTCAATCAAGACCTTGTGTTAGAGAATCACTTGTACACTTCAAACCCATCATACCTCGAGGCAATTTCAAAACAGTTGCATTAATGAATCTCCTCTTAACTCTCAACAACCCCGTTATCAATATTCATCCTGTAACACCCCAAGTTCCGGAAACTCGAAGCGCTACGGGCTAGGACAGCACAATGGGTCCCGACCCTCAGAGTAGCAACAATAAACGGATCTTACAACAAGGCACAAATGAATGAAAACCAAAACTCAATATAAAAACAAAGGTTTAAACAAAGGAAAAACGTAAAAGACTTGCAACCGAGTTCAAAACAAAAGGGAAAACAACAAAAGGAACATAAACCCGATCCCGTCCTATAATGTATAAGAACCCCGGCTGACCACACCATCCGGATCACTCAGCAGCATCCTGAACCTGCGGAACATCTACAACGACGGTATAAACCGTTAGCTAACATTCTACATACTAGCAAGAGTGTAAAGGAACAAACACACATAAGGTAAAGAAAACGCATAGCATGCTTGCACACAACCGGTTATTATCTTTCTTTAAGGTTATCCATTACTAATCCAACTTCTTTTGTCACACGAGAATCTCCCGAAACTCACCTCCGCTTCCGTCTACCAATAGGAATAAATCAGTACTATCCGTTACCTACGGGTCTGGGTTGCAAGAGCACATTCTAGTTTTCTGTAGAACTAGACAAGTGGTCACCGCCCGATTATCATACACTTGGGCCAATTAAGGTTATAAAGGGTGAATCCTATTCCGGTTATCCGTTATACAATAATAAACAACACAAACAAACCAATACAATCCAACTAATACGCGGAATGAAGCTAAGTAAGTCCAAGGGAGTTACCTCACTCGAAGGTAACTCAAAAGCTCAGCAACAACTCAGAGAACAATCAGGAAAAGCTCAGTTTCCCTCAGGAAAGGAGCAAGGAAAGCTTGTTCACACAAGCATCACGAATTAGGAACGAAACGGTTGCTAGAAGTCTATAACTTCTAGTCTCAATGATCTCTAAGAGATCTCCACAAGTTAAGGGCTCAACCTTAGTCTAACAGCAACTCAAGGGACAAGGAACAACCATAAGAAACCAAGAAAGGAACGAGGAAAGGAAGGAATGAAGCAACTCACCAAAGACGGGAGTTACTACAGAGGAAACCGAAGGGGCGACTGGACAAGGCGCAGGGGCGGATGACCGCAGGGCGGCACGGCTGAGGCCCGGGGGCGGTTTACAGTGCAGAAGTGATGTCGACTCCTTCGACAGCAAGGAACACAACAAAGGCCAAAGCTTGCTCTTCTCAATGCACAACCACTTCACAACTCAACCAAGGGAGCCTGTGAACATCAAAGGATCAACGACGGAATGCTCCACAAGAATCAAGGATCAACCTTGATTCTTGGAGAAGAAGAAAGGAAAGAACAAAGAAGAAAACGAACAGAAGGAGAAGGCATGCAACAACTATAATAACGTGATGAAGAAACCAGAAGAGATGAACTTACACGTTCAACAAGGTCGCAGGAAGCAAGGGAACGGTTGCAACTCTTAGGGTTGAAGAAGATGTAAGCAAGAAACGGGGAAAAGAGGAAAAGACGGGAATGTAAAGAGACGGGCTAGAAAGATAGAAGGAAGGACGTTTAGGGTTAGGAAGAAGATAAGGAAATTGGCCCATAAGATAGAATATCGGATATTCTATCTATGGAAGGAAGATAAAAAGAACGGAAGAAAGATCGGACACGATCTGTCGTCAGCCGCAGGGGCAGATCAACACAGCCGCGGGGTGGCCGGCCGCGGGGCACGTAACTCAAAACGTCACAAAAGCGTACGCAACGCAACAAAGGGAAAACTGAAACAAAACGACTACGCTAAAGGTGCATCCAGCTTAGCGTAAAACTCCGGATAGTTCATCTTGATACTATCCTCTGTTTCCCAAGTCGCCTCATCAGCTCCTCGCATTGACCACTGGATCTTCTTCATCGGTTTGTCCTTCGAACGCAAGCGTCTCGTACTGAGCTCCAAGACAACCACCGGGTGCTCTATGAACGTGTGGTCTGGCTCGATCACTAGGTCCTCATCACTGACAATGTGTCTCGGGTCTGGTATGTACTCTCGTAGCTGAGACACATGGAAGACTGGTGAACACCCTCGAGTCTCGGTGGCAAAGCAAGTCTGTATGCTGCCTGCCCAACTCGCTTAAGAATCTCAAATGGTCCAACATATCTGGGGCTCAGCTTCCCCTTGACACCAAAACGTTTGACGCCTCATGTTGGGGATACTCTCAACCAAACCTGAGCTCCAACTCTGAACTCTAGAGGTATGCGCCTCTTATCTGCATAAGACTTTTGTCGACTCTGTGCTGCTAACATACACTCTCGGATCACTGCTACTCGAGCCATGTCATCCTGAATCTGCTCAGGTGCTACTCCGCTAGCACTACTAGGCTCGTCCCAACACAACGGTGTACGACATCTCTGTCCGTATAAAGCCTCATAAGGAGCCATCCTGATCGATGCGTGCCAACTGTTGTTATACGAAAACTCCACTAAGGGAAGGTGATCTGGCCATACCTGTCCCCAGTCTAGCACGCAGGCTCTCAACATGTCCTCCAGAGTCTGGATGGTCCGCTCGGACTGACCACCGGTCTGAGGATGATAAGCAGTCATGAACTGCAGACTCGTACCTAGGGCGGCATGCACTTGTTTCCAGAACCTCGATGTGAACCGTCCGTCTCTGTCAGAGACTATAGTCCTAGGTACTCCATGAAGTCTCATTATCTATCTCGTGAACTCCTCTGCCAATCGACTCACCGGCCACGTTTCCTTTATCGGAATGAAACGTGCGGTCTTCGTCTGTCGATCTACTATGACCCAGATAGCATCAAAACCACGACTCGATCTCAAACCGGTCACAAAATCCATAGATATGTCTTCCCACTTCCACTGAAGAACGAGAAGTGGGTGTAGCTCGCCTCCTGGTCGAAGATGCTCGATCTTGACCTGCTGACAGGTCACACACTGAGCTACATATCTCGTCACGTCTAGCTTCAGACCTCCCCACCAGAAAGAGCGTCTGATATCCTGATACATCTTACTCGCACTAGGGTGCACTCAGTAAGGTGAAGAGTGAGCCTCCTGAAGGATCCCTTGTCTTAACTCTCGATCTGAAGGCATACAAATACGTTCTTGGCATCTCAAAACTCCATCAGCACCAACTGGAAACTTTGGTGCCTCTCCTCAAGACATCCGGTCTCGGATCTGTGTCAAAGATGGACAACTCTCCTGCTTCTGTCGGATTTCAGCCAATAGATCAGGTACTATCTCCAAGGTGGATAACTGACTGTCAGAATCCGGGAAGTAGATATCCATCTCTAGCCATGCTAAATCTCGATGTAATTGTGGCTGAGCTGTCAAACTAGCGATCGCCATCTCTCGGGGAGTCTTCCTACTGAGGGCATCTACTACCACGTTAGCCTTCCCCGGGTGGTATAAGATCTTAAGATCAAAGTCCTTGATCAACTCCAAACATTTGCGCTGGCGGTTATTCAACTCCCGCTGAGTGAATATGTACTTCAGACTCTTATGGTCTGTGAATATCTGACACGTGGCTCCGTACAGATAATGTCTCCAAATCTTCAAAGCATGAACCACATCAGCTAACTCAAGGTCATGGGTAGGGTAATTCTCCTCGTACGTCTTCAGCTGTCTAGACTCATAAGCAATCACCTTATCCCTCTACATCAAAACACATCCCAAGCCTAGCTTGGATGCATCGCTGTAAACCACAAAATCCTCAATGCCCTCTGGCTGATCTAGGATAGGAGCAGAGGTCAACCTCTTCTTTAGCTCCTCGAAGCTCTGCAGGCACGGCTCAGACCATACGAACCTCGTAGACTTCTGCAACAAGGAAGTGAGCGGTCGGGCGATAACTGAAAAACCCTTAACAAAACGCCGGTAGTAGCCCGCCAATCCTAAGAAGCTGCGTACTTCCTTGACGTTCTTAGGAGACGGCCAAGAAGCTACTGACATAATCTTCGCCGGATCTACCTTGATCCCTTCAGTTGAAACAATGTGACCAAGGAATGCTACCTCGGACATCCAAAACTCGCACTTAGAGAGCTTGGCGTAGAGCTCTCTATCCTGTAAGACTTGAAGAACGATCCTCAAGTGTCCTGCATGCTCCTCTCTACTGCAAGAGTAAACCAGAATGTTATCTATGAAGACAACTACAAACTGGTCTTGGAAGTCGATGAATATGTTGTTCATCAACTCCATAAAGACTGCGGGCGCATTCGTGAGCCCGAATGACATCACTACAAACTCGTAGTGTCCATATCTGGTCCGAAATGCCGTCTTGGCTACGTCCTACTCTCTCACCCTCAGCTGATGATATCCAAATCTCAGATCGATCCTCGAAAATACTGAAGCTCCATGCAACTGATCCAAGAGATCATCGATACGTGGTAATGGGTACTTGTTCTTGATTGTCACCTTGTTCAGCTCTCGGTAGTCGATACATAACCTCATTGACCCGTCTTTCTTCCTGACGAAGAGAACTGGTGCGCCCCAAGGAGATACACTAGGTCAGATGAAGCCCTTCTCTGCTAACTCCTCGAGCTGCTTCTTCAACTCAAGCATCTCGATAGACGTCATACGATAAGGAGCCTTAGAGATTGGTCTCGTACCGGGCTCTAGCTCAATGCCAAAGTCTACACTCCTCTGTGGAGGTAAACCTGATGGCTCTCCAAAGACGTCAGCAAACTCGCAAGCTACTGGAATCTCTTCCAAAGCCGGACTCGTACTATCCTTCATGGCATAGCACCAAAAAGCCTCACAACCCTGACTGATAAGTCTCGCAGCTCTTACTGCACTGATAACTGTACCAGTCTTCCCGAGATCCCATCCTCGGAAGATCTCAACATGGCCTGCATCTGTAGTTACTGTCACTGTCCTCTTGCCGATGTCTAGAACTACTCGATGTCGGTCCATCCAATCCATACCCAGAATAACTTCTTCATGTACTAAGTACATGACGAAGAAGTCACCTGGCCAATCGCGATCTCCCAATCTGAAAGGGCAATCGCGAACCTCTCGTGTACCTCGAATCTTACCCCCATCGGGTAATCTTATAAAGAAGGGTCTACCTTCTACAGTAACGAAGGCCAATCTATCTACACATGCATCAGATATAATAGAATGCGTAACACCGGTATCGAAAAGAACTCTGACAGGAAAACCATTAATATGAATGGTACATGTGGTTGTTGGCGCTGTCGGCTCTACAACACTCCTCAACTCATACGCTCTAGCTAATGCATCTCTGGTCTGCAGATCCACCAACACGTCCTCTACCTCTCCTTTGTCCCGGAGTGGAACCCTGAGGAGCGGTAGAACCAGAAACTCTCTGCTGCTGCTGCTAGTACTAAGATCTCTGTCCTCCTCCAGCAACACTAGCAGGTGAAGAACTCTATGTTTGGGCTTGCCACAAGAAAAGCAAGTCACATCTGGCTTCTTGCAGTCAACTCGGATGTGTCCAACTACTCCGCAATTATGACACTGCCGTCCTTTGTCAAAACTCTACTGGAAACCAGAACGTCCAAGCGTCTGACTACGCCCAAAACTAGCTGCTCCAACTCCAGCACTGGCTGATCCAATCTTTTGTTTCTTCTCAAGACCTCTTGTTTGAGAAGCTCTCCTATGACCCGGTCGGTCTCTCTCATAAGTAGAAGCTCTATCTTGATAGTCCGTCAAAGAATCACAACGGAAACCAGCAAGATAAGAGCGTGTAGACTCTCTCAACCTCCGAGAGAAAAGGTACACATGTTGATCCTCAGGTGGTGCAGACGGACCCAACAAA
This sequence comes from Fagopyrum esculentum, assembly GCA_033239045.1. Lineage (NCBI taxonomy): Eukaryota > Viridiplantae > Streptophyta > Magnoliopsida > Caryophyllales > Polygonaceae > Fagopyrum > Fagopyrum esculentum. The sequence goes on from BSUD01000003.1 coordinate 37,685,135, forward strand.
GACAACTCATCTTGAAACTTGTTGACGATCTCAACAATAGGCAAATCCTCGAATCCAGCCTCAAGGAAATCCTGAAGACAATCTCTCCTCATAGCTGCAGGGCAGTAGCGATCCCTGATCACCGTCTTCATCTGCTCATAACTGGTGACCTTATTGCAAACGGTCCTCCACCAAGAATGAGCCTGATCCTTCAGTAGCGTCTGTGCTATGTTGACTCGACGTCCCTCTGAGCAACTGATTGCCTCCATAGCAGTATCCAGCTGTCCTAGCCACTGCTCCACCTCCAAACCAGTCTTTCTCATGAAAGTGGGAACCTTCAGCTAATCGAAAGCCTATAACCAACTGTCGAGCTTCGGCTCCTTTGCCTCAGCCGGCACTCTGACAACCTCAGCAACTCCAGTAGGCGGGGCAACAACCTGTGAAACTCTCTGCAAAAGCTCAACTTATCTCGCGGGAACTGGTGGTACTAGTGTTGTTCCTCCAGTCCTGATAGCCTCCTCAACTCTCTGCACATAGTTGCAATATGCAGAAGCTCCGATAGACACTCGTACGGACTCCGTCGATGGCGCTCTCTGTGCTCCGGACCTAACAGCGGTCTCGTTCCCAGCCTCAAGAACAACGCTCTCAGCAACTTCTTCAGCAAACACCTGAGCGATAGGCGGATCGGCAACTTGGGCTTGACCCTGAATCCTAGCTAGTTGAGGTCTTCCTACACGTCCTCGTCCATGGACGGCAGGTAGAAGTGGTGGTAAACCCATTTCTCGCCCCATAGCAAATGTAGCTTTAGTACGCGTCATCTGTTATAAGGATAGATATATAAAACTATATACATATAAGGGCACACTACAACTAAAGCACAAAACCAGAAAAAGCGCATATAAAGGCCAGCATATAAGAAACTACACTGTTGAGATCCGCAGCGGTAGTGGTGGTCGCCCATACATATATCCCAGACCGACAAGTTTAAAACAAAAACCCCTTTTGAAAACGTTAGACCCCTTGCGGGTTATATTTATTTATCCATCCGAACTTTAGAAGATTTCGAGTGCCATTGTTGCCAACCTAGAGCTCTGATACCATATTGTAACACCCCAAGTTCCGGGAACTCGAAGCGTTACGGACTAGGACCGCACAATGGGTCCCAACCCAAAGAGTAGCAACAACAAACACATCTTACAACAAGGCACAGACGAATGAAAACCAAAACTCAATATAAAAACAAAGGTTTAAACAAAGGAAAAACGTAAACGACTGGCAACCGAGTTCAAAATAAAAGGGAAAACAACAAAAGGAACATAAACCCGATCCCGTCCTATAATGTACGGGAACCCCGGCTGACCACACCATCCGGATCACTCAGCAGTATCCTGAACCTGCGGAACATCTACAACGACGGTATAAACCGTTAGCTAACATTTTACATACTAGCAAGAGTGTAAAGGAACAAACACACGTAAGGTAAAGAAAACACATAGCATGCTTGCACACAACCGGTTATTATCTTTCTTTAAGGTTATCCATTACTAATCCAACTTCTTTTGTCACACAAGAATCTCCCGAAACTCGCCTCCGATTCCGTCTACCAATAGGAATAGATCAGTACTATCCGTTACCTACGGGTCTGGGTTGCAAGAGCACATTCTAGTTTCCTGTAGAACTAGACAAGTAGTCACCGTCCGGTTATCATACACTTGGGCCAATTAAGGTTATAAAGGGTGAATCCTATTCCGGTTATCCGTTATACAATAATAAACAACACAAACAAACCAATACAATCCAAGTAATACGCGGAATAAAGCTAAGTAAGTCCAAGAGACTTACCTCACTCGAAGGTAACTCAAAAGCTCAGCAACAACTCAGAGAACACTGAGGAAAAGCTCAGTTTACCTCAAGAAAGGAGCAAGGAAAGCTTGTTCACACAAGAATCACGAATTAGGAACAAAACGTTTGCTAGAAGTCTATAACTTCTAATCTCAATGATCTCTAAGAGATCTCCACAAGCTAAGGGCTCAACCTTAGTCTAACAGCAACTCAGGGGACAAGGAACAACCATAAGAATCCAAGAAAGGAACGAGGAAAGGAAGGAATGAAGCAACTCACCAAAGACGGGAGTTACTACAGAGGAAACCGCAGGGGCGGCTGGACATGGCGCAAGGGCGGCACGGCAGAGGCGCGGGGGCGGTTTATAGTGCAGAAGTGCTGTCGACTTATTCGACAACAAGGAACGCAGCAAAGACAAAAGCTTGCTCTTCTCAGTGCACAACCACTTCGCAGCTAAACCAAGGGAGCCTGTGAACATCAAAGGATCAACGACGGAACGCTCCACAAGAATCAATGATCAAACTTGATTCTTGGAGAAGAAGAAAGGAAAGAACGAAGAAGAAAACGAACAGAAGGAGAAGGCATGCAATAACTATAAGAACGTGATGAAGAAACTAGAAGAGATGAACTTACACGTTCAGCAAGGTCGTAGGAATCAAGGGAACGATTGCAGCTCTTAGGGTTGAAGAAGACGTAAGCAAGAAACGGGAAAAAGAGGAAAAGACGGGAATGTAAAGAGACGGGCTGAAAAGATAGAAGGAAGGACGTTTAGGGTTAGGAAGAAGATAAGGAAACTGTCCCATAAGATAGAATATCGGATATTCTATCTATGGAAGGAAGATAAAAAGAACGGAAGAAAGATCGGACACGATATGTCGTCATCCGTAGGGGCGAATCAACACAGCCGCGGGGGCGGCTTTCTTCATCGCGGGGACGGTGAAGGCAAAACTGGGGTCTTACACATCCCACTCAATACTTCATTGTCATCCGGAGTAGGTTAGCCATAGATGGTGTTACTTGGAGAATCTCTCCACAAATCCGGTAATGACCAGCACATCCAAGAAAACTTGTAACTTCTTTCAAATCCTTCGGGGATTCCCATCCCGAGACAATTTGTCATACAACTTCTCTCGTTTTCGAGAGTAGACCAAAATATCTTATCCGGGGCATTATTAAGCCCATATGTAATCGCTACAATCCGTAGTGATCATGGTTCGTATGGAATGTCATATTTGAAATATGCTAGACACGAATTCTCAATTGGTGACAATCAGACCTTAAATCAATTTTGGAAGAGACCACCAACCCTTGCAACCGGTCGAGTAGATCATCTATTCGTGGTAAGGGATAATTGTTCTTTATTTTTATCTTGTTCAACTCACGGTAATCGATGCACAAACGGAGATAACCGTCTCTCTTTACGCAAACTGGTGTTCTCCATAACAACTTCACATCAAGAGTTCAAGATATATTCCAATATGAACTTCAACTCAAGAGTTCAAGATATATTCAAATATGAACTTCAAATCAAGAGTTCAAGATAACATCTGGTGTTCTCTTTGGCAGTGCATTGGTTAAAATGAACCTTTATCAACAAGTCCTTGTAACTGGTCGTTCAAATGCTTCTTCAACTCACATATCTTCATAGGTGTCATTCTATACAGCGCATTGGATATCGGAGTTGCACTAAGCTCAACCTTTAATGGCAAAATCCACATTCCGACGTAGTGGAAGTATTGATACGTCATCAGGAAGACGTTGGAAATTTCACCAATAATTGGAATCCGTGATATCACGGTTCCGTCTTTTCTTCTCCTGTTACATAACGTAAGATACCGACGCACCCTAGTCTTATCACTTGACAGATGGTCATGGTACTAATGATCCACCCCAACACGTCCTTCAAACACGTGTATTACTCCATCTTTATCTATAATATTGACCGCCATCATTCAAAGATCCTTCATCTCCTGAATTCGAGAGACTTGCTCAAGTCTTCTAACTCTTGAGGCCTTGGTTAAGCAATATTTCAGCTTAATCCCCCTTTTTCACTTTGAAGGAATGATAATAATAATCTTTTTTGATCTCGCACATATGTTCAGTCATGAAGGTCCCAACTATAAGACTTAATCACGCCTTACAATATCGATCTTATGTTCTTCGATTTCCTTGACATCCCAACATATTAAAGGAGTTCTTCGTATTCTACATAAGCTCGCATCATTTCTTCGAGTAGGTGTAGAACTTACTTCATTTCCTTACATAAAATCAATCCGACGGTAGAGGTTCTAACCTCAATCTTCCATATACTTCTCGTACGTCTCCTGTCGACATCAAACTTCAAAACTTCGGTCTTATCTTACTATTGTTGGTCACCTTATGCATCTCTCGGTATTCCAAGAACAACTTCACAACCGATACCAGTATAATCCAGGTTCCCCGTTGAAATATACAACTCATTACTTCTCAAGTGCTTACGTCATAAGCTCAAAGCTTGTAGAGTTACTATAATCCAAGTTTTCCGTTTCATGTCATCACTATCCTAGCTTCTCCGTGTGAGTCAGGAATACTTTGACTCAACTTTTGCTCGCAAAAGCATAACATCCATTTCATTAGTACAAACATACCATGCATCCTCTTTATGTATTCCCCTTTTCGTACATCAACAATAGAAGCCCCACTTTCCTCTTGGTTCTTCTAGTTTTCTTTACTCTAATCAAACCTTAAAAGTTCTTATACGTGTCATTTCCCCATATCCCTATCCTCTGACCTGAGAAGGTCGTATAAGGTCATAACAACCCCTCCCCAGGAGGTCAGTTACAGTTATTTACTTGAACCCATCAAGGCTACTTGATTACGCTATTTGCTCTTCCATTGACATAACTCCTTATTGCTTACACTGAAGCACCGAGAATACTCCAAGTGCTTGTTACCGTGCCTTTATGATTCCACAGTCTGGGTTACTCTTCCCATCTAAACTTATCAATAGACAACCTGCACCTGTGCGTTCTCGGTAGTCACTGAATAGCTTATGGCTGACCTTCTCTGAGGTCAACGACTTAACATTATTTTACACTCTCAATCTTACTATTCTTGTGAAGGCTACCCTATCGGGGTATTCTGCCTTAACTCTGTTAGCTCATTCTACACTCCATGCTTCCTTCCTCTTTTGTAAGATGACTATATCTTCTCGGCCCTATTGTGACGTATGACCCACTTTCATAGGCTTAACCACTCTTCTATCTCTTCTATGATGTTCTACAAGTGTACCTTCTCAAATATCATGGCCTAAGTTAGCGTCCACTCACGTCTCTCTTAGTTGGTGGTGTCTTATGTCTTTCGATAAAAGCTCCTTGTTGTGTTTCTCATCTTCTAAAACCATCATCTCTATGCACTTCCTTCTTCTTGACGTTGCTTAGCCTTCTAACAATAACAAAAAACGGTTGACCATCTTAAAGACATTCTACTATGTGAACCTTCACCACGTGATTCTTCTCGTAGCCTCATACGTCCGAAGAAAGTCACCCACTTGGGATCTCATAAAAATTGACACTTTACCTTCTAGTCCCTCTGTAAGCTTATCTTATGCATCTCTTAAATCTTCATAATTGGTTCGACCACACTTCTCATCTCGACTCCCATGAATAGGAGTGCCTAGTGAAACTTACGTCTTAGTTGGTATGCCACTTTTATCCTTGAGTGAGACTGTACTCCTCTCTACTTGATTCGCGCCTTCTGTTTATCAACACATTCTCTTGGAAGAACCTTAAGTTCGGTGTCTTTGGTTTTCTTCATTGTTGCACTCAATCATTGCCTCCTTATAACAACTCCCACATCTTCATGTTGTTTCCTTTACTTGTATAACTTCCATCTTATGATTGCTTAAGTTGACTCGAAATTCCTTTCTATTTGTGGGTCCTTGCAGTTGGTATCGTCTCTAGTCTTTACATGATTGCTTTGACGTTCTCCAAAGGAGTCCGAGGGGTCGCCAAAATGTGATGCTCAAGTGGGTAACTTGAGCATACTCATCTTCGTAGGGATACTCTCCTAAGCCAAAAGGTGTTGTCTAAGGGACGATGATAGCTTTCTATCATCAAAACTACAAGGTCTCCTAACTCTAATATGGTACTAGCGTACCATATGTATATTTATATATAACTATATATAAGACTATGCTACTACTATAAACATAACAAGTCCTAGGAATGTGAGTACAATAAAACAAGTCCAGAAGCATAACTATAGTCCACATCCAAACTATGCTGCTGAGATCCGCGGTAGAAGTGGTGGTCCCGTACATCCTATCCCAACCCGACTCATGCACATGATTTTGAAAACGAAATTCTTTTCAAAAGTCAGACCCCTTGTGGGTTCTGTTTATTTAACTATTCGGTCTTTAGAAGATTGCGAGTGCCATTGTTGTCAACCTAGGGCTCTGATACCACTTTTGTAACACCCCGAATCCGCGGGACTCGGGATGCTACGGGCTGGGACCTCACAATGGGTCCCGACCCTTAGCTTGACAACAATTTCACCGGATCTTGCAACAAGGCACAAATAAAAGGCCAAAACCAAAATACATTAAATGCAAATGTCATAATTTCCAAATATAAACGAACGAAAGACTTCAACCGATTTTTCAAACTACAACCACCAAAACGTCATAAACACAATATACATTACATAAGACTCAAACCCAAACATGGCCTAAAATGTACGGAACCCCGACTGCCCACTCTTCCAAATCACGCGGCAGTATCCCTAACCTGCTAGGCATCTACAACATCGGTATAAACCCGTTAGCTTACATTCAAAGCATTAGGAAATAGTATAGGCACAAACACAAGTAAGATAAAAAAAAATCACATAGTGCTTGCACAAGTCCGATTATCTTTTGTTACGTTAATTTCATTACTAATTCAACTTAGGTTTGTGGAACGAGAGTCTCTCGACTCTCGCCTCTGTCCCCTTGTACCAACCAGAATGGATTCGATGTATCTCACCGTGTACCTGTTGGAATAGTCGCAGAGCACCTCCCAATCTCTTGTGGAACTGGACAAGTGGCTACCGCCCAGTTATAATGCACTTGGGCCAATTAGTACATATAAGGGTCGTCCTAGTTTGGTTTTATCATTAAAACATTAAATAAACACATACCACCATTACATGTCAACTAATACGCAATAGGCATGTATGGGGTATTTTGATAGCATGAATTATTGTCTATATATCGGATATGATATTGGCATTTTCTCATCATAATTCTACATGCATGTACATGTATTCTTAGTGTTTATGTCATTATTCGTTTAACTTGTAAGAATCGAGGTCTACACCACATTTGATTGTAATTGTAGGGAATATGACACATTTTGGGTCGAAATGGACCATAAGGAGCTAAGGAAGCTATGGAGCTACATTGTGGAGCATTAAGATAGACAAGAAGAAAGGCAGGAACTATACTGGAAGAATGAAAGCATGATTCAGTTGAAGATACGAAGACATGCACGTAGAACACTGCTGGTCTCGGACCAAAGTAGTGAGGCATCTCGACGGAGATGGTCCATTGGGCTTGGATCGAGGTCGACGGCTCACAGCCGAAGGAAAATAAAATGTAATTTGACCTAAAATTATTGTATAAGAATGTAAGGTGAATGTGAAGGAAAAGGAGGCTGGATCTTAGAAAGATCAAAAAGGACGGGTAGGAAGACGGCTATTGAAAGAAAGAAGATCGAAGGAATGATTTCTTAGGGTTCAAGGAACCATAGAGTGTGAGAATTGCTTGGGAAGTTACTTGTGAGTTTGTTATCATATTTCTGGAACACATTGCTGGATACGATTGTTTGTTTTGTTTGTTGGGATAATTGAGACATCTTTATTGGTTATTTATTTCTCTTTTCTTGATATCTTGATATATTATTTGATTACTTTAATAATGATGATTGTTGGCTAAACACCCTGCGATTCTAGGGTGATTAGTTGAAGGTTGTGGTATATAGGATGAAAGAATGAGCCTTTGTTTGAGTGGACCTTGAAAGCTTGAGTTAGCCCTATACCGAAACCCGCCTCGGATTGTTCATCGAGCATCTCGACCAAGATCGATATAGAACAACACGAGACGAACCACTGCATTGCCTATCATGAGTTTAGGATATAGTTTGCCAAATCCTATCCTTGTTGCACCTTTCCTAATTTACATGCAAGCCTAGGATGAGACCCACCCAGTGATTCGTTTGCTTGTTTACCTATGATGATGAGTATTAGGTAATAAAGGTTTATTCTTTATTAGGGTTTGAGTGTGCCTTCATCCTACCTTTGAGAGTTAACCTGAGACTTACCGGGTGATGGTTAGTTTTGTACCCTTAGGCGAGTGTGTTGGTTTTAGTACCCTCACCTTTCCCTAGTTCCTTGAGACTTGCCCGGTAATAGGAGCTTTGGTTTGGGAAAGTGGATAGTGAGACCTCCCCCTTAATCTATCCCATAGTTGAAACACCTTCCCTCAACAACCCTTAGCTTTGTCCATGTTATCTTTAGAAATCTTGAGTCGAAACCACAATTGGATACAATGATCTGTAGAATCTACATTTCCCCTATCTTGTTATACATCTTGTTTTTGCTTTTGATCTGTACTATTGCATGCTTCTGAAGTTAGATTGCTTTGTTGTGATTATTCTCACCGATTCCCTGATATCGACTGCGGAATATAAGCCCTTACTACGATAGATCCGAACACTACGGGTTCGCTTATCGTTAGGTCTATTATTTAGGATATAAATTTAAAGCTTTGTATGCACACACCTTTTCGAGCAAAAAAACCGCAGGGGTGGCGCCAGGATGCCGGACCACTGCAGGGGAGGTGCCTGGACGCTAGACCACCGCAGGGGCGGTGACAGCTTCTCCGCAAGCGCTCCAGCTTGATTCCGCGGCTACATTTCTTCAATAGTAGGATTATCTCCTCCTTCCTTCTTGGTTTCTCCCTTTAGTTAGAGGTTTATACATGATAGTAGCATGCCTAGGGTGGACCTAGGGTAGTTGTGAATGCCATCTAGTGGATGTGAATCTAGGTGTCCTTAGAACTCGATGGAAGTCTTGTTGATATTGTGTGTGTAGACCTTATGTCTCTTCTAGGTTTGTGGCCTTACTCCAGCTTGGGGGTGGTATTTAGCCTTGTATAGGGTGTGGGCTGTTGTTGTTCCCTTTCACATGCTTATCGAGTTTATGGCCTCTTAGAGTCTAGGAGCGTTTACTAGCTTATATGTTGAGAGGCTTGTATTCGGTTGTTGGTTTTGGAAGTCTTTGAGTTCGAGAGTGTGAAGATGTGTGCCTCTTATTGATCAGGCTGAGGTTATATTCCTATGGGAAGTTGTGATCGGTTTTCTTGTTAGCTTGGAGATGAGGTAAGTCCACGGACTTACTTAGCTAGTTTTCGCATATTGGTTGATACTTGTGGGTGGTGTGTGCCTTTATAATTTGTGAAATGATTAATAACTGGATTAGGACGTGGACGTGTATTATTGTTTTGGCCCAAGTGTATAATAACAGGCGGTGACCGCTTGTCCAGTCCAAAATGGGGTGACTAGGAGGTGCCTTGCGACTAGTCCAACAGGTGATGCTGATTCGCATCCGGACCAAACCTGTTTGGTAAAAGGGAACAAGGGCGGGATCCTTGTGATTTCCGTTTCACAACATAATATGAAATAGAAAGGGAATAACGTTAAATAAAAGATAATAACCGGACTTCCATGTGAGCATGTTTTGTGTTTTTTACCTTGTTATATGTGTTTGTGCCTTATCATATTTCTAATATTCGGATTGTAACGGTTTTAAACCGGTTATTGTAGATGCCCTGAGAGTTAGGGATGCCGCCGAGTGAGGTGGAGGAGTGGACAACCGGGGTCTACGTACATTATAGGACGGGGATGATTTATGTTTATGTCATTTGGATTATGTTCTTATGTTGTATGTTATGGATTTACGTACTGGAGTTGTATTGTTTTGAGGACTCGGCTGAGTTTCCAAATTGTACTTTGCATTTCAGTTTTCTCGCGCATACATAAACGCTTTAAGTCTTTGCCTTTATTTGTGCCTTGTTGGAAAGGTCCGGTGAAATTGTTGTCAGCTAAGGGTCGGGACCCATTCTGAGGTCTCCGCCCGTAACATTCCGAGTCCCACGGATTTGGGGTGTTACATGTAGGAGCACCAAGTAGTGGACAAAGATCATCACAATATCTAACTCAGGGGCAGTAGTAGTATAGAACCCTGACATTCTACTCAACAGGGTTCAGCACAGGGCTCTGGTCGGGAACGAGGTCGAGTTGGAGGTGCCTCAAAGACTAGAGAAGTGTTCGAGATGAGGAACACGGAGGATCTGGCAGCACCGGAGACTACAGGTACAATTCAGATTCATGGCATGCTTGTTAGAGTTTTATTTGATACGGGTGCTACACACTCGTATATATTTGATTCTTGTGTGGAGCGGCTATCGCTAAAGACAATAGAGGGAGCACCTTTTACCATCTAGTTACCCGATGGGGAAATGTAAGGGAACTATGAGATCCACGATTGTCCTATCCGCTTAGGAAATCGTGACTGGTTAGTAAACCTCTTCGTCATGTATCTAGCATATGAAGATGTTATTCTGGGTATGGACTGGATGGATAAGCATGGAGCAGTTCTAGACATAGGTAGGAGAACAATGAAGGTCACTACCGAGATCGGGCAGGTGGAGATATTCCGAGATTGGGACCTCGGGAAGACCGACACAGTTATCAGCACCGTCCGAGCGGCGCGATTGATTAGGCATGGTTATGAGGCCTTCTGACGTTATGCCGTGAAGGAGAGTAATAGCCTGATTGTAGAGAAGATTCCTGTTGAGTGAGTTCGCGGATGTGTTTGGTGAGCCACCAGGATTGCCACCATAGTGGGATGTAGATTTCGGTATCGAGTTGGAGCAATGGACGAGATTGATCTCGAAGGCACCTTACCGCATGGCGCCTATTGAGATGTTAGATCTGAAGAAGCATCTCGATGAGCTGGCAGAGAAGGGTTTCATTCACCCTAGTGTTTCACCTTGTGGAGAACCAGTCTTGTTTGTGAGGAAGAAAGACGAGTCGATTAGGTTGTGCATCAACTACTGGGAGTTGAATAAAGTTACGATCAAGAACAAGTATCCAGTGCCACACATTGATGACTTATTAGACCAGCTGCATGGAGCAACATTGTTCTCCTGGATTGACTTGAGGTCATGATATCACCAGTTGAGGGTGAGAGATCACGATGTGCTCAAGAAGGATATCCGGACTAGGTACGGTCACTATGAGTTTGTAGTGATGCCATTCGGACTGACGAATGCGCCTGTCATATTCATGGAGTAGATGAACGGTATTTTCATCGACTTCTTGGACCAATTCGTGGTGGTGTTTATTGACGACATCCTAGTGTACTCTAGGAGCAGAGAGGAGCACGTCGGTCATCTGAGGACGGTGCTTAGAGTTCTGCAGGATAGAGAGTTGTACGCCAAGCTCCGCCAAGCTCTCTAAGTGTGAGTTCTGGATGACCGAGGTGGAGTTTTTGGGTCATGTGGTTACCGCCGAAGGGATCAAGGTTGATCCGGACAAGATCGAGTCTATAGCTACTTGGCCGCCTCCGACAAGTGTTAAGGAGGTGTGCAATATCTTGGGCTTAGCAGGGTACTATTGTCGGTTCGTGGAGGGGTTCTCGGTGATTGCTCGGCCACTCACCGGCCTTCTGAGGAAGACCGTCTGGTTTACGTGGTCAGAGGATTTCATGGTAGAGGATTTCATGGTATATAGTGATGCATCCAAGTTGGCCTTGGGGTGCGTATTGATGCAACGAGGTAGAGTCATAGCGTACGCATCAATGCTGTTGAAGACCCACGAGGAGAACTACTCGACTCACGATCTTGAGTTTGCTGTTGTAGTCCATGCTTTGAAGATCTGGCGTCATTACCTTTATGGGGCAACATGCTAGATCTTCACGGATCATAAGAGCCTTAAGTACATATTCACTCAGTGGGAGTTGAATAACCGCCAACGGAGATGGTTTGAGGTAATTAAGGATTTCGAGTTAGAGATATTGTATCAACCGGGAAAGGCAAATGTGGTCGCCGAAGCCCTTAGTAGAAAGATGCCTCGGGAGAAGGCGATAACTAGGTTGACAATTCAACCTCAGCTGTAGAGAGACCTGGCTGGGTTGGAGTTAGACATTCAGTTCTTGGATATAGACGGCTACTTGTCTACCATAGAGTTGTTACCTGATTCGTTGGGAGAGATCCGACAAAAAGAGGAGAGTTGTCCAACATTGTTGATCCAAGACCGGATGTCTCGAGGACAGGCACCACAGTTTCAAGTGGGTGCCGATGGAGTATTGAGACGCCACAAGCACGTTTGTGTACCGGTGGACCGAGAGTTGAGGCAGAGGATCTTAGAGAAGGCTCACTCTACCCCTTACTCAATGCACCCAGGTACGAGTATGATGTACCAGGATATGAGACGATCTTTCTGGTGGGGCGGGATGAAACTCGACGTGGCTAGATACGTAGCTCAGTGTGCAACCTGTCAGCAGGTCCAGATTGAGCACCGCAAGTCTGGAGGAGAGCTCCACCCATCACAAGTCCCGCACTGGAAATGAGAGGATATCTCCATGGATTTTGTTACTAGCCTGAGACGGAGCCGAGTTTATGACGCCATCTGGGTGATAGTAGACCACCTGACCAAGACTGCATGTGTAATTCCTATTAAGGAAACGTGGCCGGTGAGTCGGTTGGTGGAAGAGTTCACTAGGCAGATAATGAGACTCCATAGGGTACTGAGGACCATCGTATCAGACAGGGACGGCCGATTTACCTCGAGATTTTGGCATCAGGTGCATGCCGCCTTGGGTACGAGTCTGCATTTCACAATAGCATACCATCCGTAGACGGACGGACAGTCGGAGATGACTATCTAGACTTTAGAGGATATGCTATGCGTGCTAGATTGGGGACACATATGGCCCAATCACCTTTCTCTAGTATAGTTTTCGTATCATAATTTGCATGCATCGATTGTGATGGCTCCATATGAGGCCTTGTACGGACGCGGAGGTGCCGTATACCACTTTGTTGGGAGGAGCCGAGTAGCGATAGCAAAGTCACACCAAAGAAGGTACTAGATGATATTCCCCAAGTGGCCCTGATACGGTAGCATATGCTAGCGATGCAGAGTCGCCATAAATCCTACTCGGACAAGAGACGGGACCCTTAGAGTTCAAAGTAGGGACCGATCAAGATCTTACAGCGAGTCGGGGAGATAACGTACCAATTGGTCTTACCACCAAGACAGGAGGGGGTTCACCCAGTCTTTCACGTGTCTCCGTTGAGAGAGTACATACCGGACCCGAGACACTTCATCAGTTATGAGGACTTTGTAGTCGAGCCCGACCATACCTTTGTAGAGCATTCGGTAGCTGTCTTGGAGAGGAGTACGAGACGGTTACGATCCAAGGACATAGCGATGATGCGAGTTCAGTGGTCGTGATGAGGAACCGACGAGGCTACTTGGGAGACGGAGGATAGTATCTAGAGGAACTATCTGGATTTCTAGGCTGAGCTATCTGCTAAGAGAGGATCATCGGGTTAGTTTCGGACCCTAGTTTACATGTGCTTATTTGTGTATTATGTGGTATGTGTATGTCTGCGTGTATTTGGGAATTATAACCTAGGGCTTTCGTCTTGATTTGTTGATCGGAGGAATATTATGTGTAAAAGTTGTGACTTTAAAAAGAGTTATTATTGGCCTCTAGGAGTTCTAGACCATGAGGATTTTTTTGGGTCTATGTTTCGAGACGAAACTTGTTTTTAGGAGGTAATGATGTAATACCCGGTTCTTTGGAGGCCCCTTTAGGGTGCCTTCGGGTAGGTTACCCGTGGGGGCGGCCACAGTGGGCCGCGGGTGCGCTGACCTACGGAGGCAGCCACTGTTTCACACGGGTGTGGGTAAACAATGGGCCGCGTCTTTTCTGTTTTGTAACCATTGTTGTAACGACCGGGATTTTTGTTACGTTTTCAATAGTTTTAGAGAAGTATTGGAAGCCGTGCGCAAGGGCTCACGCCCTTGCGGCTTAGTGGCGCAGTCGAGCAGGCCGTAGGTGCGGCTAGGAGTCCCGCAAGGGCGGTGACACGCTAGAGCAGAGTATTAGCATTTTCGACCAACCTCTCGCCTTCCTATCTTTATATCCCGCCTTATTAATGATGGGGGAGTTGATGGTTGAGGATCCTTTGGCATTCCACTCCTTCAGCCACCATTCCTCTCCCTCTCATTTCCATTCACGTTACTTGTTTTCCTCTTCTAAGACATCACCCTCTTGCTCTTCTTCTCCATTCTTCTCCTTTCTTACTCCAGCTACGATCCATCTTTCTTGAGGCCGGGATTGTAGTGACGTGACAAGGGTAAAGCCTTCTCCCTCTCTTTCTTTACTTCTTCTTTCTTCCTTCCTCTTTCCATGGGTTGTATGGAAGATCTTCATGGATCTATGCTCAACGTTCTATCGTTGTCTTGATTATATGGTGATGAAGCTAGACCTTAGAGGGAAGCTAAGACCTAGTGTTGGAGGCGGGAAGACGTCCATAGCACCAAAGGAGAGTCGAAGAGGTCGGTTACACAGTCGAAGAACTCAACAGACGAACGTTCTGGACAGATAGGCGCATGGCCGGACCCAGACAGGCACAGGGGCAGACCCAGACAGGCCCAGGGGCGGACCCAGACAGGCGCAGGGGGGACCCAGATAGGCGCAGGTGCGGCTTAGTCAGGCGCGGGGACGGTTTTGCACCAGTGAGTCCCGAATCTTGTCCTTTCTTCTCCTCTTTCCGTTCCTTATATTCGATCTATCTTAGAGGCATGCTAGGCTGGCTTAGAGTAGTTGAAATGGAATGCCATATAGTGGTTGGACCCTTAGAGGCCTTGTGTGAGTTGTGTACATCTCGATGGTGGCATGTTGATGCGTTCGATTAGATCCGTATGGGAGCAATCCTTCTGTGAGGTTTCTATGTTAAGAGTTGGAAAGGTTGTGAACTGAGAGTGTAGCCATCTTGCATTAGGTTCTTGGTGAGGAGGTTGAACCTAGAAGTCTAAAGACTTCTAGTGGTCTAGAGTATGGTTTTATTTGTGTGCCTTGTCTGAACAGGAGTTGCGTGTTTTCCCGAGGGAACTTCAAAG
This sequence comes from Fagopyrum esculentum, assembly GCA_033239045.1. NCBI lineage: Eukaryota > Viridiplantae > Streptophyta > Magnoliopsida > Caryophyllales > Polygonaceae > Fagopyrum > Fagopyrum esculentum. Next base: position 37,700,170 of record BSUD01000003.1, read on the forward strand.
TGTGTTGATCGCTTGCCCTTTGGAGATTGGTAAGCCCACGGACTTACTTAGTTGGCTTCTTGTATGAGTGTAATGTGTATCAGTGGTGTTTGTGAGTTATGATAAACAACGAAACCAGATTAGGCTGACTTTATTATATTACGTAATTGACCCAAGTGTATGATAACGGGTCGTGACATCACTGCCTAGCTCTTGCGAGAACTAGGAGGTTCCCAATGACCAGCCTAGATAGGTAGACGGTCAGATGCATTAGTACCATTCCTCGTTGGTAAACAGGGATAAGGGCGAGGTTTGGGAATCCCTCATGTCACAAAATAAGTATGATTAATAACGGCTTATCACCTAACTGAAGATAATAAACAGACTTGAGTGTTGCATGTTGATTGTATATGTTGTGTGTGTATGTACTTTACCTTTATACTTATGCGTAGAATGTTAGCTAACGGTATTATACCGCCTTGTAGATGCCTTGCACGTTAGAGAGGCGGTCGAGTGATCCGGAGGTAGTGGGCAGCCGGGGTTCCGTGCATTGTAGGACGGGACTGGTTATCTTTTTTTATGACTTTGAGACTTATTATATTTCTGGATTTGAGAACTCGGCTGGATTGTTGTGGATTGTATTTTTGTTTTCGCTCATGTATTCAAACTATATCGTTTTGCTTTTTTATTTGTTCCGTGTTGTAAGGTCCGATGAAGTTGTTGTCAGGCTAAGGGTCGGGACCCATTGTGAGGTCTCAGCTCGTAGCATTCCGAGTCCTCCTTATTTGGGGTGGTACAATATGGTATCAGAGCCCTAGGTTGGCAACAACGGCACTCGTTATCTTCAAAAAGGCCGAATAAACAAACAAACGGAAACCGCAAGGGTTCCGAACTTTTAAAAATGAATTTTTTTTTCAAAACCATGAGCATAATCGGGTTGGGATAGAATGTACGGACCACCACTACATCCGCGGAACTCGACAACATAGTTTATTGGACTTTTGTTATAGCATGTGTTTTGTTAGTTAAGTTTTGATCTTTTGAAGTGACCAGAAGTAATAAGTTAATTATGTCTTTATTAGCAAATAAAGTAGTCTTATATCGATCACATCTCTACCAAATGGCACGCACAAGAGCGACAACTTACGTTGGACGAGGAGAGGGCCGACCTCCCCTTCCTCCAGGAGCTCCGAGACGGGGACGTGTGGGTAGGCTTCCAAGAGGCCGAGGTCGGGGACGTGCTCCCTTTGTAGATCCGCCAGCTGCGGATGTTCCTGCTGAGGAGGTGGCTGAGAATATTTTTCCCGAGGTTAGGGGTGGGACCGTTGCTAGGTCCGGAGTACGGAGTGCAGGGCCTGCTGATTCTGGCCGTGTGTCGATTGGAGTATCGGAGTATTGAGAGTATGTCCAGCAAGTGCAAGAGGCATACAGAACCGGGGCACCACCTCCAGCACAGCCGGTGCCAGCTAGGCCGGCAGAGGTCTCTCAGAGGGTGACCAAGGTGGTAGTTCCACCGGTGGTAGCTACACTAGTGAGAGTCGTTGAGGATGATTGAGTGAGAGACGAGCTGAGGGCACCGAGGCCAGATTGTTGGTTGAAGACTTTCAACCAACAGCAAGTTCCCACGTTCGACGGGAACATTGGACTTGAGGTGGGGCATTGGATTAGTCACGTGGAGTCCGCACTGGAGGCGATCCGCTGCCCTAAGGGTCGTAACGTAGAGCTAGTTCAGACCTTGTTTAGAGACCAAACGCAGTTCTGGTGGAGGACCGTGCGGGGCGGAGTGTCTAGTTTTGAGCACTTATTGAGCCTTGTGAGGGAGACTTTTTGTTCTACCTCGTTGAGAAGAGACCGAGTGTAGGACTTCTTGGAGGCAGGATTTGAGGATGTGCCGATAGCTGAGACAATCAGGAGGTTCCGGGAGGACCGGTCACTACTGGGTCCTGCTGCACCACTTGTGGACCAGTACGTGTACCTGTTCTCCCGGAAGCCGAGGGAGACCACCCGCACTTATCTTGCGGGGTTCCGCTGTGAGTCCTTAGCCGATTATCAAGATTGGGCTTCAACATATGAGTGGGACCGACTGGGTCCTAAGAGAGCTATTCAGTCTGGAGGGTCAGACAAGAGATAGAGGATGGGGCCAACCAGTATAGGAGTAGAAGGCTCAGGTCATGGACGTGGTCAGTCTCAGGGACGTTCTAGTTAACAGGCTGCATCGCCGACTGTTTCTAGGGGACGTCAGTGTTACAACTGTGTGGAGTATGGAAACATTAAGCCTGAGTGTAGGAAGCCACCAGTGACATGTTTACATGGTCCGAGCCCTGTCAGCGGAGTTTTGAGGAGTTGAAGGAGAGATTGACTTCCGCTCCCGTGTTAGCACAGCCAGAGGGCGTTGAAGATTTTTTCGTTTACAGTGATGCATCCAAGCTAGGCTTGAGATGCATTCTGATGCAGAGGGGTAGGGTCATTGCTTACGCGTTTCGACAGCTGAAGACGTATGAGGAGAATTATCCTACCCACGACCTTGAGCTAGCCACAGTCATTCATGCATTGAAGATCTAGCGTCATTATCTCTATAGGGCCACTTGCCAGATCTTCACACGCCACAAGAGTCTGAAGTATATATTCACTCAGCGGGAGTTGAATTATCGCTAGAGGAGATGGATAGAGCTGATTAAGGATTTTGACTTAGAGATCCTTTATCACCCGGGGAAGGCGAATGTGGTCGCCGATGCCCTTAGTAGGAGGACACCCCGTGAGGATGCGATAGCTAGATTGACCGTACGGACACAGTTGCAGAGGGATTTGTTTCTGGTTGGAGGTAGACATCCGGTTCCCTGATACGGATGGCTACTTGTCAGCGTTAGAGGTTTCACCGGATCTGTCGGAGGAGATCCGGCGAAAACAGGAGTGTTGTCCCGCACTGGCGAGGATCAGGAATATGATGTCCCGAGGTGAGGCACCACAGTTTATGGTGGGTACAGACGAGATTTTGAGGCGCCAGGAGCGCATATGTGTACCATCTGATAGAGAGTTGAGGCAACGTATACGGTAGGAGGCCCATTCTCACCTTACTCCGTACACCCGAGCGCGAGTAAGATGTATCAGGATATACGGCGATCTTATTGGTGGGACGGCTTAAGCCCGACGTGGCTAGATGTGTAGCCTAGTGTACGACCTGTCAGTAGGTCAAGATCGATCACCACATGCCCGGAGGAGAGCTCCAACCACTTCCGATTCCACAGTGGAAGTGGGAGGACATTTCTATGGATTTTGTTAACGGCTTAAGGTTGAGTAGAGGCTTTGATGCGATATGGGTGGTGGTGGATCGGCTGAAAAAGACGGAACGATTTATCCTATTAAGGAAACGTGGCAGGTGTCTCGCTTAGCCGAGGAGTTCACCCGTCAAATAGTGAGGTTCCATGGGGTGCCGAGGACGATCATTTCAGATAAGGATGTGCGTTTTACCTCGAGGTTCTGCCAGTAGGTACACGCCTCCCTAGGCACGAGCTTAAAGTTCACCACGGCGTACATCCCTCAGACGGACGGGCAGTCGGAGAGGACTATACAGACCCTTGTGGACATGTGTGCTTGATTGGGGGCAGGTATGGCCCGACCACCTCCCCTTGGTGGAGTTCTCTTATAACAATAGTTGGCATGCAACTATTGGGATGACTCATTATGAGGCATTGTATGGACAGAGGTGCCGTACACCCTTGTGTTGGGATGAGCCTGGGAGGATGAGTAGTGTGGCACCCGAGCAGGTGCAGGATGATATGGCTCGGGTAACGTTGATCCGAGATCGGATGTTGGTTGCGCAGAGTCGCTAGAGATCCTATGCTGATAAGAGGCGCAGACCTCTGGAGTTTAGATTTGGAGCCCAAGTATGGTTGAGGGTGTCACCGACAAGGGGTGTCCTTGAGCGGATAGGAGAGGTAACGTATAGATTGGCATTGCCACCGCGACTGGAGGGAGTCCATCCAGGTTTTCACGTGTCTCAGCTGAGAGAGTATGTTCATGACCCGAGACACATAGTGAGCCACAACGACATAGTGGTCGAGCCGGACCATACGTTTGCAGAGCACCCTATAGCAGTTTTGGAGAGGGGTACGAGACTTCTTCGATCGAAGGTAATACCCATGATGAGAGTGCAGTGGTCGAGACGAGGAATCGACGAGGCCACTTGGGAGACGGAGGATAGTATCTGGTGGAACTATCCCGAGTTTTACGCAGATCTAGAGACGTCTATAGGACTGTCAGGTTAGTTCTACATCCATGCCTTGGTTGCTTTCAGTGATTGTGTGTGTGGTATGTCTGATATGCTTGTGTGTGACCCTTAGGTGGTCTCGACCGGAATTTTCGTAACGTTTTCAATAGTTTTAGAGGAGTATTGGAAGCCATGCGCAAGGGCTCACGCCCTTGCGGCTTAGTGGGCACAGTCGAGCAGGCCGCAAGTGCGGCTAGGAGTCCCACAGGGGCGGTGACACGCTAGAGCAGGGTATTATCGTTTTCGACCAACCTCTCGCTTTCCTATCTTTATATCCCGCCTTATTAATGATGGGGGAGTTGATGGTTGAGGATCCTTTGGCATTCCACTCCTTTATGCAGCCATCATTCCTCTACCTCTCATTTCCATTCACGTTACTTGTTTTCCTCTTCCAAGACATCACCCTCTTGCTCTTCTTCTCCATTCTTCTCCTTTCTTACTCCAGCTACGATCCATCTTCCTTAAGGCCGGGACTGCAATGATGTGACAAGGGTAAAGCCTTCTCCCTCTTTCTCTTTTCTTCTTCTTTCTTCCTTCCTCTTCCCATTGGTTGTATGGAAGATCTTCATGGATCTATGCTCAACATTCTATTGTTGTCTTGATTGTATGGTGATAAAGCTAGACCTTAGAGGGAGGCTAAGACCTAGTGTTGGAGGTGGGAAGACGTCCATAGCACCAAAGGACACTCGAAGAGGCCGACTACATAGTCGAAGAACTCAATAGACGGACGTTCTGGACAGATAGGCGAGGGGCGGACCCAGACAGGCGCACGGACGGACCCAAACAGGCGCAGGGGTGGACCCAGATAGGCGCAGATGCGTCTTAGTCAGGCACGGGGGCGGTTTTGCACCAGAGAATCCCGAATCTTGTCCTTTCTTCTCCTCTTTTCGTTCCTTAGATTCGATCTATCATAGAGGCATGCTAGGCTGGCTTAGAGTAGTTGAACTGGAATGCCATATAGTGGCTGGACCCTTAGAGGCCTTGTGTGAGTTGTGTATGTCTCGATGGTGGCATGTTGATGCGTTCGACTAGATCCGTAGGGGAACAATCCTTGTGTGAGGTTTCTATGTTGAGAGTTAGAAAGGTTGTGGATTGAGAGTGTAGCCATCTTGCATTAGGTTCTTGGTGAGGAGGTTGAACCTAGAAGTCTAAAGACTTCTAGTGGTCTAGAGTGTGGTTTGATTTGCGTGCCTTGTCTTGAACAAGCGTTGCGTGTTTTCCCGAGGAAACTTGAGAGTGTGGTGATCGTTTGCGCTTTGGAGACTGGTAAGTCCATGAACTTACTTAGCTGGCTTCTTGTATGACTGTAATGTGTATGACTGGTCTTTGTTAGTTATGATAAACAACGAAACCGGATTAGGCCGACTTTATTATATTACGTAATTGACCCAAGTGTATAATAACGGGTCATTACATCTCTGCCTAGCTCTTGCGAGAGCTAGGAGGTTCCCTACGACCAGACCAGGCAGGTAGACAGTCAGATGTATTAGTACCATTCCTCGTTGGTAAACGGGGACAGGGGCGAGGTTTGGGAATCCCTCGTGTCACAAAATAAGTATCATTAGTAACGGCTTATCACCTAACTGAAGATAATAAACAAACTTGGGTGTTGCATGTTGATTGTATATGTTGTTTGTGTATGTGCTTTTACCTTTATACTTATGCGTAGAATGTTAGCTAACATTATTATACCGCCTTGTAGCTGCCTTGCAAGTTAGAGAGGCGGTCGAGTGATCCGGTGGTAGTGGGCAGCAGGGGTTCCGTGCATTGTAGGACGAGACTAGTTATCTTATTTTATGACTTTTAGACTTATGTGATATTTTTGGATTTGAGAAATCGGCTGGATTGTTTTGGGATTGTATTTTCGTTTTCGCTCATGTATTCAAACTATGTCCTTTTGCCTTTTATTTTTGCCGTGTTGTATGGTCCGATGAAGTTGTTGTCAGGCTAAGGGTTGAGACCCATTGTGAGGTCCCAGCTCGTAGCATTCCGAGTCCTCCGGATTTGGGGTGTTACAATTGTAGGTTACGAAACCATCTTTTATAACCCCAAACCATTATTCTGTTTTGCCCTTATCTTCATTTCCGTTCCCTTGGAAGCTCTTGACCGCCTTGGAGATTTACGTAAGTGTTCTCTCCTTTCCCCCTTGTCTTCTTCTCTTCCTTCAATGACTCCTTCTTCTTCCGTCCTTCACCCTCTCTCCCTCTTTCTCTCTTTATTTACGCCACCAGCAGCGTTGTGCTTTTTGATAGCATGCATTATGGTCTATATTTTGAGATTAGTTTGGACGTTTTATCTTCATAAATCTACATGCATGGCTATATATTCTCGATGATTATGTCGTTTTGTGTACTTTTGCAAGAATCGAGGTCTACACCTAGTTTTGTGTAATTGTAGGGATAATGGCATGTTTTGGATCGTTATGAAGTCAATGGATCTAAAGAGTCATTGGAGCTACATTTTGGAGCATTGAGGAGCTACAAGGAAGGCATGAGAACCATGAAAATTTGATAGAAATTTTATATTGAACCAGTTTTGTAAGATTTGCACGTAACTGAAGTTCATCTCGGTTGACTACATGATCACCTCGACCGAGATGACTTGCTGGGCCTGAATCGAGACGCACGTCCCATGGCCCATGAGATCTTTTATTTTTGGCAAGTGATTTTCCTATAAGATTGGAGATATTTTCTGGATGGAAGTATGCTTGGTTAGATGGTTATTTTGGGAGATTGAAGATATTCCAAGGAAGAAGGAAGTTGAAGGAAGATAGCTTTGAAGTGAAATTTGAAGGCTTTGGAAGGAAGTTGTAAGATTTTCTTAGGGAACCTTGATTGTTGTCTTTTGATTTGTTATTGAGGAATACAGTTTGCTGATTGTTTGGATTAATTGTTTGTTTGAGTTTATTATTGAGGCGTTTTTTTTAAGGTTTTCTTATTGGTTTATTGTTTCTTTCATTATATATTTGATTGTTATTGTCATGATGTTTGTTGGTTAAATTATCTTGCGATTCTACAGTGATTGGCTAAAAGTTGTGGAAAAGAAGATGAAAGAGTGAACCTTTACCTTAGTGAACCCTGCAAGCTCGAGACGAAACCAAACCGAACCGAACCTCGGTCGGTCCATAGAACATCTTGCCCAAGATCGATATGAACTGAGCGAGACGTGAACCAGATTCGAACCAACCTGAGGTTAGGTTTTTAGTTTGCCAAATCCTATCCTTGTTGCACCTTTCCTGGTTCATACGCAAGCCTAGGATGAGACTTACCCGGTGATTTCTTTGCTTGTATACCTATGATGATGAGTGTTAGGTAATAAAGGTTTATCCTTTATTAGGGTTTGAGTGTGCCTTCATGCTACCTTTGTGAGTTAACCTGAGACTTATCCGGTAAAGGTTAGTTCTATTCCCTTAGGTGGTGTGTTGGTTTGAGACTATATTTCCTTTCCTAAGTTCCTTGAGACTTACCCGGTGATAGGATCTTTGGTTTGGGATAGTGAGTAGTGAGACTTACCCGGTGATCTATTTCTATCTGAAAAATACCTTCCCTTGTAAACCTCAGCTTTGTCCACGTTATCCTCAAAAATCTTGAGTCGGAACCACAACTGGATGCTTTGACCTTTAGAATCTGCATTCCCTTATCTGATTTATACATCATCTTTGCTTTATTGCTTGCTCTTGATTGACAACCTGATTTTTACCATGCTTGATTTCACCATAGTCCCTATGTTCAACCTTGGAGTATATGTCGTTATTACAATTCATCCGTACACTGCGGGTTCGCATATTGTTCAGGATTTTATTTTAGGTTATAAATTTATAGCTATTTCGTTCACTATTTCACACGCGTCTGAGAGAGAACACTTTTCATCTTCGTCGGACTACAGCAAGGTTAACGAAGAGAGCCGTTTTTGTGGATTCCTGAAGAAACCGCTCGTCCCTTTCGATTTTATTGACGAGTAACGGTAGGTTGTCTCTCCCTTTTTGTTCCTTTGGTTATAGAGTGGCTACATGAGGGTCTGATTGAGATTACACAGAGTTACAAGAAGGGTTGAAGTAGAAAGAAGACCTTGCAGGAAGAAGGAGAAGTCGGAGATCACAGTAGCCTGTCTTGCGACCGCGCCTTCCTGGCCCCGCGACCACGGCTCACTGCCCCCATGCCTTTCGTCTGTCACGGGTGCAACCTCTGGGACCTTTTCCGCCACCGCGCCTTTTCACTTTTGCGGCCGTGGTTTTCCTCCAATGAGACTCTTAAGTTGTCTTGTGACTTAAGAGTGTTCTCTTGGTATGTTGTCCTCCTTCTATGTACCCCTTTGATCATGTTGTAGCATCATGATAGGTGACCTAGCAAAACTAGAGCGAATCCCATGTAGTGGGGTAGGTTTTGGCTAGTTGTTGATATAGTTGAGTTATGCGTAAGCTAGGGAACTGTTTGGACACAATTTCATTTTGACATGGAATGGTTTTGATACCTGTGCCTTGACTGATATCAAGCGTTGAGGAGTTGATTATAGATCGGGTTTGTGAGGATAGTTGACCGTGTTCTATTACTGTTAAGTTCTTAGGACTTACTTAGATTTTATGATATTATGGCGAATGCTTGAGTGGTGTGTGTTTATGTGTTGTGAAATTTTGTTACCTTTAATATACCGACTTATAATTTTGGACCACGGGTAACGGGCGGTGATCACTTGTCCTGTTCTCCCGAGGGAATCTGGGAGGTGTTTCGCGACTAGGCCAAACTTGGTACACGGGGAGGGTACCAAACCACTCCATTGTGTATACGGGGAGGTGCGTTGAACCATTCCAGTTGGATAAAGGACCGAAGGCGAGAGTCCAAGACTTCTCGTGTCACACCTATAATTGAACAATATGGATGACCTTTATAAAGATATTAATAAATGAGTTCTGTGATATCTTGTTATGTGTTTTACCCTTACTTTATATGTGATTGTGCTTCGGTGTTTACCTCTATGTTATGGTTAGCTAACGGTTTATCCGTGTTGTTAGATGCCTTTCAAGATAGGGTAGCTGACGAGTGAGACGAAGGAGGTAGTCAGCCGGGGTTCCCGTACGTGATAGGATGGGTGTGGGTTTTATGTGTTTATGTTTAGCTGACTCTGACAGTTCTTTTGTGGATTTTTTTTATGAATTTTGTACCTCGGTTGAGAGCTTGTTTATCTAGTTGACATTGCATACTATAATATTTGGATTTCCATGTTTTATCGTTTGTGCATTGTTGTAAGATCTAGTAAGATTGTTGTCGGCTAGGGTCGGGATCCATTGTGAGGTCCTAGCCAATAGTGCCCCGAGTCTGAAATTTGGGGTGTTACAAAAGGAATAATCAATCTCAACTACCAGATCCTCATAATTGATAGTGTGTCTAGGTCTAGTTCATACTCTCTCAACTGAGACACATGAAACACTAGGTGAACACCCTCCAGTTCCAATGGTAGCGCTAGTCGGTATGCGACCTCTCTGACTCGCTCTAAGATATCAAAAGGTCCGACATATCGGGGACTCAACTTTCTCTTAATGCCGAGCTCTGGACGCCTCATGTCGGTGATCTCTCAACCAAACCTGGGCACCCACTCTAAACTCTAGAGTTCGGCTCCTATTATCGGCGTATGATTTCTGACGACTATGTGCTGCCAACATGCACTCTCGGATCAGAGCTACTCGGGCGATGTTGTCTTGTATTTCCTCTGGAGCTACTCCACCCGCGCTGCCAGGCTCATCCCAACATAGAGTTATCTCCTTCTCTCAAAGCGTCTTCCGACTAAGGGCATTGGTGACCACATTCGCCTTTCTTGGGTGATACAAAATCTCCTGATGAAATTCCTTGATCAGCTTCAACCATCTTCTTTAGGGTTTATTCAACTCCTGTTGAGTGAATATACTTCACACTCTTATGGTCTGTGAAGATCTGAGACGTCGCTCCATAAATTTAGTGACACTAGAGATAAAGAGCATGTACCACTATAATGAACTCTAGATCATGGGTAGGGTAATTCTTCTCATACGTCTTCAAGTGTTTAGACGCGTATGCAAAGACCTTACCTTGATGCATCAGAACACATCCTAAGCCCATCATGGATGCATCACTATATACTGCAAAATCTTCAATACCCTCTGGCTGTGCATAAATTGGAGCGGAAGTCAATCTCCTTTTTAGCTCCTCAAAGTTGTGTTGACATGGATCGGACCAAACGAATCGGGTATTCTTCCGCAATAGGCAAGTAAGTGGTCGTGCGATCGCTGAAAACCCTTCAACAAACCGGCGATAACAGCCCGCCAAACCTAAAAAGATGTGTACCTCCTTAACATTCGTCGGATGTAGCCATGAAGATACCGACTCGATCTTTGTTTGATCAACCTTGATCTTTTTAGTTGTAACTTCGTGACCTAGAAAAGTCATTCAAACATCAATAACTCGCACTTGTAAGCCCAAATGGAAGGTACACAACTTCGTGACCTAGAAAAGTCCAAAAAGTCAATAAAGATACCATTCATCAACTCCATGAACACGGAGGGCACATTTGTAAGCCCAAATGGAATCACCACAAACTCGTAGTAGCCATACCGGGTCCAAAATGCCATCTTAGGTATGTCATGATCTCTCACCCTCAACTATTGATAACCCGATTTTAAGTCAATTCTGGAGAACATTGACGCGCCATGCAGTTGGTCTAGCAAATTATCTATACGAGGCAAAGGGTACTTATTCCTGATGGTCACCTTATTTAGCTCTTTGTAGTCAATGCATAACCTCATCGACCCGTCTTTCTTCCTCACAAACAGTATCGGTGCACCCCATAGAGAAATGTTAGGGCGTATGAAGCCCTTCTCAGCCAATTGCTCCAACTGCTTGTTCCACTCCAGCAGCTCAATAGGCGTCATGGGTTGTGTGAGACGAGGTTGTGCCCGACCATTGTGGATGGCAAGGATTACCCTGATCCGTGTTTTCCGTGCTCATCATGTGGTTGGAATTTAGGAGTACCTTTGTCTTCAATATGGAATATTACACTCTTGGTTGGAATACGGTTTCTAAAGTAAATAATGCTCAAGCATGTATTCATACTAGTGTGTTTGGATGATCCTTGGTGATGGATTTGAGAAAGGAGATGAGATTTACTTTGTTATAACATGTCGGGTAATTGACCTTTTTGTGACATCGACATACTGGTTTGACATGATTATGAACATATTCGAAGGTTATTGATTATTATACTCTTATGTGTATTACGGGCATATTTGAAATGTCTTGAATACTGAACTCTTTTGAGCGTTATGAGCATATTCGAAGCATGTTGATAACTGAAACCCGTTGAGTATTCTTATAAACAATCATGTGATATCATATATGACTTTATACTTGTCTTGTTCACATATTATATTGCTTATGTACCTACTTAATCTAGTGGAAGACTAACCCCACCACTGTGGGGTTGGTTATATTTTGCATAATAAAGTACAAGATCAGTTTGGGAGCTTAGAGGTCGGGCGACCTAGTGGGAGTCTATATTTTGGTTGAGCTTGGGTGTCCTTTTAGTTTTTTCTAGGACATGTTCCTAGCTTTTTCTTTATGCCTTTTGGTCTCGTGGATTGTTTTTTTTAAACCCTGTTGTTGTTGGCCACAGGTTTGACCCAGATGTTGTTGTTTGTTTTTGGAACGTTATGTTTGATGTCATGGATGACGGTTGGTTTTTATACTCTATCTTTACAAGTTTTAATGCCCTTAGTTTTATTTATCTATATAGCCTAAAGGATTCCTTGTCCGGAATCCTTGCATTGTAGCGTTTTCCCATTTTAGGTGTTACAAACTCAAATACAACTACTTGGATTTCATTAAAAAAAAATCATTAGTTCACTAATGCAAGACATTTTACCCTAAAAATATTAAAATACATTAGAATATGAACATATTATAAATTTCAAATAATATTATATTACGAAATACATACTAATTAATTAAAATTTTATTAGTACAACAAATATGCCATCGATGTACAAAAAAATACAAGATATTTATTGATGTATAAAATATATAATGTTATATATTAGCCATTTAAAATTTATTTATATGTTATCTAAGTTTAAGAATCACTTCTATGTTGTAATGATATCTAGGCTAGTGATCCACAACATTACCGTCTTTGTAGTTTTACCCTTTCATGGATATTAATAGTCTTTGCTCTAATATATATATATATATATATATATATATATATATATATATATATATATATATATATATATATATATATATATTCAATTTAAAATCATATATTCTTTGTGTCTAAATCAAATTCAAATCTTAAAACGTTGTAAGAATTCTCCCTTTATATTCAATGTAGCGCAAGATTCGTTTTGTGGAACGGAAAAAGAGGGGTTGGGTCATCCATCAACAACCGGTGAAGTCACCCTCGAGTATGTGTGCCTTGCATCATCATGGTCTAGGAAAATAAAGTAGGCCTTGCAAAACTCATATAAACTAAAACCTACACTAGTGACATAAACTAGTTGGAAGAAAACGATGGTCTTGCAATACCGATGAAAATATACAATTTACCCACTATATTGAAAATGGATGTGTTTTGTTCACGACGCATTCCAAGTGACAACGATAACTATAATTGTATGTTGTATATTAGTTTGATATCGAAAATTTACATTGATTAAATATCGAAGAGATCTTTAAAACAATTTCTAACAAGAAGCTTGATGAGTCAGAAAGTTTTGGTTACATGTATACTAGTAATTTATTATTGTAACTTTAATTTTATATAAACATGGCTATTATTGTTTGGCTTGCAAACTATCAACTATAATGGTTGTACAACATTGGTTTCTTTTCGAAAATTTACATTGGTTAAATATCAAAGTGATCCTTAACAACAATTTCTAAAAATAAGCTTGGTGAGTCAAAAAGTTTTTCTTACATATTTACTTGTAGCTAATATTTTAACTTTATTTTATATAAGTGTGGATCTTACTGTTTGCTTGCAAACTATTTGCATATTTCTTAAACCGTCAAACCACACTCAATAATCTAAATGATTTGAATTATAATTGTCTTATAAATGATAGAATATGAATGATGGAATATAAACGAGATTATGGCATAGTTATTATTCAGCAATTGAAATATATTTTTAGTGTAAATATATGAAGTAAATTATTGATATTAAAGACATTTTGGATGTATAATAGTTTCTTAACTTGTAAGCCCTTCAATGTTTCAGCCGATCTTTGGCACTTGTGTAACGATGTTGTTACTGTCCACATAGATAAAAACTCGGTTGCAACATTGATCCATTACTCGTATAAAACCTGGCTTCAATATTATGACTGTTAGATTTTTGACCTCCTTCTCGATAACCTCTTTCGCTAGCAATCCATCTTTTCCCAACAATTGTGGCCAACTGGTTCCTATCAAAACAAAATATGTGATACAAAGAAAATAATGAGATGACGAGAAGAAATTTGAAGAGAAAAACTAACAAAAAGTTTGAAAATAAAAGTCACGGAGAAGTATATCGGATTTACCTGGACAATATTCTCCACTATCACATTGAAAAGTACTACCCATCTTCTTGATCACCTTCTGAACTACCTTACACAAATCTATGAGAAACCAACTTATGAAAATGTTGATTTCATTATAAATATATCATCGGTATTTATACATACATACTAGTAGTGTTATTACCCCACTCCTTCGAGTTGTGTGATGTGTATGAATTAAATGAAAATATTTGTTGATTCCTTAATAAATTGCATTTAATGTAATAGGTTCATTTGTATTGATAATATTAAAGATATATGTTCAAAGATGAATGATACTTTTCATGAATATATTACAAACAACAATATGTAACTTATTGTAAATCAAACATTATTAAGATCCTAAAACTCATACACTAATCAGATACATTAAGATATTGATACCCTTGAGACCTTATCATAAAAATAAACTCAATGTGTTTTATATATTTTACATTAATAATATGGTCATATAATAACTTTTTTATTTTGTTTGATTGTAATGAATTTGTCTACTTCTTATTGCAATTTAAACATAATGTTTTCACGTGAACTTTACTCCTTTTTCATCTTTATTCAAATTTATAGATTTTAATTTCATATCATGCGAAAATTATTTATATATTTTCTTCGTAAGATATTGCGATAAAAAAAATTTATATTCAAATGAAAGAATTAAATTGAAGATAGAGATAATTGAGATAATGTCTTTTGTGAATAATTAATTTTAGTGTTTTTTCTATAAACAAATTAAATTACCATCTTAATATTTTCAAGAAAAAGAATCATATTTTACCCTATAATTTATATATTAATTTTAACTTTTAAAACTAATAAACATATTTTTCTAACAACTTTTTATAATATTCATTGTATCATTAAAATATAATTTCTACCACTTGAAATATATTCAAATATTCCTTTGTTTGGAACCTAATGATGTTTGTTATACAATTTTCACATTCGTCATGACTGAATTCTAACGTCACTAATCAGGTTAATAATGTATACTTCAATTTTGGGTCCGATGTTTTCAATTTTTGTTTTTCTTTTAACTTGTTTCAAATTTAGGTCATGAATAAACAATAATATTATGAACATGTCGGAAATCGGAATAGAGTTAAGTTCTAATTAAAATAGATGGGAAAATGTTATTGATGTCCATTCGAGTTTTTAAACTATTGGGTCAAAACATGATAAAATGAAGATAGTTCGTTTTATTATATATCAAACTCTCACGATATTAAAAAAGTATCTTTCCAATTAAATTAGGTGATTTGTCCATACTAATATATTTTTTCATATATTTAATACTAATTAATAACAAAGATATCCACTCTTCTAATTATAGTTGATACACATCCTAATAAATCTCCAACATAATACATATATATATATATATATATATATATATATTGTGTAGCACCCCAAATTCTCAAAACTCGGGACATTACTGGTTAGGACCTCACAATGGGTCCCGACCTTAGTTTGACAACAATTTTAC
>BSUD01000003.1:37715473-37773208 GCA_033239045.1 Fagopyrum esculentum
TAATATATTTTTTCATATATTTAATACTAATTAATAACAAAGATATCCACTCTTCTAATTATAGTTGATACACATCCTAATAAATCTCCAACATAATACATATATATATATATATATATATATATATATTGTGTAGCACCCCAAATTCTCAAAACTCGGGACATTACTGGTTAGGACCTCACAATGGGTCCCGACCTTAGTTTGACAACAATTTTACTAAGATCTTGCAACAAGACACAAATAAGAAAAACCGAAATTTATAAAATAGTATTTTAAAGAGATGAATGCAACAACGTCTAACAACCCACAGTACTTAAACAACGTAAAAGTCTAACTGTCATAATACGAAGAAAGAAACAACAAAACAAACACCCAACCCCACTCTAAGGAGTTCGGAGACCCGGCTGACCACTACTTCCGGATCACTCAGCTGTTGCTCTAACCTGCAGTAAATCTAAACAACACAACAGAACAACCGTTAGCTAGCTATCTAAACGTTAGGTAAATAAGAATAGCACACACACATCATAGCAAAAGTAAATACTCATCATGCTTTCAAACAATCCATTTATTATCTTTACTTAGGTCATTCACTCTTACTAATGATACTTATTTTGTGACACGAGGGATTCCCAAACCTCGCCTCCGCCCCCGTGTAACCATCAGGAATGGATCCGATGCACCTCACATTATACCTGTATGGTCTAGGTATAGAGAACCTCCCAGTCTCTTGTCAAAGCTGGGCAGTGATGTCGCGGCCCGTTATACATACACTTGGGCCTTAAAATATAATAATGACAGTCATCCTATCAAGTTATTATTATAAACACACATCACACACACCACTATTGTCATTCAACTAACATCCAGAAACTAGCTAAGTAAGTCGGAAGGACTTACCTGAATTAAATCACACTCTCTCAAACCTCAACTCGGTCTGCACTCGTGGTAACTCAAATGCCTGTCAAACAAGACATGTGGATCACAATCACATCGCATACTCTTAGAAGTTATAAACTTCTAAGTTGTACAATCTCATGAAGAGAAATTACGGAAAAAGGTTCTCTTAAGTTAAAAAGACTATTTTTCCCCTAATCCCGAAACTCCGAAAAATTCTATCATTTAGTTCTAATATTCTCTTCTAGGACCTATGTCCCAAATCTAGTTCTCATTGAAAAGTTTGGTAAGGATTTATAAGAGTTACCCAACATTCTTAGTTTACACAAAAGTCGTTAAGGCTCGACTTTGGTTAAAATACACGGCTTGGATAAGGATATAAAAATCCCGAGATAAAATACTAGATCCTCTATGATATGCATACTAAACATAGGGGTAAAGATCTCTCAAAAACACTCAACTATAATTCTCCCATAAATCTCCAAAGTTGGAAAGAAAGCTGAAAAATTCCATACTTAGCCAATTTTCCTCTGCTGTAAAAACAGCCTATCTATCCTACTTCAAGTCCTTATAAGTTCTAATCCGACCGTTAACTTCCTCCCAAATTTTAACACCGTAAACTTCATACTTCTATCTACAATATATCAAATTTTGAACGGTGGATCAACATTCTAAGGTATCGAAATTTATTCCTCAACTAATCAGTTTAGGTGCACTAAAATAATTTCAGGAAAGGGGTTCCACGTGGTCCTGGGTTCGATACTCACCCCCAACTATGCTGGATTATTATTTGGAACTAAACAGCCTATTATCCTACACCAGTACAACATCAACATAAGGCATTGAGAGGGACTTACCAACAGCAGCTGAAGGTGGTCCGGATTTACAGTGATTGGGGCGTAGCAGAATCGTTCTGGACCGGGGCTCGTACGCTGGCTCGACTGCACTCACCACAGTGCACCACTCGTCCTGGCTAGTCACTGCAGGACCAGAGAGAGATTAGACTTCCAGTTGGTTAACACATGAAAACAGAAAGGAAGAAGAGGGGGAGAAGAGGGAAAGAAGAGGGGAAGAAGACAGCCGACTCACCTACTGCAGCAGCGACGATGGCGGCGGCGACCTGGCCTAGCGGGAGGGAACCGGCGCTGGTAGCTTCACCTTGCTGTGCAACAGTAGTACTGTTCAGTGTGGTGGTTATATCGCTCAGAAAGGAGGGAGAGAGGATCGGTACTCACTTGGATGAGACGGACGAAGTAGGCTCCGGCGCAGGGAAGGTCGTTTGTGACTCGGGCTATAGTTGCCTGGGAGTTCCGGTGTCGAAGTTGCTCCTGTCGTTCGTGCAGAAAGTAGCGGAAGAAGGAGGTTACGTAAGAGCTAATGGATTAGGTTAGACTAAACGTAATTAGGGAAGCATTAGGGTAAAGATAGGGTTTTGGGCCGGTGGGCTGATTACAATGGGCCTAGTCCAGCTTGTTCATCCCGCTAATGATGGGCTGCTACGTGAGTCGTACTCATATGGAACCGTTCTTCGAGTATTAAAAATATACGAAATTCTAATCAGTTACAAAAGTTATCATTTTATGTCAATTAAGGTCACATAAAATGTGATAGCATGTATTATAGTCTATATTTTGGGCCTTGTTTAGACGTATTATCTTCAATAATCTGCGTGTTTCAATGGCATGCAGATTTTGCATCAAAATGTGATAGCATGTATTATGTGATTATATTGCCGTTTCATCTACCTTTGCGGGAATCGAGGTCTACACCAAGTTTCGTTGTAATCGTAGGTAAAATGGCACGTTTTGCATCAAAATGGAGCTAAGGAGCAAAGGAGTCATTGGAGCGACATTCTGAAGCTTAAGGAAGAACTCAGGAAGCATGGAATTAACAAAGAAGATTTACTTTGGACCAAATTTCAGAGATTTCACCGTCAGCTGAGATTCAACTCGGTTGACCACAGAGTCACCTCGACCGAGGTGATCTATATGAGCGCCCCGACCGAGGCGAATACCCTGGACGCGGCGAGATATATTTTATTTGGATGAGATCTTTTATTTTTGGAAAGAGAGATCTTATATTTTTGGGCTGGATTTCTGGAAGGAAGATCATATATTTTGGAGATCTATTTTAGAGACATGGATATATTTTATTAGAAAATTATCTTTTTAAGATATTATTATCTTTGGAAGATAATTCTCCTACATAAAGGGCTGGATTTTCCACAAATTCAGCAACCCGCTACCATCGCAGCACTAGGGGATTGAAGAAGCTGCAGTTAGGAAGGATTTTTGGAAGGTTGAAGGAAGATTGAAGGAAAGAAGTTCGTAGCTTGTTATAGCTTTTGTGAAGGGATTTGTAAGACTTTCTTAGATTCCCTTTTGTTTGATTGTCTTGTTGGATTTGTCATCCAAGGAACGCTGATTTGTTTATTTGATTCAGTTATTGAAGCCTTGTTCTTATGATTTTTGTGTTCAAATATTCATTCTCTTCCCATATATTTGATTATTGCTTTCATGATGATGAGTGGCTAATTTCTTTGTGCGATTCTAGGGTGATTGATTGAAGGTTGTGGGAAAAACAATGATAGAATAATCTTAAATTCCAGTACGACCCTGAAAGCTCGAGTCTTTATCCTTAACCCTAGAACATCTCGTTCAGTCGACGAACATCTCGGCCGGGGTGGAATTTGACTGACCGAGCTGACTTATATGATCCGTAAATGAGAGTTAAGTGTTAGAGTTTGCCAAATCCTATTCTTATTATACCTTTCCTGGTTCAATGCAAGCTTAGGATGAGACTTACCCGGTAATTCCTGTGTTTGTTTACCCATGATCATAAGTGTAGGTAATAAAGGTTGATCCTTTATTGGGGTTTGAGTGTGCCTTCAGCCCATCTTTGTGGGTTAGCCTGAGATTTACCCGGTAAAGGTTGATTCTATTCCCTTAGTTGGAGTGTTGGTTTGAGATTATAATTCCTTTCCTTAGTACCTTGAGACTTACCCGGTAATAGGTTCTTTGGCTTGGGATTGTGAGTAGTGAGACTTACCCGGTGATCTATTCCACTTTAGTAACACCTTCCCTTTGCAAAACCTCAGCTTTGTCCGCTTATCTTGAGATCTTGAGTTGGAACCACAACTGGATGCTTTAATCCCTAGAATTTACATATTCCCTTTAATTGACTATATTATCATCTTTGATTGTTTTAATCGCTTTTGTGGTTAGTTGCAATATTGACTACTTATATTGGTTTTGTTTCACCTAAGTCCCTGAGATCGACACCCCGGAATTCTTGCTTTTACTATAATTGATCCGTACACTGCGGGTTCGCATCCTTGTTTTAAGCATACTTCTTGGGTTATAAATTTAAAGGTTGCACACACCATTTGGAGCGAACAAAATGATAGAATTCAATGTTTTATTTTGTTTAAAAATTAAGAAAGGTTAGCAGATCGGAATCCGGTTCGATCGGGTTTTAAACGGAAATTAAATTTTCCGGGTATTACATATATATATTGTAACACCCTGAATCCGTGGGACTCGAGGCGCTACGGGTTGGGACCTCACAATGGATCCCGACCCTTATCCTGACAACAATCTCACCGGATCTTGCAGCAAGACACAAATAAAGGCCAAAATGAAATACATTTTTATGCAATGCAATGAAACCAGAAACCGAACAAACAAAAGACTTCAACCGAGATACAAAACAAAGACTAAACGTCATACACGCGGCATACAAAACACCATAATCGAAGAACAAAACACAACCCAACTACAACCAAAACCCCTCCTAAAATGTGCGGAACCCCGGCTGCCCACTCTTTCGGATCTCTCGACCGCATTCCTAATCTGCAAGGCAATCTACAACATTCGGTATAAAACCGTTAGCTCATATTCGAAGCATTAGAAACAATGGGAAAGGCACAAACACAAGTAAAACATCATAAACACACAACATACTCAAAAGCACACCAATCCGGTTTATTATCTTTATTATTATTAAGTCATATCCCGTTCTAATTCAACTTCTTTTGTGACACGAGAATCTCCCAAAACTCGCCTCGGTCCCCATTTCCGGCATGGAACGGTACGGATGCCTCCGACCGTCTAACCAGCACGACTAGTTGTCAAGAACCTCCTAGCTCTACGCAAGAGCTAGGCAGTG
The DNA here is from genome assembly GCA_033239045.1 of Fagopyrum esculentum. Classification (NCBI taxonomy): domain Eukaryota; kingdom Viridiplantae; phylum Streptophyta; class Magnoliopsida; order Caryophyllales; family Polygonaceae; genus Fagopyrum; species Fagopyrum esculentum. The sequence continues at coordinate 37,720,538 of BSUD01000003.1, forward strand.
ATGTCACCGCCCGTTATCATATACTTGGGCCAAATAAAATAAAGTTCGGTAATCCTAATTCCAGTTTAGTTGTTATAAACAATAAACACACCACCAAACGCACATCAATGCTAATACAAGGAATACGAGCTAAGTAAGTCCGGAGACTTACCTCGTCACCACACTCAACTCACAACACTCTCGCTTCCTTAGGGGAGGAAGCCCATAACCTGCTCATAAGAAGATAACTATATCAACAACAACCCACTCACAATAGAAGTCTTAGACTTCTATACAACTGATCTACGCAAGACCATTTGACTCTCAATTCTAAGACCGCATCCTAAAATCCCTCGTGCTCACATCACACTCAACAGAAGCTAGAAGTCCTTAGACTTCTAGACCCTATGATCTCGCAAGATCATAACCCATAACACCTACTAGGACAAACATACCTAGTCCAAAAAAACTCAACGGTAACAACACCATGCTAGGATAAGTCAATCCTAAGCTCCAAAATCCCACAAGATCATACAATCCCAACCTCAAGCCTCAGAACGGTCATAAGATCAACCATATAACTTAAAGTCATAAACAACCTCAAAAGATACATCAACACCACAAGCCTTAAAATATTTCACAATCCTCAAGCACTCACCTAAGGTCCATAACGACTACTTGGTATTCTGTCTAAGTTATGCTAGATCCAACATATCATGATACTACCGCTAAAAATAGCTAGATCGAGGAAAAGGGTATGACCAAAGGTATTTTTATTGTCGTCTATACCCAATCAAAAGTAAATCCCGACTTAGCACTAAGAACAAGTATAGTGATTAAGTAAGGGTAGAACCCAAGAGAGTTAAGGTGTTTTAGATGCAATTATCGATTATAATGACAAGTGACACAAAGGGGGGGGGGGTTTGGTTGAATTGATGCACAAAAACTTATGAAAACGATTAAAGCGACAAATAAGACAATAATGGATGAATCTACACTAGGTTGATTCTAAGCATGCAATTGCTACTTTGGTGCATTCCTTTTACAAGTTTTTAAGTAATCTCCCATCTCGATCATACATATGTGTTGAGCCAACCGGCATCAACACAACTTAACCTATTAAAGTTTCGTAAACCTACAAGAACAAATAACAAGTTAGCATTTAAACAAAGACTAAGGGATATAAAGAGAAGATTAAAACCGTTAAACTTATCTTTATATTTGTGTTCCTTTTCTTTAAGTAATTACAACCCGTTATTACTTAAAGTTGCTACTAGATTAAAGACCCGAACCCGGAACCTATTAATCCTAGTTGTTTACATGCACTTTAGGACCTAAGGTGATCAATCTCAAGTAATAGTTAACATGCAATTAAACAATGGAGATCAAGGAAACACAAAGCATTACTGGATAAAAACTTATATTAAAAGAACTTACAACCAAAGTAACAAAGCAGCTTCAAACCAACCCAATGTAGCAAGGGAGGTAGCAACTTATTACAATGGAAAACTCAAGTCTAAAAATGGATTTTGTGAAGGAAAGCATGGATAATTCTAGCAATCAGCCATGGACTATTTATACTACAAAAGACACTAAATTAGGAGTAAATAGCCGGCCTAAAACAGCCACCTTTAATGCCATAAAGGTGGTGTAAACAGCAGGAGTAAAGCTTCTGGCGTTAAACCGCAGGGGCGGCATTCGGGACCCGCAGGGGCGGTTTAGGCAGAATCGGTTGATCTTCTTCAGAACCGCTGGGGCGGCTACACAACTTCGCTGGGGCGGATCTTTAATGCACTTCAACGTCTGACCTTTAGCCTTCCTGACGTTTCTGATGTCAAGGCGCAGGGGCGCCTTAAGGCTAGCGCAGGGGCGGTGACATAGACGCTTCACCTTCCAGCTCCCAAGGCGAGGTGCAGGCAGGGTGCAGTGGGAGGCGCAGGGGAGCTGTTCTTCGTCTCGTCAAGGCAAGTCACCGCAGGGGCGGCTGCAAGGGTCCGCGGGGGCGGTGGAGCAACAAAAACTTTGCTTCTTTGATCGATCTTTACTCCTAAGTGCTTATAACTCCTTCTTTAGCTTCTTTTGATCTTCTTCTTCTGGACCAAGGAGTTAGTAGTATAAACCGACACTAATGCAATAAAAAGACTCTAAAAACTACCCTAAATGATAGTGATTCCATCACCTATCAAACTCCCCCATACTTAGACCTTTTACTCGTCCCGAGTAAAACAAATGACAGCCATTAGACTCAAGGTCTCATGAAGCAAGGGAAAGAAAGAAAAATAATGGAAAACAAGAGAAAAACCAAGAAAGAAAGAAGGAAAAGGAGAGGAAATGTGAGAAAAAGAGATACTACCATCCTTATCGCTCCAAGAGTGGCCTACCCGGACAACCTCCTTATGACTCCCCTTCTTATGTCGCCAAAACGCCGGAAGGGAAACCTACACTCGGTGTCGCTCATCTTGCCAAGGCGCCCTTTCGGGTTTTCACCTTGCCACTCTTCTTCTTTTCTCACTTAAGCTCACATCCCTCAAGTCCAATTTTGCACCAACCTAAGGTTGGTCGGACTACCTTCTTTTTACCTAAACCGCCCTTTCGGGTTTTCGGTTTATCCAAGGATTTTTATGCCTTTTTTTTCACTTCTTTGGCTTTTTTCTTTTTTTTTTTTCTAAATATGAAACTGAATTCAACAATGCAAAAATTAATCAAAACAACTAAATGAACTGTACAAGCAATGATATATATCCCTCCCCCATACTTCAAGTGCACTTTGTCCTCAAAGTGAAAATGAGTCAAAGATAAATGTGGGAGAAGGGAAAGAAATGTACCCCTTCACTGGGGTGGTCCGGATGGACCACCAGGACCCTCCTCCGGCTGGTAAGGGAAATGGCGGAAGAAGTGCTCCTGCCGGCGGTGAAGGGTGTCAATCCGGTCCTCCTGAGCCTCCATCCTCTCTCGAAATGAAGTCTCAAAGCTAGCCTGCCAAGCTAGCTGCTGAGTCTCCAACTGCTGCCGATGAGCCGCTTGCCAAGCATCCTGACGGTGGTCAAAGTGGGTGGTCATGGAGGAGGCGAAGCTGGACTGCCATGCCTGCTGCTGCTCAAGCATGGACCGCTGATACTCTGTCTGCCATGCCTGGTGTTGTGTAGTCAAAGAAGCCATCTGAGCCTGTAGACTCTCCATGGTCTGACTGTCGTGTCCCGCCGTCGGCATCTCCTCATCAGTGGTGTGGGCCCTGCTAGAGCCGGTTGCGTACCTCCCAACAATATCAACTTGAGGTCGTCTCGGAGGGACAGGGTCAGCCGGTACATATAGGTCGGAGAGCTCTTCTCCCAATGGAAGTCGTCGGGGAAGATATGTGATGTGACTCCCATCTGCAAGGGAGATCCAGAACCGATGCTCCCCGTCTCTCCTGAGGAGCCTGCACCTCCTCAATAAACGTTCATTGTATAAGGGTGCCTCCAAACCTTCTTCCAATGGAGGAAGATCCATAACCCACGCAGCTAGTAATGAAATGATACCTCCTCCCACTATGTCACGAGGCTCATTCTTCCTAATCCACTTAAGAGCGGTAAGGAAGAGATATGCCCAATCCGGCACCCAATCATTCGTGGAGAGGCAAGCATATAACAATGGAAGGTCCTTGAGAGCGACCTTATTCTCCCCCTTGTGTCCACATAAGACACTCATGAAGAACTTTGATATGAGCCTCAAGCAAGGGTGAGTGAATTTGTTGGAGTACTCGCCACCTGCATGGAACTCTGACCTAGTGGTGGCCTGCCAAAACTCAAGCAAATCCGGTGTCGGAATGGGTTCCCACCAGTCATCGAAAGATGCTATTGTCACCCCTAAAGCCTCCGATATTTGGGTGTAATCCAATGTGTACTTCCTCTTGTTGTACTTGAATGAAATCCCAACACACATTTGGTCTACCGTCTCCATTTTAAATGTTGTTATAAATTGTCTGCTGAGGTCGGGGTGTGTTAGAGCGGTCTTTATCAGAAAATCTCCCAACCCGACATTGTTTAGAAATTCCTACATACTCTCCAACATCCCTAGATTTTCCAAGGTGGAAACATCAAGGAACCGGGTTGTATGCACCTCCCGTCTTTGAGCAATCCTATATAGATCCTTCTCACCTTCCGTCAACTTGTATTTCCTTTGTGGTTCCATCTCTTGCAATTGATCAAGTAAGAGAGTTAGAAAGTTCTAAAATTTGATCAAAAGACGAACCTTCTGTCGTAAAATCCGGAGAGGCGGCTGCAACAGGCGCAGGGGCGGGTCGACGCAGGGGCGGGAGCTTGCAGGCGCAGGTGCGGTCGAAGAGCAGAAGGCGATTTGGTCGTTTCGACGAAGGTGGTGGCGATGGGGCTTTTCCGGCGCTTTCTTTGGTTCCTGCGGCTGTCGCCGGAGGTGGAGCAGTCGAGCGAGAGTGGAAGGGTTGTGTGTGGTGGAGGTTGTTCGTGTTGGTAAGGGGGTGGTGCCACTAGGTTGCCGGAGGTGGCGTAGGGGGCGCAACGAGGTGGTGGCGAAGAGTTGCTGGAGGACGCAAGGGTGTAGGAGGGTGAGGCGGCTAGGTTTCACAGAGTGAAAGGAGAGGGAGTGGAGAAGGTGGTAGATGTAGGTTATTTTTGGGAAGTGTATTTTTTTTCTTTCCTTAACTGTACCGCAGGGGCGGTGTGTGTCGCCGCGGGGGCGGTGACAAGAGAGAGGGGGCACGCAGCCTCAGCGCCGGGGCCGGAGCTGATGATGCGTGTCAAGGGTGGCCGCCGCAGGGGCGTACGGTTGGCACCGCGGCGGTGACCTACGTGAGCAGACGCAGGCCCAGCGCCAGGGGTGGCGCTGGCTAGGGGTGTCGCCGCAGGGGTGTGTTTTTAGAACCGCAGGGGCGGTTTTCTTGACAGAAGCTCCTCTTCTTATTCCTTCGGGTTGCCTCCCGAATTAGCGCCTTTGTTTTACGTCGTTGGCTCGACGTAAGGACTCTTCCTCTATGTTTGAACCTCCTCCTGCATGCCTTTTGGGTTTATAACCATTTGCGACGGTAATCCTCCGGAGGCCCTAGTTTCAATTCTTGTAATGGCTTCCGCCATTTGACCAACCTGCTTCTCAAGGTTTTTGATTCTTGATCTGTTGTTTGGACATGAGTAGCAAAGTGTTTAGTCAAAACCTGCAACATATCTTCAGTTGAGTGATACTTACCTTGGCGGGGCTGCTGTTGTTGGTTTTGTTGATCCCTCCAACGAAAATTTTGTTGGTCACGCCAATTCGGCATGAAATTTTGTGCATAGGGATCGTTCCTAGGTATTTGCTGTTGTGGTTGTCCATAACCCATTGCGTTAACTTCAGCATCGTCATCTTGAACTTGTGGACACATGTCCGTTGGATGATACGGGTCAGCACAAACTCCACAAGCTTTGAGCTGTTGCGGTGTTCCCATAAGTGTTAGCCTCTTCACCATTTCCTTCAATTCCGCTAGCTCGGTGGAAATCTCGTTCTTCCCGGAACTCACGGCATGAACTCCTTTCTTAGCCGGGGTCCTTCCAAAGTTCCGAGTTCCTTCCGCTAGTTCCTGTATCTTTTCCAAAGCAAGGTCAGGAGTAGAGTTAAGAATATTACCTCCGTAAGCCGCATCGACGATCCTCCTTTCATTGTCTAGCAAGCCATTGTACAAGTACAATACTAGATCTTGAGTTGAATATTCGTGGAAAGGACAGCTGGAACGGAGGCGTGCAAACCTTTCGAAATACTCGTAGAGAGTTTCGGTTGCCTCTTGCTCGATGTTGCTTATAGCTTTATTCAAGCTATTGGCCTTTTTAGCTGGAAAGTATTTCTCCAAAAATGCTTTGTGAAGGTTTTCCCAAGTGTCAATGCTCCCGGATGGAAGGTGGTAATACCAATCATCCGCCGAATCTTTGAGTGTGAAGCCGAATGCCCTCATCTTGATATGTTCTTCGATAATGTTGGCCGGCTTCATGCTCATACAAACGGTGTGGAACTTCCCAAGGTGCTTGATGGGGTCTTCACCACTTAGCCCATGGAAGGATGGAAGCAAGTGAATAAGGCCCGGTTTGAGCTCAAAGTTGACTCCTTCCCCTAGTGCCGGTATAGCGACCGCAAGAGGGTTTTGAGCCAAGGTGGGCTGCGTAAGTTGACGAAGAGTACGGTCAGCCATCTCTTGTTGTAGTTGTTGTTGTCTTCGTTGCCGGATGTGCGTCCTCTCAATTTCTGGATCAAAAGAAACAAATCCGGAATTAGTAGTACGGGTTTGAACCATAAAAATAGTTCAAACCAAGAATCAATAATAACAATAAAACAAAAAAATGCTCCGGCAACGGCGCCAAAATTTGACCGAAGATATTTCTATGGTCGTCTATACCCAATCAAAAGTAAATCCCGACTTAGCACTAAGAACAAGTATAGTGATTAAGTAAGGGTCGAACCCAAGAGAGTTAAGGTGTTTTAGATGCAATTATCGATTATAATGACAAGTGACACAAAGGGGGGGGTTTGGTTGAATTGATGCACAAAAACTTATGAAAACGATTAAAGCAACAAATAAGACAATAATGGATGAATCTACACTAGGTTGATTCTAAGCATGCAATTGCTACTTTGGTGCATTCCTTTTACAAGTTTTTAAGTAATCTCCCGTCTCGATCATACATATGTGTTGAGCCAACCGGCATCAACACAACTTAACCTATTAAAGTTTCGTAAACCTACAAGAACAAATAACAAGTTAGCATTCAAACAAAGACTAAGGGATATAAAGAGAAGATTAAAACCGTTAAACTTATCTTTATATTTGTGTTCCTTTTCTTTAAGCAAATACAACCCGTTATTACTTAAAGTTGCTACTAGATTAAAGACCCGAACCCGGAACCTATTAATCCTAGTTGTTTACATGCACTTTAGGACCTAAGGTGATCAATCTCAAGTAATAGTTAACATGCAATTAAACAATGGAGATCAAGGAAACACAAAGCATTACTGGATAAAAACTTATATTAAAAGAACTTACAACCAAAGTAACAAAGCAGCTTCAAACCAACCCAATGTAGCAAGGGAGTTAGCAACTCATTACAATGGAAAACTCAAGTCTAAAAATGGATTTTGTGAGGGAAAGCATGGATAATTCTAGCAATCAGCCATGGACTATTTATACTACAAAAGACACTAAATTAGGAGTAAATAGCCGGCCTAAAACAGCCACCTTTAATGCCATAAAGGTTGTGTAAACAGCCAGAGTAAAGCTTCTGGCGTTAAACCGCAAGGGCGGCATTCGGGACCCGCAGGGGCGGTTTAGGCAGAATCGGTTGATCTTCTTCAGAACCGCTGGGGCGGCTACACAACTTCGCTGGGGCGGATCTTTAATGCACTTCAACGTCTGACCTTTAGCCTTCCTGACGTTTCTGATGTCAAGGCGCAGGGGCGCCTTAAGGCTAGCGCAGGGGCGGTGACATAGACGCTTCACCTTCCAGCTCCCAAGGCGAGGTGCAGGCAGGGTGCAGTGGGAGGCGCAGGGGAGCTGTTCTTCGTCTCGTCAAGGCAAGTCACCGCAGGGGAGGCTGCAAGGGCCCGCGGGGGTGGTGGAGCAACATAAACTTTGCTTCTTTGATCAATCTTTACTCCTAAGTTCTTATAACTCCTTCTTTAGCTTCTTTTGATCTTCTTCTTCTAGACCAAGGAGTTAGTATCATAAACCGACACTAATGGAATAAAAAGACTCTAAAAACTACCCTAAATGATAGTGATTCCATCACCTATCAGGGTACTCACGCGTCGTCAAAAGACAGAAATCGTTCAACGGATGTCGACTTGGACTCGCTAGGCCTTTATCGGGACACTTCCAAACCTAACACCAAATCTAAGCAAGTTTAGCTCATACGCTAAACTTGAACGGAATATATAACAGTTATATAAATCTGAGGAAAAATCGTTTTCAAAAGTCAAGGACGAAATCAAAACTGCTCAACCATTTTCCGGGGAAAAATATACAATCTTGTAAATGCGGTCCATAACCTATAAATAAAACTTGGGCCCTTTTCCGAAAATATCACAACAGAGGGCATAATTGTCACATTCCAAAAATCTGGGTTCAAACAACAATATCAAAATATTGGGCATATTCTGTAATTAAATATGTGCAGGGGTATTTTTGCAAAAATCCAAAAATTGGAGTACAATCTGTAATTACAAAGAAACTGGGTCAAATCTGTAAATACTACCAAAGATGGGGAGCCCGATTTAAATTACCCAATATGGGTTTTCTTCAATCTTAGAACGCAGCAGGGGAAGGAGAGATTTGTGAGGCGGCGGTTCTACAGAGGTCAGGACGAGGCAAGGAGAGAGACCGGGCGGAGAGGCGGCCGCGTTGGCGGGAGAAGGAGCGGCAGCAGGGCGGCCCACTTCCGGCGGACGGTTGCTCCTTCCCTGCGACAGAAAGGGAAATAGAAATAGGGTATCATCTCCCCCCGTTTTTTTGAATCCAGATGCGGCGGAGAAGGGAGGGTGACGAAGCGGCTAGGGCTGTTTCGAAGGCAGGGCAATCGAGGCAACACTAGCAGGCCCCTTGGCGACGCTACAGGTCTTTGGCCGAGCGAGGCGGTGGATTTCGTGGTCAACATGGATCAATTTGAAAAAGGAACAGAGAAGTGGGGCTGGCGGCGAGCTTTTCCGACAACAGGGCTTCGAGAGAGGGAGAGCGAGAGGGCAGCACTACCATTGTGGGTGAGGCAGAGGAGCTCTCCGGTTTTGACTAGGTCCAAGGCAGGCGACATGGATTCGATTTTGGGCGTTTGGATCGTTGCTTCCGGCGTGCTAACTCGACGGAGGCGAAGAGGAAACGAAGCAGGCAAGGTTGCTCGAGTGTGTTGGTGAGGGGAGGCTGGCGTGGAGGCTGCAAGGTTGAGGAGGTAGTGAGTAAATCTCGACAGCAAGATGAGTGAGGGAGATAGGAGAAAGGAGAGGTCTGGTAGGGTAGGTTCTACAAGGTAGTTGGACGTGTGACTATACACGTAGCTATGGAACATCGCATCCAAGACCAACGGGTCAGCAATTGAAAGATTAGGGGGGAAAAAATAAAGAAATAAAGTTATACTAAATTTAGTAAGATAAACTAAACTCGATGAAACATCTATAACGGAATTTTTGAATCGGAAACTTTTTCAACTCTTCCGAAAATAATAAACTAAATTAATATGCGTATCCACAATATAACTATGCTTGGGAAAAACATTTTACACCTTAAACACAAAAATACTTGAGCAAACAAAAAAAATCGATAAAAGTAGGAGGAATAAATATCGAAAACGTGCCTAAAAATTGTGGCGTTACATATATAGGGATAGGATCATGTGAGAACAAGTGTTACGGTAAGAAATGAGAACGTTTATGAACCACACAATTTAAATAATTCAACGGTTATGATGAGATCTATATATAATCACTAATATGATGTAAGATCCTAGGTTTTGCCTTCACCGCCTTGCGGTGAAGAGGGCCGCCCCCGCGGCCAGCCGCCCCTGCGGCTGTGAAATCCGCCCCTGCGGATTTACGACAGATCTTGCCGATCTTTTCTTTCGTTCTTTTATCTTCCTTCCAAAGATAGAATATCCGATATTTTATCTTATGGGCTGATTTCCTTGTTTTCTTTCTAACCCTAGACGCCCTTTCCGTTTAGAGTTCTAGCCTCCCTATATATTCTCTTCTTTCTCGCCTTTTTACCGTTTCTTGCTATCGTCTTCAAACCCTAGAGAGCTGCAACCGTCCTTGCTTCCTGCAATCGCGCTGAACGTGTAAGTGCATCTTTTCTAGTTCTTCCTCACGTTCCTTTAAGCGTTGCATGCCTTCCCTTCTGTTTTGGTTTCTTCCTTTCGTTCTTTTCTTTCCTTCTTCTCCAAGGATCAAGCATGAGCCTTGATTCTTGTGGAGTGTTCCGTTGTTGACCCTTCGTTGTTCTCAGGCTCTCTGGAGTGGAGTCTCGACGTGTTGGAACCAAAGGTTCTAACTTTGGTTACCCCTGCTGTGAGATCTGTTGAAGAGAAGCCCGACAGTAGCTTATGACGAAGATCTGCCCCTGCGCCTGCACAGAGCCGCCCCTGTGCCTGCACAGAGACGCCCCTGCGCCATTGTTCAGCCGCCCCTGCGCATCTGTCTAACCGCCCCTGCGGTTTCCCTACAGTAGCTCCCGTCTTTGGTGAGTTGCTTCCTTCCTTCCTTTCCTCGTTCCTTCCTTGGTTCCTTATGGTTGTTCCTTATTCCCCAGAGTTGTTGTAAGACTAAGGTTGAGCCCTTAGCATTTGTTGATCTCTTAGAGATCTTTGAGACTAGAAGTCATAGACTTCTAGCAACCGTTCCGTTCCTGATTCGTGTTGCTTGTTTGTACAGGCTTCCCTTGCTCCTTTCTTGAGGGAAACTGAGCTTCCTTGTGTGTTTCTGAGTTGTTCGCTGATCTCTTGTGTTACCTTCGTGTGAGGTAAGTCCTTTGGACTTACTTAGCTTCATTCCGCGTATTAGTTGGATTGTATTGGCTTGTTTGTGTTGTTATCATGTTTATAAGGGATAATTGGAAATAGGATTCACCATTTATTACCTTAACTGGCCAAGTGTATTATAACCGGGCGGTGACCACTTGTCTAGTTCTACAGGAGACTAGAATGTGCTGTTGCAACCCAGATCCGTAGGTAGCGGATAGTACTGATCTATTTCTATTGGTAGACGGAAGCGGAGGCGAGTTTTGGGAGATTCTCGTGTGACAAAAGAAGTTGAATTAGTAATGGATAACCTTATTGAAAGATAATAACCGGTTGATGTGTGAGTATGCTATATGTTTTCTTTACCTTATGTGTGTTTGTGCCTTTACACTCTTGCTTATACCTAGAATGTTAGCTAACGGTTTATACCGTCGTTGTAGATGTTCCGCAGGTTCAAGATGCTGCTGAGTGATCCGGATGGTGTGGTTAGCCGGGGTTCCCGTACATTATAGGACGGGATTGGGTTTTTGTTTCGTTTGTTGTTTCCCTTTTGTTTTGACCGGTTGTGGAGCTTTTGTGTTTTTTTTTTGTTTGAACCTTTGGTTTAATATTGAGTTTTGTTTTCATTCGTCGGTGCCTTGTTGTAAGATCCGTTTGCTGTTACTACTCTGAGGGTCGGGACCCATTGTACGGTCCTAGCCCGTAGCGCTTCAAGTTCCTAGAACTTGGGGTGTTACAATATGGTATGAGAGCTCTAGGTTGGCAACAATAGCACTCGAAATCTTCTACAGGTCGGATGGATAAATAAATAGAACCCGCAAGGGGTCTAACGTTTTAAAAAGGGGGTTTTGTTTTAACCTTTCGGTCTGGGATAGATATACGGGCAACCACCACTATCTCCGCGGATCTCAACAGTGTAATTTCTTTTGTGTTGGCCTTTATGTATTATTTTTCTGGAGTTTTGCTTTAGCTGTAGCATGACCTTATATATATATAGTCTTATATATTTATCCTTATAGCAGATGGCGCGTACTAGAGCTACATCTGCTATGGGGCGAGGAAGGGGTCGACCACCACTTCCACCTGCCGTCCGTGGACGAGGGAGTGCACGAAGACCTCCACTAGCTAGAGGTCGGGGCCAAGCCCCAGTTGCTGATCCGCCTACCGCCGAGGCGTTTGCTGAAGAGGTTGCGGAGAGCATTGTTCCTGAGGCTGGAAATGGGACCTGATGCGCCCTTGACCCCTATGTCCCAACATGAGGAAGACGAGGCACTCCGGGTTCGCTCCGATGGACCGCTCACCCGTTCCCGTGCTAAGGCAATCGCTCAAGCTACCGGCTCCATCATTAGCCGCACCGTTGCTTGTCACGGACCGATTGGTTGCAAACCATGCCTCTACGCCACTATGGCATGAAGCTTGTCAAGCCGGCACCGTTCCGGCGCATTTTCCACATTTTCCGTATTTTTGCGTTTTGTAATAATAAGTCTTTTTATTTTCGGATTATTAATTTCCGGGACTTTATTTCCGGAACTTAATTTCCCGAATTTAAGATTAGACTTTTGGTTTCGGAATTTATTTCGGAAACTTAATTCCGAACATAAATTCTCAACCTTACATATTTTTAGGTGTTTCATTTTCGGAACTTAAATTCCGACTTTATTTCCGTCATTTAATTTCCAACCCTTTGTATGACCTTCATCCACTATATAAGGGGATGCTTGACTCATTTGTAAATGATGTTTAATTTGATTAAGTATTGAGAAATATTTTCCTCCTACTTACTTGAGCATCAATCCCTCTTCCAATCCTCTCAAAGTTCTTCTTTTGGATCCTCGATCAAAACTCAACCACATTCAAGGGTTCTTCAAGAACCAACTCAACCGACCCACTTCAAGGCTTGATCGATCAATCTAGATCGACTCATCCATTCAACTTCCGCATCCATCTCTAAGCTTCCGCAAACCATCTTCAATCGCATTCGCACTTCAACTAAGGAGTAGTTGAGCTTCAGCTTGATCTAGATCCGGAATATTTCATTGGCGTGTCCAAGGACGCATCAAATTGGCATCAGAGCAAAGGAATCTAAGCTAAGTTATCTTTACTCTTGTTTTTGTTCGTTATCATATTCATCCTTTTTTCCTTTTGTTCATCATCTTCATCTCGTTCTTCGTATCCTCATCCACGTTCTTGAAAAAAAATTTCTCGATCCATTTTGCAAAGCAAATTTAGGAGATTTTTGGTTTGCCATTAAACCATTAATCAAAAAACGTTTTTCCTCACCCAATCCGACATTTTTGTTAATCAATATCACCATTTTCTTGGGATTTTTTGTTGAAAAAATCGGATATCACGTCTTTTGATATTCCAAAAACCCAAAACAAAGCAAAAACTCTTCAAAAGAAAAGTAAAAGACGTCCGGCATTCCAAAGGTTGCATTCAAAAGTTTCAAAAAGACGTCCGGCAAAGGTTGCATTCAAAAGTTTCAAAAAGAAACAATTCCACAAAAACAAAAGTAAAAGACGTCCGGCAAACCGGTCCATCCGAAAAATCGGATTTTTGAAAAGGTCAAAGACCAAAGCAAGTAAAACTTGTCGATAAACAATCCGTCCATTTCCTATCTCTCTATTTTCTTACAAGTTGCAAATTTTCTCTTGAATTTGTGTGCATTTTGGTTCAAATTTGTTGGATTTGCCTTCCTTGCCTAACCGCCAAACGGCTTTCCCAAAGGTAGAACCCTAACGCACTTGAACTTGGGTAACGTTGACTTATCTTGTCACCTTGCTCATTTGATTGCTTGCAAATTTGTGTCTAATTTTGGAGTTATGACTAACGTCGAAATGGAAAATTCTCAGGACTCTCGTGAAAGGCAAGAGCTCACTACTTTGACCGAAGAAAATGCCTCACTTCGGCAAGAAATTGAAGCTTTGAAGGCCCAAATGCTTATCCTTATGACCGCCCCACCAAATCCGAATGGAACCTTGGTCGATGCTTCCACATCCGATGGACGTTGCAAAGGCAAAGGTATATTGGGAGCCGAACCATCTAACGGTCGACGGCTTGCCTCCGTCATTAAAAATCAAAGGCCCTTACAAGATGACTGTCATGAGTCCCACATTGAAGGTGACATGCACCTTGACCCTTCTCCGAATGATTTGCTATATGTTGACACGGAGAATCGGCACAAGCGTTATGAGCACAACCGACGTAAGTATGGCAATTCCCCTCCTCCATCTAGTGCCCAACGCACCAACCGTCCCTCCCGGGTTGACGACCGGTACCATAATCAAAAAAATGATCACTCTCAACATCCCGAGAATGATCGGTCCGGACAACGCCGCCAACGGCATAGCCGGCAACCGATGTATCATGATTATGAAGAGTATGACGAGAGAGATGACTTTGACGAGTTCTCCGATGATGAGTCGAACTTGGAACGGGTGGCACATGTCCATCAATGGCACTCACCCATCCGAGAGCCTTTTGAGAACCAAGATCGAGGTGAAGAATGGTTGCCTCCTCCTAACCCACCACGGCGTGCACAACCTAATCATGGGCACCAACGGCATAACGATGGCCACCGGCGAGCCCATCACGAAGAGGCATACATGGCACCACCCCGACAGGATCCCTACCGAGCTCGTAGGGAAGGTAAGGTCAAATTTCCAATATTTTATGGTGAATATGATCCTTGTGCTTGTCTTGATTGGGCACAGGATATGAAAAGAGCTCTAAAACATTGCCACTATGAGGAATATGAGAAAATCGAAGCGGCGACCCTTTACTTTGAGGGTGATGCAAAATCTTGGTGGAACCGGTACGAGACCAACCGTGAGAACCGAGGATGGGCACCGGTTGCGACATTTGATCAATTGATCTATGTCATGACTAAGAAGTACGTGCCCGACGACTTCAAAAACGACATGCGGTTGCAAATTGCTGAATTCCAACAAGGAAGTCTCACTCCGGTGGCTTACTTAGCCAAGCTTGAGGATATGCATATGAAGGCCGGCATCTCGGCCTCCGCCTCCACCCTTCGAACCAAATTCATGAGCGGCCTTAATCCGTCAATCCGGCGCCCCCTCGAGATTGTCCCATACAAGGACTTGAGAGCCTTATGTCATGTCGCCATGAAACTTCACAAGAAACAACTTGAAACACCTCGATATTCAAGGTATAATTCTTCATCTAGTCAATATGCTTATACATCTAATCCCCGTTCTCGAGATGTTTCTAGTTCTCAAGATTCCGGAGCCGCTACAAGATCCTAACGGATGAGTCAACCCACCCGGCAAGCGGCTACAGAAATCACCATATTGTGGCACCGTTGCTCCACCACGAACGCCTCCGGGCCGACCCCAACAAGGATCTCAAACGGTGGTCCGCCCAAGAGAACCCGTGTGTTTCAAATGTAGCGGGTTTGGTCATGTCCAACGTGATTGCCCGAACACCAAGCGGGTGATGTTTGCCAACCCATCATATAACGATGGCGAAGAGGAATATAATGGTGATATCCTCTTGGAAGATGACTAAGATGCCGACCCCTACTATGGCATGGAGCCATGCGACGACCAACAACCAGGTAAGTTTGCTCTTGTCTCTCGTCGCATTTTGGCTATAAAAGAGCATCTCCCTATTGACCAACGCGAGAATCTCTTCCACTCTCGTTGCTTGGTCAATGACACTAGTCTCTCTTTTATCATCGATGGGGCTCATGTTGTAATATTTTCAATGAAAAAGTGGTGAAACACTTTAAGTTGCCTACAACCCCCCACCCACAACCTTACGGACTCCAATGGATTTCCGATAAGGCAAGTGATACCGTCAGACAACAAGCGTGGGTGACGTTTTCTATTGGCGCCTATGTTGATAAGGTCATTTGTGATGTTATCAAAATGGATGCCACACATGTATTGTTGGGACGACCATGGCAATTTGACCGTAAAACTTTTCATGATGGTTATCTCAACCGGTACATGTTCCAATATAGTAGAAAACGGATCACACTTTTGCCTATGACTCCGCAAGAAATTTTAGTTGACTATGCAGAACGAAAGAGGCAACAAGTTATCGATGACACAACTAAGGTGCCGGCCCTAAGGTTCATGCTACCGAAGCACGTGGTAGTAAGAGCATTGTCCCTACACATGCACCTCCCGCTCCTACTATTCAAGGGCGATTTGAGCCACGAATCCTATTGGCTCGACGACATGATTTGACACCGGTCATGGAAGGTAAGTTTCCTTGTTTCTTACTTGTCCCTTTTTGCTTATCTATTTCCCATGACCCAAGTAACGTGCCACACGAGGTGTCTTTGTTGTTGTCCGAATTTTAGAACATTTTGACCGACAAACTACCACCCGGCTTGCCACCAATCCGAGGAATTGAGCACCAAATCGACTTGGTGCCCGGCGCGTCTTTGCCCAACCGTGCCGCATACCGTGCAAGTCCGGAAGAGACCAAGGAGCTACAACGCCAAGTCCAAGAGCTCCTAGACCGGGGATATGTTCGTGAGTCTTTGTCTCCATGTGCCGTGCCGGTCATACTTGTGCCCAAGAAAGACGGATCTTGGCGGATGTGCGTCGATTGCCGAGCCATCAATCAAATTACCGTCAAGTACCGTCATCCGATCCCGCGCTTCGATGATATGTTGGACAAGCTTCATGGCGGCACCATATTCTCAAAGATCGATCTCCGGAGCGGATACCATCAAATCCGCATGGCCGAAGGTGATGAATGGAAGACAGCTTTCAAGACGAAGCATGGCCTCTACGAATGGCTTGTCTTTAGTAAGTCTTTGGATGAACACATCGGGCACCTTCACCAAGTGCTCGAGTGCCTTATACTAGAGCAATTATTTGTCATTTTGGAGAAATGTGTCTTTTGCTCGGACACCACAATTTTTCTTGGCTATGTCGTGTCTAAGGACGGACTACGAGTGGACGAATCAAAAGTTCGCGCCATTCAGGAGTGGCCTACTCCTACTACGGCCACCATGATTCGAGCCTTTCTCGGCTTAGCGGGTTTCTATCGACGCTTTGTCAAGGACTTTAGCTCGATAGCGGCACCATTACATGAGCTTACTAATAAAGGTGTCACATTTGAGTGGCGTGACACCCATGCTCGAGCGTTTGAGTCGCTCAAAGACCGTCTTTGTAATGCGCCACTACTCCAACTCCCCAACTTTTTGAAAACCTTCGAGGTGGAGTATGACGCATATAATGTTGGCATTGGGGGGGTTCTCCTACAAGAGAATCGGCCCATTGCTTACTTTCGCGAAAAACTTTCCGGTCCCTCACTCAACTATCCAACTTATGACAAGGAACTATATGCTTTAGTTCGTTGTCTAAAAACATGGCAACATTACTTGTGGCCGAAGGAGTTCGTGATTCATTCGGATCATGCGGCTCTTTCGTATCTCAAGGGTCAAACTACTTTGAGTCGGCGCCATGCTATTTGGGTAGAATTTCTTGAGACCTTTCCGTATGTCATTCGACATAAGAAAGGTAAAGAGAATGTGGTAGCCGACGCCCTTTCTCGCCGATATATCCTTCTTGTGCATATGGACGCCAAGATCCATGGCTTTGCTCTTATCAAAGAGTTATATGCCACGGATCTTGACTTCAAGGATATATTTGCTCAATGCCTTGACCTCCAAGAGCATGAGTCTTTCTTTATTAACGATGGCTACTTATTTCGTGCGGGCAAACTTTGTATCCCGCGCTCGAGTATTCGTCATTTGTTGATAAAGGAGGCCCATGAGGGTCGTGGTCACTTCGGTGCTACCAAGACTCTCGCCGCTCTTCAAGAGCACTTCTTTTGGCCCCGGATGCGCAAGAATGTGACACGGTTTTGCACAAGTTGCATCACATGTCACCATGCAAAATTGCGCCAAGGTCAGGATGGATTGTATTCTCCTTTGCCTATACCAATGGGACCTTGGGAGGATCTTTCTATGGACTTTGTGGTTGGCCTACCCATGTCAAAATGAGGCAAAGACTCCATCTTCGTGGTAGTCGATCGTTTTTCAAAAATGGCACATTTTATTGCATGTAAGAGCACACAAAATGCTAGCGAAGTAGCTACCCTTTTCTTTGACAATGTTGTGCGCTTACATGGAATACCTTGTTCCATCCTTAGTGATCGGGACGTAAAGATTGTGAGCCATTTTTGGAGAACCTTATGGGGGAAACTTGGAACCAACTTGTTGTTTTCAAGTAGCTACCATCCCCAAACCGATGGTCAAACGGAGGTGACCAATCGGACTCTCGGCGCTCTACTTAGAGCGACCCTTAGGAACAACCTACGCAAGTGGGAGGAATTACTTTCTACTGTGGAGTTTTCTTATAATAGGTCTCGACACTTGGCAACCAAGATTTCTCTTTTTGAAGTTGTCTACGGCCTTAATCCACACACCCCGGTGGACTTCACTCCGCGTCCACTCAAAGACGGAGAACACATCACCGGAGCAAGTCGTACCGCTCACATCATTGAGCTTCATGAGCAGACTAGGACACAACTCCAACGGCGTGCCGATCAACTTGCCTCACAACGCAACAAAGGGCGCCGTCCACTCTCATTCGAGCCCGGTGATCTTGTTTGTCTCCACTTAAGGAAGGAGCGTTTTCCATCTCGCTGCAAAGGCAAGCTCTCGGACCGCGATGATGGACCATTCCGCATCTTATCTCGCCATGGCCCGAATGCATACAAGTTGGAGCTTCCGGACGACTATGGCGTGCACCCGACGTTCAATGTCAAGGATCTTGCACCATCCATTGAGCCCCTATTTGACGACGGTGAAACGGGGACGTTTCACATCCAAGATGGGGGGACTGATGCGCCCTTGACCCCTATGTCCCAACATGAGGAAGACGAGACACTCCGGGTTCACTCCGATGGACCGCTCACCCGTTCCCGTGCTAAGGCAATCACTCAAGCTACCGGCTCCATCATTAGTTGCACCGTTGCTTGTCACGGACCCATTGGTTGCAAACCATGCCTCTACGCCACTATGACATGAGGTTTCGCAGAGAGTTACACAAACTGTTGTCCAGCCTGCTGGAGTTGCTGAGGTTGTTAGAGCGCCGGCTGAGGCAAAAGAGCCAAAGCCTGACAGTTGGTTGAAGGCTTTCGACCAACTAAAGGTTCCCGTCTTCGTGGGAAGAACTGGCTTGGAGGTGGAGCAGTGGCTAGGACAAGTGGATTCTGCCATAGAGGCTATCGGTTGCCCTGTGGGACGTCGAGTCAACATAGCACAGACATTGCTGAAGGATTAAGCTCATTCTTGGTGGAGGACAATTCGTAGAAAGGTCACCAGTTATGAGCAGATGAAGACAGTGATCAGGGATCGCTATTGCCCTACAGCCATGAGGAGAGACCGTCTTCAAGATTTCCTTGAGGCTAGATTCGAGGAGTTGCCTATTGCTGAGATCATCCTCAAGTTTCAAGACGAGTTGGTGTTGCTAGGTCCGTCCGCACCACCGGAGGATCAGCATGCTTACCTTTTCTCTCGGAGGTTGAGAGAATCAACACGCTCTTACCTTACTGGGTTCCGTTGTGAGTCTTTGGCGGACTATCAGGATAGAGCTTCTGCTTATGAGAGAGACTGACCGGGACAGAGGAGAGCTTCTCAGACAGGAGGTCCTGAGAAGAGACAGAAGACTGGATCAGCCAGTGCTGGAGCTGGAGCAGCTGGTTTTGGGCGTAGTCAGACGTCTAGACGTTCTAGTTTCCAGCAGAGTTCTGATAGAGGACGGCAGTGTCATAACTGTGGAGTAGCTGGGCACATCCGAGCTGACTGCAAGAAGCCAACAGTGACTTGCTTTTCTTGTGGCAAGCCCGGACACAGAGCTGCGTTTTGCCGTCAGAGCAAGGCGTTATCTCAGCAGGGTTCTTCACCTGCCAGTGTTGTTGGAGGAGGACAGAGATCTCAGTACCAACAGTAGCAACAGAGAGTTTTTGGTTCTACCGCTCCTCAAGGTTCTACTCCGGGACGGGGGAGAGGTAGAGGACGTGTTGGTGGATCTGCAGACACCAGAGATGCACCAACCAAGATTTATGAGTTGAGGAGTCTTGTAGAGCCAACAGCGCCTGCAACTACAAGTACCATTCACATTAATGGTTTTCCTATCAGAGTTCTTTTCGATACTGGTGCTATGCATTCTTTTATATCTGATGCCTGTGTAGATAGATTGGCCTTAGTTACTGTAGAGGGTAGACCCTTCTTTATAGGATTACCCGATGGGGGTAAGATACGAGGTACGCGAGAGGTTCGCGATTGCCCTATTAGATTGGGAGGTCGCGATTGGCCAGCTAACTTCTTCGTCATGTACTTAGTACATGAAAAAGTTATTCTGGGCATTGATTGGATGGATCGACATCGAGCAGTTCTGGACATCGGCAAGAGGACAGTGACAGTAACTACAAGTGCAGGCCATATTGAGATTTTCCGAGGATGGGATCTCGGAAAGACTGGTACAGTCATCAGTGCAGTTCGAGCTGCGAGGCTTATCAGTCAGGGGTGTAAGGTTTTTTGGTGTTATGCCATGAAGGATAGTACTAGTCTAGCATTAGAGGAGATTCCAGTAGCTTGCGAGTTTGTTGACGTCTTTGGAGAGCCATCAGGTTTACCTCCACAACGGAGTGTAGACTTTGCCATTGATCTAGAGCCTGGTACGAGACCGATATCTAAGGCTCCTTACCGCTTGGCGCCTATCGAGATGCTTGAGTTGAAGAAGCAGCTTGAGGAGTTAGCAGAGAAGGGCTTCATCCGCCCTAGTGTATCTCCTTGGGGTACACCAGTTCTCTTCGTCGGGAAGAAGGATGGGTCAATGAGGTTATGTATCGACTACCGAGAGCTGAACAAGGTGACAATCAAGAACAAGTACCCATTTCCCCGTATCGATGATCTTTTGGATCAGCTGCATGGAGCTTCAGTGTTTTCGAGGATTGATCTGAGATCTGGATATCACCAGCTGAGGGTGAGAGAGTAGGACGTAGCCAAGGCGGCATTTCGGACCAAATATGGACACTGCGAGTTCGTGGTGATGCCATTTGGGCTTACGAATGCGCCCGCAGTCTTCATGGAGTTGATGAACAACATCTTCATCGACTTTCTAGACCAGTTTGTAGTTGTCTTCATCGATGACATTCTGGTTTACTCCCGCAGTAGAGAGGAGCATGCAGGACACTTGAGGATTGTTCTTCAAGTCTTACATGATAGAGAGCTCTACGCCAAGCTCTCTAAGTGCGAGTTTTGGATGTCCGAGGTAGCATTTCTTGGTCACATTGTTTCAGTTAAAGGGATCAAGGTAGATTTCGCGAAGATCGAGTCAGTAGCTTCCTAGCCGCCACCTAAGAATGTCAAGGAGGTTCGCAACTTCTTAGGATTGGCAGGCTACTACAGGCGTTTTGTTGAGGGCTTTTCAGTTATCGCCCGACTGCTCACTTCCTTGCTGCGGAAGTCTACGAGGTTCGTATGGTCCGAGTCGTGCCTGCGGAGCTTGGAGAAGCTGAAGAAGAGGTTGACCTCTGCTCCTATCCTTACTCAGCCAGAGGGCACTGAGGATTTTGTGGTTTACAGCGACGCATCTAAGCTGGGCTTGGGATGTGTTTTGATGTAGAGGGGAAAGGTGATTGCTTATGCGTCTCGACAGCTGAAGACGTACGAGGAGAATTACCTTACCCATGATCTTGAGTTAGCTGTTGTTGTTCATGCTTTAAAGATTTGGAGACACTATTTGTACGGAGCCACGTGTCAGATTTTCATAGACCATAAGAGTGTGAAGTACATATTCACTCAGTGGGAGTTGAATAACCGACAGAGTAGATGGTTAGAATTGATCAAGGACTTTGATCTTGAGATCTTATACCACCCGGAAAAGGCTAATGTGGTAGTAGATGCCCTCAGTAGGAAGACTTCCCGGGAGGTGGCGATCGCTAGACTGACAACTCAGCCACAACTACAACGAGATTTGGCATGGATAGAGATGGATATCTACTTCCCAGATTCCGACAGCCGGTTTTCCACCTTGGAGATAGTACCTGATCTGTTGGCCGAAATCCGACAAAAACAGGAGAGTTGCCCAGCTTTGACACAGATCCGAGACCGGATGTCTCGAGGAGAGGTACCACAGTTTACAGTTGGCGCTGACGGAGTTTTGAGACGCTAGGAGCGTGTTTGTGTGCCGTCAAATCGAGAGTTGAGACAGAGGATCCTTCAGGAGGCTCACTCTTCACCTTACTCAGTACACCCTGGTGCGAGTAAGATGTATCAGGATATCAGACGCTCTTTCTGGTGGGGAGGTCTGAAGTCAGATGTGACAAGATATGTAACTCAGTGTGCGACCTGTCAACCAGTCAAGATCGAGCATCATATACCCGGAGGCGAGCTACACTCACTCCCCGTTCCTCAGTAGAAGTGGGAAGACATCTCTATGGATTTTGTAACTGGTTTGAAACTGAGTCGTGGTTTTGATGCTATTTGGGTCATCGTAGATCGACGTACGAAGACCTCACGTTTCATTCCGATCAAGGAAATGTGGCCGGTGAGTCGATTAGCAGAGGAGTTCACGAGACAGATAGTTAGACTTCATGGTGTACCTAGGACCATTGTCTCTGACAAAGACGGACGGTTCACTTCGAGGTTCTGGCAGCAAGTACATGCCGCCCTAGGTACAAGTCTACAGTTTACGACAGCTTATCATCCTCATACCGATGGTTAGTCCGAGCGGACCATCCAGACTCTCGAGGACATGTTGAGAGCCTGCGTGTTAGACTGGGGAGAGGTGTGGCCAGATCACCTTCCCTTAGTGGAGTTTTCGTACAACAACAGTTGGCACACATCGATCAGGATGGCTCCTTATGAGGCTATATACGGACAAAGATGTCGTACACCGCTATGTTAGGATGAGCCTAGTAGTGCTAGCGGGGTAGCACCTGAGAAGATACAGGATGACATGGCTCGTGTAGCAGTGATCCGCGAGCGGATGTTAGCAGCACAGAGTTGCCAGAAATCCTATGCAGATAAGAGGCACAGACCTTTGGAGTTCAGTGTTGGAGCTCGGGTTTGGTTGAGAGTATCTCCGACAAGAGGCGTCAGATATTTCGGTGTTAAGGGGAAGCTGAGTCCTAGATATGTTGGACCATTCAAGATTCTTGAGCAAGTTTTGAGGCAGCTTACAGACTTGCGTTGCCACCGAGACTCGAGGGTGTTCACCTAGTTTTCCATGTGTCTCAGCTACGGGAGTACATACCTGACCCGAGACACATCGTCAGTCATGAGGATCTAGTGATCGAGCCAGACCACACGTTTGTAGAGCACCCGGTGGCTGTCTTAGAGCGTAGTACGAGACGCTTGTGTTCGAAGGACATCCTAATGTTGAAGATTCAGTGGTCGATGCGAGGAGCTGATGAGGCGACTTGGGAGACAGAGGATAGTATCCAGAGGAACTATCCGGAGTTTTACGCTGAGCTTGTTGCACCGTTAGCTTAGTCTGATGTTTGGTTTTTCCTTTGTTGCGTTGTGAACGCTTTTGTGTGACATTTTGTGCTACATGCCCCGAGTGGGAATATATGAGTTCAGTTCTGTTTCTGTTTCTGTTGTGCTTGTGAGCTTTTGCAAGTTTCGGGACAAAACTTCTTTTTAGGAGGATCTGATGTAAGATCCTAGGTTTTGCCTTCACCGCCCTGCGGTGAAGAGGGACGCCCCCGGGGCCAGCCGCCCCTGCAGATTTACGACAGATCTTGCCGATATTTTTCTTTCGTTCTTTTATCTTCCTTCCATAGATAGAATATCCGATATTTTATCTATGGGCCGGTTTCCTTGTTTTCTTTCTAACCCTAGAAGCCCTTTCGTTTAGAGTTCTAGCCTCCCTATATATTCTCTTCTTTCTCTCCTTTTTACCGTTGCCCGCTATCGTCTTCAAACCCTAGAGAGCTGCAGCCGTCCTTGCTTCCTGCAATCCCGCTGAATGTGTAAGTGCATCTTTTCTAGTTCTTCCTCACGTTCCTTTAAGCGCTGCATGCCTTCCCTTCTATTTTGGTTTCTTCCTTTCGTTCTTTTCTTTCCTTCTTCTCCAAGGATCAAGCAAGAGCCTTGATTCTTGTGGAGTGTTCCGTTTTTGACCCTTCGTTGTTCTAGGGCTCTCTGGAGTGGAGTCTCGACGTGTTGGAACCAAAGGTTCGAGCTTTGGTTGCCCCTGCTGTGAGATCTATCAAAGAGAAGCCCGACAGTAGCTTCTGACGAAGATCCGCCCCTGCGCCTGCACAAAGCCGCCCCTGCGCATCTGTCTAACCGCCCCTGCGGTTTCCCTGCAGTAGTTCCCATCTTTGGTGAGTTGCTTCCTTCCTTCCTTTCCTCGTTCCTTCCTTGGTTCCTTATGGTTGTTCCTTGTTCCCCTGAGTTGTTGTAAGACTAAGGTTGAGCCCTTAGCATGTGTTGATCTCTTAGAGATCTTTGAGACTAGAAGTCATACACTTCTAGCAACCGTTCCGTTCCTGATTCGTGTTACTTGTTCATACATGCTTTCCTTACTCCTTTCTGAGGGAAATTGAGCTTCCTTATGTGTTTTTGAGTTGTTCGCTGATCTCTTGTGTTACCTTCGTGTGAGGTAAGTCCTTTGGACTTACTTAGCTTCATTCCGCACATTAGTTGGATTTTATTTGCTTGTTTGTGTTGTTATCATGTTTATAACGGATAATTGGAAATAGGATTCACCCTTTATTACCTTAACTAGCCCAAGTGTATTATAACCCGACGGTGACCACTTGTCTAGTTCTACAGGTGACTAGAATGTGCTCTTGCAACCCAGACCCGTGGTAACGGATAGTACTGATCTATGCCTATTGGTAGACGGAAGCGGAGGAAAGTTTTGGGAGATTCTCGTGTGACAAAAGAAGTTGAATTAGTAATGGATAACCTTAATGAAAGATAATAACCGGTTGATGTGTGAGCATGCTATGTGTTTTCTTTACATTATGTGTGTTTGTATCTTTATACTCTTGCTTATACCTGGAATGTTAGCTAACGGTTTATACCGTCGTTGTAGATGTTCCGCAGGTTCAGGATGTTGCTGAGTGATCCGGATGGTGTGGTCAGCCGGGGTCCCCGTACATTATAGGACGGGATTGGGTTTTTGTTTCGTTTGTTGTTTCCCTTTTGTTTTGACCGGCTGTGGAGCTTTTGTGTTTTCTTCTGTTTGAACCTTTGGTTTTATATTGAGTTTTGTTTTCATTCGTTTGTGTCTTGTTGTAAGATCCGTTTGTTGTTGCTACTCTGAGGGTCGGGACCCATTGTGCGGTCCCAGCCCGTAGCGCTTCAAGTTCCTAGAACTTGGGGTGTTACATATGAAATATTATGTACTACCTTATTAATACGTTAAATAATTTTATTTCCTTCATAATCAAATCTTACAATTATTACCGTATCATACTCGGCGATAAATTGAAAAGTTTTCGGTCCTCAAGCATTCAACAAAATTCAACATTTAATAGCTTGAATGGAAAAAATGTTCATACTCGTATTTTATAATATCGAGTAGTGAAATTTTATTAATGAACTCGTGCATAATAATATTTGCAATTAAATATGAATTTGAACTCGTGCTTGAGTATGTCACAAATAAATTTGTATTCGTGTAGAAAAGAATGAATAATTTGTATTCATGTAGACAAGTTGAGAATAGGAAGTTTTTGTACTCGTAAGTCATATTGAATATGTTATTCTTGTTGTTAAACGTGCATATAAGTATTTAGTAATCGTGTAATTAAACAAACGTGTATTATAGTCATGCTTTTTCAAGTTTAAATGTGTCGTGCTTTTACAACTTTATACATGCCTTATTAAAGTTTAACTATTAAACGTGAATGTGGTGCACTCTAATAATAGGGCGTACGAGAGTCGTGCATCTGTTTTTTTTATTAGTGCATGTTGATATACATGTAAATGCAGTTCAATAAGATTTTCGCGTATGTAATAAAGTAATGTATGTCCCCTACATGCAATATATCCCTCTTCACCAATTATTGATTATTACTAAACATCCTCATAAATATTCATAGTCGTGCATGTGTGATACACGAATGGTGCTTCATGCTCGAACACGTGCAGTGTATGTCATCTGTTGTAGATCATGGACTATTTTTATAATGCATTCTAGTCTAGTAATTTGTTACGCATGTATGAACAAAATTTAGTAAATGGAATGCACTAGTACTAATCAACAAGCACGGCTCATGTTGTATATAACATGCACTACTAATAATTAATAAGCACGACTCTAATTGAAGGGATGCATATACTCGATAAACACAACTAAATCAATAAACTAACTCTAATATGCACGATTTAAAATTTCCAACACTGATCAACATGCACGATTAATTCTATAAACTAACTTAATTATGCACGTTTTTGTAAATTTTCAACACTAATTGATTAACACGGCTATAAACAGATATATATACACAACTTGCACAAATTGAAACTTTTGCTTGCACGTTTATATATAGACAACGAATTTATCCATTAGTCATACAAGTCGTGCATGAATCTTTATACATTAACCTTAACGATGTCATCTACTACTACAAAGAGTATACCGTTTAAAAACAAACATAACAAATTCAGGAAAAATACCAACTTAACACGAATGACGAATACGATACTTGACGACGTCTGCCAATGGTGTAAATATTGAGATAATTGAACGTATTCATACAATCTTGATTACTAAATATTATTTTCCATAATCAGATGTGTATAATATATACTTACATATGCACGTTGTTGTTCGTCACTTAGCGTGCGTGCAAACAAGTCTTAAATTTATAAAACTAGAATCAAGCAAGCGAACCCGCAGTGTACGGATCGATATAGTTAAGCAAGAATTCCAGAGTATCGAACACAGGGATTTGGGGGGTTAAATCCAGTTATAGATTATCAAGCAAGTAAATGTATGAAGCTTTTCAAATTATTGGGAAAACAACAATCCTAAAGATCCAGGAATTCAGTTGTGGCAATCGATTCAAGATATACTAAAGATATAAGGACAGAGTTGAGGTATGCAAAGGTATATGAATGTAAAGTAATTGTACGGTGAAGTTCCAAAAACCTTATATGACCCACCTAAAGACGCTCTCTATAAAGGTTGTTGAGGCTTCAGTATAAAAAGGATCTAAAGGCAAGAATTAACATCAAACACCCAAACTTGTAATCCAAGGATCAAGACTAACTAAACCGATTAAGGTTGTGACACTCGAAATCGAGATAGAGGTTGTTGAGGCTTCACTACCACCTAGAAAAGGCAAGTCAAGACTAAGTTAAAGCAAATCTTTAACTTTGGATTAAAGTAAAAGCAAGGTTCGTAACTGACATAAAATTACGGGTAGTTCTTGAGTTCCACGGCCGTGGAAGCTCAAGAACAGACAGTGGATTAGGTTCGTCGGCGATTCTCTCTAACTCTCAGGATCCAATCTGTTTACGATCGATCTATCATCATCTAAGCCACAACTATCAACCCTTCACCTTAGAATTGCTAAAGGGTTTTAGCCAACAACAGTCATATTGATATCAAATTGAAGATTTAAAAGAAAGAAAGATGAAAACCTTCGAAAACCTTGAATAAATCTCAAATCAATCTCAAATCCACAAATCAAGAACAATGATGTAAATAGATTCAGAATAACACAAATAATCACGATCCTTGATAAGAACGAAGAACGGGATGTCAATCCGTCTTCTAATCAAATCTAAGGATAAAAGGCGTAATCTCCGTACGAACAATCTTCCAAATCTTCAATCTTCCCGTAAGCCTTTCCGTCGATTCGGAAATCTCAATAGGGCCAAGCGCAATCTCTCCACGGAGATCTAAGAGAAGGTGTAAAACTAGGGTAAGCGGAGGTGACGGAATCTCCTTCCTTCCGTCCTTATATAAGCCCAAATAAAATGCGTCTTCGGCCCATGTGCGTAGAAGATCGTGGCTTAAAATATTGCGTAAAAGATCGTCAAGATCACGGTCGTGGAAGGGTTCCACGCCCGTAATTTAGAGCGTGGAGTTGGATCACGGTTCCTCAAATCCTCCACGGCCGTGTAAGTTGCTGGAATGCACCACGCTTGTGTTGTCAAGGTTCCACGGCCGTGGAATAGAGCGTGGACTCTAATACGGTCGTATTTTAGAGCGTGGAACACATGTAGATCGTAATTTCCTTTGCTTTTGTGTCATTCTCCATCCTAGCATCATCCTTAGCTCCTAGTGGTGTCCTCAATCCTTGGACTTGCTCAATCTACCTCCATTCTTTCTCAATCCGTTCGGAATTAGCTCTTAATTGCCTACAATCAACACAAAGCTTATGTAGACCTCTATATCGACAAAATAGATAAACTAACTCACAATTGCTTCTATGCTTTATCAATGAATACCAAAATGGATGAAATACACTTAGAAAACGTGCCTATAATATCACAATATTTCATGCTAACAAATAACCCCATACTTGCCACTTTCTTGTCCCTAAGCAAGGTCTTTCAAAAGCTTTAAAAACTCAAGTTAGGATGAAATATGGATATACTCTCAAAACCAAAACTTCTTTTAGATGGATGTGCTTTCTAATCAATAGATCATCCTCAAATCTTGCTTCATTCGTTTATAAGACTTTCATATACATAATCAAAGAGTAAAGAGTAAAGAAAGCTCATGAATTAATCAAACTTCCATGTAAACATCATAACCTTCAAACATTATCAAAATCAATCATAAGAAACTTCAATTTAGATCACCAAGTCATATAACATTCTCTTGATCTTAAGTACTTTCAAAAAAGGTCTAGAATGCGGAAAGGGAAGGAAAACTGTAAGGAATGTGGTGCATGAATCAGGGAAAGTGGATAACTACTCTTTTCTTTTTCTCTTGCGGTTTCCGCAGCACTTTCAACTTAGAGCTTCGCTCTCTTCTTCTCACATTATTTTTTGACTTTACTTTTGGAGTTATGGATAGAGGTGCACAAAAACCGAAGCCTAGGAGATTGGCGTTTCTCAATTTTGCGAGATGCCTCAAACCCTTAGCGCACATACCATAATCCGCTAGGAATATCGCTCAATCCGACTTTGGCAAGACACAAACACCCAGCTATGTGAATGGTGCCGAGTTACTCATCATCATGATTGACTTCCTCAAACCTATAATTTCTTTCTATTCTTTTGAATGCAAAATATTGCTTTCATGGCCCTCCCACATCAAACATGCCTTTTTCATTCAACCCCTCCAAATTCCCGGATAGGTAAAGGAGGTCATTATTTCATTGAGGGGCTAAATGATCAAAGAAAGAAGAAAGAAAATCGAATTGCCTTAATCATCTCAAAAAGAAGCATAAGAACTTATTATGTGATTTCAACCTTAATTTCTCAACATGATTTAAGTAACATTCATCACATTATGAAACTTGCTGTCACGCTAAGATTGTATGCACGCAATAAGCCTTAAATTTATACTCGTTATATTTCTCCTAACTCCTAGCGAACCCGCAGTGTACGGAACGTTTTGTAGTAGGGATAGTATTCTGAGGTCGAACACAAAGACTGAGGTGAGATTGATTCGATTAGTGATTAAGTTTAGTGAAGATCTAGGCTTAAGAAAAGAGAAAGAAATAAAGAAATGAAAATCTCAATGTTTTTGGTAGGTTTTTAGGTGATCAATCAAGGATCACAAATCATGCGAAATAAACAACCAACTAAGCTTACAAATCAACACAAACAAACAAGCTAAACACGAGATACGAGATCAAGGAGAGAAAAGCGGATTCTAGGGGTTGGAAATTCCGGTTATGGCATTGGACTCAAGCTATCTAATCATTCCTTGGATTAACTATAGTATGTTGGGAGTGAGTGTTTCTAGATTGGGATCAATCACCGGGTAGGTCTCATGGTCCACTAGTCCGTCCCTAAGGTCTCATCACCGGGTAAGTCTCAAAGAACCTAAGGAATGGAATTCTACACAAACCGGATGGTATTCTAAGGATCTAACCTCTCTTTACCGGGTAAGTCTCGGAAAGGCAAGTCTAAAACACCTATCCTAGCACACTCAGTCCAATAGCGGCTTATGAGGCTCACTACTACCTAGAGTTTGTCATCTTCGATATCTAAGAGTAAGAAATACCGGGTAGGTCTCTTCTAACACTTAGTTGCTACACTAGGTCACCCTAGGATAGATTTAACTCAACAAACACTAGGGTTTCAACATTCTAACATTCCAGAACTTAGACTCATCAAATCAAACAAATCAGACAAACCACGGGCTGTTCTACCACTTCCACGGCCGTGGACTGGCAAGAACAAACCGTGGACTTCAACAGTGGCTTTGTTCAGGTAAATGAATCATCCAAAGGCAAATCTAAGTCCATCCTATCATAGTCCAAGCCATAACCATCCTTTCCTTACCCTAGAATCGCATCTATTTAGCCTACAACATTCATCATCACAATCGAAATCATCAAACATAAAATCATGGCTTCCATTTGCAAGATAATGAAGAGAAAGAGATGAAAAAGTGAAGCAAGTAAAACCAAGCTGAAAGTAAGATTAGAAAGACTCACAACCCTTCAAAAGAAGGTTTAATCGATTCTTACAACCCTAGAAAACGATCCCGATAATCTTCACTCTAAAATCTATCAAAGGCTAACAATGGTGTCTACTACTCTTCTTCTCCAATGGAGCTTTTCTCCTCCTCTAATGGTGGCTCTCTTCCAAGCTCCCCTTGAGAGAATCTTCTTGTTGAGAGTATGGTGAGAGTGTGGATTTTGATTCTGAAATTTGATACCCTTCTCAACCTTGCAGGACCATTTTTTATACACAACTTTGCAAGGGTCGGCCATGAGAATCGTGGCACATCTTTCACAACCGTTTGGCAAAAACAACGGTCCATTTCCACGGCCGTGGAAGTGCCAGTGACCGTGGTTTTGGTGCCTCAGCTTGCTTTGGATCATAGAGTCACGATTTGGTGCATGGCTTGCACCAACAAGGTCCCATGGGTCTTCCTTAGCCTCTAGCTTGCACCCCAATGAGTCCGAGGGTGTGTCATCTTGATGAACGATCCTCAAACGTATCGATTAAGCTCTCAAATCTCCCAAAATACCTATAAAGCAATGCAAAAGTCCGTGTAGACGTCTATCTCGACAAAATACGTGAATTGAGTGCAAACGTCGTGGACTAGTGCTAACCCATGCATGAATGAGTGAAAAATCTATCTAAATGATTACCTAAACCTAAGTCATAAATCGTGTTATCAAAAATACCCCATACTTAAGGTTTGCTCGTCCCCGAGCAAGTCCCAACTATACACTAAGAGATGACATGATTTATGCATGCAGAAAAACGACAAAATCTTTTTGGATTTGTGCTTCTAATATTGGATCACCTTCATAGTCATGTTTTGTGGCAATGGACAAGCAATTATGTATCAAATAAATGAATGCACGGAAAGACAATTGTACTTAACTCGAAGGCATGCATGAAATGTAAAAATGAAGAAGTCAAGATGATCAAGAGCATATCCAATCTAGATTACTAAGTCTTACAAACATGCAAATAGGTCATAAGGTCTTGTGAAATAAAAGGCTAAGAAACGTTGTGATTAGGTGGGAATTTTTCTAGGCTATGTGATGCTAATCCGGGAATGGAACTAACTCCACAATTTTGTCCTTGATCAACTTCCCACAAGTGTATATTTTCTCCATCTTTTCTTTCTTTTCTTTTCTTTTCTTTTCTTTTTCACTTATTTTTGAGACAATGGCATTGGTGTACAAAAGCCGAAACCTTGGTGATTAGCCGTCCTCGGGCTTTTTCTATTTTTCGAGGTGCATCCACACCGGGCACACATACCAAAGCTCGTTGGGACTATTGGTTTATTTGACTTTGGCAAGGCACAAACACCCGATTATGTGAATGGTGCCGAGTTACTCGTCATTTAAACCAACGTCCCCAAACCTATATTTTTGTCTACACTTTCACAACAAATTCAGCATTTTATTCATAACATTCTTTCATCAACATCTTCACCCCACACTTGCGAACCCGCAGTGTACGGGAGTGGTTTTAAATTTATATTCTCGTTATATTTATCCTAACTCCTAGCGAACCCGCAGTGTACGGGACGTTCGTAGTAGGGATAGTATTCCGAGGTCGAACACAAAGACTAAGGTGAGATAGATTCGATTTATGATTAAGTTTAGTGAAGATCTAGGTTAAGAAAAGAGAGAGAAATAAAGAAATGAAGAATCTAAATGTTTTTGGTGGGTTTTAGGTGATCAATCAAGGATCACTAAACATGCAAAATAAACGAATCAACTATGATAACAAATCAACACAAACAAACTAAACAAGATATAGATCAAGGATAGAAAAGCGGATTCTAGGGGTTAGGAATTCCGGTTATGGCACAGAACTCAAGCTATCTAATCGTTCCTTGGATTAACTATGATATGTCGGGATTAAGTGTTTCTAGATTGGGATCAATTACCGGGTAGGTCTCATGATCCACTAGTCCGTCCCTAAGATCTCATCACCGGGTAAGTCTCTAAGAACCTAAGGGACGAAATTCTACACAAACCGGATTGTTACCTAGAGATCTAACCTATCCTCACCGGGTAAGTCTCGGAAGGGTTAGTCCTAAGCAACCATCTAGCACACTTAGTCCAATGGCGGCTTATGAGGCTCACCACTACCTAGGGTTTGTTATCTTTGGAATCTAAGAGTAAGGATTACCGGGTAAGTCTCTCCTAACACTTAGTTGCTAACACTAGGTCACCCTAGGATAGATTTAACTCAACAAACACTTAGGATTTCAACATTCTAACAATCTAAGACTAGATCCATCGAACCAGGGAAGATCACGGGTTGTTCTACCAAGTCCACGGCCGTGGTTTGGCAAGAACAAATCGTGGATCCTAACAGAGGCTACGTTCAAGCACACAAGTCATCCAAGGGTTGATCTAAGTCCATCCTTTCATAGTCCTAGCCATAACCATTCTTCCCTTACCCTAAAATCACATCTATTTAGCCTACAACATTCATCATAGCAATCGAAATCATCAAACATAAAATCATGGCATCCATTTGCAAGATAATGAAGAGAAAGAAATGAACAAGTGAAGTAACAAAACCAAGCTGAAAATGGAATTTGAATGACTCACAACCCTTCTTAAAGAAGGTTCAAATGGTTCATACAAGTCTAGAAATCGATTCCGAAATTCTTCACTACAAAGCTATCAAGTCTATCAATGGTGTGTTCTTCTTCTTCTCCAATGAAGCTCTTCTCCAATGGTAGCTTCCTTCTACCTCCTTCTTCCCAAGAATCTTCTTGTTGAGAGAATATTTTGATTGGATGATAGTGGATAATGGAGAGCTGCTCCAAGATGATTCTCCCAGCCAATGCAGGACCACTTTTATACTACAACTTTGCAAGAGCTGGCCAAGAGATCGTGGCACAACTGTCACGAAAACCTGGCAAAATCCACGGGTAGAATCACGGCCGTGGAGTGTCAGTGAACCGTGATTTTGTGCTTCAGCTTTGCCTTTGATCATTAAGCTTCGATTTGGTGCATGGCTTGTGTTGGCAAGGTTCCATGAGTCCTCCCTAGCCTTTAGCTTGCATCCTAATGAGTCCGAGGGTGTGTCATCTTGATGAACGATCCTCAAACGTATCGTTTTAGCTCCTAAATCTCCCAAAATACCTACAAAGCAATGCACAAGTCCGTGTAGACGTCTATCTCGACACAATACGTGAATTGAGTGCAAACGTCGTGAACTAGTGCTAAACCATGCATGAATGAGCGAGAAATATATCTAAATGACTACCTAAACCTAAGTCATAATTCGTGTTATCAGAGGTTTAATTTATATCAATTGTGGTGTTCAAACATCATGATCAAGATGAGAAGTAGAGAAAAATGAATTGCCTCATTCATTCCTAGATGATGTGCAAGAACTAGCATGTAATTTCGACTTTCAATACTCAATTCAATCAAGACAAACATCATGATCACAAATCATTCATGGGATTCAAGATAAGTACTTCAAGTCCACATGTGCAATTCATCAATTTAACACATAAGGCCATCCATAGCCAATCTACACAACAATTTTATCATAAGGGTCATTCCCAAGTTTAGAAGCACTAAAATTTTTTTAATTTTTTGATTTTTTTGGAATTTTCGAAATATCTATGTACAATGCAAGACATGATGAAGCATGTGACAATATTAAACTATCCTAGATGCTAGTGATGCAAAGGATCAAGCAAACCCCACCTCATACTTAGAAACACATTGTCCCCAATGTGGCATTCAAGTAAAGAAGAGTGAAAGAGGCTTCTCACAATGTAAAAATGGTTTGCTTCGGTATTTGGGGTTACTCAAGTGGATTGATGGTGGATGATCCGATCAACAATGGTAGAGAGCTCTAAGTGTTCATCAAGGCGTCGGGACCCGCGCTAGGCACCGCTAGCCGTCCAAGTTCCGCGTCCGCTCCACCCATAATTGATGAGGGGTTCATCATCATCATTCACATGCCATGCAAGGCTTCCATGCTACCAAGACTCTAGCTCACACACAAAACACACCAAACACACACAAAAATAGAAAAATCAAAAACAAAAACAAAAACGAAAAGGGAAAACGTTACCAATGGGTTGCCTCCCATCAAGTGCTCCTTTAAGGTCATTAGCTTGACCAAACTCAGGGGCGTCTACTCAAGATGAAGTGGGGCAATCATATCCACCGGAGCTCCCGGGATATACTTCTTCAACCGGTGCCCATTCACCTTAAAATCTCCACAATGCTCCCCTCCTATCTCAACCGCTCCATGGGGAAAGATCTTCTTCACCACATAGGGACCGGTCCACCTTGACTTTAGCTTTCCGGGGAAGAGCCGCAACCTTGAGTTGAAGAGAAGGACAAGGTCGCCTTCACTCAACTCCTTCGGGATGAGGCGCTTATCATGCCAACATTTGGTCCTCTCCTTGTAGATCCGGGCATTTTCGTAAGCATCCAAACGGATCTCCTCAAGAGCATTCATATCAAGCAATCTCTTTTCACCGGCCTCCTTGAGGTCAAAATTTAGCCACTTAATGGCCCAATATGCTCTATGCTCCATCTCTACCGGAAGGTGGCAAGACTTGCCATATACTAGCTTGTAAGGAGTGGTGCCAATTGGTGTCTTGAAAGCGGTTCTATATGCCCACAAGGCATCATCGAGCTTCATAGCCCAATCCTTTCTCGTCATAGAGACCGTCTTCTCAAGAATTCCCTTTATCTCCTGGTTGGAGATCTCCACTTGGCCACTAGTTTGGGGATGGTAAGGTGTTGCCACCTTATGAGTCACCCCATACTTAGCCAAAAGTGCCCCAAAGTTCCTATTAGTGAAGTGCTTCCCTCCATCACTTATGATCACCCTTGGTGTTCCAAACCTAGGGAAGATCACTCGGTTGAAGAACCGCACCACAACCTTGGCATCATTTGTAGGAGAAGCTATTGCCTCTACCCATCTCGAAACATAGTCAACCGCCAATAGGATGTAGAGGTTGCCACAAGAAGAGGGGAATGGTCCCATGAAGTCCACGCCCCACACATCAAATATCTCCACCTCTTGTATGTTGTTCAAGGGCATCTCATTCCTCCTTGAGATGTTGCCCGTCCTTTGGCAAGCATCACAAGCTACCACAAAGTTTTGCACATCCTTGAACAAACTTGGCCAAAAGAAGCCCGATTGCAACACCTTCGCACATGTCTTGTGTGAGCTAGCATGCCCTCCACATGACAAGGAATGAGAATGGCGGATCACACTCTCCATCTCATCCTCCAGTATGCATCTTCTAAAGACTCCATCCGGCCCTCTCTTGAATAAAAGTGGTTCACTCCAATAGTAGTGCCTCACATCTTTGAAGAACTTCTTCCTTTGGGCATATGACAAATCGGGAGGCACTTCCTCACACACAAGATAGTTCACAATGTCGGCATACCATGGCTCACTTCCTCTAGACACTTGGTACAAGCACTCCTCCACCATTTGCAATTGCTCATCCCGGAACGAGTCATCAATCGGGATGTCATCTCTCTCAAGCTCCAATGGTGGGAGTCTACTAAGGTGATCCGCCACAGAATTTTCGGACCCCTTCTTGTCCCGGATTTCCAAATCAAACTCTTGAAGAAGAAGGATCCACCGAATCAACCTAGGCTTGTCATCCTTCTTTGTAAGGAGATAACGGATCGCAGCATGATCCGTATAAACTATGACCTTCGCTCCAACAAGATATGAGCGGAACTTCTCAAATGCATACACAACCGCTAGAAACTCTTTCTCGGTGGTAGCATAATTGAGTTGGACATCATCTAGCGTCTTGCTAGCATAATAAATGGCATGTGTGCGCCCATCTTTCTTTTGCCCCAAAACAGCCCCAACGGCTACATCACTTGCATCACACATGATCTCAAACGGTAAACTCCAATCCGGAGGTTGCATGATAGGTGCGGAGATCAAAGCGTTCTTCAACCTACAAAAAGCCTCAAGGCAATCCTTGGAGAAAACAAACTCAACATCTTTCATTAGTAGGTTAGTAAGAGGCTTAGAAATTTTAGAGAAATCTTTAATAAACCTCCGGTAAAAACCGGCATGCCCTAGAAAACTCCTTACCCCCTTCACCGAGGTAGGTGGTGGCAACTTCTCTATCGTTTCAATCTTGGCCCTATCAACCTCAATGCCACGGTTGGACACCAAGTGTCCCAACACAATACCTTCACTTACCATGAAGTGGCATTTTTCCCAATTCAAGACAAGGTTTGTCTCCTCACATCTCTTAAGCACTAGCGACAAGTTAGCTAAGCAATTATCAAAGGAAGACCCATAAACAGAAAAATCATCCATAAACACTTCCATGATATTCTCAATGTACTCAGAAAATATAGCCATCATACACCTTTGGAAGGTGGCGGGTGCATTACACAACCCAAATGGCATTCTCCTATATGCAAAAGTTCCCCATGGACATGTAAATGTGGTTTTCTCTTGGTCATTGGGGTGGATAGGGATTTGGAAGAATCCACTATAGCCATCTAAATAGCAAAAATGAGAATGTTGAACTAACCTCTCTAGCATTTGGTCAATGAAAGGAAGAGGGAAGTGATCTTTCCTAGAGGCCATGTTCAATTTCCTATAGTCAATACACGTCCTCCATCCCGTAACCGTCCTAGTTGGGATTAGTTCATTGTTCTCATTAGTCACTACGGTCATCCCACCCTTCTTAGGAACTACATGAACGGGACTAACCCACTTACTATCCGAAATAGGGTAGATGATTCCCGCATCTAGCAACTTAATGATCTCTTTCTTGACTACCTCTTTCATTATAGGATTCAATCTTCTTTGATGTTCAATAGAGGGTTTATGGTCATCTTCCATCAATATCTTATGCATGCACAAAGACGGTTTTATGCCAACTAAATCATCAATAGTATAGCCAATGGCTTTCCTATGCAATCTTAGTTCATGCAACAACTTAGCAAGTTCATCATCATTCAAGCATGCATTCACAATCACCGGATATGTAGAATTATCACCAAGAAAAGCATACTTCAAATGAGAGGGGGGGGTTTAAGTTCAAGTTTAGGAGGATCTTTATTGAGTGGAGACGATCCAAATAATGTTGGTTGAGATGAATCCAAAGCAAATGAAGGCTCTCCAAGGCTCCTTGAAGCTTGATCATCAACAAGGGCTGCTTCTAGGGAAACCACGGGCAACTCCACGGATCCTGGCACATCCACGGCCGTGGACCTTGCAAAGCTTGCTCTTCGGAGCACTCCAGAGAGTTCCACGGCCGTGGAACTCCCTCCACGACCGTGGTTCCTACAGATACTTAGCATGCTCTCGTGAACTTCAAATTCAGCTCTTGTCTCCTTTTCTAATGCTTCCAAGGCCTTGATTTCTTCATTGCAAGCCTCCTCAACACCTTCCTCTATCAAACTTAAGCTAAGAACTTTCTCCAAGGGGTCCTTGATCAAGATCGAGCTCAAAACTTCTCTAGACTCCTCTTGCTCGACTATGTTGAATACATCTTCATCAAGGGTTGGCCCTTTCATCATTGTGGACAGCTTGAATTTGATATTCTCTTCTCCAATGTTGAAGGAGAGAATTCCATTTTTACAATCCACCAAGCATCCGGAAGTGGCTAGGAAAGGTCTCCCTAAGATGATGGGAACCGGTTAGTCCGCCGGAATGTCCAAGACAACAAAATCAATCGGCACATAGAACTTCCCTAGTTGCACCGGAATGTCCTCCAATATCCCAACCGGGTGAGTGATCGAACGGTCCGCCATATAGAGGGTCATCTTGACCGGTTTTGGCTCTCCTAGCCCGACTTTGTTGCAAAGTGCAAGCGGTATGATGCTTACACTTGCTCCAAGATCACAAAGGGCTTCATACTTCACTTCTCCCACTCCAATTGGCACGCAAAAGGATCCCGGATCTCTTAGCTTAGGAGACATCTCCTCCTTCAATGTTTGGATCAATTCCGAGGACCTCTTAGTCATCCTTACTTCCCCGTACTCCTCCAACTTCCTTTTGTTGGAGAGTATTTCCTTTAAGAACTTGCCATACGCCGGCATACCTAAGATAGCATCCATGAACGGAATGTTAATATGCAATTTAAACATAAGTTCAAGGAATTTACCAAAGTGCTTGTCCAAGCGAGCTCTTGCTCGTGGTTGTGGGAATGGTAGTGGTAGTTTGTATCGAGGTGGTGCCACGTATGTTGGCTCAACATCCTTGTTCTTGCCTCCATCTTCTTGCAATATCTCTTCTTCTACCACTACTTGCTTTCCCTTAGCATTCTCCTTGGGCAAGGGGTCCTTCATGCTCAACCCACTTCTTGTTGTGATGGCCAACACTTGGCCTCTTGGGTTGTCTTCGGTTCTTCCGGGAAGCTTTCCCGGATCTCTATGCGCTTCACCCGCCTTTTGGAATACTTGTGCTTCCAAAACTTTTTGAGCTTTAGAAATTGAAGTCACCGTGCTCTCAAGACCACTCAACCTTCCAAGCAATTGCTCAAACATCATCTCGGTTCTATCCTTTGGAGGTTGAGTAAATCCGGATGGAGGTTCTTGTGAAGCCTTTGATGGTGGAGTTGTGCTTGTGGAAGCAGGAGGGTTCAAGGCTCCATCCGGGTTAGAATAGGAAAACCCGGGATGGTTATGGTTGGGCCGGTAATTGTTAAATTGCCGGTTGTTGTTGAAGTTCCTTGGGCCTTGATAGTTGTTGTAGTTGCCCCTTCCCATATAGTTTACATCTTCCTCCTTGGAAGACAAGTTTGCTTGCACTTGCACTTGAGGAGTTGCTTGGTTCTTCAAAGTTGTAGCACACAACTCCCTTAAAGACTTGAGCTCGTTGTTGATGGTGTCAAGCTTGAAATTGCTCATGGTGACTTCACTCACCTCATATGCTCCCGCCTTTCTCCCTTCACTCTTCCTATGGGAGTACTTCTCAATCACTAAAGCTTGTTTCTATACAAACTCCCAAGCTTCATTCACATGCTTTTCCATGAAAGTCCCACCGGAAAGAGATTGAAGCTTGAATTGGCTATCTTCATCAACTCCTTTGAAGTAGATCTCCAATAGCTCAATTTTCGGTATACCATGGTGTGGACAATCTAGGAGAAGGTCTTTGAATCTCTCCCAAGACTTGAACAAGCTTTCTCTATCCTTCATTACAAAGGCATTGATCTTCCCTCTTAACTCGGTAGTCTTGGAAGGTGGGAAGAACTTAGTCAAAAACTCGGTTGTCATCTCCTCCCAAGTACTCACTCGCCCTTGTGGAATAGATTGATACCAAGCTAAGGCTTTGTCCTTAAGAGAGAAGGAGAAAGCCCTAAGCTTATGGTTGTTGTTCTCCAATCGAGGCGGTCTAAGAGTCTTCATCAAGATCTCATAGTTCATCAAGTGTTGATGAGGAGACTCTCCTTCCATCCCTCCAAATTGATTATGCCGGATCATTTGTAGAACTTGAGGGCGGAGCTCATAATCATGGGCTGCGGGATCTCCTAAGTTCGCACCCGGACGGTGTGCTCTTTGTGCCGGATCCATATGTTGCCCTAACGTTTGTGGCTCTTCCATAGCAATGGGCACAACCCGAATATTAACCGCCGGCTGCGGTTGTGGTGGAGGTGGAGGAGGTTGTTGACGATTAAGCTCTCTTTGCACAAGAGCTTGCCTAATTTCTTCAATCTCCCTCCTAGTTGCCTCTTGCCTCTCATTGGCAAGTCTCCTTTCAATCTCCAAAGCTTCATCTCTTATCCTAATTTGCTCTAAAGCCTCATCCAACTCAGCTTGGAGATCTCTTCCGGCCATCTCTTTTCCTTTTCGAATGCTCTTGGATCTAGATCTAAGGGTTTTCTCCGGTTCGGGATCGAATGGAGCTAAATCCATGCCACGAGATCTTCGCATACACCTAAAAAGTAAGAGATGTCCTAAAAAGCGAAGACACAAACCAAAAAGAGATCAAAAGAAACAAGAAAGACCTACACTATAAACAATCACAAATAATGACTCAATCTAGACCTAGTCCCCGGCAACGGCGCCAAAAACTTGTCACGCTAAGATTGTATGCACGCAATAAGCCTTAAATTTATACTCGTTATATTTCTCCTAACTCCTAGCGAACCCGCAGTGTACGACGTTTTTAGTAGGGATAGTATTCCGAGGTCGAACACAAAGACTGAGGTGAGATTGATTCGATTAGTGATTAAGTTTAGTGAAGATCTAGGCTTAAGAAAAGAGAAAGAAATAAAGAAATGAAAATCTCAATGTTTTTGGTAGGTTTTTAGGTGATCAATCAAGGATCACAAATCATGCGAAATAAACAACCAACTAAGCTAACAAATCAACACAAACAAACAAGCTAAACACGAGATACGAGATCAAGGAGAGAAAAGCGGATTCTAGGGGTTGGAAATTCCGGTTATGGCATTGGACTCAAGCTATCTAATCATTCCTTGGATTAACTATAGTATGTTGGGAGTGAGTGTTTCTAGATTGGGATCAATCACCGGGTAGGTCTCATGGTCCACTAGTCCGTCCCTAAGGTCTCATCACCGGGTAAGTCTCAAAGAACCTAAGGAATGGAATTCTACACAAACTGGGTGGTATTCTAAGGATCTAACCTCTCTTTACCGGGTAAGTCTCGAAAAGGCAAGTCTAAAACACCTATCCTAGCACACTCAGTCCAATAGCGGCTTATGAGGCTCACTACTACCTAGAGTTTGTCATCTTTGATATCTAAGAGTAAGAATCACCGGGTAGGTCTCTTCTAACACTTAGTTGCTACACTAGGTCACCCTAGGATAGATTTAACTCAACAAACACTAGGGTTTCAACATTCTAACATTCCAGAACTTAGACTCATCAAATCAAACAAATCAGACAAACCACGGGCTGTTCTACCACTTCCACGGCCGTGGACTGGCAAGAACAAACCGTGGACTTCAACAGTGGCTTTGTTCAGGTAAATGAATCATCCAAAGGCAAATCTAAGTCCATCCTATCATAGTCCAAGCCATAACCATCCTTTCCTTACCCTAGAATCGCATCTATTTAGCCTACAACATACATCATCACAATCGAAATCATCAAACATAAAATCATGGCTTCCATTTGCAAGATAATTAAGAGAAAGAGATGAACAAGTGAAGCAAGTAAAACCAAGCTGAAAGTAAGATTAGAAAGACTCACAACCCTTCAAAAGAAGGTTTAATCGATTCTTACAACCCTAGAAAACGATCCCGATAATCTTCACTCTAAAATCTATCAAAGGCTAACAATGGTGTCTACTACTCTTCTTCTCCAATGGAACTTTTCTCCTCCTCCAATGGTGGCTCTCTTCCAAGCTCCCCTTGAGAGAATCTTCTTGTTGAGAGTATGGTGAGAGTGTGGATTTTGATTCTGAAATTTGATACCCTTCTCAGCCCTGCAGGACCACTTTTTATAAACAACTTTGCAAGGGTCGGCCATGAGAATCATGGCACAGCTGTCACAACCGTTTGGCAAAAACCACGGTCCATTTCCACGGCCGTGGAAGTGCCAGTGACCGTGGTTTTGGTGCCTCAGCTTGCTTTGGATCATAGAGTCACGATTTAGTGCATGGCTTGCACCAACAAGGTCCCATGGGTCTTCCTTAGCCTCTAGCTTGCACCCCAATGAGTCCGAGGGTGTGTCATCTTGATGAACGATCCTCAAACATATCGATTAAGCTCTCAAATCTCCCAAAATACCTACAAAGCAATGCAAAAGTCCGTGTAGACGTCTATCTCGACAAAATACGTGAATTGAGTGCAAACATCGTGGACTAGTGCTAACCCATGCATGAATGAGTGAAAAATCTATCTAAATGATTACCTAAACCTAAGTCATAAATCGTGTTATCACTTGCAAAAGAGGAATAATCAACTCATTCAATTTCTTTTCAATTCACTATTTGTTTAAGCATGCGATTGTCATCAAAACTCAATTCACAAGTGGTGATTATCATAGAAATCATCTCTATCCTTAGAAGCACAAAATTTTCAAATTTTTCAATTTTTATGGGTTTTTCAAACTCTTTTTCATGCAATGCAATAATGAAACGTGTAACAGTAG
The DNA here is from genome assembly GCA_033239045.1 of Fagopyrum esculentum. Classification (NCBI taxonomy): domain Eukaryota; kingdom Viridiplantae; phylum Streptophyta; class Magnoliopsida; order Caryophyllales; family Polygonaceae; genus Fagopyrum; species Fagopyrum esculentum. The sequence continues at coordinate 37,762,651 of BSUD01000003.1, forward strand.
AATGAACATGCAAGGTAGTCTCGATAAAAGCATACAAAAGTGAGTAAGAGTTATTACAACGATTAGTCACACCCCACCCCATACTTGGAACAAACATTGTCCCTAATGTTCAAAAAGAAAAAGAAGAAAAGAAAGAAAGAAAAAGAACTCACAAAATGGTGGTGGAGCGGCTAAAACGGTCGATCGTCCATGTCATCACTACGGTGGAGGCGGTGGTGGAAACGGGGAGAAGCTGGGATCATAGTACTGCCCGAACTGCTGGCGGTAAACGTCTCTCATCATGTGGTCCAAATCATTAGCTCGTGCATCCCTAGCATCTGGACGGATCTCCAAAGCTCCAACCCTATCAGAAAGGTCGGTAGCCCACTGTGGCAGCTGCTCGTACCAACCAGGCGGCTGGCTGTACCACGCCGGTGCATCTGAAGGTGCTGGTGCAGGTGGTGGCTGTGCATGCCAAGGCGGTGGAGCTCTCATCCACTCCGGCTGAGTGCTATACCATGTAGGAGGATCCGCCATCCAAGTGGGCCTCTCGCTCACACTAGCACGGCGAGAGGATGATCCTGAAGCTCTAGCGGGACGGGGAGAACGTCTAGGCATGTCGGGAACTGCATCCGGCTGATCCGGGAATGTACCAAAGTCCTGATCAGCTCCTCCTCCTCCCTCATAATCATCTCCTCCTCTCATCTCCTCCTCCTCCTCTACAACTGATGGTGGGGGAACATAAGGACGGGCTACCAATCTGTTCGCATGCATAGCAGCGAACGTCGCCTTCCAGTTATGGCGTCCAGCCATAATGGAATACTCGGGGAGCCACTTTATCCCTCTCCCGGTCCTACTATCCCATGACATAGCAGCATATGGTGGACCTCTATGGGTAGGGAAGATGATGCCTCTAGTCATGAGGCTATGTAGTCCTAGGGGTGTAGCAGCAGTACGTGTGCAAGCAGAGAAATCTACCCCTAGCTGTCGAGCAAGGTGGGTGACCATCCCACCGTATCCAATGTTACCAGCCCTCTTGTTCTTTAGCTTGCTCATAGTAGCAGCTAAGAGGGTGGCACAATCTGCATGTCTACCGTATAGCATATAGTAGAGAACGAAAAGCTCATCTGTCTTGATTTTCTGAGGTGTCTCCGTCCTAGGGAAGAGACACTCAGAAAGTACCCTGTGAGCAATCTTCAAGGCTAGGTGATACATCAACCTAGCCTTGGTATCAGCTGGCTGCCAGCGGTCCTCGCTGGCGTAGATCATCGCGATCTCTTCCCAGAAATCCTTGGCGTATACGCCACTAGGGAAACGACCATTGAAGGTCTCGTGGAACCCAAAGAAGGCTCCAAACTCCCTGATGGAGAACTCATAACCTCTTTCCATCAGCCGGAAAGAGACAGTCCTATCTACGTGACTGTGCTGGAAGGAAACCACAAACTCCCTCGTGATCTCCTCATAAGCATCTTCCCGAATAGCGGAGAAGATGACTAGACCGGCTCTATCTAAAAGCCAAGTAATGTCTCCTACCACATGTAGAGGCTCTAACTCCTCAAGCGATAGGTACCTAGGTCCTATGACCGCTCTCTTATGGATCCTCTCTAAAGCATCGAGATGATCCTCATGGATGGTAGGGATCCTAGGGCGTGGTGGTGATGGTGATGATGGAGGTGAAGGAGATGAAGGGGATGAAGGGGGTGGTGCTCTAGAAGAGGTAGAGGGGTTGCCTTTCCTCTTTTTGTTCTTATCATTGTTCTTATCCTTGTTCTTTTCCTTGTTCCTACCGGACACTCTTCTCACAAAATCTATATTCTGCTTAAAACCACGGTTTGTTCTTCAATTTCCACGGCCGTGGAACGTCCAGGAACCGTGGTTTCTCTCGAAAATTCTCAAAATCCAACAGAAAATTACCAAATTCAGCAACAAGCAGCCCTATACTAATTTCCTTCCAATTCCAATCAGTTCTCCTACAAATTCTATAAAAAACAAAGCCGAATCGACAAAGAGAGAGAAAGAACCAAAAACCTAGGTTTTCGGATTTTGTAATCCGAATTGTGGCTTCTCCGGTGAATTGCCGCTCGAATTGTTGCTTGGATCTTGTAGGTGATTGGATTTGCTTTCGTTTTGGTCAAAGAATCGTCGAAAACGATTAATGTATGAGGAATTTAGAGAAGGGGCGTGGATTCGGCGAAATAGGGCGTGGAATGGGTTTTTGGTTTGTGTTTTGTGAAGAAACGTGGTTTATATAGTGGCCGTAAAATTTTTTGAAAATCACGGTCTATCGGGGGGTTCCACGGCCGTGGAATTGTACGGAACCGTGGTTTTGGTGATTTTTCTTAGGCTTTTGAAAATTACGGTCACGGTCGTGGTTTAGGCCGTTGAACTCTCTGTAATGCTCCAAAGTCCAAGTTTCTTCACTTTTCTTCAAACTTTCTCTTCCCCTTTCCTTTTCCACTGTTCCTACATCCAAAAACACGAACATACCGAAAGGTATCGAGGGCAAAACAAAGCAAAAACGTCTAAACTAAACTAATCTATGAATCAAAAACAAAAAACGACAATGCAATACCTTGGGTTGCCTCCCAAGAAGCGCTTTGTTTAAGGTCCATAGCTAGACCAAATTCGCACTTATTCGAGTGCGGTGGGCGCGAACTCTTCAGCTTGGAGTTCCGGAGTATACTTCTTGAGTCGTTGACCGTTCACTTTAAACTTCCGCCCGTTTCACCCCATACTTCAACTGCACCATGGGGAAAAATACGTTTGATTAGAAAAGGTCCGGTCCAACGAGATTTAAGCTTACCTGGAAAGAGACGAAGCCTTGAATTGAAGAGGAGAACTTGATCTCCCTCTTTGAAGTCCTTTGGAATGATATGCTTATCATGCCAACGCTTTGCTCTTTCTTTATAAATCTTGGCGTTTTCGTAGGCGTTCAAGAGGAGTTCTTCAAGCTCATTTAGGTCTAAGAGACGCTTCTCTCCCGTTTCCTTCATGCTGAAATTCAACCACTTGATTGCCCAAAACGACTTGTGCTCCAACTCTACCGATAAGTGACAAGACTTCCCATACACAAGGTTGTATGGTGTAGTTCCGATGGGAGTCTTGTATGCAGTCCGGTACGCCCACAATGCATCATCTAGCTTCAAGGACCAATCCTTCCTTGTCCTTGAAACCGTCTTCTCTAGGATTCCTTTGATCTCCCGGTTTGAGATCTCAACTTGTCCACTAGTTTGTGGATGATAAGGGGTGGCGGTCTTGTGAGTCACCCCATACTTAGCTAAGAGAGCTTCAAAGCGCCGGGCAATGAAGTGAGAGCCTCCATCACTAATGATGGTCCGTGGTGTCCCAAATCGCGGGAAAATGGTCTTGTTAAAGAACTTAACCACTATCATGGCATCATTGGTGGGAGAGGCAATCGCTTCAACCCATCTTGAAACATAATCAACCGCTAAAAGTATGTATTGGTTACCATAAGATGATGGGAAGGGTCCCATGAAGTCTACTTCCCAAACGTCAAAGATCTCCACCTCTTGGATGTTGTTGAGAGGCATCTCATTCCTCCTAGAGATATTTCCTGTTCTTTGACAAGCATCGCAGCAAGAAACAAAGGTTTGCACATCTTTAAATAGAGTAGGCCAAAAGAATCCAGATTGCAATACCTTAGCGCTAGTCTTGTTCGAACTAGCGTGTCCTACACAAGGTAGTGAATGACAATGGCAGATGACGCTTTGCATCTCATCTTCCGGCACACATCGCCGAATAATGCCATCCGGAACTCTCTTAAAGTGGAGAGGTTCATTCCAAAAGTATTCCCGAACATCCTTGAAGAACTTCTTTCTTTGTGCGTAGGATAATCCGGGCGGTAATTCCTGACAAACCAAATAGTTAACAAAATCAGCAAACCATGGTTCGTTACCTTTGGAGATCACATCGATGCACTCCTCTATGATGTGTAAATGCTCGTCCGGAAAGGAGTCATCTATAGGTAGATGGTCGTCTTCTAGATGTGTTAGACGACTCAAATGATCCGCAACAGAATTTTCCGAACCCTTCTTGTCGCGGATCTCTAGATCGAATTCTTGTAGGAGAAGAATCCATCTAATTAGCCTTGGCTTCGCATCCTTCTTTGCAAGGAGATACCGGATTACAACATGATCCGTGTACACAATCACCTTTGCACCTAAAAGATAAGAGCGAAATTTGTCAATTGCATATACAATAGCTAGAAATTCCTTTTCCGTAGTGGCGTAGTTGAGCTGCGCTTCATCTAGCGTTTTGCTAGCGTAGTAGATAGCGTGGGTTCACCCTTCCTTTCTTTGTCCAAGAACAGCTCCTATAGCTACGTCACTTGCGTCACACATAACCTCAAAGGGAAGATTCCAATCCGGAGGTTGGATAATTGGGGCTGAAATTAGAGCTTCCCGAATCATGTTAAACGCATCTAAGCATTCCTGTGAAAAATCAAAAACTACATCCTTCCTCAATAGATTAGTTAGCGGCTTTGATATTTTAGAGAAATCCTTTATGAAATGCCTATAAAATCCAGCATGTCCTAGAAAACTTCTTATCCCTTTCACCGAAGTTGGGGGAGGAAGCTTTTCTATTGTCTCTATTTTAGCTTTATCCACCTCAATCCCTCTACTAGAGATTAAGTGTCCTAATACAATGCCTTCCTTTACCATGAATTGACACTTCTCCCAATTAAGAACTAGGTTAGTGTCTTCACACCTTTGTAACACAAGAGCAAGGTTAGAAAGGCAATTGTCAAAAGAGGACCCATAAACGGAGAAGTCATCCATAAAAACCTACATGATTTCCTCTATATATTCGGAGAAGATGGCCATCATGCACCTTTGAAAGGTGGCTGGGGCGTTGTAAAGCCCGAACGGCATCCTCCTATAGGCAAACGTACCCCACGGGCACGTGAACGTGGTCTTCTCCTGATCGTCCGGGTGTATCGGAATCTGAAAGAAACCACTATAACCGTCAAGATAGCAAAAGTGCGAATGTTGTGCTAACCTTTCAAGCATTTGATCGATGAAGGGTAGTGGGAAGTGATCCTTCCTCGTCGCGTTGTTTAGCTTGCGGTAGTCTATGCACATCCGCCATCTTGTTACGGTTCGGGTAGGAATGAGTTCGTTGTTTTTGTTGGTGATGACTGTCATTCCTCCCTTCTTCGGAACCACTTGTACGGGACTCACCCACTTGCTATCGGAGATAGGGTAGATGATACCTGCATCAAGCAATTTAAGAATTTCCTTCTTGACAACCTCCTTCATGGTCGGATTTAACTGCCTTTGAGGTTGTCGCGAAGTTCTAAAGTCCTCTTCCATTAAGATCTTATGCATGCATAGGGAAGGTTTGATTCCTACTAAGTCCTCTATAGTATATCCTAAGGCTTTCCTATGTTTCCTAAGGACAACCATAAGTTTACTATGTTCATCTATGCTTTAATCGGAACTAAGAATTACCGGAAAGGTAGAATTAGGTCCAAGAAATGCGTACCTTAGATGTGTAGGAAGTGGCTTTAGTTCCATCACTATCGGAGTCTCCAATGGCTCTTGAGGAGCATCCGATGCTTCCTTAGAGGTGTCTAAGGAAGTAGAAGGTGTTGGAGAAGGATCAAGAGAAGTTGAGGAAGAGACACAATTGCCTTCGGAGTCACCCAAAATTACGGCCTCTCTGCATCCTCCACGGCCGTGAATTTGGGCGTGGAAAATATTTACGGTTGCTCTGTTCTCTCCACGACCGTGTAAGCCTCTGGAATGCTCCACGCTTTTGTTGGTGAAATCCACGGCCGTGGAATATAGTGTATGACCGTGGATCCGTACGTTTTCTGCCTCGTCGTGGAGTTTTTCAAACTCCTCTTCACACACTTCTTCTTGTGCTTCTAAGGCTTCAATTGCCTCATTACAATCTTCTTCATCCCCTACATTCATTAGGCTCATAGAAATAACCTTTTACAAAGGATCTTTGAAGAGAATAGCACTTACCTCTTCTCTAGATAGCCCTTCTTCATCTTGGATATTGAATATATCCTCATCAAAGATTGGTTCCTTCACTAGAGTGGAAAGAACGAACTCTACCTTCTCTTCTCCTATGTCAAAGGCGAGTCTAGCATTCTTGCAATCGACTATGCAGCCGGACGTTGCAAGAAACGGTCTTCCGAGAATGATCGGGACCGGACTATCTGCAGGAATGTCAAGCACAACAAAATCTATAGGAACATAGAATTTACCTAGCTTGACCGGGACGTCTTCAACTATACCGACGGGACGAGTTATGGATCGATCCGCCATGTACAACGTCATCTTCACCGGTTTAGGATCGCCTAAACCGATCTTCCTACATAATGCAAGTGGGATGATGCTCACACTTGCTCCCAAATCACATAATGCATCATATGTGACATCTCCCACTCCTATGGGATTACAAAATGACCCCGGATCCTTTAGCTTTGGGGGCATCTTCTCTTTCATGGTTTTGATGAGATCCGAAGAATCCGAACTCATCTTAACCTCTCCAAAATCCTCTAACTTTCTCTTGTTAGAGAGGATTTCCTTTAAGAACTTACCATAAGCTAGCATACCTACAATAGCATCAATGAAAGGTATATTAATGTGCAATTTGCTCATGAGTTCTATAAACTTACCGAATTGCTTATCTAGACGCGCTCTTGCTCTAGATTGCGGGAACGGTAGGGGAGGTTTGTAAGCTGGAGGGGAAACGTAGACATCTTCCTTCTCCTTCCCCTTTTCTTTCTCTTTCTCAACAGGGACTTCTACAAAATTAGGTTGCGGGTCGGTAGTTGTTACTCCGCTCCTAGTTGTGATTTCCATCACCCTTCCTTTTGGGTTGTCCTCCATTTTTCCTTGAAGTTTCCCTTGATTCCTAGGAACTTCCTCTGCATGACTAAACATTTGGTTTTCTAAAACCTTTTGGGCTTTATCAACCTTTGTTATATGATCATCAACCTTGATGATGCGAGTCTCCAACCCTTGAAGCTTCCCCAAAATTATCTCCAACATGGGATCGGGCTTCTCCTTCCCCGAAGTACTTCCACCATTAGATGTTTGCCCCTGGCTTTTCAAAGGAGTGGAAGAAGAGGAAGGTGGAGTTAGTGAATTTCCTGAATTGGAAGGATAAGAATTACCGGAATTTTGTTGATTGGGACGCCAATTATTGTTGTTTGAACCCCTATTGTTGTTTCAATTGTTGTTTCGGTTGTTGTTGTTGTTGTTCCAATTATTCCGGTTGTTGTTCCAGTTGTTGCGATTAGTATTCTCATTACCGTTGTGGTTATTGTTGTTGCCTAAATAACCCACATCTTGCTCCTTGTGCTTCGGAAAGTTGGTTTTGATGGCTTCCTTCAACTCTTTAATCTCCGTGTTGAGAGAAAAGATTTGAGTTTGAGCTGCTTGTGATAGCTTTGCTTCTTGATCTACTTGTTTCGCCTCCACTTTCCGATGAGAATACTTCTCTATAACTCGTGCTTGCTTCTCAATAAAGTCACAAGCGTCATCTTCCCTCATGTCCATGAATGTACCACGTGAGAGGGATTGGAGCTTGAATTGTGTATCCACATGCAGCCCCTTATAGTATATCTCCAATAGTGCAAGCTTGGATATGCCATGATGAGGGCAATCCAATAGCAAATCCTGAAATCTTTCCCAAGATTGAAACAAACTTTCATTAGATCTCATAGAAAATGCATTAATCTTACCTCTTAACTCCGCCGTTTTGGATGGCAGAAAGAACTTAGTGAGGAATTCTGCAGAAAGATCCTCCCATGTTTCAAGCTTTCCACTTGGAAGAGCTTGATACCAAGACAATGATTTCCCCTTCAAGGAGAAGAAGAAAGGCTTAAGATTGTAGCTGTTGGTAGTTGCGTTCTTAGGCTTCATTGTCTCCATCATAATCTCAAAGTTTTGTAGATGTTGATGTGGAGATTCAGCACTTGTTCCACCAAATTGGTTTTGGCGGACAATAGTAATAACTTGAGGGTTGAAGCTAAACCCTTGTGCATCGTCAGCATCAAAGTTCACACCTAAACGGCGTGGTTGCTGCGTTGGATCCATCCTTTGGCCAAGAGTTCTTGGCTCCTCTTCTACACGTTCGACTCACGCATTCCTAGGTGGAACACGGCGATTTGCAGCTGGCCGTGGAAAGAATGGATTCACATTGATCGTAGGATCAATTTCCTCTAGTGGTGGCATGGAGGAGTCGCTATCCTCATTGGATGAGTTGGCTCTAACCGATCTTCCCGGTCTCCTTCTTTTCTTTTTCTCCTTGAGGTTGTTTATTTCCAGCCTCATTTGGAACATCATGTCCGTTAGATCATCGACCTTCATTTGATGACGATCCGTTTCTTCCCTACGAGTCTTCTTACTCCATTGGAGTTGAGCTTCCTTTTCCGCTAACTCCGATTGAAGATCACGTTTTCTTTCTTCAGCCATTTTTCTTTCTTTAAGCTTTCTCCTCAAAGTCCTCTAAAACTCTTGATCAAGAGGTAAGAGGTCTTTGTTATTCCTAGACCTGTGCATACACTCGAAAAGATATCAAATAACAAGGAAGAAGCTCCCAAGCTTGACAACCGATAACCGAATTCGGCCTAGACCAAATCCCCGGCAACGGCGCCAAAAACTTGTTCGCCACTTAGCGTGCGTGCAAATAAGTCTTAAATTTATAAAACTAGAATCAAGCAAGCGAACCCGCAGTGTACGGATCGATATAGTTAAGCAAGAATTCCAAAGTATCGAACACAGGGATTTGGGGGGTTAAATCCAGTTATAGATTATCAAGCAAGTAAATGTATGAAGCTTTTCAAATTATTGAGAAAACAACAATCCTAAAGATCCAGGAATCCAGTTGTGGCAATCGATTCAAGATATACTAAAGATATAAGGACAGAGTTGAGGTATGCAAAGGTATACGAATGTAAAGTAATTGTACGGTGAAGTTCCAAAAACCTTATGTGACCCACCTAAAGACGCTCTCTGTAAAGGTTGTTGAGGCTTCAATATAAAAAGGATCTAAAGGCAAGAATTAACGTCAAACACCCAAACTTGTAATCCAAGGATCAAGACTAACTAAACCGATTAAGGTTGTGACACTCGAAATCGAGGTAGAGGTTGTTGAGGCTTCACTACCACCTAGAAAAGGCAAGCCAAGACTAAGTTAAAGCAAATCTTTAACTTTGGATTAAAGTAAAAGCAAGGTTCGTAATTGACATAAAATTACGGGTAGTTCTTGAGTTCCACGGCCGTGGAAGCTCAAGAACAGACCGTGGATTAGGTTCGTCGGCGATTCTCTCTAACTGTCAGGATCCAATCTGTTTACGATCGATCTATCATCATCTAAGACACAACTATCAACCCTTCACCTTAGAATTGCTAAAGGGTTTTAGCCAACAATAGTCATATTGATATCAAATTCAAGATTTAAAAGAAAGAAAGATGAAAACCTTCGAAAACCTTGAATAAATCTCAAATCAATCTCAAATCCACAAATCAAGAACAATGATGTAAATAGATTCAAAATAACACAAATAATCACGATGCTTGATAAGAACGAAGAACGGGATGTCAATCCGTCTTCTAATCAAACCTAAGGATAAAAGGCGTAATCTCCGTACGAACAATCTTCCAAATCTTCACTCTTCCCGTAAGCCTTTCCGTCGATTCGGAAATCTCAATAGGGCCAAGCGCAATCTCTCCACGGAGATCTAAGCGAAGGTGTGAAACTAGGGTAAGCGGAGGTGACGGAATCTCCTTCCTTCCGTCCTTATATAGGCCCAAATAAAATGCGTCTTCGGCCCATGTGCGTAGAAGATCGTGGCTTAAAATATTGCGTAAAAGATCGTCAAGATCACGGTCGTGGAAGGGTTCCACGCCCGTAATTTAGAGCGTGGAGTTGGATCACGGTTCCTCAAATCCTCCACGGCCGTGTAAGTTGTTGGAATGCACCACGCTTGTGTTGCCAAGGTTCCACGGCCGTGGAATAGAGCGTGGACTCTAATACGGTCGTATTTTAGAGCGTGGAACACATGTAGATCGTAATTTCCTTTGTTTTGTGTCATTCTCCATCCTAGCATCATCCTTAGCTCCTAGTGGTGTCCTCAATCCTTGGACATGCTCAATCTACCTCCATTCTTTCTCAATCCGTTCGGAATTAGCTCTTAATTGCCTACAATCAACACAAAGCTTATGTAGACCTCTATATCGACAAAATAGATAAACTAACTCACAATTGCTTCTATGCTTTATCAATGAATACCAAAATGGATGAAATACACTTAGAAAACGTGCCTAAAATATCACAATATTTCATGCTAATAGTTGTCTAGTAATAACTTACTAATTACCATATCCTTATGTTGAGAATGAACCTGAGCCATGTGTACATTAATCCAACTATCTATAAGTGTTCTTATTTCTCACCGTAAAACATGTTTTCACTCGATCCTAACCCTATATATATATATATATATATATATATATATATATATATATATATATATATATATATATATATATATATATATATATATATATATATATATATATATATATATATATTT